>CM024470.2:4128141-5328141 GCA_014182885.2 Eucalyptus caleyi
CTTGCACTCAGAGGCAGGCGTCTGCTCAAAACCCCAAGCATCCAGGCGAGACCTTCCGATCAATACGATGTGGGCACTGCGGTATCTTCAAGGGGAGTTCGAGAGGCTTTATCTTGGCCTTCAAGTTCAAAACAGCCATTGCGTCTTCAATCGAAGGCCGAAAAGCAGCAATGGGATGAGCACACCACAGCCCCACCATCATCAAGGCCTCCGCCTGTTTCTTGTCAAAATCCTTGCCTAGCCTCGAGTCCACTTCATGGGCCAACTTGTCGGGCCCATATTGCATCCATAACCACTGTGCTGGGCCTGGGCCTCGTTCTAGGTCGATGACTCTTCTCCCGGATCCTATTTCCAAAAGGACAACTCCAAAACTGTAGACGTCAGTTTCCTTACTTGCCTTACCAGTTGCACAGTATTCCGGAGCTGCATAACCCCATGTTCCTATCAGTTGAGTTGTTTTTGGCCCTCTGGCATGGTCTACTAGCCTAGCCAATCCAAAATCTCCCAATTTGGCATTGAACTTTTCATCGAGCATGACGTTGCTGGACTTGATATCCCTATGAATCACATATTGATCACATTGCTCATGCAAGTAATATAGTGCCAAGGCTAATCCCTTAGCGATTTTGTACCTACTTTCCCAATTCAACAAGGTTCCTTCATTAAACAAATGATCGTCCAAGCTACCTTTACTCATGAATTTGTATACTAGGATGAATTTATCCGCCTCGTGACAATAGCCTATAAGTGGCACAAGGTTTTTGTGCCTAAGTTGGCTTAACGTCATCACCTCGGATTCATACTCCTTTATTCCTTGGCGCGAATTAGAGGTTAGTACCTTCACGGCGACGTGTGTGCCAGCATGTCCTATGTGCCCTTCGTACACGACGCCAAAACCTCCTTCTCCCAGAATCTTGCGATCTGCAGTTGCCATCATCAACTCTTCGTAGGAGAACTGTTTTGGTCCACTGAACTTTTCGAACTCTATGGTTAATTTCAAACTAGGGCCGCCTTCTTCTCCACCTCTCTCGGTCTCGGTTCTGTTCTCTTTGGTTGTCTTAGGTGCATTATCTCCCTCCGGCGTATCATTGCCCCGGTATGCACTGGCGACTTCTAACTCATCTGGCAAAAATTTCGACCTCGAGAGCCGAGCATCCGAACCCGTATGTCCAACACGAACCGTATGAAACAACCTGCACCAGAAGGCCTGCTTATTTGGCTTTGGATTGTTCTTATAGCCCTCGGTCACGTTCAGTCCCCTTATGCACACTGCACAGCTCACGCCTACCGCCACTGCCGCCTGTATGGCCCCGTGCTCATCCGAAGTCGCCATCTCCTGCCCCACGGGTCTCCCAGCTGACTCGAGCTCATGCTCACCATCTTCAGGCAAGGGGTCTGAAGCCATCAGGCGAGTAGCCTCCATCATTGCATAAGCCTCGACCACGGGTGCACCAAATGCCTCCTTGAGCCGATCCCGGATAGAGGGCGCAAGCGACACACTGCAGCTCACTACGAATCGAAGGTTTGGGTAAGCCGGCTTTGACTTGCTGAGGTGGTGGTCCAGGATGATCTGGTGGTGTGAAGCGTCTGCTGTGTACCATGTGGCATTGTATAGCTTCATATCTCCCAAAAATTTGCGCACCGAGAACCTAACAGCTGCCGGGAGGGCCACGGCAGCTCCAGCAGCTAAAGAGCTCAATAATCCAGCAACTAAGCTGTGCACATGGAGCAACGGAAGCACAATCATTGTAGAGTCTGACTCCGTTAGTTTAAACTCCCGCTTGATGTTCCGAACCGATGAAGCCAAATTGTGCTGAGTTAGCAGCAAGCGTTTGGGGCGACTCGTAGTGCCAGTGGTGTGCAAGAACAGAGCTATATCCGAGGGATCGTTGACGACTTCCGACGTCAAGTCGAGACTCAGCTCTCGGTCAATCGAAGAGAGAGTGATCTTGGAATCGGCGGAGCGAAGCTTGGTGGTTAGGCAGCGGATGTTAAGATTGGAAGCAGCGGATTGAGCCCGTTGGTTTCCTTCGTGTGGTGTTACTAGGAGCTTCGGTTTTGTGTCGGAAAGATAGAACTTGAACTCCTTAGCTGTGTAGATGGGGTTAAGCGGAGCTGCTGTGGCTCGGCAACGGATTACCGCCAGAAACAGGATCACAAACTGCAAAACAAACACATATTTTCCGATCAGCAAATTATCACGCTAGTCCCTGCGGAATGGAGATAACACATACGTATTTGCAGAATGTGCAGACACAAGTTCGTCGCCGTTTGACTTCATCAAAACCATCCATCTCCTTTTGATAAGCTTTGACTTTGTTTGACGATGAATCGATGCTTGTACATCCCAAAAAACAACTTTTGGACACGACAGAAGACACTCTTCATTCTCTTCCCAAATCAATTCGTCCCTATTTATTTCGCAATAGATGATAAAAACTTGCAACGTCAAAGCAACCATGCGCTCACAGAAATTTTATGCCTCCGATGCAATTTCTTTCAATAGAAATCAACACCATTTCTGTTGCTCCGTTCTCGAAGTACTGTAAAACTCCAAGAAACATCTTTTTTTTCCAAGGTATTTCTTAGTCGATCTTTCACAAGTGATCAATCTCATAATTAGAAATTCATCATTACCGCGATCTTTCCAGATATTGAATTCTCGAATTTAAATAGCATCACCAGGAATTTTTCACATTTGAAATTCACATCATCGCACAAACGAAACTCACACCGTCGTACTCGTGGGGAGACTCGATGATCGGGGGGACATACATACCTCGATGGTGTTGGGAAAAGCAAGCGCGACCACGTCGCCGGCGCCGATGTTGGAGGCGGCAAGGAGCGCAGCGGCGTGGTCAACGAGCTCCTGCAGCCGGGCATGCGTCAGGTCGAACTCTCCACAGGCGGAGACAGCTCTCCTATCGGGGAAATCCCATGCTGCCTTCTTCAGCAGGCCCGTGAGCGTAAGCTCCCCCATCGCTAAATCACAGGTAACGAATCGACGGGAATCGGCTTTGGCCAGAACCAATCCCCGATGGAGCTGAAGAGGGGCACCACGATTTCTTGGCGAGACGGAGAATGAAGGATGGACGTGAACAGGAATTCGCACGAAGGAGAATGTGGAAAACGGGAGCGTTAGCAGGAGGAGAGTGGAGGAGTTGGGTATGCATTTGGGATGGAGACAACACGAGAGGGACCCCGTTCATTAAAATTTGCGTACCAAATTTTCCTCCATAATCTTCTGTAGCAAATCAACTCGTACAATCACATCTCATTCAAATAATACAAGTCGTTAGATGCACAGTGCATGCCATAAATGACGCGCATTGGGCCATCAATCGCAAAAGCGACATATAATGTCATGAAGTTTCAACTGAACTGCTACATGATCACGACATCAAAGAGCAGATCTTATCAGCTATTCTTGATGCTTATTTACTTAGGAGTTACAGCATGATTCAAGACATATCTTAAACACCATCAAGCATTCAACGGACAAAGCAAACGACAACATGTTGGAAATTGTGCAGAAAACTACTAATTTAATTATGAAGGCAAGAACTTTCGCAGCAACATCCATGTTGAAAATTGTCTAAAATTATTGAGAATGGAGGTTGCCAGCTGAACCTGTGGAAATGAGCAAGCAAAAAGCCATGATGAAGGAGAAAATATTGGCTACGTCTATTGCTCCAGGGTGGCAAATAAGAAGGCACTCAAATTGTGCCACGTGTCCAACGTGGTCCCACGTTGTCAGCCCAATTTCTTTTGAAGAGAAGAGAAGCCCGCATTGTCAGGCCAATTTTGAAATATGTTTGGCTCTTCCTCCTGAGAGAGAGAGAGAGCGTTCTCTCTCCCCTGTTCTCCCAGCTCCCTCTCTCTTTTGCGTCCGACGCACCCGACTGACGCACCATCGCACCCGACCGACGGACCACTGTGCAGCCCCTCCAGCTACGGCAGAAGGCTCGGTGGTGCACACTCTCGACTCTGCCCTCTCTCCTTCCATCTCCCCCTTTGTCGAATCGCGACGAATTCAGAGGGTCCGCTTAAGCGCTCGACATGCAGTTAGCTCAAAACATGTTCATCATGTGGCCGAGCGAAGCGCACCTGTGTGAAGCAGCCTAGCATCACTTTAGATAGGAGCAGAATGGATGACTTACAACTGAAAGTCAGTTCTCCGGATCGATATATCGTACGACGTAATGGAGATCTTGGTCTAGATCCGGTGGTTCGCAGAATTCGGGACCTAAGGATGTTCGGTCCGTCACATGAACGGGAGCGGACGATTCCCTCGTCTCTCCCTTTTCGGGGAATGGCTGCAATCATAACCAAGTGATTGAATGAGTGGGGGTCTCCGAAAGCACACTGACGACGCTGCGCCGTTGCCTCACCTTCGCCTCGAAAGGTACGATTAGGGTAATCGCCGACTTGTGAACTATAAGCTCTGTACATTATAATAATTCTTGGATGGGATGAATCCTCATCACTTGCTTCCAAGCGTGCTGTTCTTCTCATTGCTCATGTTTTCGGTATTGGCCCATTTCTTGGACTCTGATTTTGGGTTGCTTCGGTTAGTTGGGTCTTTCTTTTGGTTAACTACATACTTCTTGTTTCTTTGTGGTTCTTGGGCTTTTCGATTGGTCCATGAAATTGCTACTTGATTGATCGTTTGTTCTATCTGTTTGTGCAGGTTACGAGGCTCCTAACCTGAGGTCTGATGTCATTACTTGCATTTCTATGTATATGTAATTCTATAATGTCATCTCTTGAAGTGAATAACTCTGTATTGTCCTTAGAGCATACATTTGAAAGCTCTACGTTTCGGTTCACCTTTGGGGTAAAGGTTTGTCGGCCACTGGGGTTGCAGGATTTTGTTGGGGAGGTGAAATTTTCTGAATTCACTTTCACAGTTCTGAGGAGTTTTAGTAATGAGAAATTTGTTCTACCTTCACCATTGCAAAACTAGTTCTGTTCACTTGTAAAAGGTTCTTTCAAGTTGTTAAAAAGAGCTTGCCTATACTTTTCAGGAAAGGCACTAGCGAAATTAGTAGGCATTGAAGACATTCAAGCAGCAGTTATTCAGCACCCTGGTCGTATGACTGAAGATGAAATCGAAGGTAAAATTATGCCAGTGAACATGGAATTATGTGAAAGTATTCTCGTTAGTTCTTCCCCTCTCTAGTTATTTCTACACTTCCATTAATTCAAAGACCCTAGTTTTGTAGTTTGAGAGTTATGTGAAAATATTCCCTAGTGTCAATCATGGATGAAGTGTGAGGTGCAAAAACAACAACGAATTTACTGTCAAGAGTGCCGAAGAGGGCCAAGAGGACATGTTGAATTGGTTTTTGAAGCATGTCAACCGAATAGAAGACATTTTAGAAGAATATAGCGAGGGAAAGCATTAGATGTTCTTGTAAACAATGAATTGGTTTCGTTAGCATTGAAGTTGTGTACATGTTTTGAATGATTCTTGAATTCTTTTTTGACCAATTTGATGATCGACGCATTTCCTGTTCTTTGAGCTTCAACTGTGAATTTTTGTAAATCATACTGCTCTTATATATTAAAGAATAGGAAATTCTTGCCATTTATGCACTTATTCAGCTGTGAATGATATAGATTTTACAAGAACTACCTACCTAGTCTCAAGCAAATAGGAACATTTTCTAAAGCATTCAAAATTTATGATGCATATGTCGGTAACTGGGGAAAAAGTTGCTTGTAACTTCGACCAAAGATGGAACAACAGAGAAGAATAGGACAGGGAACTCAAAAGCGCCACTAGATATCAACAACAACAAAAGACGCCAGCTTGAATAAGAGCACTGAAAATTGAAGCAAAGAAGGCGACAAGACAGAGGAAACAGCTCACCATATTGGCCACTAGAAAATTCTCACAACTAATCAATCCACCAAGATCTCTATTGTGAACCGGTTACACATAATTCTCACGCAGCAATAGTTCATAACAGCCAGCAAACGTACAAATCCAGAAGAGCTTAGAAGTACATAGTACACAAAAAATATATCACAACAAATATGTGTGCTTTCCAACCCACAAAAAATGTTCATTCATCCCACAATTAGAATGTACATACATGTACAAAACATGTTGAGCTCATGAACAGCCCAACCAACATCTTCACGTTTGCCAAATCTAAAACATGTCAAATTCTAAAATAAATACAAACTAAAATTACTATAAATATCAACGCAATTAACATCTTCAATCTAAAATTTTCTTTCTTCAAATGTTTCAGATTTGCCTTGAGAGCCTTGTTTTCCGCATCCATCGAACAGCCCTTATCCTCATTGTAAGTCGACATTGGTTCTTGGTCACACTCTTTGCCGATTGATTGATTTCCTCATCAACCCAAAATAAGAAAACTACAACTTTCTCCTCTATTGTTATGGTTGTATCTTGCGCAACCTTAGTATCTTCTTTCCCGATTGTCCTTCGTCCCTACTGTTCATAGAGGAGATTTGAGGCCACAATAGCAAAGCATCAATCGTTATTGATCAAAAGGGCTGACATAATCGGTTGTGATGAATAGGGTAATCTCTTCATTAATTCGCTTATATCTTCTTGCGATGACACCTCATTGTTAGTTGTAATGCTACTAATATTTATGCTTTCAAAATTAAAACTTAATTTCCTTTTTTGATCATAAGATTCAAGAGAACCCAAAAGGACACTTCCAATAGTTAACACAATCAACTAACATGATGAAAAGATGAATAGATGCTAATCAAATTAATGCATCCTGTAGGACCGCTTCTAACAGGAACACTCCTAATATGAACGGATACATGCTATGAACAGAGGAAAAATCTGTAGAGAAGAATAGATAGCACCTGAGCATTAAGATGTCCGGTCCATTTTTGTATGTGGTCCATGGTTAATCATATGGTAGATTTGGTTTTCTGAGATTTACTTCTGGAAAGAATAAACAAGAGGGGGGAGTAATTCAAAGAATTCTCTCTGAGCTGATCATTAAATTTACTGCAATTTTTTTTTTTTTTCATTAAGTTGTCTGGTCCATTTTTGTTACTTTAGAACCTTTATCATGTCATGAAGAACATGCTAAAATGGCAAGATAGGTACATAGCTTGAAAGCCACAGGCAGAATACATGGATAACAGAAAGAGCTCAAAAACTCCAGAGTACACTTCATAAGTAAATAGCTAAATCCTAGGTATGCAAACATAATACAAGGATGGCTTCACACAATTTCCAACTTCTGATTAAAGGTCAAACATCATCTGCACCGTGTCTAATTAAAAGATTGCCAAAGATGCGAATTACCTGGGCTTACGATTGTATTATAACAGAAGCACGACATGAATTCACGCATGACAGCTTTAAACATACATACACATGCATACGAAATCCACAAATGGAGGAAGCTTTCCATTCGCCAAACAATAATCATTCTAAATTATGGAAGTTAGACAATGATCAGCTTATAGTCATTCTAATGTACAGAGCTTATAGTCCACGAGTTAAACAATAATCATTCTAATGTACAGAGGTTATAGTCCACGAGTCAGCGATTATCCTAATCATACCTTTCAAGACGGAGGCGGTGGCGACGGTGGCATCATCAATGTAAACCCTCTGGGTTCATCGAGATTCGGCAGCGGCGGAGGCTGCACGGTTAGGGCTTGGTTGGACGATACCCTAATCATACCTTTCAAGGCGGAGGCAAAGGCAATGAGACGGCATCATCACTGTAAACCCTCTGGGTTCGTCAAGATTTGGCAGCGGCGGAGGCCACACAGTTAGGGCTCGGTTGGACGTGGTGCAATTTGAGTGCCTTCTTATTTGCCACCCTGGAACAAAAGATGTAGCCAATATTTTCTCATGTGTGTGAGGTTTTAACCTCCAGTGTGTGGAGGAGTAGAGTTAAGCTGGTTTCTATCCATTATCAAAATATCTTGTACTATCCATTTTCATTAATTAGATAAATTATATCCCATGTTCTTTATTCTTGAATTATCCTATCTTGTCCCTTGTCCATCCACTACAAAGTATATCATATATTTGCATACATCAAGAATCAAAAACTATAATCAATACTAAAACCATGCTTCCGCACGCATACAACCAAAATTTTTAACACAACAACACGAGAGAGCAGCAACAAACAACACCTGCGCACAAAGTCACATGGAGTACATACGTTCTGGCAACCTCAACTCGGCCATGGCAACGAGCGGGATCTTCTTCCGTGTCGAGAGCCCAAAGATCTCCTCCATGTCCAAAGCCCTCCTTGCTCATCCCCTCCGGCAACTTCCAGTCGAAGCCATGCAGTAGATTGGCCAGGCTCGCCTAAATCATCTTGAGCCCCAGGCTGTACCACAGGCACATCCTCCTCTCGGACCCGAACAGCAGTGCGGGCTCGGTGAAGGTGGCGACTGAGATTTAACGGGTCAAAGGCAGGAATATCCCCCCATCGTAGGGAGCTGGTCTTACTAATGTCGTGGCTGCTGCTGGATCATGCAAAAGTCAAAGGGAGAATCCACAATTCCACCGGTTTTCGGTTTTTTTTTTTTTTTTTAACCACGCTTAAACTCACTTTCCTTCTTTTTTATTTATTTTTATTTTTCTCTTCGCCGCAAAAATATCTCTCTTGTCTTCTTCTTCTTCTCCGTCTCCATCTTGCTCTCTGAACCCGACTCTATCTCTCCCCAATCCATACCCCACCTACCACTCAACCAGGTCCACCCCAGCACCTATCCTCCCTCGCTTTCAGGCCCTACAGCGCGAAATTCAGATTCCGGGAGGCGATCCAGGGGAGGTGGCGAACGTGGCTGCAGTGTTGCAGGTTTTGCAGGAGAGGAATTTAATCGCTGGGGATGGGGTTGAGCGCGAGTCTGATGCAATTGGAGGAGAGAGAGGAGAAGGCGGTGGAGGAGAAGAGAGATGAAGACTAGGGTTTTAAGTGGTGATTTTGAGAGAGGTGAGAAAGAGGGGAGAGTTTGGTTTGGTTAACCAAACTGAATTGAAATAATCCAAACCGAAAATTAAGAATGAATTTTTTTTTATCATTATCCGAATTGAAAATGCATGAAATTTCAATTCAATTCAGTTATCCGGTTCGATTCTAACACCCCTACCATAAATGGACAGTACTATCGCCCCATCATTAGTTTAATGATTTGGAAAACATCTGCGAAATGAAGTCATACGAGACATTGGGGACCACTCAAGGACACAAGCTAGTATTGCTGGAAGCCCAAATGGGAAAAGTATGGAAATGAGTCTCGATAGGAGAACTAGGACGTCAATTTGTATAGCAGCAGAACTTTATAAGCAGAAGCATCGGCAAATTGGCAGCTTCACGGCACGTCAAATGATGTGGGACATATCGTAGAGGATGTGAAAATGAAGCCTTACAAATCCAAGAATTTATTTACTGTTCATGATGTTGTTTCTAGTGTCACAATTCAATCCTTAAAAGATCGGATGAAACAAAGAAAGGTGAGGGACCACTTCTTCTTCTTCTTCTTCTTCTTTTCTTAGGGTCGGAAGGTGAGGACCACTTTATTGAGCTAAATACTGTGCATAATACATCATACCTTTGTTTAAAAAAAAAAATTGGACATCAGGCTGAGATTTTGATAGAGGAGGTAAAACAAGTTGCGCCTTTGATGTAAAGGTTTCTTCCCAATACGTAGAACAAACACCCTCAAATTTTCCTATTTTATAAAGCTCGTCTATGAAAGCCTTCATTTGCACGGCCCGATTACAAACAACAAAAAGGGTTAAGGAATTTGTAAATAGCATGTTGGAAAAGCTATAGAAAATGATGGTTTAAAGGAGATGCATGCCAGGATTGCTACTACAAAACTGGTCGAGAGGGCCGACCACAAATC
This sequence comes from Eucalyptus caleyi, assembly GCA_014182885.2. Taxonomy (NCBI): domain Eukaryota; kingdom Viridiplantae; phylum Streptophyta; class Magnoliopsida; order Myrtales; family Myrtaceae; genus Eucalyptus; species Eucalyptus caleyi. The sequence goes on from CM024470.2 coordinate 4,138,024, forward strand.
CAAGTGGCGAGAATTCAGAGACCTGCATGTATACAAGGAAACAGAACCCAATCAGGCCCCAAGTAGAAACATTTCCAAGACAATACAAATTACTTCCCGTGCACTTATTAGTAAGGATGTTGTGATCTGAGACTGAGAAACAATAAGATAATTGACCAAAACATGGAACTCTCTTTCCTAAATTTCACTTTGGTCCCAAATCTACCCAAGCATCCAAAAAACAACACCGGTTTCTTCAAGATTATCTACATTAGGGCCAATTAAAGGTTCGTCATCAAAATTTGCGTCTTCATCAGCACCCTAACCGTTATATGCAACAATAGCAATTCTTTGACGTTGATAATCTTGAAGAAATCAAGGGCAATTTTTTTGGAAGCATGGACAAATTTGGGACTATAGTAAAAGTTAGGGTTCTTTTCATACCAAAAAAAAAAAAAAAAAATCAAGGCAGAATTTAGATGGGACCTAAAGTTGAGTCTTTTTGAGGAATCAACCCCCAAAACCTAAGATCTAATCTAATTGAGATACCAAGGTCTGATGATTCTAGCCCAAGTAAACATAACGCAATAGCAATATCCCCTCTTTTAGATAGGAGCTAATGAGGCAGAATTTAATGATACTAATTTAGGGAATAAGCAATAACAAACACCAAGCTTTGAGCAGAACCAATATCGAGAAATTACTCATTGTTGAGGTCCTTTGCACAACAATACTCATAGTTGGAAGCCAGACCAAGAATGATAAACAAAATGCTACAGTCAACCCAAACAACTTAGGTTGGAAGAACTTATTTATAGGACGCATTCAAATAGTAATTCCCACAGGAGCAATTCCTCCAAGAAATGGAGATACTAACACTAAAGCAGACTCTGAAGAGCAGTCGCCATCAAGTCAATATTTGTCTTCTTCCAAAGTAGAATGCTGCAATTATAGCAGCAACAAAGACCATTTGATAGGTGACAAACCACTTATACGACAACAAGGTTAGGATCCCAAGAAAGAAAATAGAAAATACCCCCAGAGGGACAATCTGCAGCAAGTTCATGACTTCCAAGTTCGGTCATTCTACATACGAGAATAGTTCTCGTATAGAATCAGAATGGAAAAAGGTGTATGGAAAATCCTAAATCATATATATGAAATGTGATCAATTTAGTCAATAGGAAAGTTTAAGGATCAATTGCACTTGTTGGTAAAGGGTTTAGTACTTGATTGAATCAATTGAAAGTTTAAGATTCAATTGTATTCCACACATAAGATTTAGGACTTATGGTACGTTTCTCCCGAATCAGATTTGTAGTGGCAACCTGTTAGAGAAATCTTTCTAGAATGTCTAGAATGTTTTGAAGCTGACAAAACGTTTCTATCAGTCTAGTCTGGAGTTTTGCAGACCCTTCTATTTAGAGTCTGAAGACCTCCGAACTGCCAAACTCAAGACTCAAGACTATTCTCATTGACAGTTTCCAATCTGTTGAAGAATGTTATCCAGAGCTAAAGTGCTTGGTTAAGGATTTGGCCTTATCGACTGGAGAAAATCTCTTTACTAGATATGATATAACGGATTCTTTTGTTCGAAATCAAGATCGTTTAAAGATCCGATGATTGATGAGATATTCTTGGAAGGTTCTATTCTTGGAAACCAAGATCCTGATTGTATGGGCGAACATGATTGATGGGCTATCGACATGTTCCTTTAATAGCTCGAATGATCTTCTTAATTGATTCTGTCCAACGGGAAGATTGGAAGAATTCCTTTGGTAAGTGCCAACGGGTATGATGGCATAAAGGAGTATAAAAGGAAGACATTCCAGTTGTTCGAGTGCGTGCACGATAGAAAAATTCCAGATTCTGAAGCTCCTTGATTTTGAGTCAATTCGTTTTATTGAGCAAAATCGTATACACAAAAGAGAGTCTATACTTAGTGATACCTTGAGGAAGTGTGGTAGATCTTCTACACCGTGAAATCAAGGGAGAACAGTGCTGTAACATCTCTTTGTTCATAGTGGAATCCAGCCAGTGGGCTGTCAGTGCAGAAAAGTGGACGTAGGCTTGAAATAAGCCGAACCACTATAATCATTGCGTTCAATTTTCTCTTCCCTATTCTCAGTCTTATTTTGATCGTTGTTTGTTTTGTTGACGAGGAAAATTGTCTCATTTCTATTGACTGTCTAGTATTGTGCGATTGTCGTGAGAAATTACTCTTTATACCTATTCACCCCCTCTCTAGGTACTTATACTAGCCATATTAATTGGTATCAAAGCTTGTGTACTCACTTTGTTTGAAATGTTTTACTTCAGAGTTAAAGATCCATGGCTAGTATGCTAGCTTTGGGGCTGGTGGAAGGGCAAAGTAATACCATACCTCCTTACTTTGATGGAAATGATTACAACATCTGGAAAAATAAAATGAAAGCATTTCTTCGATCAAAGGATCCTCTGGAATGGGACGTTGTAGAAAAAGGAATCACTCCTAAAGTTACATCTGTCTCAGAAAGAGGGAAAGAAACTGTTGAGACCAGCGGAATGACTTAGGAAGAGATAATCAAGAGATAAACTCTGAATGCAAAAGCTATTTATTCTTTATATTGTACCTTGTCACCTACTGAATATAACAGAATATCTTCTTGTGTTACAGCAAAAGAAGTCTGGGATAGGTTACATATCACCTATAAAGGAACTGATCGAGTGAAAGAGACCAGAATCAACATCCTTCTCGGTCAATATGAAGCCTTCAAAATGAGACTTGGAGAATCTATAACTGACATGTTTAGTCGTTTTACAGAAATTGTAAATGGTCTTGAAAATCAAGGTCAACCAATTTCTGATCTCATGAAGGTAAACAAGCTACTGCGTGAACTCTCCAAGGATTGGAATCACATAAAGACTTCAATAAGAGAGACGCAAAGAATCATGCCACTATCTGTCGATGAGTTGGTTGGAACTCTTCAGTCTTATGAAGTGGAACGAATTAATGAAGACGAAGATCCAAAAGGTAAGAAATCCATTGCATTAAAATCAAATGATGATTCTGATGTTACAGATTCTGAAGATGATATAGACGATGAGGAGCTTGCTCTCATGATAAGAAGATTCAGAAAGCTGAATAGAAAAGGAAGAATGTTCAACTCAAAGAAACAAAGCTTTCAAAGACAACAGACCAAGTCTATTGATGATGATGAATCAAACAAAGATGTAGTTTGCTTTGAATGTAAGAAAAATGGACACATCAGACCCAACTGTCCTCTTCTAAAGAAGAAGAAAGGAAAAGCTGAAAAATCTCGAAAGGCTCCCAAAGCCGAAACCTGGAGTGATACAGAGTGTGAAGAAAGTGATGATGAATATGCCAATTTATGTCTGATGGCGCAATCAAACTCAAACTCAAACTCTGGATCAGACTCAGACAGTGAATTTGAGGTAAGTAATTTTAAAATTCCTGTCAGGTTTCTAAGTATATTGATGAGCTGTGTTTTAGTCTTAAAACTTCTCTTAAAAGGATTTCCGAACTTAAAAAGGAAAACTCTGCTCTAAAACAACAGGAAAACATTTTGAAAGAAAGAGTTAAATATTTAGACATGAATGTTTCTACTCTTAAAGAAAGTGAAGATAGTCTTTTGAAAGAAAATGCTCTTTTAAAAATTGACTCATCAAATATTTCAACGAAATTTTCAATAGGGTCCGAGAAACTTGAAAAATTCTTTCAGCTCAAAGACCTTATTTCAATAAGTTGATTAGGTATGACAACAGAAACTATTCCCTTGATTGATTTTCTTAAAGTAAAAGAAAGAATTAAGCAAAGACCCTCGAGAGAGGCTTACAAAAATCATTTCAAGAAGGTTTTTGTAAAGTCTGTAGGTCGAAATGCTCTCAGGTGTTCAAAGTGCAATAGCTCGGATCACTTTGAAAAAGAGTGTCCTATTCCAACGGCAACAAAAAAATCTTCACCGTATGTGGGCTTTTCCTAGTATTTTCTTGTTAAGTATAGTTATGATACTTTCGATTTGGAAACCTGTTAAGAAAGTATGGGCTAATATTGTTTATCTTACCAACACCAATGGACCCAAGAAAATATGAGTACCAAAGAAAGCTTAAGACTCTTTTTTTAAATGCAGGTCTTCATCAAGAAAAAGGTAAAGTGGTATCTGGACAGTGGATGCTCAAGACATATGACAGGAGATTCAAATTGCTTTATAAAGCTTGTTCAAGTAAATGGTGGAAAAGTCTCATTTGGAGGAAACAGCAAAGGAAGAATTGTGGGATTTGGAACTGTGAAAATTGGAAATCTCACAATAAGTAATGTTTCCCTAGTGGAATGACTCAATTACAATCTTCTCAGCATCAGCCAACTGTGTGATACTGGTTTTAAGATCTTCTTTCAAGAAGGAATATGTTCTAGAACCAGTAAAGACTCTACTCAGTCTTTCATGGGTCGAAGACATGGAAATATCTACCTCTTGGATGTGAAACCGGATGAATCGCAATGCTTAATCTCAATTCAAGACGAAGCAAGCTTATGGCACAGAAAGCTTGGTCACATCAATATGAAGCAATTAGCCAAAATCTCAACAAAGCAACTTGTTCGTGGTCTACCCAATTTATCATACCAAAAGTCTTATCTATGCACACCATGCATATTGGGAAAGCAGGTAAGAAATTCATTTAAGCCAATAAATCATGTCTCTACTAATCATGTACTGCAACTACTGCATATGGATCTCTTCGGACCAACCAGAACCCGAGCATTTGAGGTAAGAAATATTGCCTAGTAATTGTGGATGATTACTCACGATTTACTCAGGTATATTTCCTAGCAAGTAAGTCTAAAACCTTCTCGTATTTTGAAAATTTTGCTAAAAATGTTCAAAATGAAAAGGGATGTGTTATCTCAAGTATAAGAACAGACCATGGAAGTGAATTTGAAAATCAAGATTTTACAAAATTTTGTGATGAATTTGGCTTTCAGCATGTGTTCTCATCTCCATATACTCCTCAGCAAAATGGAGTTGTGGAAAGAAAGAATAAATCTCTTCAAGAAATGGCTAGAACTCTTTTAATTGAAAGTAAGATCTCTTCACGATTTTGGGCTGAAGCTGTTTCAACAGTGTGCTATATCATAAATAGAGTCTTTCTAAGACCTATTCTAGAGAAAACCCCTTATGAGTTATTCAAAGGTAAGAAGCCTATTGTTTCATACTTTTATGTGTTCGATTGCAAATGCTTTATACTGAAAAATGCAAAAGATTGAGTTGGTAAGTTTGAAGAAAGATCAGACGAAGGCATCTTCCTTGGATATTCTACATCAAGCAAAGCCTACAGAGTCTATAACAAGAAGAGTCAATCTGTGGAGGAATCAATGAATGTCAAATTTCAAGATTCTATGCAAAATAAATCCAGTCAGACTCATCATGAAGAGTCTGAACCTGCTCCAAACTCTCCAAAGCTTACAACTCAAGAAGCATCTCAGATTCTGGAAGACCAGCATCAAGTTGTTAGTGAATATAAAGGAAGAGATCATCAACCAGACAAATCAACCAGTAACTGGAAGCATAAGTCCAGCCATCCCAAAGACCTCATTATTGGCGAAATTAATGAAGGAATTTGCACCAAATCCAAAAGGCGCGAAGAGTCTAGTGCTGTGGCTCTCATTTCTGAAATAGAACCAAAAAGCATAGAATAAGCTTTATCTGATGAAAGCTGGATTGAAGCTATGCAAGAAGAGCTCAAACAGTTCAACATTAATGATGTCTGGGAATTGACATCTAAACCAAAAGGTAAAACTGTTATTGGAGCTAAATGGGTGTTTAGGAACAAGATAAATGAGAAAGGAAAAGTCGTAAGAAACAAAGCAAGACTCGTGGCCAAGGGATATACGCAAGAATAAGGGATAGACTATTATGAGACTTACGCACCAGTAGCAATGTTAGAAGCAATTCGATTATTACTTGCTTTTGCTTGTTATAAGAATTTCAGGTTATTCCAAATGGACGTCAAAAGTGCCTTCCTAAATGGATTTATCCATGAGGAAGTTTATGTGAAACAACCACCTGAGTTCAAAAACCCAAAGAAGCCAGACTCAGTCTTCAGACTGAAAAGGCCTTGTATGGTTTAAAGCAAGCACCTCGAGCTTGGTACGACAGACTAAATAAGTTATTAATACATAATGGTTTTGTCAAAGGTAAAGTAGATACTACTCTATTTATCAAAAAGGAAGATAAAAGCTTTTTACTTGTTCAAATATATGTGGATGATATTATTTTTGGATCCTCTAATGAAAGTCTGTGCAAGAAATTCTCTAAGTCTATGCAGGATGAGTTTGAAATGAGTATGATGGGAGAGTTAACCTTCTTTCTTGGACTCCAAGTAAAACAATTGAAGGAATGAACTTTTATTCATCAAGAAAAATATGCTAATGATCTTGTCAAAAGGTTTGGACTGGAAAAGTGCAAAAAGACCGACATACCTATGTCAAGTTCTTTGAAGATAGACAAAGATGAAAAAGGGAAGAAAGTTGATCAAAAGCTGTACAGGAGTATCATCGGTTCACTTCTTTATCTTACTGCCTCTAGACCTGACATTTTGTTGAGTGTTTGCATCTATGCTAGGTTTCAAGCAGACTCTAGAGAATCTCATCTAAGTGCTGCGAAACGTATTATTAAATACGTTGCTTCATCTTCAAGCATCGGTCTTTGGTATTCTAAGAAGGGAGACTTTAATCTTCTTGGATATTCAAACGCAGATCTAGCCGGTTGCAGAGTTGATAGAAAGAGCACCTCGGGAACTTGCTAGTTGCTTGGAAGTAGGACAGTGTCTTGGTTTTCAAGGAAACAAAATACTATGGCTCTCTCTACAACAGAGGCAGAGTATGTAGCTCTTGGAAGTTGTTGTTCGCAAATTCTGTGGATAAAACAATAGCTACGAGACTTTGGAATTGAAGACTTATGCACTGAGATTAAATGTGACAACACCAGTGCAATCAATCTCACTAAAAATCTAATTCTTCACTCAAGAGCAAAGCATATAGAGATTCGACATCACTTCATTAGAGATCATGTTCAAAATGGAGAAATCTCGATTCAATTTGTTGATTCAAAGAGCCAACTGGCGGATATATTCACAAAGCCTTTGGAGAAGAATCAATTTGATATCATCCGTTCCAGACTCAACATTTTGAAGCTTGAGGAAATTAAAGTCTAGAGACTCTCAGACTCTCAGACTCAAACATTCATGGCTATAGACTGTAAGTTATTTTAATATTCAATCTCAAAAAGGTACGATCATTCGTTCAGTTATAATTGATTTATATTATCTTTAATTTCCGTGAAAAACGGAATCTTGCCTTTTCAAAAGAGATAACTTCTATTTAAAATGACAGTTTTCTTTTAAAAAGGCGGTTATTGTTTTTAAAAAAAGGGACGACTGTTCACTTTCCTTTATGTCGATTGGCTTTTTCCTTTTTAAACGGGGTTATATATATACGTCAGTTGCTTTATTCACTTAACTCCAAAACCCTAAAAAGCATTCTCCTCACAATCTTGTCTTGACTTCGTGTTCATCTTCGAGAAAGTTGTCATATTTTCTTGGGAAAACGAGTCAAGGAATCTTTCAACGACAAGGAACGATGTCTTCTTCAAGAAAGTCCTCAAGAATCGCAAGCAGGGGACCAAGGAGAATGAGTGAGGGACCTACCCATTTCGATCTCACCGAGGAGGAGGAGTTACCGAGTCAGCGATAGAGCCCGCATCTCTCTCAACCACGTCACTCTCCACCATCTACCCCACAGGGTGTGGGTCAACAACCGGAGGAAGAAATAATCGAGGAAATAGACCCTGTAAGAGTCCAAAAACCCTCTTTTATTTACAAGTTTTATCGTGCTTTGAAAAGCACTAGTACTCCGCTGAACTACGTAGATGATTTCCTTAAAGACAAGGATTACGGAAATAAGTATATCTTTTTGCGACGAATGGAGGATTTGGGAATTGCTCCCAAAGGAAAGGCAGAGGAAGCAGTTGCGAACATTCCAAGTGACCCTCGTGTCGGGGGATTGAATCCGACTGACGGGAACGATGATGATAAACTGTTTAGTGAATTCCAACCTAGGATGGGTGTTGCGGTGAAGGTTAAGGGAAAAAGAACGGAGTTATTCAAATCGAAGGAACAGGAGGATCTGTTCTTCAAACTGATGAAACAAGGGGTGATAAACCCCAGGAGTGTTGATTTCAACTTTCTGGATGCCATCAATATGAACTTAAGGGAGAAGTTCAGTCTGCTTCAACTTGAGCAATTTTGCTCCGACATCACAGACGGCTATGCTCAACTGACCGTATATTTCTATTCAAATCTCAGTTTTTTATATGCGAATAGAATATCCTTCAGTGTTCGAGACCAAGACTATGTGGTAGATGTGGCAGGTATAATTGGGGTTGAAAGAGGAAGATATCAACCGGTCAATGTTTCAATTGCTCATACCACACTGGAGCTCGTCAAAGACAGAAGTACAGAAAGGAGAATTACCTACACAAGGATGCGTGCCATCAACATCTTGCTTCACAAAATTGTGATCAACTGTCTCAGGCCAAAATCAACCTCCAAGACTAACGTGTCTAACTCTGAGGCAAAATTGATGTACGCGATCAATTCAGGGAAAAAGTTCTCTCTCCCTCACACCATTCTCTTCCACATGTAGAGAACAATGGTGAAGGACAAGGGCCAGTTGCCTTACTCAGGTCTTGTGACCAAGATCTTCAGACACTTGAACACTGAACCTCCACAAACTCTTTGTGTTCGACCGTGCGATAAAATGGTGGTAGGATTGAAAATGGTGACAAAAATGCGTCTGAAAGAGCTTGATAAGGCAATAGAGAAGTTTAAAGTGAAAACTCCAGTCAAATCTCATCCAGTCTCTTCTGCATCGAAAAGGAAAGGGAAGGAGCCCATGGGTGCTCCATCCAAAAAGAAAAGAGCTCTTATCTTACAAGATGAAGATGAAGATGATGAACTCACTATTTCTGCGTTGGCATTGAAAAGGCTCAATCGTTCTGTACCCGCATCAACGGAACGACAAGAGAAAGGAAGAGAAGCAGAGGAGAAAGAAGAGAAAGAAAAAGAAGAAGAGGAGAAGGAAGCTGAAGAAGAAGAAGAAGCAGTCAAAGAAAGGTCTGCAGATGAAGCAGGAGAGAAAGGCAATCAAGAAGTTGAAGAGCATGACCAACACTCTTCCCCAACTGAGGCCTTAGAAACAGGGGGAGATGGCGAGCAAGGAAGGTCTACACCATATCCTGTCAACAGTGAAGGTGTGAGTCGCTCGCAAGCAAATCTAGAAGATATTCAGGCTTCTCAAATGCCTGAGGAAGGTCATGATACCTCAACGCCAAATCTGCGCGATTACACTGAGGTTCCATCGTCTGCCTTTACGCCATCCGATAGAGCAAATGTCAGCACGCAGACGGACAATTCAACAGATTTTCGTCGAATCCTTGATCTTCTTCTGGAAATGCAGGGTCAAATGTATGCTTTGGAATGTGAACTTCAAGTCTTGAAGAATGCTGGACAAGCGTCTTCTGTTACCCTGTCGAATCAAATGCAAGACCCCGCTCTTCAAATTCAAGCAAATGCTAAAGGGGAAGAGGTGGCACACCTACGAGAAGACTTGAAGAGGCTGGAAGGCATCGTTCAGTCGATGGGAGATTTCCAGCTTGTGCGCGTTCCCAAGCAAACTTGACTTTTTCTCACCTTTTTTATGATGACAAAAAGGGGGAGAATTGCCAGCTTTGACTTGAACTGAACTTTGACTTTAAAATTTTTTACTTTAGTTTGTTTGGATATTTGTCTTGATATTTGACTTGAGTGTGACTTGGGTGTGGATTTGAAATTGACTGTTGCATTTATATCAAGTGTTATTGTATAGCCTTACTTATGAAAGACTAACCTATTTTCTGTGGATGCAGAGTCTAGTTGAGTTGTTAATCTTTATGAGATATCCATATTGCTTGAGTAATGTTTTGCAGGTCAAAGTTGTTCAAATCTACAGGAAAGTTTTGTCACCATCAAAAAGAGGGAGATTGTTGGAGAAATCTTTCTAGAATGTCTAGAATGTTTTGAAGCTAACAAAACGTTTCTATCAGTCTAGTCTGGAGCTTTGCAGACCCTTCTACTTAGAGTCTGAAGACCTTCAGATCACCAGACTCAATACTCAAGACTCAAGAATATTCTTATTGACAGTTTCTAATCCAGCGACGAAGGCAATCCAGAGCTAAAGTGTTTGGTTGAGGATTCGGTCTTATCAACTGGAGAAGATCTCTTGGCTGGATATGATATAACGGATTCTTTTATTCGGAATCAAGATCGTATGAAGATCCGATGATTGATGAGATATTCTTGAAAGGTTCTATTCTTGGAAACCAAGATCCTGATTGTATGGGCGAACAGGATTGATGGGCTATCGACATGTTCCTTTAATAGCTCGAATGATCTTCTTAATTGATTCTATCCAACGGGAAGATTGGAAGAATTCATTTGGTAAGTGCCAACGGGTATGATGGCATAAAAGAGTATAAAAGGAAGACGTTCCAGTTGTTCTAGTGCGTGCACGATAGAGAAATTCCAGAGTCTGAAACTCCTTGATTATTAGTCGATTCATATTGAGCAAAACTGTATACACAAAAGAGAGTCTATACTTAGTGATACATTAAGGGAGTGTGGTAGATCTTCTATACCATGAAATCAAGGGAGAACAGTGTTGTAACATCTCTTTGTTCATAGTGGAATCCAACCAGTGGGCTGTCAGTGCAGAAGAGTGGACGTAGGCTTGAAATAAGCTGAACCACTATAATCCTTGTGTTCAATTTTCTCTTCCCTACTCTCAGTCTTATTTTGATCGTTGTTTGTTTTGTTGACGAGGAAAATTGTCTCATTTCTATTGACTGTCTAGTATTATGCAATTGTCGTGAGAAATTACTCTTTATACCTATTCACCCCCCCTCTAGGTACTTATACTAGCCATATCACAACCCTACAAAGTGAAGCACATACTAACATCATTAAGATAAACAACATTTGTACGAATGATCTATGCAATCATCCACAACTCAACCATCTAATTTAATAAGTGTGACTGTGAATCCTATGGAGATCTCAAACTCACTAGCCCATGTACAACTTTACGTCCTATGCACCGGAGTGAATTCCAATGCTCAATTTCTATGGAGGTAAAATGCACAGGTAGTAATAAAAGCATATACTACAATTCGTCTTGGCCAAAGTATGAGACAATGCGCATGAATGGCAATACCTCTAGCAGCACAATCTTGTTGCTTGAATCCAAGACTGCAAGTCCAACATACTTATCGCCAACATTGAAGCCTAGCAAGCGGCCTTTTTTCTTCGTATGCGCCATCAATACGTCGTGGAACAAGCTCAAAGGTTTCACATCCCTCATTTACAAAATTAATGAGCCTGGTTGAGAAACTTCACTTAATAACTCAAGCTACCTGCTTGGAAAATAAGCAGAGACAAAACGGGAATATCCATAGATTCAAGCAAGGCAGTAATATAAAGAGATGAACACTCATGAAGCAAATCAAACGCCCATTAATATATCTATCACTACATACTATTCGTACCTCGAGTAATACCCAACAAAGTAAACCACAAGCAAATTACCAGGACCAGCATAAGGAGCAGCTCTCTGACTAGTAGCAGCATCAGCATAAATGTGACATCCTGATTTGCGAGTCTGATTTCGATGAGATGAAATAGGCTTTTCATCAATGCGCTTATAGCCTTATTCTGAGAGGGCCCCTCACAAGATAAATAGCCTATCGGATGAAACCATTAAAGGATTTTAACGCAATAAACTTGAGAATTTGACCAGGAATCGACTGCTCAACCGTATTGAACTGCAAAGGTCATTACGGCACTATCAGAAATCGATCAGAGACCGGAGATAGATCAATTCGATTGAGATATGTGATCAGAGTGTGGGTGATTCCACCTAATTGCAAAATACCCGTCAATCGGCACTAGACCGATTTTTCTATTGTTTTGGTACCCGGTGTCCATAATTGATATCTCGAAATTTTCACGACAATCGAGAGTTGCCAATGTGTTGAAGATGTACAATGTGACTCGAGATAAATCGATCATGGGTCAATTGCACCAAAAATTCATAAAAGTTACCCAGTAGATTAGGTCATGCTAAAAGCGCATCGGATTGAAATTAGCCGTGAATTTGAACCCAATTTCAGAAATCGAAAGTTCTGTCATATCACAACCTATTTTAGTAAAGTTGACTCATCCTCCGAAGAATTTTCAAAGATTCCAAGATTTTTACGGAAAATTGATTCGAATGCCGCAGAAAATTAACGAAAATTCGTATGGGCCGGATTTAATGGAGTTTTGACTTTCAAGCCGAGCTATTTGTCGAGGGGCACTTGTAGAAATTCTATGAGCTTTTTCTTCGAGGAAATTGGATATCAATAGGGAAATTTCATGAAGACATTGGAGCTAAACTTAGTGAAATTCGAACCTATGGTTTGAGGGTTGAATTTTGGGCAATAACTTGAGCAAATATGGATATTCAAAGCAAGAAGGTTATAGGGGGAACATTGGATATTTATGCAAACCAAAGAGGGGACCAAGCATTCAATTCTTTTGATAAGCTTGTTGACTCTTTTCAATCTTCTTGAACAAGATTGCCAGCTGCTCATCCGTCGCCATCTCTCTCTCTCGTGCGCGCTCTCACGTTCGGTTTCCCCTCCGCAGCTCCTTGTTCATTTTCCTTTCCTCCTGTTTTCACTTCTTTCATTTCCCTTTCGCCGTTTTCATTGAAGACTGCTGCTCCCCCTTGGATTCAATGCCACCAAAGCCGCTCATCCCCTCCACCGAAAACTCTCCCACTCACACATGCCCACACCCCCTCTGAATTCTCCTTTGCAGTTTTGTTGACCAAAGTATTCAACGCCTGCATCTCCACTCACGTGTGTCTTCCCCCACCGAGCAGCCGTTGCATCTCCTTTGTCATCCACCGAGCTCCCTCTTTCTTCCCCCGATGCCACTCATTCCACCGAATCTGTTCCACTCAGCCCACGATTGAAGTCTTTCCCTACAGCAACTCTGGCCATCGAGGGCTCGTGAATACCGCTCCATCGTTGACCGCAAGTTGTCCACTCGTCAAGCAGCAACCGATCGAAGCAGCTCACAACAGAAGCTGCTCCACCAAGTTTTCTCCCTGGCCGTTCGTCCATGTCCCTCACATGGGGCCAGCATCTCCGTGGATTGGCCCAGCAACTTCTTCTTTGCTCGGCCCAGCAATTGGGCCCGTCCCCAGCCCATCCTCGCTCAGCCTAGCTCGTTTATGGATCAACCACAACAAAGCCCGCAGCCCATCCAACCTGTTCTCAACTCAGTTGAAGTCTTCAAGTCCAGCAAGTGTCTTCAGCCCATTGGATTTTGGCCCAGTCCAGCGAAGCCCAACAAGATCAGAAGCCCGCAATTTTGAGGCCCAAGCCCGCGAAGTCAGCCCGCTTCAGGCCCGGTCCAATTCAAAAGCAAATCTCAAATTGGACTGAGATTTGTTGGGCCCGTTTTAGGCCCGGTCTGAGTGTTCGCCAATGCCATCGAAAATTCGGATTTCGGCCGCCGTCGCGCCGTCGTCGTGGTGAACCGGTTTCCGCAATTAACCAGTGAGTTTATTTACTAAACTCTTCTTAGTAGGCTAATGACGTCTAAGGGGTGTTTAGATTTATTCAATTAGGAATTAGGTGGTTAGTTAGATTAATTTAGTGATTTAATTATGCAATTATACATGTTAGGTGGTTAGATTAGATTAAGTGAGGCCTAGATAAATTGTGTTATTTATCTAGAAGGGTTCGGGAATTTTTCGGGTCCGTATTGGTATTTAATTTAGTGATTTTGGCCTAGGTTGGCATTTTAGTATTTAAATTGATTTATTTCATTAATTTTAGAAATTATTTCATTATTAATTATTTTCGGAAATTAGTCCAAGACAGCCGGTGACCAGAATTTCGTGATGATTGCAATGATGTGGTTAATTTCTGCAATTGAGTATTAGTTTGTGCAAATTGAGTGCTAATTGGAATTTTGAATATTTAATTCCAAAATTGTGAATTTCATTATTTATTCAAAAATCCCGGGTGTTGGGTTTTAACACCGAAAATGGTTTTATATACTATATAAACCAGTGGGATTTTGAAAAGAATGTTATGAATTTTCTAGGTCCAATCTAACCGTGCACCCACACACGACTATTTTCCGGGATGTTTTTAATATGAAGAAAATAGGCCGGGATCACTATTTTAATCAAGGCATTTGTGTACAATGCACAGTGTCCTGGGCTGAGATTAAGTGGTCATGTGTTGGTTAAAAAGAAATCGTCCCAGCGTTTAAGCCGGACGTTACTAAATCCATTTTCAGGTTACCCATGTATTAGGGTATCGGATCGCAATAGATTTTGGACCTATGTGCCTTTGGGAAAGCCGTCAATGAGACGTAGCCGTGCTCTATGGGGAAGAGATGATGCCTGGCTCTGCTAGTAGACTGTCGAACATGAATGTCGACAATGCCTTGAGTGGCTTAATTAACAATTGGAACGTATGATTGTCTGAGTTTGATACGTTTGATTATGAGACAAAACTGTGTGGTGTGGAACGGATTCCTGGTGATTAATTGAATTGATGAGGTGTTCCAATTGTTATGTGCATTAATTATATGCATTGCGATATGAACTGTATTGACCTGTAGAAAGGAATTGAGGCAAGGTAAGTTCCCTATTCTAATTGTGCGGTTGTGTGACTAGAGTGCCCTGAAGCATATTTCCCTCATAATATGGGTTTAGTAGGTGGACTAGCTAAGACATTGTCTTATTGGTTATTGAATAACTATTTTCAAGTCGTTAAAAGATTGTCGTGGAATACCAAGGTCTCAAAGTTTGAGGAGGAGGAGTATGGAGGATCAGTGGATGTGTCTTATCAGTATGTCGTAGGACAGCCTCTTGTGAGAGTCGACCTTTTTGTAGGCTTTCGACTAAATTCATTTTGTGCTTAAATCTCGTTATTTATAAAAGTGTGCTTTTATGAATTGATGTCTTGCTTTTCTATCCCGATATGATTATTGTCAGGGGATTTATTTTCGCTTCCGCATGTGCTTCAAAATCAATGGGCCGGCGACTCGTCCTGAGAAGTCGCAAAATTTTATCGACCAGAGAGGGATGGGCATGCGCTCGAGGATCGAGGCATGACAATAGCCATTATGAGCCATGCTAAAGCTCGTAACTTGCACGAGCAATGAGCTCCATTGACGACACGAACTTATGCTACACGATGATCTGACTACTTTGAAATAAAAAGCAAGCAAACGTATGACTGAGAAACTGAATATAGTATGCATCCATCTCGGTCATGTTCGTTGAGGCATTAAGACAAACACTTGGCATGGACGGCCATGTATCAGAGCCACACCCAGATGAGTCCTTCATATACCGCCACTTCGTCCACTTATGGTACCGCGCAGACAACTTCTCTTCCCAAATGAAATGCGACGGCTTGTGTGGATGTCACTTGCTATTCTCCTCCACCCCCCAATGGCAAAGCTTGTGATTCAATCAACGAAGGTGGGTGATTCTCTTGTCAAATTTGTGCTGAGCTTCTTCACACTCGTTGGCCCTCATCACCTCTTTGACAAATTAGGGCATGTTAACCGGTCAAACAATAACTATTTTTGTTCATTTTTTTTTATTGACCTGGCTTGTTGCCTCGTTGAGTGTAAATTTTTTATGCCAGTTTCCGAGTTGTATAGTTTGGTTTAAGTCAATATATTATTACCTTACCCAAAAAAAAAAAAAAAAAAAAAAGTATTCGCGGGAATAGATTTGAAAAAGAATAAAAAAGTTTTAAAAGAAAAATTACTTTTTTGTTCTTGGTAACAACTCAAGAATCAAGTATAAACCATTTTTTCTCTCTTTTCTTTTCTTCTTTTTCTCCTCCTCTAAGATGAGGTCCAATGACCTCACTAGAACCTCGCCAGCCCTTGTCAAGGTCGTCAACCAAAGGAAGAAGAAGAAGAAGAAAAGGAAAAATGCTAAGTCAAAAAAATAATAATAATAATAATAAGGGTCATACCAAATACAATTTTATTTCAAAAATAGAATATTTTTGTGCAATTACCAAAGGCTTTCAAATGCTCAAAAACTCATTTAAAGAATAGAATCAGAAAAAAATCATTTTTAAGCAGAAATTGTTTCCTGGAACAAAATGGTTACCAAACACACCTCGACTTACTTCATTTTACTCTTTTGTTGTTCTTTTTTCACCAGTTTCAATTTGATGAACATAGAGAGAAATTGCACAAGCAAATAGTCTCACTGAAACCAACTATCTCAATACTCTTCTACTTGTCGACTCAAGGTTGTGCCAATTTAACTATCACGAGCCGCCAGTTAGACTCGGTTTCATTCAAACGCCTATTCGTATAAAGTTCATTTTCTCTGAGTTAAGCTTTTGAAAGAGACAAGGGAATATTCGAATCATTATGATATATATGATAGACCAAAAATAATTGTTATGATATTAGAAATGAACAAGCACAGTGCAAGATAGAAAATATGGGGCTAAACGAAATGGATTGAAAATGGAACTGGTTAGTATACATGAAAAATGGGGCTAGATGAAAGAATTAGATATACTTAGAGTGCATTTATTTTGCGGTAAATGAATGGTTTGGAAAATATTCTCCTAAAAATGATTGTTTGTGTTACTTACAAAAATGAATGAAAAATATTTTTATCGTTCACAAAAATATATAGATATAAATTGTTGTCAATAATGAAAATATTTTTCATAAACTAATTATTTCAACTGATATAAATGATTATATTTAGGAAAATGTTTTCCAATCATTCATTTTTTACAAAACAAACTGAACCTTGATTGGTCAAATTTTCATTTTGAAATACACTAATTTATTTACTAGTGTTTGAGGGTTCGATAGTTAGATACCAATGTTTCGAGGTAAATTATTAAGGGATAGTCCTAATAATGGCCGTTATACATGTATCAATCACATATAGCTTTCTTATCAATCGATCAAGTAAAAAGTTTCTTTATGCATCACCGGTTAGCTAGATAATCCGATTGGGTTTTGAAGTAAATTTTTGGATAGTTTGCTCGAAAGTATTCTCTAACAAATTTAGTTCGTGAATCCATTACACAGGAGAGAATAGACAAACACCACCATTTGAAACAGGTAGAATGATCGGCCTAGGACATGAGATGATGAATGTGACATATGTAAGTGAAGATATGTGTTAAAGGCAGCGTTTGGTGGGCCGGACAAAACATCATATAGGATAAACTTATATCCTATATGGTGTTTGGAGTGACACACAATCCAGATATGATCGGATATAGCTCGAATATAGTCTAGATAAAAAATCTCACCTAAAGGGTGGGATAAACCCAGATAGGATATGTAAAATTTGAAAAATTAATTAAAAAAATCACATTTTCTTTTCCCATTTTTGCGCTTGGCGATCACGCTTCCTCTCTTTTGCCAAGCACCACGGTCATCAAACTCCATTGGCCACCGCTCATCTCACCGGTGATGACCTGTCCCCACCTTCGGCCGCCCGGAAAAGCGGTGTCAGAGCTTTCGTGGCCCCCCTCTCCATCTGCACCAATGAAGCGCCCTTGCAAACTCCCAGCCAACAGCCGGCAATTGCCGACGATAAGTGCAGCAACTCCGACAATCTTAGCAAGTCCGGCACTTCCTGAAGAGCCTAGTACTTTCTTTACTCCTTGTAGGTTTTCCGGTTGAATTCCCCAGTAACACCATTCTTGCTGGAGTGAATTGTCCCTCCACTATCGTGGAAGAATTCGTTCTGGAAAGCCTCGACCATCTAGGTCGTTTTTCACTGCATCCGTGCCTTCTGTTGCTGCTGGCTGCGCCTCTCTCGCCTGTGGTTCCTCAAGTCTCGGCCACACACTTCACTGTCTCCTATTGTCGCTCAACTCCATCCTGGCAGGGAGTTTCGTGATCCTAATCCAAGCTTGGGGCCTCCTTCACGAAGAAGATGATCCGATGGAGGCGGTAGCTGGCATGACAGAGCTCCTCAACCATGTCATTTGAAGTGACGAAATCAGTGGTGGGGCACGGCAAAATCCGTCAGGAAGAGGAGGTGTCCGACATGGATGGCGGATTGAGGAAGGATGAATAGTTTTTAGAAACTTCATGATTTA
This sequence comes from Eucalyptus caleyi, assembly GCA_014182885.2. Classification (NCBI taxonomy): domain Eukaryota; kingdom Viridiplantae; phylum Streptophyta; class Magnoliopsida; order Myrtales; family Myrtaceae; genus Eucalyptus; species Eucalyptus caleyi. Next base: position 4,156,269 of record CM024470.2, read on the forward strand.
TTTATAAATTTTAATCCTGCAAATCAAATATTCATCTAGATAATATTTATTTGTATCCAGGCTATATCCGGAAAATATTTATATGAATCTGGGCTATATTCGGACGTCAACAAACATTGGATGGGATATTTAGAATCCTATGCTCTCCTTATCCTATCCGACGTTTTCCTATCCAGCAAAAATGTCCGGACGACCAAACACAACTTAAGAGTTTTGATTGGTTTCGGGTTTTCCATATCGATTGATGGTGCAATGGCGATGAGTGAAGTAGAGCCAAGAGCCTTCAGCATTCTTTTAAGATGACGTCTTGCTTTGTTTGGTATCTAATGAATCTCCTTCCTCATGCAATTTTTCGAACGGTCGTAGGAAGTCGCAACATTATAACTTGCCAAAGCTGCTCCAAGAATCTCCGGTTCCTTTTTCATTCTTTGTGCTTTTATCATGTTGTCTGTATCGCTATTATATTTACCTCATTCCCAATAATGTTTTGCTATTAGTCGTGAGAATCAAAAGGTACTTTAGTTCACTAATTGGCCAGTATCTCATCACACTATTCTAAGTGCAAATGCACATATATAACATTTAAAGAGACACCATTGCCGCCATCAGCGAGGCACTTGCCAAAATGCCAAATGCATAGAAATGTACAACATCTAGCTTGAAGATGACAAACAAACATGTATGTAACACAAAAAGAGGCATATGACATAAGCAAAGCCTTAAAAGGCTTCATCTTTATTTAATTTGGACCTCGAGACTTGCACAATGTAAAGCACTTTAAGGGCATTCTCTCCTCTTGGAGAAAACAAATATATAGAGGGGAACTTAGAGGGTGTTGGGCGCGTGGATACCGGTATGTTAAAATAAGGAATGCAATCCTATTAGCCCATTTAGGTTACCAGGCAGGCGAGGCGGTCCCAACATGAAAGCGAAAACTTCTTGCTGCTTGGTGAGGTTATCCTGTAACTAGACATTAAGGATCCAAGTGGTACTCCGATTACAGGTTACAGTATTCTAAGTGCAAGGGCACATATACAACATTAAAAGAGACGCCATTGCCCACCAATCTGCAAGGGCACTTGCCTAAAAGCCAAACGCACAGACATATACAACATCTTGCTTGAAGATGACGGACAAACATTTATGTAACACTAAAAAGGCATCATCGCTTGCGCTCAGAGCAAGGCATTTTGCCTAAAACCCAAGGCATCCAGGCGATACCTTCCGATCAATACTTAGTGGGAATTGCAGCATCTTCGAGGGGAGCTCGCAGAGCTTTGCCTTTGCCTTCAAGTTCAAAACGGCCACCGCCTCTTCAATCGAAGGCCGGGAAGTAGCAATGGGATGAGTGCACTATAGCCCTACAGTCATTAGGGCCCTTGCCTATTTCCTGTCGAAATCCTTGTAGAGTCTCTCATCCACCGCATGGACCAACTCCCTGGGCCCATATTGCTTTCATAACCACTCTGTGAGGCCTATTAGGTCTCGTTCTAGGTCGATGACTCTTCTTCCTGATCCTATTTCTAAGGATGACTCCAAAACTGTAGACATCAGTTTCCCCACTTGCCTTACCAGTTGCACAGTATCCTGGAGCCACATAACCCGATGTTCCTCTCAATTCAGTTGTTTTGGGCCCTCTGGCATGGTCTACTAGCCTAGCCAATCCAAAATCTCCCAATTTGGCCTCAAATTCTTCATTGAATATCTTATCACACCATTCTAATCACAAATGCGCATATATAACATTAGAAGATACACTGTTGCCTACCATCTGCAAGGCGCTTGCCTAAAAGCCAAACGCACAGATACAACATCTTGCTTGAAGATGACATACAAACATGTATGTAACACTAAAAGAGGCATCCTTGCTTGCACTCAGAGCGAGGCATCTGCCCAAAACCCCAAGCATCTAGGCAAGACCTGATCAATACTATGTTGGGACCGTAGCCTCTTCGAGGGGAGTTTGCGAAGCTTTGCCTTTCCCTTCAAGTTTAAAATGGCCATTGCCTCTTCAATCGAAGGCCGAAAAGTAGGACTGGGATCAGCACACCACAGCCCCACAATCATCAAGGCCTCCGCCTGTTTCTTGTCGAAAATCTTGCCAAGCCTCTCGTCCACCGCATGGACCAGCTTCCTGTGGCCATATTGCTTCCATAACCACTCCACGAGGCCTATAGGGTCTCGATCCAGGTCGACAGCTTTTCTTCCAGAACCTATTTCCAAAAGGATGATTCCAAAACTGTAGATGTCAGTTTCCTTACTTGCCTTACCAGATATATAGTATTCCGGAGCCATGTAACCCCTTGTTCCTATCAATTCAGTTGTTTTTGGCCCTCTAGCGTGGTCTACTAGCCTAGCCAATCCAAAATCTCCCAATTTGGTGTTGAACTTTTCATCAAGCATGGTATTGCTAGATTTGATATCCCTATGGATCACACATTGATCACATTGTTCATGCAAGTAGTAGATTGCCGAGGCCAATCCTAGAGCGATGTTGTACCTCCTTTCCCACGTCAACAAGGATCTACCTTTAAACAGATGATCCTCCAAGCTACCTTCTCTCATGAATTCGTAAACCAAGATAAATTTGTTTGTCTCGTGACAATAGCCTATAAGTGGCATTAAGTTTCTGTGCCTAAGTTGGCCTAACGTCATCACCTCGGATTTGTACTCTTTTATCCCTTGGTGCGAATCAGAGTTTATTATCTTCACGGCGACCTGTGTGCGAGCGTCTCTTAAGTGCCCTTCGTACACGACGCCAAAACCTCCTTTTCCCAGAATCTTGCCACCTGCAGTCGCGATCATCAACTCTTCATAGGAGAACTTCTTCGGTCCACTTAACTTTTCAAACTCCATGGTTAAGTTAGGGTCGCCTTCTTCTCCACCTCTCTCGGTCACGTTCGGTCCCCTTATGCACACTTCACGGCTCGCACCTGCCGCCACCTGTATGGCCCCATGCTCATCCGAAGTCGCCACCTCCTGCCCCATGGGTCTCCCGACTGACCCGAGCTCATGCTCACCATCTTCGGGCAAGGGGTCTGAAGCCATCAAGTGAGTAGCCTCCATCATTGCATAAGCCTCAACCACGGCTGCACCAAATGCCTCCTCGAGCTGAGCCTGGATAGATGGCGCGAGCGACACGCTGCAGTTCACTATGAATCGAAGCTTCGGGTAAGCCGGCTTTAGCTTGCTGAGGTGGCGGTCCAGGATGATCTGGTGGAGTGAAGCGTCCGCTATGTACCATGTGGTATTGTATGACTTCATATCTCCCAAAAATGTGGGCACCGAGAACCTAACAGCTGCCGGGAGGGCCACGGCAGCTCCGGCAGCTAAAGAGCTCAATAATCCAGCAACTAAGCCGTGCACATTGAACAACGGAAGCACAATCACTGTAGAGTCTGACTCCGTTAGTTCAAACTCCCGCTTGATGTTCCGAACAGATGAAGCCAAATGGCGCTGAGTTAGCTGCATGCGTTTGCGGCGACTCGTAGTGCCAGGGGTGTGCAAGAACAGAGCTACATCCGAGGGATCGTTGATGACTTTGGACATCAAGTCGAGACTCTGCTCTTTGTCATTCGAAGAGAGAGTGATCTTGGAATTGGCGGAGCGAAGCTTGGTGGTTAGGCAGCGGATGTTAAGATTGGAAGCAGCGGATTGAGCCCGTTGGTTTCCTTCGTGTGGTGTTACTAGGAGCTTCGGTTTTGTGTCGGAAAGATAGAACTTGAACTCCTTAGCTGTGTAGATGGGGTTAAGCGGAGCTGCTGTGGCTCGGCAACGGATTACCGCCAGAAACAGGATCACAAACTGCAAAACAAACACATATTTTCCGATCAGCAAATTATCTCCTAGTCCCTGCGGAATGGAGATAACACATACGTAATTGCAGAATGCGCAGACACTAGTTTGTCGCCGTTTGATTTCATCAAAACCATCCATCTCCTTTTGATAAGCTTTGACTTTTTTGTTTGACGATGAATCGATGCTTGTACATCCCCAAAAACAACTTTTGGACACGACAAAAAACGCTGTTCATTCTCTTCCCAAATCAATTCGTTCCTATTTATTTCGCAATAGACGATAAAAACTTGCAACGTCAAAGCAACCATGCGCTCATAGAAATTTTATGCCTCCGATGCAATTTCTTTCAATAGAAATCGACACCATTTCTGTTGCTCCGTTCTCGAAGTACTGTAAAACTCCAAGAAACATCTTTTTTTCCAAGCTATTTCTTAGTCGATCTTTCACAGGCGATCAATCTCGAATTTAAATAGCATCACCAGGAATTTTTCACATTTGAAATTCACATCATCGCACAAACGAAACTCACACCGTCGTACTCGTGGGGAGACTTGATGATGGGGGGACATACATACCTCGATGGTGTTGGGAAAAGCAAGCGCGACCACGTCGCCGGCACCGATGTTGGAGGCGGCGAGGAGCGCAGCGGCGTGGTCAACGAGCTCCTGCAGCCGGGCATGCGTCAGGTCGAACTCTCCACAGGCGGAGACAGCTCTCCTATCGGGGAAATCCCATGCTACCTTCTTCAGCAGGCCCGTGAGCGTAAGCTCCCCCATCGCTAAATCACAGGTAACGAATCGACGGGAATCGGCTTTGGCCAGAACCAATCCCCGATGGAGCTGAAGAGGGGCACCACGATTTCTTGGCGAGACGGAGAATGAAGGATGGACGTGAACAGGAATTCGCACGAAGGAGAATGGGGAAAACGGGAGCGTTAGCAGGACGAGAGTGGAGGAGTTGGGTATGCATATGGGATGGAGACGAGACGAGAGGGACCCCGTTGATTAAATTTTCGTATTATTATTATTTTTTTTTTGGTAGAGAATAAGATATATATTGACTTTAAACCAATAAGCTATTATCGAAAAAAAAAAAAAAAAAAAAACCAATAAGCTATATAGATGTACAGCACTTTCGTATTAAATTTTCGTAACCAAATTTTCCTTCATAATTGTGTGGAGCAAATCAAGTCGTACGATCACATCTCATTCAAATAATACAACTCGTAAATTACGTGCATTGGGCCATCAATCGCAAAGCGACATATAATGTCATGAAGTTTCGACTGAACTGCTACATGATCATGACGTCAAAGAGCAGATCTCATCAGCTATTCTTAATGCTTATTTACTTAGGAGTTACAGCATGATTCAAGACATATCTTAAACACTATCAAGCATTCCCTCATTAAGGTACAAACAAAGCAAACGATAGCATGTTGGAAATTGTGATCCATTTTCTAAATCTATCTAGAAACTATTAACTTAATCACGAAGGCAAGAACTTTCGAAGCAACATTGATATTGAAAATTGTCTATAAAATTGTTGAAAATGGAGGTTGCCAACCGAACCTGTGGAAATGTAAGCAAGCAGAAGCCAAGTTGAAGATATTGGCTACGTTTATTGCTCCAGGGTGGCAGGCAAATAAGAAGGCACTCAAATTGCGCCACGTGTCCAACGTGGTCCCACGTTATCAGGCCAATTTTGAAATATGTTTGGCTCTTCCTCTGAGAGAGAGAGAGAGAGAGCGTTCTCTCTCCCCTGTTCTCCCGGCTTCCTCTCTCTTTTGCGCCCGACCCTCTCTCCCTCCTCCGACCCCTTGTCCGACGCACCCGACCGACGGACCACTGTGCAGCCCCTCCGGCTCCGGCAGAAGGCTCGGTGGTGCACGCTCTCGACTCTGCCCTCTCTCCTTCCGTCTCCCCCTTCGTCGAATCGCGACGAATCCAGAGGGTTTACACTGACGACGCCGCTCCGTTGCCTCACCTTCGCCTCGAAAGGTACGATTAGGGTAATCGCCGACTTCTGGACTATAAGCTCTGTACATTATAATAATTCTTGGATGGGATGAATCCTCATCACTTGCTTCCAAGCGTGCTGTTCTTCCCATTGCTGATGTTTTCGGTATTGGCCCATTTCTTGGATTCTGATTTTGGGTTGCTTCGGTTAGTTGGGTCTTTCTTTTGGTTAACTACATACTTCTTGGTTCTTTGTGGTTCTTGGGCTTTTCGATTGGTCCATGAAATTGCTACTTGATTGATCGTTTGTTCTATCTGTTTGTGCAGGTTACGAGGCTCCTAACCTGAGGTCTGATGTCATTACTTGCATTTCTATGTATATGTAATTCTATAATGTCATCTCTTGAAGTGAATAACTCTGTATTGTCCTTAGAGCATACATTTGAAAGCTCTACGTTTCGGTTCACCTTTGGGGTAAAGGTTTGTCGGCCACTGGGGTTGCAGGATTTTGTTGGGGAGGTGAAATTTTCTGAATTCACTTTCACAGTTCTGAGGAGTTTTAGTGATGAGAAATTTGTTCTACCTTCACCACTGAAAAACTAGTTCTGTTCACTTGTAAAAGGTTCTTTCAAGATGTTAAAAAGAGCTTGCCTATACTTTTCAGGAAAGGCACTAGCGAAATTAGTAGGCATTGAAGACATTCGAGCAGCAGTTATTCAGCACCCTGGTCGTATGACTAAAGATGAAATCGAAGGTAAAATTATGCCAGTGAACATGGAATTGTATTATAACAGAAGCACGACATGAATTCACGCATGACAGCTTTAAACGTACATACACATGCATACGAAATCCACAAATGGAGGAAGCTTTCCATTCGCCAAACAATAATCATTCTAAATTATGGAAGTTAGACAACGATCAGCTTATAGTCATTCTAATGTACAGAGCTTATAGTCCACGAGTTAAACAATAATCATTCTAATGTACAGAGGTTATAGTCCACGATTCAGCGATTATCCTAAACATACCTTTCAAGACGGAGGGGGAGGCGACGGGGCGGCATCGTCAGTGTAAACCCTCTAGGTTCATCGAGATTCGGCGGCAGCGGAGGCCACACGGTTAGGGCTTGGTTGGACGATACCCTAATCGTACCTTTCAAGGCGGAGGTGAAGGCAATGGGACGGCATTGTCACTGTAAACCCTCTGGATTCGTCAAGATTTGGCAGCGGCGGAGGCCACACGGTTAGGGCCCGGTTGGACGACAAAAGCCTCACAACATGGGCTTCTCTTTGAAATTGGCCTGACAACATGGGCCCACGTTGGACATGTGGTGCAATTTGAGTGCCTTCTTATTTGCCACCCTCGAGCAAAAGACATAGCCAATATTTTCTCGTGTGTGTGAGGTTTTTAGACCTACTCCATGTGTGGAGGAGTAGAGTTAAGATGGTTTCTATGTCATGAAATACTCCTCCATTATCAAAATATCTTATATTATCCATTTTCATTAATTAGATAAATTATATCCCATGTTATTTATCCTTGAATTATCCTATCTTGTCCATTATCCATCCACTACAAAGTATATCATATATATGCATACATTAAGAACAAAAACTATAATCAATACTAAAACCATGCTTCACAACCAAAATTTTTAACACAACAACACGAGAGAGCAGCAACAAACAACACCTGTGCACAAATCACATGGAGTACATACGTTCCAGCAACCTCAACTCGGCCACGGCAACGAGCGGGATCTTCTTCGGTGTCGAGAGCCCAAAGATCTCCTCCATGTCCAAGCCCTCCTTCCTCATTCCCTCCGGCAACTTCCAGTCGAAGCCATGCAGTAGATTGGCCAGGCTCGCCTAAATCACCTTGAGCCCCAGGCTGTAACACAGGCACATCCTCCTCTCGGACCCGAACGGCAGTGCGGGCTCGGTGAAGGTGGCGACTGAGATTTAACGGGTCAAAGGCTGGAATATCCCGCCATCGTAGGGAGCTGGTCTTACTAATGTCGTGGCTGCTGCTGGATCATGCAAAAGTCAAAGGGAGAATCCACAATTCCACCGGTTTTCGGTTTTTTTTTTTTTTTTAACCACGCTTAAACTCACTTTCCTTCTTTTTTTTATTTATTTTTATTTTTTCTCTTCGCCGCAAAATATCTCTCTTGTCTTCTTCTTCTTCTCCGTCTCCATCTTGCTCTCTGAACCCGACTCTCTCTCTCTCCCCAATCCATATACCCCACCTACCACTCAATCAGGTCTACCCCAGCACCTATCCTCGCTCGCTTTCAGAGTCTACAAACCTTCTTCTCTCTGCCTCTTCTCCCAAGTCCCGCTACCGACTCCGGGAGGAGCAACGGCAGTCGCGCGAGGAGCAGCGGCAGGCCTGCGAGAGGGAGTCCCTCACTGGCGAGATCGCCAAGCTGAAGCTTCGGATTCAGGCCCTACAGCGCGAAATCCAGATTCCGGGAGGCGATCCAGGGGAGGTGGCGAACGTGGCTGCACTGTTGCAGGTTTTGCAGGAGAGGAATTTAATCGCTGGGGATGGGATTGAGCGCGAGTCTGGTGCAATTGGAGGAGAGAGAGGAGAAGGCGGTGGAGGAGAAGAGAGATGAAGATTAGGGTTTTAAGTGGTGATTTTGAGAGAGAGGTGATAAAGAGGGGAGAGTTTGGTTTGGTTAAAAACCAAACCGAATTGAAATAATTCAAACCGAAAATTAAGAATGGTTTTTTTTTATTATTATCCAAATCGAAAATGCATGAAATTTCAATTCAATTCAGTTATTCGGTTTGATTCTAACAACCCTACTATAAACGGACAGCACTATCACCCCATCATTAGTTAAGTTATTTGGAAAACATCTGCGAAATGAAGCCATATGGGACATTGGGACCACTCAAGGACACAAGCTAGTATAGCTGGAAGCCCAAATGGGAAAAGTATGGAAATGAGTCTCGGTAAGGGAACTAGGACGTCAATTTGCATAGCAGCAAGAACTTTATAAGCAGAAGCATCGGCAAATTGGCAGCTTCACGGCACGTCAAATGATGTGGGACATATGGTAGAGGATGTGAAAATGAAGCCTTACAAATCCAAGAATTTATTTACTGTTCATGATGCTGTTTCTAGTGTCACAATTCAAACCTCAAAAGATCGGTTGAAACAAAGAAAGGTGAGGGACCACTTCTTTTTCTTTTCTTTTTTTTAGGGTCGGAAGGTGAAGACCCCTTTATTGAGCTAAATACTGTGCATAATACATCATACCTTTGTTTTATATTTAAAAAAAAAAAAAAAAAACAAACTGGGCATCAGGCTGAGATTTTGATAGAGGAGGCAAAACAAGTTGCGCCTTTGATGTAAAGGTTTCTTCCCAATACGTAGAACAAACACCCTCAAATTCTCCTATTTTAGAAAGCTAGTCTATGAAAACCTTCATTTGCACGGCCCGATTACAAACAGCAAAAAGGGTTAAGGAATTTGTAAATAGCATGTTGGAAAAGCTATAGAAAATGATGGTTTAAAGGAGATGCATGCCGGGATTGCTACTACAAAATTAGTCGAGAGGGCGACCACAAATCCAAGTAGCAAGAATTCAGAGACCTACATGTATACAAGGAAACATAACCCAATCAGGCCCCAAGTAGAAACATTTCCAAGACAATACAGATTACTTCCCGTGCACTTATTAGTAAGGATATTGTGATCCAAGACTAAGAAACAATAAGATAATTGACCAAAACATGGAACTCTCTTTCCTAAATTTCACTTTGGTCCCAAATCTACCCAAGCATCCAAAAAACAACACCGGCTTCTTCAAGATTATCTACACCAAGGCTAGAGGTGTTAAAATGGGTCATTGGCCCATTTATGGACCCATTTATGTTTAAATGGGTTGTTAATGGGTCAAGCCTTATTTTCTAAGTTTTAAAATTAAAGAGAGTAAGATATATGGGTCTTAAATGGGTCAACTTTGCACCCATTTAAGACCCATTTATCAACCCATTTATTTTCACTCAAAGCCTAAACCTCTCTTTTCTCTCTTTTAACTTTACAATTTTTTCTAAACCAAAATTATAATTATTTTCTATTTTTCTTTCTTCTTTTTTTCTTTCTTCTTCCTTCGGTCGCCAGCACGGTGATGGCCGGCAATCGGCCAAGCGAGCCTCGAGTTCACCGGCATCGGGCAAGCTTGAGCTCCTCGGATTTGGCGAGGCCACTGACGCCCGGCGAGCTCGAGCCTCGCCCAACGCCGGCGAGCCTTGAGCTTGCTAGATCTGGCAAGACAGAGGCCTCGCAAACGTCCAGCGAGGCTCGAGCCTCACCGATTTGGCATGACTCGAGCTCGCCGGCGTCGGGCGAGCTCGAGGCTCACCTATGGCCGGCCAAAGAAGAAGAAGAAAGAAAAAAGAAAAAGAAAAGTTATATTTAAAAATTAAAATTCAATTTTTTAAAATAATTATTTTAAAATTTATAAAAATTGTCCATTAAATTTGTATTGTATAAAATTATTTTAGCAACACCATTTTTTAAATATATATATATATAATAAATTAAGTTTAGTTAAATTGGTCGAGTATGGGTCGGGTCAAATATGGGTCAAAATTTTGCATTGCAATAAACGGGGTCATAAACGGGTTAAATTGGTCGATTTGGGTCGGACCATTTATGACCCAACCCAAACCCAACTCGACCTGACCCGACCCACTCGTTTAACGGGTCTAATCAAGGCCAATTAAAGGTTCATCATCAAAATTTGCGTCTTCATCAGCACCCTAACCATTATATGCAACAATAGCAATTCTTTGATGTTGATAATCTTGAAGAAACCAAGGGCGATTTTTTTGGAAGCATGGACAAATTTGCGACTAGAGTAAAAGTTAGGGTTCTTTTCATACCAAAAAAAAAAAAAAATCAAGGCAGAATTTAGATGGGACCTAAAGTTGAGTCTTTTTGAGGAATCAACCCCAAAACCTAAGGTCTAATCTAATTGAGATACCAAGGTCTAATGATTCTAGCCCAAGTAAACATAATGCAATAGCAATATCCCCTCTTGTAGATAGGAGCTAATGAGGCAGAATTTAAAGATACTAATTTAGGGAATAAGCAATAACAAACACCAAGCTTTGAGCATAACCAACATGAGAAATTACTCATTGTTGAGGTCCTTCGCACAACAATAATCATAGTTGGAAGCCAGACCAAGAATGATAAACAAAATGCTCCAGTCAAACCAAACACCTTAGGTTGGAAGAACTTATTTATAGGTCCTTCGCACAACAATACTCATAGTTGGAAGCCAGACCAAGAATGATAACAAAATGCTCCAGTCAACCCAAACAACTTTAATTGGAAGAACTTATTTATAGGACGCATCCAAATAGTAATTCCCACAGGAGCATTCCTCCAAGAAATGGAGATACTAACACAAAAGCAGACTCTGAAGAGCAGTCGCCATCAAGTCAATATTTGTCTTCTTCCAAAGTAGAACGCTGCAATTATAGCAACAACAAAGACCATTTGACAGGTGACAAACCACTTATACCACAACAAGGTTAGGATCCCGAGAAAGAAAATAGAAAATTCCCCCAGAGGGACAATCTGCAGCAAGTTCATGACTTCCAAGTTCGGTCATTCTACATACGAGAATAGTTCTCGTATAGAATTAGAATGAAAAAAGGTGTATGGAAAAATCCTAAATGATATGTATGAAATTTGATCAATTTAGTCAATAAGAAAGTTTAAGAATCAATTGCACTTGTTGGTAAAGGGTTTAGTACTTGATTGAATCAATTAAAAAATTTAAGATTCAATTGTATTCCACACATAAGATTTAGGACTTATGGTACGTTTCTCCCGAATCAGATTTGTACGTGGCAACCCTACAAAGTGAAGCACATACTAACATCATTAAGATAAACAACATTTGTACGAATGATCTATGCAATCATCCACAACTCAACCATCTAATTTAATAAGTGCGACTGTGAATCCTATGGAGATCTCAAACTCACTAGCCCATGTACAACTTTACGTCCTATGCACTAGAGTGCATTCCAATGCTCAATTTCTATGGAGGTAAAATGCACAGGAATTGATAAAAGCATATACTACAATTCGTCTTGGCCAAAGTATGAGACAATGCGCATGAATGGCAATACCTCCAGCAGCGCAATCTTGTTGCTTGAATCCAAGACAGCAAGTCCAACATACTTATCGCCAACATTGAAGCCTAGCAAGCGACCTTTCTTCTTCGTATGCGCCATCAATACGTCTTGGAACAAGCTCAAAGGTTTCACATCCCTCATTTACAAACCCAATGAGCCTGGTTGAGAAACTTCACTTAATAACTCAAGCTACATGCTTGGAAAATAAGCAGAGACAAAACGGGAACATCCATAGATTCAAGCAAGGCAGTAACATAAAGAGATGAACTCTCATGAAGCAAATCAAACGCCCATTAATATATCTATCACTACATACTATTCGTACCTCGAGTAATACCCAATAAAGTAAACCACGAGCAAATTACCGGGACCAGCATAAGGAGCAGCTCTATGACTAGCAGCAGCATCAGCATAGCCACTATGAGTTATGCTAAAGCTCGTAACTTGCACGAGCAATGAGCTCCAGTGACGACACGAACTTATGCTGCACGGTGATCTGACTACTTTGAAATAAAAAGCAAGCAAACGTATGACTGAGAGACTGAATATAGTATGCATCCATCTCGGTCATGTTTGTTGAGGCATTAAGACAAACACTTGGCATGGACGGCCATGTATCAGAACACACCCAGATGGGTCCTTCACATACGGCCACTCCGTCCACTTATGGTACCACCCAGACAACTTCTCTTCCCAAATGAAATGCGACGGCTTGTGTGGATGTCACCTGCTCTTCTCCTCCACCCCTCAACGGCAAAGCTTGTGATTCAATCAACGAAGGTGGGTGATTCTCTTGTCAAATTTGTGCTGAGCTTCTTCACACTCGTTGGGCCTCATCACCTCTTTGACAAATTAGGGCATGTTTAGTAACCAGTCAAATAATAACTAGTTTTGTTCATTTGTTGCAAAAAAAAAAAAAAAAAAAAAATAGAAATCCGTTTGATAAAATTTTTGTTCGCGAGAATAGATTTGAACAATATATATATTGCTTTTTGTTCTTGGTAACAACTCAAGAATCAAGTCTAAACCATTTTTTCTCTCTTTTCTTTTCTTCTTTTTCTCCTCCTATAAGATGAGGTCTAGTGATCTCACCAGAACCCCGCCAGCCCTTAGCAAGCTCATCAACCAAAGGAAGAAGAAGAAGAAGAAGAAGAAGAAGAAGAAGAAGAAGAAGAAGAAGAAGAAGAAGAAGTAAAGGAAAAATTCTAAGTCAAAAAACAAAAAAAATTAAGGGTCGTGCCAAATACATTTCTATTTCAAGAATAGAATCTTTGTGTAGTTACCAAAGGCTTTCAAATGCTCAAAAACTGATTTAGAGAACAGAATGAAAAAAAAAAAAAAAAAACCATTTCTAAGTAGAAATTGTTTCTTGGAACAAAATGGTTACCAAACACACCTTGACTTCCTTTATTTTACTCTTTTGTTGTTCTTTTTTCACCATTTTCAATTTGATGAACAAAGAGAGAAATTGCACGAGCAAATAGTCTCACTGAAACCAACTATCTCAATACTCTTCTACCGTCGAGTTGAAGGTTGTGCCAATTTAACTATCGCGAGCCACTAGTTAGACCCGGTTTCATTCAAACGCCTATTCGCATAAAGTTCATTTTCTCTGAGTTTAAGCTTTTGAAAGAGAAAAGGGAACATTTGAATCGTTATGATATATATGATGACCAAAAATAATTGTTATGATATTAGAAATGAACAGGCACGATGCAGGAGATATTAAAAATTAAAAGAAATTACAAAATCTCATATCTTCATAATATACGTAAATTTTAATTATATGAATGATAGAAAATAAAAATAAAAATAGAATGATACTTTTAGGTAAAGTCAGTATTAATTATTATGTTTTCACTCTAAAGCAAATTAAAAATACGGGGCTTAACTTTCTGCAAAACAAACTGAACCTTGATTGATCAAATTTTCATTTTGAGATACACTAATTTATTTACTAGTGTTGGAGGGTTCGATAGTTAGATACCGATGTTTTGAGTTAAATTATTAAGGGATAGTCCTAATGATGGCTGTTAAATATGTATCGATCACATATAGCTTTCTTATCAATTGATCAAGTAAAAAGTTTCTTTATGCATCACCGGTTAGCTAGATAATCCGATTAGGTTTTGAAGTAAATTTTTGGATAGTTTGCTTGAAAGTATTCTCTAACAAATTTAGTTCGTGAATCCATTACACAGGAGAGAATAGACAAACGCCACCATTTGAAATAGGTAGAATGATCGGCTAGGGATATGAGATGATAAATGCAACATATGGAAGTGAAGATACGTCTAAGAGTTTTGCTTGGTTTCAGCTTTTCCATATCGATTGATGGTGCAATGGCTATGAGAGTGAAGTAGCCGAGAGCCTTCAGCATTCTTCTAAGATGATTTCTTGCTTTGTTTGGTATCTTATGAGTCTTGTTCTTCATGCAATTTATCGGACAGGCTGTAGGAAGTCGCAACATTGTAACTTGCCAAAAATGCTCCAAGAATCTCCGGTTCCTTTTTCTTTCTTTGTGCTTTTATCAATTGCTATTATATTTACCTCATTCCCAATGATGTTTTGCTATTAGTTGTGAGAATCAAAAGGTACTTCGGTTAACTAATTGGCCAGTATCTTATCACATTATTCTAAGCGCAAATGCACGCATATAGAACATTAAGAGAGACACCGTTGCCTACCATCCGCAAGGTGCTTGCCTAAAAGCCAAACGCACGGACATATGCAACATCTTGCTTGAAGATGACATACAAACATGTATGCAACACTAAAAGGGGCATCATTGCTTGCACTTAGAGCGAGGCATCTGCTCAAAACCCCAAGCATCCAGGCGAGACCTTCCGATCAATACTACGTAGGGACTGCAACATCTTCAAGGGGAGTTTGTGAAGCTTTGCCTTTGCCTTCAAGTTCAGAACGGCCATTGCCTCTGCAATTGAAGGCCGAGAAGTAGCAATGGGATGAGCACACCACAGCCCCGCAGTCATCAAGGCCTCTGCCTGTTTCTTGTCGAAATCCTTGCCGAGCCTCTCGTCCACCGCATGGACCAACTTCCTGGGCCCATATTGCTTCCATAACTACTCTACAAGGCCTATTGGGTCTGGAATCGGGTCAATGACATTTCTCCCAGAACCTATTTCCAAAAGGACAACTCCAAAACTATAGATATCGGTTTCCTTACAAAGCTTACCAGTTATACAGTATTCCAACGCCACATAACCTGGTGTTCCTAGCAATTCAGTTGTTTTTGGGCCTCTGGCGTGGTTTACTAGCCTAGCCAATCCAAAATCTCCCTATTTGGCGTTGAACTTTCCATCAAGCATAGTGTTGCTGGATTTGATATCCTTATGGATTACGTATTGATCATATTGTTCAAGAAAGTAGTATAGTGCGGAGGCCAATCCTAGAGCAATGTTGTACCTCCTTTCCCACATCAACGAGGATCTGCCTTTAAACAGATGATCCCCCAAGCTATCTTCTCTCATGAATTCGTAAACCAAGACATATTTATTTGCCTCGTGACAATAGCCTATAAGTGGCACCAAGTTTTTTTGCCTAAGTTGGCTTAACGTCATCACCTCGGATTTATACTCCTTTATCCCTTGGTGCGAATCAGAGTTCATTATCTTCACGGCGACCTGTGTGCGAGCGTCTCTTACGTGCCCTTCATACACGTCGCCGAAACCTCCTTTTCCCAGAATCTTGCCATCTGCAGTCACGATAATCAACTCTTCACAGGAGAACTTCTTCGGTCCACTAAAAATTTTCAAACTCTATGGTTAATTCCGAGCTATGGCCGCCTTCTTCTCCACCTCTCTCGGTCTCGGTCACGTTCAGTCCCCTTAGACACACATCACCGCTCACACCGCCTGTATGACCCCATGCCGGGAGGGCCACGGCAGCTCCAGAAGCTAAAGAGCTCAATAATCCAGCAACTAAGCTGTGCACATGGAACAACGGAAGCACAATCACGGTAGAGTCTGGCTCTGTTAGTTTGTACACCCGCTTGATGTTCTGAACCGATGAAGCCAAATTGCGCTGAGTTAGCAGCAAGCGTTTGAGCGACTCGTAGTGCCAGACGCGTGCAAGAACAGAGCTACATCCGAGGGATCGTTGACGACTTTGGACATCAACTCGAGGCTCGGCTCTACGTCAGTCGAAGAGAGAGTGATTCTTGAACCGGTGGAGTGAAGCTTGGCAGTCATGTGGGGGATGTTAAGCTTGGAAGCAGCAGAATGAGCCCGTCGGTTTCCTTTTTGCGGTTGATGGATTTTTTCCTTTTGATGGGCCTGAGTTGGCCCATCCGCCCATGATGGGCCCAAAGGCCCGGCCCGTGAGTTGAGGGCCCATGGAGGAAGTTATTAAAGATAAAGGGAAAATCTTGGAGGCTGTTAATTTTGAGAGGTTACGTATTTTGAGAAAGAGAGATTATGCTCTCGTTGAGTTTTTACGTCTTCTCATACCGTTTTCTCCCGAAAAACAAGAAAAAGATAATCCTCTGAAGAACAACGTGGATTCTTCCTCTTTGATTCGCAACACCAATGTTTAGTCTGTGGAAACAAGGTACGTTCGATTATGTAATGTGCCTTAGCATCGGTGATTCATGATTTTCCTGGGCTCGCTTCCGCTACATTCGTGTTCGATTCTGTATCGAATCACTATTTTGGGGATCCCGTTTCTCAGATTTTTTCCCAACAGCGGTGTCAAGGGGAGCTTCGGTTCTGAGTCGGAAAGGCAGAACTTGAACTGCTTTACTGTGTAGATGGGGTTGAGCGGAGCTGCTGTGGCTCGGCAACGGATTACTGCCAGAAACATGATCACAAACCGCAAAACAAACACAGATTTTCCAATCAGCGAAGTATCACGCTATCCTGGTGGAATGGAGATGCCACACACGTATTTGCAGAATATGCAGACAACTAGTTTGTCCCCGTTCGATTTCATTAATACCATCCATCTCCTTTTGATAAGCTTTGACTTTGTTTGACGATGAATCGATGCTTGTACATCCCAAAAAACAGCCTTTGGACGCGATAGAAAACGCTCTTTATGCTCTTCCCAAGTCAATTCGTTCCTGTTCAATTCACACCACGCGCTCACAGAAATTTCATGCCTTAGATGCAATTTTTTCAGTAGAAATCGACACCATTTCCGTTGCTCTGTTCTGGAAGTACTGTAAAACTCCAAGAAACATCTTCTTCTTTTCTTTTCAAGCTATTTCCCGGTCGATCTTTCACAAGTGATCAATGTCATCACCAGAAATTCATAGTCACCGCAATCTTCCAGATATTGCATTCTCGAATTTAAACAGCATTATCCAGGCTTGCGAACAGACTCGAGATGATCCAAACATACCTCGACAGTGTTGGGGAAAGCGAGCACGTCGTGGTCAGCGGCACCGATGCCAGAGGCAGTGAGCAGCACGGCGGCGTGGTCGACAAGCTCCTGCAGCCGCGCATGCGTCAGGTCAAACTCCCTGCAGGCAGAGACGGCTATCCTGCCAGGAAATTCTGACGCCGCCTCATTCAACAGGCCGGTGAGCGCAAGTTCCTCCTCCATCGCTAAATACAGGGAACCGATCGCGATTCCAGTTGAAGACAACACCACAATCGCTTGGCGAGACTGAGAACAAAAGAACGACGAGAACATGCGCAAGAAGGGGAATGGGGAAACTGAGAGTGCTCGATGAAGACGGAGGAGGAGCGTGGAGGGTTGCGTACGCATATGGGATGGAGACAAGACGAGAGGGACGGAGAGGAGGGAAGTTGGAACGATCGAGGTGGCTTCCCGGCCAGTGCGAGCTCGGTGAAGGTGGCGACTGAGAGTTCACGGGTCAAAGGCTGGAACTAGCCTTACTAAAGTCTTCGCTGCTGCTGGATCATGCAAAAGTCAAAAGGGAGTATCCACAATTCTACCACGTGTTTCAAACTAAGGATGTCAACGGTTTGGTTTAGTTTGAATTTTTTATTTTTGATTTTATTTTTTTAACTCTGCTCAAGCTAACTTTCCTTACGGATCAAGAAAACTCACTTTCCTTCTTTTTTGTTTATTTATTTTTATTTCTTTTCTTTTCCGCGAAATATATCTCTCTCTAGTCGTCATCTTCTTCTCCGTCTTGCTTCTTGAGCCCGATTGTCTCTCCTCCCCACTCCATACTGGAAGTGTCAAAAGCCAAACCGAAAACCAACTTGAACCAAAAATCAAATCGAACCAAACTGAAAAGTTCGGTTTTTTTCTATCCGGTTTGGATAATATTAAAAATCGAAATTTTTTTAGCTTATTTGGTTTTTATCGATTCAATTAACCAAACCAAATTGATAAAATCTAAAAATTTTCATACCTTCTTTCACCTTATTTTCCTTCATCAAATACCTTTTCCTTTTATTTTTTTTCTTTCATTTAAAAGACTCATTTTTAAAAAAATTTGTTTCTTCTTATTTTTCATTAGTCGGTCGTTGGCCATCGTGGCAGCCAACAATTGGCTAGAGTCGAGCTGGAGCCTTGCCACAATTTGGCAAGGCTCAAGCTAGCCATATTCTGACAAGGTCGAGCTCGCCCAACGCTGGCAAGCTCGAGCCCCTCCAGATCCAACCACTTGGGCAAGGCTTGAGCCTTGTCGGAGGTTGCTAAACGTTGGCGAAGCTTTGGCGACCTCCGGCGAGCCTCGAGCCTCGCCTAGCTCGCCGGTGTCTGGCGAGCTCGAGCTCGGTGGCATCAGGCGAGCTCGGCCTCGCCACAAGCCAACAAGACTTGACTTCACCAAAATGATAAAAGCACAAAGAAATGGTGAAGTCATTGTGTTTGCATTCTCGAACACCATGTTGTCTACATCGCTATTATGTTTCCCTCATTCCCAATAATGTTTTGCAATTAGTTGTGAGAATCAAAGGGTACTTCAGTTCACTAATTGGCCAGTATCTTATCACACTATTCTAAGTGCAAATGCGCATATACAACATTAAAAGAGACACTATTGCCTACCATCCGTGAGGCACTTGCCTAAATGCCAAATGCACAAACATATACAACATCTTGCTTAAAGATGACATACAAACATATATGTAACAGTAAAAGAGGCATTGGACCTAAGCAAGTTCTTAAAGGGTTTCATCTTGGTTCAATCTAGACCTCGAGACTTCCAAGATATAAAATACTTAGAAGGTATTCCCTTTTCCTAGAGAAAACAAATATACAGAGGGAAACTTAGGGGGTGTTAGGTGTATAGGCATCGGCATATTAAAATAATTAATGCAATCCTATTGGCCCACCTAAGTTACCAAGCAGTAGGGGTGGCCCCAACAAAAACTTCACGCTGCTTGGTGAGGTTACCCCAGAACTAGACACCAATAACCCACGTAGTACCTCGGTTACAGGATACACAATTCTAATCACGAGTGCACATATACAACATTACAAGAGACACCATTGCCTGCCATCTGCGAGGCACTCGCCTAAAAGCCAAATGCGCAGACATATAGAATACCTTGCTTGCAGATGAAATGCAAACATGTATGTAACACTAGAAGAGGCAGCATTGCTTGCACTCAGAGGGAGGCATCTGCTCAAAACCCCAGGCATCCAGGCGAGACCTTCCGATCGATAAGATGTGGGGACTGCGTTATCTTCAAGGGGAGTTCGCGAGGCTTTATCTTGGCCTTCAAGTTCAAAACAGCCATTGCGTCTTCAATCGGAGGCCGAGAAGTAGCAATGGGATGAGCACACCACAGCCCCACCATCATCAAGGCCTCCGCCTGTTTCTTGTCAAAATCCTTGCCAAGCCTCGAGTCCACCGCATGGGCCAACTTATCGGGCCCATATTGCATCCATAACCACTGTGCGAGGCCTGGGCCTTGTTCTGAGTCGATGACTCTTCTCCCAGATCCTATTTCCAAAAGGACGACTCCAAAACTGTAGACATCAGTTTCCTTACTTGCTTTACCAGTTGCACAGTATTCCGGAGCCGCATAACCCCGTGTTCCTATCAGTTGAGTTGTTTTTGGCCCTCTGGCATGGTCTACTAGCCTAGCCAATCCAAAATCTCCCAATTTGGCATTGAATTTTTCATCGAGCATGACGTTGCTGGACTTGATATCCCTATGAATCACATATTGATCACATTGCTCATGCAAGTAATATAGTGCCAAGGCTAATCCCTTAGCGATTTTGTACCTACTTTCCCAATTCAACAAGGTTCCTTCATTAAACAAATGATCGTCCAAGCTACCTTTACTCATGAATTTGTATACTAGGATGAATTTATCCGCCTCGTGACAATAGCCTATAAGTGGCACCAAGTTTTTATGCCTAAGTTGGCTTAACACCATCACCTCGGATTCATACTCCTTTATCCCTTGGCCCGAATTAGAGGTTAATACCTTCACGGCGACGTGTGTGCAAGCGTCTCCTATGTGCCCTTCGTACACGACGCCAAAACCTCCTCTTCCCAGAATCTTGCGATCTGCAGTTGCGATCTTCAACTCTTCATAGGAGAACTGCTTTGGTCCACTGAACTTTCCTAGCTTTACGGTTAATTTCAACCTATGGCCCCCTTCTTCCGCACCTCTCTCGGTCTCGGTTTTGTTCTCTTCGGTTGTCTTAGGTGCATTATTTCCCTCTGGCGTATCATTGCTCCGGTATGCACTGGCAACTTCTAACCTATCTGGTAAAATTCTCGAACCCGAGAACCCAGCATCCGAACTCATATATCCAACAGGACCCGTGAGAAACCACCTGAACCGGAAGGCCTGCTTATTTGACTCTGGATTGTTCTTATAGCCCTCGGTGACGTTCAGTCCCCTTATGCACACTTCACGGCTCACGCCCGCCACCGCCGCCGCCTGTATGGCCCCGTGCTCATCTGAAGTCGCCATCTCCTGCCCCACGGGTCTCCCAACTGACCTCGGCTCTTGCTCACCATCTTCGGGCAAGGGGTCTGAAGCCATCAGGCGAGTAGCCTCCGTCATTGCATAAGCCTCGACCACGGGTGCACCAAATGCCTCCTTGAGCTGATCCCGGATAGAGGGCGCGAGCGACACACTGCAGCTCACTATGAATCGAAGGTTTGGGTAAGCCGGCTTTGGCTTGCTGAGGTGGTGGTCCAGGATGATCTGGTGGAGTGAAGCGTCTGCCGTGTACCATGTGGCATTGTATGACTTCATATCTCCCAAAAACGTGGGCACCGAGAACCTAACAACTGCCGGGAGGGCCACAGCAGCTCCGGCAGCTAAAGAGCTCAATAATCCAGCAACTAAGCTGTGCACATGGAACAACGGAAGCACAATCACTGTAGAGTCCGACTCCGTTAGTTCAAACTCCCACTTGATGTTCTGAACCGATGAAGCCAAATTGCGCTGAGTTAGCAGCATGCGTTTAGGGCAGCCCGTGGCGCTGGAGGTATGCAAGAGAAGAGCTATGTCCGAGGGATCGTTGACAACTTTGGATATCAAGTCGAGGCTTGGCTCTACGTCAGTCGAAGAGAGGGTGATTCTGGAATTCGCAGAGTGAAGCTTGGCGGTTAGGCGGGGGATGTTAAGCTCGGAAGCAGCCGATCGAGCCCGTAGGTTACCTTCTCGTGGTATCAATAGGAACTTCGATCCCGAGTGGGAAAGGTAGAACTTGAACTCCTTAGCTGTGTAGATGGGGTCAAGTGGAGCTGCCGTGGCTCGGCAACGGATTACCGCCAGAAACAGGATCACAAACTGCAAAACAAACACATATTTCCGATCAGCAAAGCATCACACCAGTCCCGGCGGAATGGAGATACCGCACATGTATTTGCAGAATATCCAGACAAACTAGTTTGTCAACGTTTGATTTCTTTAAAACCATCCGTCTCCTTTTGATAAGCTTTGACTTTGTTTTACGATGAATCGATGCTTGTACATCCCAAAAAACAACCTTTGGACACAACGGAAAACCGCTCTTCATGCTCTTCCCGGTTCAATTTGTTGCTGTTCAAATCGCACCACACGCTCGCAGAAATTTCATGCCTCAGATGTAATCTTTTTTTATAGAAATCGAAACCATTTTTGTTGCTCTGTTCTTGAAGTACTGTAAACTCCAAGAAACATCTAGTTTTTTTCTCTTTTTCAAGCTATTTCCCAGTCGATCTTTCACAAGTTATCAATCTCATCATTAGAAATTCATCGTTACCGCGAATCCAAACATCATCATCAGGGAATTTTTCGCATTTGAAATTCACATCACCACAAGGACAAAAAACTCACGCGAGACATACATACCTCGATGGTGTTCGGGAATGCAAGCGCAACGATGTCGCCAGCGACGATGCCGGAGGCGGCGAGGAGCGCAGCAGCGTGGTCAACGAGCTCCCGCAGCCGTGCGTGCGTCAGGCCGAACTTCCCACAGGCGGAGACGGCTATCCTGTCGGGGAAATCCTGCGCCGCCTTCTTCAGCAGGCCTGTGAGCGAAAGTTCCTCCCCCATCGCCAAATCACAGGGAACCGGCCGGAACCGATCCGCAACCGAACTGAAGAGCGGGCACCACGATCGCCTGGCGAGACCGAGGACGAAAGATCAACGAAGAGAAGGGCGAAGGGTGGTTGCTCCGCGGCCGGTGGGAGCTCGGCGAAGGCGGCGACGTGAGGTTTAACGGGTCAAAGGCTGGAGTAATCCCCCGTGGCGGCGAACTGGTCTTCCTGACGGTGACGTCTTCGCTGCAGTTGGATCAAGCAAAAGTCAAAGGGACATTTAGCGATTCCCCCGCCCCCTGGAAGCTATGTAAATTAAGGGAGTCAACGGTTATGTTCGGTTCAGATGTTCTGTTTTCTTTTTTTTTTAATCCTGCTTGAACTCACTTTCCTTCATTATTTTGACTTATCTTTATTTCTTTTCTTCTCCATCTTGCTCTCTACCGCTCCACCAGGTCCACCACCAACACTCATCCTCCATCGCCTTCACAATCTCCAGACCTTCTTCTCTCCACCGCTTCCCCAAAGTCCCACCGCCACCTCCGAGAGGAGCAACGATGGCTCCGCGAGGAGCAGCGATGGGCCTGCGAGAGGGAGTCCCTCCTCGGCGAGATCGCCCAGGCTGAAGCTTCGGATTCAGGACCCTAGAACGCGGAATTCAAATTCAGAGAGGGCGATTTGGAAGGGGGGCGAACGTGGCTGCACTGTTGCATGTTTTGCAGGAGAGGAATTTCATCGCGAAGAAGGGATTGAGCGGGAGTCTGATGCTAAATAATCCGAAACGAAAAATAAAAACGGTTATTTTTTTTACTATCCAAATCAAACATGCATGAAATTTCGGTTCGGTTTCGAATCAATTTTCTGGTTCGGTTTTGACACCCCTGTTATAAATGAACAGCATTAGTGCCCCCATCATTAGTTAAATGGACAGCATTAGTGCCCCCATCATTAGTTAAATGATTTGGAAAACATCTCAAGATGGAGTTAAAAGATTTCAGCTTTCCATATGGGAACAATGGGGACTGCCATTGGACCGTTCACAACCCAGTAAAAAGCCCAAATGGGAAAAATATGGAAATGAGTCTCCATAAGGGAACTGGTGTCAATTTGTATAGCAGCAGAACTTTTTAAATAGAAGCATCAGCAAATTGGCAGCTTCGCGAGCACGATGAACGATGTGGGACATATGGTAGAGGATGTGAAAATGAAGCCTTACAAATCCAAGAATTTATTTACTGTTCATGATGTTGCTTCTGCTATCACAATTCGGGCCTTAAAAGATCGAATGAAACACAGAAAGGTAAGGAACCACTTTATTGAGCCTAATACTGTGCATAATTCATAATACTTTAGTGAAAAAAAAAAAAGGACATCGGGCTAAGATTTCGATTGAGGGGGTAAAACAAGTCACGCCTCTGATGTAAAGGTTTCTTCCCAATATGTAGAACAAACACCCTCAAGTTTTCCTGTTTTAGAAAGCTCGTCAATGAAAACTTTCATTTGCACGGCCTGATTATAGACAACAGAAAGGATTAAGGAAATTTATAAATAGCATGTCGGAAAAGCTATAGAAAATATTGGTTTAAAGGAGATGCATGCCGAGATTGCTGCTACATAACCAATCAAGAGGGCAACCGACCACAAATCCAAGTAACAAGAATTTACAGACATGCATATATACAAGGAAATAGGAACCCAATCAGGCTCCAAGTAGAAACATTTCCAAGACAACGCAAGATTATTTCATGTACAGTTATTAGTAAGGATATTGTAATCCAAGACTGAGAAACAATAAGACGATTGACTACAACATGGCCTAACTCTCTAAGAAACCCCAAAACCTTAGGTTCAACCTCAATTCTACCTTGAACATTTTTTTGTCTAAAAAAATCTCCAAATTTCAGTCTACTCCCAAATCTACCCACGTTTCCAAAAATCAACACTATTTTCTTCAAGATTATCTACATTAGGGCCATTAAAAGGTTTATCATCAAAATTTGCACCATCATCAACACTCTCACCATCATATGGAACAATAGTATCTTGATGTTATTAATACTGAAGAAACCGACAATGATTTTTTTGGAAGTGATGGTAGATTTAGGACTAGAGTGAAAGTTGGGATCTTTTTTTGGACAAAAATAAAGTTCATGGCAAAATTGAGATTGGACCTAAAGTTAAGAGTCTTTTTAGGGAATCAACCCCAGAACCTAAGGTATAATCTAATTGAGATACCAAGGTCTAACGATTCTAGCCCAGGTAAACATAAGGCAATGGCAATATCCCCTCTTATAGATGGGAACTAATGAGGCAAGAAATTAATGATGCTAATTTAGGGAATAAGCAATAACAAATACCAAGCTTTAAGCAGAACCAACACCGAGAAATTACTCATTGTTGAGGTCCTTCACACAACAGTACTCGTAGTTGGAAGCCAAACCGAGTACAATAAACAAAATGCTCCGGTCAAACCGAACACTTAAATTGGAAAAGCTTCTTTATAGGACACATCCAAACGGTAATTCCCACAAGAACAGTTCCTCCAAGAAATGGAGACACTAACACAAAAGCAGGCTGAAAGGCAGACTTACCAGACTCTAAAGATCAGTCACCATCAAGTCAATATTTGTCTTCTTCCTAAGCAGAACGCTGCAATTATGGCAACAACAAGGACTATTTCACAGGGGACATTCACGCATACCAGAACAAGGTTAGGATCCCAAAAAAAGAAAATGGAAAAGTCCTCCAGAGAGACAAGCTGCAGCAAATTCATGACTTCTAAGTTCCATCCTTATGAACATCATTGAGATAAACAACATCCGTACCAATCATCAAATGCAATCATCCTTTGGTTTATATTATCCACAACTCAATTATTTGATTCAATGAGTCTGACTGTGAATCATATGGAGATCTCAAACTCACTAGCCCATGTACAACTTTACGTTCTATGCACCGAAGTGCATTCCGATGCTCAATTTCTATGGACGTAAAATGCACAGGAATTGATAAAAACATATATTACAACTCATCTTGCCCAAAGTATGATACAATGCTCATGAATGGTAATAGAGGCAACGCGATCTTATTGCCTGAATCCGACCCAGCAAGTCCAACATACTTTTCATCAACATCCAAGCCAAGCAAGTGGCCTTTTTTCTTCCTATACGCCATAAATACGTCTTGGAACAAGCTCAAAGGTTTCACGTCCCTCATCTACAAACGCAATGGACCCTGTTGACAAACTTCACTTAATGACCTAAGCTACATGCCTGGAAAATTAAGCCGAGACCAAACGGAAATACCCAAGGATTCAAGCGAGGCAGTAATGACAGAGAGATGAACTCTCATGAAGCAAATCGAACACCCATCAATATATCCATCACTCTTACTATTCGTAGTTTGCCAATAAAGTGATACGACTGGGAGCAGCACACTATATTCAGTCTCTCCGTCGTACGTTCGCTTGCTTTCTATTTCAAAGTAGCTAGATCACCGTGCCACATGAGGTCGTGTTCACTGAGGCATTAAGACAAACGCTTGGTAAGGACGCCCACGTATCAGAGCCACACGCGGACCACTTCGTCCACTTATGGTACCGCCAGGACAACTTCTCTTCCCGAAGGAAATGCGACGGCTTGCTTGGATGTCACCTGCGCTTCCCCTCCTCCGCCGCCCGAACGGCAAGCTCGTGATTCAATCAATGAAGATGAGCAATTCTCCGGTCAATTTGTGCTGAGTTTCTTACACTCCTCATTGCCTCCTTGGCACAGTCGAGACTTCCATCGTTTACTCTTTCGCTGTTATTTTGGCGGGTTTCGATTTCAAGAACACTGAGAGAAGTTGCACTAAGACAGTGAAAACTTCCTCGTAACCGACCTTTTTCAAAATCTCTTTTACTCGCCGACTCAAGGTTGGGCCGGTTTAACCATCGGGAGCCGCCGGTTAGACCCGGTTTCATTCGAACGACTAGTCTTATATAGTTCGTTTTCTTTAAATCTAAGCTTTGGAAAGAAATAATGAAGCATTCGAATTGTTATGATATTGGAAATGAACCCGTGAGGTTGAAGAGATGTTAAAAAAAAAAAAAAAAAATGACAAAATCTCATATATCTAAAATATACGTAAAATATATGAAGGATATACAAAATGAAAAATTACATTGATACTTTTAGTTAAAGTCGGTATTAGTTATTTTTATTCCATTTTCGCTCTAAAGCAATAAAAAAAATGGGGCTAAACAAAACCAATCGAAAATGCGATTGGTTAGGACACATGAACAAATCTAACTTCTTTATATCATTCGGCTCTTGAAAAAATTAGATATTAATTGATCTTCCTTCCGAAATAAATTATCTTATTTACTGGTGCTTGAGCGTTTTTATAATGAGAGACCAACAATTTAAGTCAAATAATTAAGGGATAGTCCTAAATACTTTATATTTCAAATTCGCTTTTCATGATCTCAATTTTGCATAAGAATATGCCTTTAAATGACAAAATGTATATCGATTTATAGTATATCATCACATATAGCTTTCATGTTTAGTTATATAAATCAATTATAAGATATTTCACATGCTTATTTCATAAGAATCGAGGATCAAAAGTATCAAGTAATGACCATTTTCAAGTTAATTCGAAAAAGCAAAATTGATTGTCACTCTCAACTATTGGTAATTTAAGAGCGACGACATTCATCAACATATCATGCCTTTGAAGGATCTTTGTTGAATGGTCAAATGCAGAATCAAAATTTTAATGTTAGTATTTAAATTGACAAAAAAAAAAAAAAAGAACTATAGCAAGTGTTCTCTAATAGTGATCAAAGATTTTTTTTTTTTTAAGTCTTAAAATTCACCTATTAACTCTAGTACCCAAAAGGAAAGAGAAG
This sequence comes from Eucalyptus caleyi, assembly GCA_014182885.2. NCBI lineage: Eukaryota > Viridiplantae > Streptophyta > Magnoliopsida > Myrtales > Myrtaceae > Eucalyptus > Eucalyptus caleyi. Next base: position 4,183,527 of record CM024470.2, read on the forward strand.
ATAACGATAAGAAAAAGAACTTGCCTACCTACTTTCCACCAAATTGAAAACATTAAAGGAAAAATATATGTGTGTGTGTGTGTGTGTGTGTGTGGGTTCCATCACCCTTTAATTATGCCCACTACATTCATTTAAATATATATAGCATTTTAGAGTCACGATGTAATGGGTTTAGCTACCCAAGCAACGCTTATATAGGATACGAATCTTTAATGGCTTGATCTTTTAAACGAGATGGTGAGCTATGTAGGTTTTGAAAGTAAATCTAATAATTAAAAAAAGAGTTTGATAACGGTCGCAAATTGAAGTTTGAAATGGCAAACTAGACCTACTTTTATTCGAGCAACTAGGCTACATGAGATCGTAAACTTCTCAAATAGGGTACTTAAATTTAAATCAATCAAACAGATGGGTTAGGTTGAATCGAAAACTATCCGACTCATAACACAACTCAAACCAATTTGGGCTCCAGTTCTTAACAATGTTTCCTCCTTAAATTGTCGTCTCTAAAAAATTGGGAACTCCATGGACCGGCTCTTCAAGTTAGTAAGGGAGCTCAGGTGCTCAAGTCGAGCTGTGGGCTAAGATTTCATGTGGCCAATAAAAAACGTGAAGACATAGGTGAGCACCATACTAATGAATGAGAATGCCTATGGGGACAATTCAATGGTTATGAGACCATGAAAATGGCAATGAGGTGAAGGATAGCGAATCTTGCCCAAGTAATGAGCAATGCCCAAGTTTCTCATGAACCGATTTGCCTTTAGGCATCAGCGGCCATAGTTGCCAAAGTACAACTATTAGCTTCCCATCTCTCTCTCTCCCTCTCTCCATTTTGATATGATTGACACCAAACTTATACCAACTCAACCCATATTACTAATACCCATTTATTTAACATATTTTAAGATATTAGCAAATATGTTATTTGGATACAATTTTACATCACATTTAAAGAGTAAAATATCATAATAAAAAGATGTTAGCAAATAAAACAAAAATTAAGAAAACCTAAAATTAAAAAATTCATTAAAAAAATAGAAGTATCATAATAAAATCCCTATCCACGATGATATACGTGATGCTTAATTAGTCTTCACCAACTCTCGAATATGGTGCAATGAAAATGGGTTTGAGTGCGGATGTTTCCAACCCATTAAGATTCCCCCATGTAGTTCGACACTTATCTTTTGGACCCGTTTGAACCTATTTTTAAAATTTTAAATAACTCATTTATGACCTAACCCGTTAATCAAATTACAAAATGAGTCTGCTTAAATTTCATATGATATTGGAACCATGGGATCTTGAGTTTAATTACTCACATGTCTCTTCCACCCCTTTTTTACAACTCCATTCCAGTATAAAGTTTACTGATGAGGCCAATATCGGTGTTGTAACTATCCTACAATGTCTGTCTTGATGTCAAAACTCTGCAATCGATTATTTAAGCATCATATTTTTTAAAAGCATACACATAAATGACTTCTCTGACAACTTAGCTTGCTAAAGAAATTTATATGACATCATTTAATAATTAAAACCCGCTGAGCCCTTTTGAAAAACTCAAGCACAAAAGTGACCCTCCATAAATTTTGTCATTAGATAAGTGAAAAAGCTCCTTGGATTCACCCGAAGTTGCTCTTTAAATACCGTCGATTTTGACAACGTTAATGTCTTTCACAATTGTCGTAGTAATTGCTCAATTATTTAGTGATAACATATGCCACGATGTTACATAAAGCATCGCGCTGACAAGACTGTTTTCATTGAAGGGGGATTCATCATTACGCTTTTAGCTCATACGGATCTATCGAATCAGCGTACTGTAGAGTCATCATACTAATACTAATCATTGGAGATTTCATTCTGTTCCGTTGCTTTTGCCTGTACTAAACTAGGATTCGATGTCCGTCAATGTCAGAAAAGCAACACTAAAATCTTTTTTAGTTGATTCCATGCCGATGATGGGAACGTCCGTGCCATTATATTTCTCATTGTTTCTTCCTGTTTGCGTTACTTTCTTGCGATGCTCTTCTTGTTTGTTTGGTAAATCTTGTCTTATATGTGCAGATATCAGTGGAACAAACCATCAAATGTACAGTAATCCACACTTTAATAATACAGTTTTGAGATCTTCCATGTCTACAGGGATAATTATTCAAAAAGCTATAAACTTATTATATAACGACCAATTCAATTCTAAACATTTTAATTATATTAATTTAATTATAAATATTTTGATAATTTATCATTATAATCTTTCTAGTTAATTTTTTAACATATGCCATTCTTTTAAATCATGTTTTTGTGAAATCTCGCTTGAGATAACATCAAGATTTGTGTAGATTTGCAATCAAGCTTCCTTTGCACAAGCACCAATAATAAACTCATTTCCTTTTTTGGTATCTATGTAATCTTCCTAGTTGCCCAAGGATTCTTTCTCATAGTCTCGTTGTAATAGAGTACTTAGAAAAAGATTATCATGCTAATAGTTGGCATAATCTAATAATATCCCCTTGTAGGGAAAAAAAAAAAACTCACTTTATAGTAGACAACATGGTTAGATCCAACCATTTGAATTATTTCTTTCCTATGTTGAAAGATATTGATCAATCTCTTTTATTTTATTAAGCCCCATCTCAGATGCACAAAGTTGCATCCGACCTTATTCCTTGAAATAATATTTTGGCAAAACCAACTATGTAAAATTGTAGATCACACTAGATAAAACGAAGTTTGAATTAGTTCGGAAACACAAAATTGAGGTATAAATTATCAAAAACAATGGGGATACTCAGCAAAATAATTATGTACTTTTGTAGGTGCTAAGGTACGTCTTAAACCATTTGTTCTTATATATATATATATATATATATATATATATATATATATATATATATATATATGTATGTATGTATGTATGTATGTATGTATGTATGTATGCTTAATTGAGAATAGAGCTTGATGACTATCACATAGATCATGTCAATAAAATTTCATATGATATTTGACAAAACTATCTACTTGTTATTAATCGCTAAATGCAGAGGTTGTTTTGTCTTAGGTGGATTGATATATAGCAAGCTCTATTACCATTGATATGATCCAAAGTACAAAGTGGAAAAACTTGTGAAGACTTGAAGGACCTTAATACAGTGAATAAGTCGGGGAGAACGGGAAGTTTATATGACTTGGAGGTACCATAATGTGAACAATTTGTGAAGTCTCATTCACTAAAGCATTCAGGAAGATCAAATGGAAATTTTTTTGTAAGTTAACTACCGGGAGGAAGTTTGGATAGACTCATAGATTGCTGATATGAGTAGCTTGATATATCACCTCAGATGAACGTGCATTGCCCGTATTTACAAATTATGATAATAAGACTCTTAATATTTCTTTTGCAACTTCATATATCACCTAAGATAAATGTGCATTGCACGTGTTTATAGATTTTGATAGTAGACCTAGATATTTCTTTTGACTATCAATCTAAGCCTCAAGAAATATTTACAACAAGCCATAGGTCGAACTCTGGAAGGGATAAACGAAGGAGAATCCAATCAAATTGTCAATCACTTTGGTGACAAGGATTATTTCCTAATATAAATAACTCTATTCATGGAAGCTACATGGGGAAGATGTAATTGTATAGGCGATTGGAGATTGTATTCTTTATTTTCAATAGCTAAATTGATCTTCTTAGGCTACATTTAGTCGTCTAAATTTATAACTAGGATAAGACTGGATAGATTAAGATATGAAATTCGGGAGATTTTGCTATATCATATCTATTGTTTTGTGATTGGATTAATAAATTGAGTATATTTACATGTATTATCTATATTGTTTGGTTAAAATGCCATATCAATATAAATTAATCATAAATTTTACAAAGATGGAGATGGTAAAATCTCTCGTAATACTCTTGTCAACTTTATTTTTATTTTATTTTTTCTCTCTTTTTTATTAATTTTTTATTTCTTTCTTCCCTCTTCCATCATTCTCTAATAAAATTTTATTAATAGAAAATTGTACTAATGTACCTAAAATACCTAATAAATATAAATATATATTTATATATTGAATTTTATATTATAAGAAGAATTAAATTATGATATAAAAATAAAAATGACATTTAATAAAAAAAATATTTTTTTTTTTTTATTTTGAATTTTTATATTAGAATTTAAATATTATTTATATTCAAATATTATTTTAAACTTGTTAATTTAAGAATTTTTTTAGTTGAGAAAAACTTTCCTATTATGGATATTATAAATCCTATATACCTTTATCTCATCTCCTCGAGTGGATAATTTTATTCGGCCTATATCTCATTTATATTCGACTTTATCTTATCTTGAGTGAGTACTAAATGCAGGATATAATAAATTTTATTCTATCCTAAATTTTATCCTAACCACCAAATGTAACCCAAGATTATCCAACAACTAGTTTGGTTACCAAAAACTATATAAGAAGATCAACGCTTGCTGGAGAAATCATGAATCACGAGAACAACTATGAACTAAGAAAGCTTTACTCTTTGGTACACTCACACTGTTGTTAAGTTGTTGAGTGAGAAGTTCATTTTTTGGAAATATTTGTCATTGATTGTAATCTCATATGAGGAGTGTACGAGTGCCATAGTAGTGTTTAGGATTTGGTAGCGCAATCTATCAATTTTGGGAAGAAGAAACATAGCCTACGTTTTACCTTTTCAAAGAATTACTAGTGGATTCCAGCCAATTGATAGCTATTAATCTAGAATAATGAACGTATGCTTGATCAAAGTCAAACCACTATTAAAATACGCATGCATTGCTTCTATCTCTCTATTTACTTTCTTATTTGTAAAGCATTGCAGATGATATTATTAGCTTCTTCTTGTATATATTAAATTGTTCTTGCATGCATCAACCTTGATTACGATAATTTTGCAAAATCTATCAATTTTTTTTTTTTAATTATTGACCTATTAACCCCCTCTAAGTTGCATATTTAGCCATAACATATTAAAGAACCCCTAACAAATGAGTGTGGTTAGCACAACGGCCTTGTCATCTCGTGCTTGCCAATTTCCACAACGTCGCAAAGGAACATTATAAGCAAATTTCTAGCCACCTTGTTCTCTTAGGCACTATACCTCGTTTTTGGCGAGAGTTACAAATCTCAGTGTCTTGGATGGTGTCAACAATTGCGGCTCCATTCCAACATATGGTAGCTGGTCACGCATCATCCTCATCATTTTCTCCATTGCAAAAGAAAAAAAAAACCCAAAAACTTCGACTTACCATAATGTGCATCTCGCCCCTAAATTGAAAAATCGGGAATATTTCAGTCCACTTGCATGTTTTGCCTCATGATATGAGCTGACAACTATTTATTCTCCAGCTACCAGCCTGATAGAAATAATTCCTGTGGATTCTGGTGATCGTACAACGTAAAATGTACCCACAAGGCAAACCAAATTACTGTTGCCAAACATTCAATGCTTATGTTGTAGATTTGGGGCAGATCTTATAGAGATTCTTGTCACTTCAATTTATGGCATCTCATAGTACCCCACACGCTTGCCCATTATTATTGCTCTTGATTTAAATGCCCGCCCCCTTCTCTTTTTCTTCGCTCCTTTATTTTTTCCCCCCTGAATAAATGCTATCGTTTTTATTGCAATGCTTGTAAGATAAGGAAGAAAGGAAGATCAGCCTCGACTTGACTGATTCATGGGCCTATAGGACATTTCGGAAGTGTTCAAATAATCGTGCTTCTATAGATTGTTGAAAAAGAAAGAGAAATAAGGAAGAAAAAGAGGCAAATTCAACCAGTCAAATCTCTTATTACACTTAATAAACTCGTTCTACATCTCATTCAATCTATTGCAATCCATAGCAATGATGCCAAGTAAATTTGTACTGTCTTGGATTAGAAATTCTAATTTCAAGAAAACATGATAGTGCCAGTGTTTTCATTTGGCAACAAAGCCAAAGTATCAAATGGACACAAACTCCTAAATAAAGAACCAATATAGAAAATGAATTCAAAATGGGTTAGGAATTAAAGGGTAGGTTAGCTGATCGAATCTTTTTTCCCTCTATATGGTATAGAATAACGTTATGATATTCATTTAATACGTGTAAGTACTCGTGGGACGCAATGACCAAGTAGAGAATTAGAGAAAAGACTAATCGAAACAAATCTTTCAGTCAATCGCACAAAAGTAATGCTCCTCTGACTCAATCAAAAACGTCACAATACCGATTGTCATGACTCTTTGGATCCGAAATGACCAATGAAAGCTAGCAAAATCATATATTTTTTGAAACGTTTGGACCAAGATGAAGAAGAATAACGCTGGAGTGACTCATTTTAAACCGTCGTAACGCATAATAATCCTCGGATGCAACGGCCGGATAGGGGAATGGCCAATCGATTGAATCTTTGGCCATTGTTTAGTCATGCAAAATGAACCTTCTAGGACTCATTCAAATCCAGTCGCGGCTCACATACCAACGGATATACGCGAGGTCAAGTTTGACCAACCCGACTTCCCCATATGAAATTTTCAAAAGACTACCATAAAAATTTATTTTCCAAGCCGAATTCAACACGCATTTTTCGCTTAATATTATTTTTTCTTTTCCCATTTCATTTTCCAAATTGTTTTTTTTTTTTTTCCGAAATTTGTTAGCAGTTAATGGTCCGGTAACCGATGGGTGGGACCCGCGGGCAGGAAAAATTGGAGAAAAAAAAAAAACCGAAGGTTGTCATGTCGGTGGAAATTGCCAAAAGAAATTAAAAACGAGCAACAGAAAAAGGGAGGAAAATATGGAGGCGATTGCCCGGCAAAAAAAAAAAAAAAAAAATCATAAAAGAGGAAAAAGGAAATTAAAAAAAATATTAAATCTCAAGACACCGCACGAGTCTCAACGATTCCATTTCCGTCCTCCTTCTCCTCCTTCTTCTCCTACTCCTTTCTCCATCTCTCTCTTTCTCTCTCTCTCTATCCATCTTTCCTTTTGGAATCCTTCAAAATCCGATTTTGTCAAAGCGTTCAAACTCAACGCTCGCTTGCCGTTTCTGGGTTCGAATTGGAATCGAGGAAAGGGAGGAAATGAATGGAGATTGATGGCTGAATAGTGAGAGCGACTTTCGCCCGCTGTCACTCTCTCTCTTTCTGCGAGGGATCGTCGCTTCAGGTCCTCTCTGAAGCTCTTTCGCCTTGCTTTTCATCCTGCACCTTGCTTTATGTCGTTTTTTAGCTTCTGGGTCGTCTTGGGTTGAGGCGGTGATGCTCGTCAAAGTCGCCTAGAGCGCTGGCTTCTGTTGACTGGGCTCTGGGTTCGGTGGAGATTGATGAAAAGAATCGTGCGGGACTTGGTTGAGTAGCGCGGTGGGTTTGCAGTGGAGAACGAGTGAGTTTAGGAATGTACTGGGTCTGGATGATTCGGGTGTTTGAGAAATTTTTCGTTACGTACGAAAGAACTTGAAATGTTGAGTCCAAGGCTTCACTTCTTCTGGAGCTCTTTGATGGGTTGGTGTAGATATGTGAATTGAACTTGGTATAAGCAGCTGCATGTTAACTCTGTTCGAGAAGAACTTTGAGTGCAGAATGGGCACGGTTTAGTCACAGTCGTTGTTGAATTTGGTCAAGGTTCTGAACTGGGAACTATTAGCTTTTGACGTTTGATTTTAAGATATTGCTACCCGTTTTGTTGATAACAATTTCTTGAGTAAATGAGGATTGTGTTTCAAGCTACTGATTGGAACTTGTGCTTAAAAGTTCTAGTAAATGCTGGATCTTCAAGATTTGCTGTTGCTCTTTGTTGAAATCTGTAACCGGGATGGGTTGTAAGTGCTCCAAGCTATTCGTCTGTTTCCAAGGTTCAGAACAAGGTTCAGCAGCTCCCGAGGTCAAGGGCATTGGTGAGTGGATTATGTTTCTACTTTGTTCATTTACTGGTTTGATCAATTGTGGTAAGTGAGAATGTCGTCTGTGTGCAGAAGATGAGCAGAAAGGTGAACTTGATGGTTTGCTTCCTTTTCAAGAATACACGTTTGATCAGCTCAGGAAGGCAACATCTTGGTTTGCTGTTGAAAACATTGTGTCTGAACATGGGGAAAAGGCGCCAAATGTGGTCTACAAAGGAAAACTGGAAAATCAAGTGCGAATTGCTGTAAAGCGCTTTAACAGATCATCTTGGCCTGATGCCAGGCAGTTCATTGTATGTTGTGTCTCCCTCTAATATAAAATTACTATGACTCAGTCCTGAAGATATTTTTGTTATGCCAGTCACTCTGACTGGTGAAGTTTCAATATAGTGCTGCAATAATAAATTTTAGTCACTTTGGCTCTATGGGAGCCCGTGGCTGTGTCATGCTGACTTCCCAGTGACCTAAAGTTAAAAAAATTTACAATGGAGCATTTTTCTGGCTACCTGTGACTGAGTTCTAATCTTATATTATAGGATGAATCAAGAGCTGTTGGGCAGCTCCGTAACCAAAGGTTGGCAAATTTAATTGGTTGCTGCTGTGAAGGTGATGAGAGGTTACTCGTTGCGGAATATATGCCCAATGACACATTACCAAAACATCTTTTTCATTGTAAGTTTGTCTCATGACTACATTGATTCATTTTCCTTCATATACATATATACCTGTGAATCTAAAATGTCTAACTTGTTCTACTCGAGCCGTCTATTAGTACCTCTCGTTTTGGGTATCCACTCCATATATTGGTAATTGTCAATGAAGTTGTAAATGGTGTTCACTTTATAATATGTGTGTGTGCGTGCGTGTCACTCTATTTGAGTGATTTCGACCTTGGCATCTCCAAATGGATGTCTTACATTTTATTCATTTTTAATGTGGATTTTTTCTTCAGAAAAAAATCATTTTCTTTGAACTTTTGTGTTTCCTTTCTCCTCATCACTCCTCAGTGTTAGCCCAGTCAAATTCTTTGGCCTGTTTATATGAGATAACTGGACCTAGGTGAAACTGGTTTTGGGTACTGGCAATTTTTAGTCCTCGGTACAGTATTATCCTTTTTAGCAACATCCTCCTTTCTTTCTGCATTTGGTTTCATTGTTTTCTTTAACCTTTTAAGAGAGTTGGTACATAATGGAAGACTGAATTTGGAGTATGTTTTGACTCAGGGGATACACAGCCCATGAAATGGGCAATGCGGCTAAGGGTGGCTTTGTATCTTGCACAAGCTTTAGAATATTGTACTAGCAAAGGACATGATCTATATCATGATCTGAATGCTTATAGAATCCTTTTTGATGGGGTAAGCATGAAGTTTTTCAGCTACAATCAAGTTAATACAATATAATCTTACAAAATGCCATTTCTCAGGAGGGCAACCCTAGACTTTCATCATTTGGTCTTATGAAGAACAGCAAAACTGGAAAAAGCTACAGTACAAACTTGGCCTTTGCTCCTCCTGAGTATCTGAGGACAGGTATGAAAAATGCATGTAAATGTGTGACGGGCCCTTTCTAACTGTAAATGAAGCAGTTGCTTTTGTATTTGGACATATATGGTATGGACATGTGTAAGCTTGTCTATCAAGTGCCATTCTTTTACTCTTTAAGAGTTGTAACAGCTGTTCAAGCTGTCAAGTAATGGATGCACTTGAATATTCGGTAATATACTGGTGATTTTGAGGTCACTCTGGAGGAGAAAGGCTGATGAAATGGATTGAGCTCTTTACGAGTGTCTTCAGAGGACTTATGATCATCATGTGTTCTTCTTTAAATTTTTAGTTTGAAAAACTAATACAGAAACACTATGTTGGTTTGCTATCTGACTCTTCTTGATGGTTATTGCAACAAAAGGATGTTGTTCACCATTAATGTGTTGGACATGCCTCTCAACACTGATCAGGTGGACCATAAATTTTCATTGACGAGTTATTGCATCATCCTTGTGTTCTGCAGGACGCGTCGTTCCTGAAAGTGTGATGTTTAGCTTTGGTACTGTTTTGCTAGACCTTGCCAGTGGAAAGAAGATTCCTCCGAGCCGTGTAAGTTGCTTCCTGAAGAAGGCAATTGCGACTAAGCAAATTTATCGCTCCTTGTTATTTCTTTTATTATAAAAGTGAGTTTAGGAGTAGGTCATGTTGTAGTTAATTTTTAAACCCAAAGAGGGCACAAAGAATACTCTGATTGTGTTTCTTTGATAAATGTGTATGGTTATCAAAGTCAAAAACTGGTTCCTCATCAAGTTATTACAAATTTTAGATACCTGCAGATGAGCTCTTTTTTTAGTGGTGTTAGTTTTCCTTGCCTTTCCTTTTTTGCCAGAATAAGTGGTGGTAGTTAAAACAGGCTGGTACTCTGCAGGGTTTGAAGTTGGTTCAAGTGCCATGAGATAAAAACTTTTTAATTTTGCTCGAAAAAAAGGAGCAGTGAGTACAGCACAATATAATTCACATAGCAGGTCTCCTCAAAGTTCAGTCACATGCTAATGATTGCACATAGTGTGCTGTAAATCATGTCAACCTGGTGTCAGAGTCTATTCAGTAATTTGGTCGCTGTTATCTCACTGTGACGGCTTAAGCAGCTGCCTTCTGACATCACATTAAACCAAAATCTTTGGTTTTGACCCATTTTTAGCCAATATTATGCTGTCCGAATCAAAATTACAGTGATTGTATAAATTCCAATTCTAAAACTTGCTTAATTTGTAATCAGGCGCTTGATCTAATACGGGACAAGAACGTTCAGATGCTCACGGATTCATGCCTGGAAGGTCAATTTTCAGAAGATGATCGCACAGCTTTATTGCGGTTAGCTTCACGTTGTTTACAATATGAACCCCGAGAGCGGCCAAATCCAAAGTCCCTAGTTGCTGTTCTGGTTCCTCTTCAAAAGGATATAGAGGTTGGTAATTTTAGTTTCCCCAATATCTTCAGGAATGTTGCCATCATATGTAGTGCAAAGTAGAAGAAATTATAGTTTAGAGCTATCTAAAGAATTTCCATGTCAAGAGAACAGCAGCTAAATAACTGGAATATTAATTAGTATAAGCATGAAGGAAATGTGAATGCTGTCCATCCTTAAAAGTTAAAGGTCACATTTTTCAGTTGCACGTCTGTTTAACTATAAACTTGGAAGATCATAAAAGCAATGGGAGTGTGTGTATAGGATGGTTTGCACAGGTGTGCGTGCGTGTGTGCGTAGCATGCGCGCTATTTCTTTGGGCTGGGGAGTGAGCAATAATTTCTTGGAATCAATGAATGTAAGTACACCTTATCCTCTCATCCCTTCTAATCTTTGTGATGGTATGCAATGATGCACTACACTGACTAGCAAGTGCAATATGTTTTCCCCTGATTTTGCTGGATTGAGCTTTAATTAATCACTCTGCCTTTCAGGTCCCTTCTCATGTGCTGATGGGCATCCACCATGGTGATTCATCCCTAACCCTATCAGCTCTTGGTGAGGCATGTTCCAGGAAGGACTTGACTGCCATACATGAGGTCTTAGAAAAACTTGGATATAAAGATGATGAAGGAGCAGCTACTGAGGTTAGTTTCTGATTAGATAGTGGACATGAGGTCTGTTACTGCATCATCTGGGTACCATAGGACCTTATATAAAGTCAACGTGGAGAGGATTTTCTAGATGTGTTAACCTGCTTCTCATTCCATCCCTCTCATGAGATAAGATACCACACTGGTTTTGATTAGAAATGCTACTATTCTGTTAGTATATGATGTCAACCGAATTACCCAAGGTAAAATGCATCTTAGACAGCAATATGTTGCTGGAAAATGACCTCTTGCTGTCACTTGACCAAGAAATGAACCTATCACTGTGTATTGGCTTTCTATTTATTTTTACTCTTGATAACAAGCCACAATGCAGACTGTAATTACATCTTGTGAGTCGGGCTTCATATCAAATATCATTTACATGTCCTGTGCCCCATCCCATCTCTTAAAATTGCTGGACTCTCCATTTTGTCCTGCTGCACCATGACTGGTGTTTAACCCCAATCATTGTAATGTGCAGCTTTCATTCCAGATGTGGACCAACCAGGTGCAGGACACTCTGAACTCAAAGAAGAAGGGTGATGTTGCTTTCCGGCATAAAGATTTTAGAGCTGCAATTGACTGCTATACTCAGGTTATCGCGATCTTCTTTTTTGATTTATAAGGTATCGAATGATGATCGATGACTAATATATAATGAAGTCACCCTTTTGGAGAAATTAGGACTTATATGTTTTGGCTGAATAGGAGAATGTGTTCGTGTTTGTACTTAGTTTTTGTTCACGTTTACTTGTGTCTTTTACAATTTGAGCTACTAGATCTGTGACAGGCATCCATCAATGTTGGTAGTGGATACTTTTTCCTCGAATTGTGGATACAACTGTGTATGGTTGCCCTTCAGTTTTCATTTAACTAGATAAATTTAAGCTACAGCCCACTTAGAATGCACAGCATGTGATGATTCTCCTTGCTATCTAGTAGGTTTAATATTGGTGTGACGTTCAGTGAATCTGAAGGCATATTCATCACAAATCTCATTGTTTCATTCAATTTGCAGTTCATTGAAGTCGGAACGATGGTGTCCCCAACTATTTATGCACGGCGCAGTCTATCTCATCTCATGAGCAACATGCTGCAAGAAGCATTTGATGACGCAGTGCAAGCTCAGGTGATATCTCCCGTCTGGCACATTGCATCCTATCTGCAAGCTGTAACTCTTTTTATGATGGGGAGGGACAACGAGGCACAAGTGGCACTTGAAGAAGGTTCCGTCCTCGAAAGCAAAAGGAATGCCGGCGCATGACCTGGAAACTGCAAATTCAACATTAATTCGAAACAGCATAGAGATATTCCTGTAAAGAAAGAAAAGCTTTAAAACAGAATGAACCCTGGTTGCTCACTTGAGTAAACAGATACTAATCAAACACACAAAAAAAACCATTGAGTTGAACTGCACATATACCTCAGAGCCCGTGTATATGGTCGGTTAATACATGTCATCTTGAAGCATTCTTTTTTCACATTCCCAGTTAGGATGATCCGTTCCGTGTGCCGAGGCAAAGCAGGCATTCTATGAGAGGTGTGCCCTGGTACAATGTGTAAGTAGTGAATGTCCCGAATCAAGGCATTTTTCGGTAGTGTGTTGGGCGGTTGTCATTTTATACAGAGACTTCTGCATAGTTGAAAGGGTGAATTGCTATAGTTTTGAGAGAGATAGTTGCTAGTGCCTGTAACTCATGTACAGCACAATGGTTCATTTGTTCATGTTGAATTAACTGACTGTTTCTCCAGCAGTGTTCTCTATTTCTCTCTTTCAATAAAGTTCTCTGTTGCTTTATGGTGCCATAAATCTATGTTCCGTAGCCCTTTCTCACCGACCGTCCCGAATCTTATAACGGGGAAGGAGTAACAAAACATCGACATTTCTGGTAAGATGATGTCAATTTGTCATATCCCTTGCTTGAACTTTGGATACACGACCCACATGAAATCGACAGTCTTCTTCCTCTCCGTGCGAAAGATGGTCTCCTGCTAAATATCAATCATCTGCTGCAGATTATTAATTTGCTTCTAATGTAGTTTTCGACGTCTTCCTGACATCCGAATCCATGTATGCTGGCCGGAGAATAAGTCCTGTCTATTGGTGCTATGATGAAAAAGGATAAGATTCTTCCACGTGAAGGATGAGATAATCTATAATACTGGTCGATGAGGAATAATATCTTCCGAAAAATGAGAATCATTAAAGATATGTATATTCCTATCCTCATGAAGACTCTGATTTTATGTATATTCCTATCCTCATGAAGATTGTGATTTTATGTAAAACAATTATTAAATCAGCTCGGAATCACTCCAAGTTTACAATCATCATGAGAAACAGGACTAATAGTCATGGGGAGAAATCGAGAGTTTAAATTGACTCAATCTTCAAAATTCTATTAATCATCTAAACTAATCTAAATCTAAACTACGTATTATAATGAATCATTTTGACAAAATCGACTCATTCTTCTCCTATTATAAATTCTTTTTGGACAAGCTCTCCATATTGGTGCATAGATGTACTCAACCACGAACAATTAATATTGATATCAACTTTACATGTAAATGGCAATTCTTTATTTAAAAAAAAAATGTATCTTTGATAGAATCATATCTATATTAAGATTAGATCATATCATGTAATTTTCTTTTTCTTTCCTTTTTTTTTTTCTGTGGGAGGGTTAATTAATAATTCACGGAAAAGAAGAATTGCAGAGCAAAAAAAAAAAAAAAAAAACAAGATCAAAGATCCGAACTGTAGCATTCTGCTGGCGCAACCGACGCCGTTCGAAGCTTTCGTGCACTCACGACTCTGTCGCGTCACCGCCGTTCCGGACACTCTCGAACCTTCGTATCTCTCTCTCTCTCTACACGAGCGCAGGCGCTCGGCTTCGCAAGATCGAAAATTTGATCGCACCCAGTTCGCGCAATCCGATCCGTTCCATTGGGTCGACGGCGCCGGAATGAGGAATCGGAGGTTCGCGCAGTTCCCGACCAGCGACGAGGAGGAGGACGAGCCGCAGTCCCGGAAGCGGGTCACCCGCTCCTCGAAGAATCCCGCGGAGGGCGAGGCCGACTCCAGGGGCAAGCGCCGGAAGCTGGTGAAGCTCGCGGACGAGGAGGCGGAGGGGGCGGACGGAGGAGGCGGAGGCGGCGGCGGCGGCGGCGGTGGCGGCGGCGAGCCCGGGGCTGATCAGGAGGGCGGGCGAGAGGAGAAGGATGCGAAGAGCAATGTGAAGAGGAAGAGGAAGAAGGAGGAGGAGGAGGAGGAAGAGGAGGAGGAGGAGGAGGAGGAGCCCGACGAGGACGCGAAGCCGATCGGCGAGGCGATTAGGTTTTCCGGGAAGGGGAGGGGGCGGAGGAGCCACTACGAGGGGTTCGAATTCGATGGGAATCAATACGAGCTCGTGAGTATTTGCTCTTTTTTTTTTCTCTGTTCGCTATCTGGTTACTGTAAATTGAATGGAGTGATGTATGTGTTCGTTTGAAGATGGGAAGCTCGTCAATTCGCTGCTTGATGAGGTGTTGAAGGGAGGCCTGGAATTGGTTCCGCTCCATAAGGTTTTTAGGGTTTTTACTCGGTAATTTCTACATCGGATGGGATTGTTCGGTTTTTTCTCTCTCTCGTGTTGTTTTAGGTTCTTCACGGGTTTTGTGTTCGTCTACTGAGAATTGGCTTTTCAGCACATCAAATTTTGCCTTCCTTTTTTCTTTGTTTTTAGTGGAAAAGATAGCTTCCACTGCGGTGTCATGATGTCTCCTTTATCAGCACATTGCATTCCTTTGGTCAGGATGATCACTTAGGCCGTGTAATTCACTGAAAGATATACGTCTTGCTTTTCTTAATCTAGTAAAAAATATTGTTCTTGGGTTTTCTTTTTCACTTCAGATCACTTGTTGACATTTGTTTGCTTGTTTGTTCAGTCTTGTTTGATGTTGTAATCCAGAATAAATGCTTAGACAACTTAAATGATATGATCCTCTTTGGAAAAATCTTCACTGCTTCCCTCTAACCAAAGTTGGAAGTCTTTACTTTCCTTCTTCAAACTTTTGGTTAACTTTTCTTCTTATTGTATCATGGTCATCATTCAGGAGGATCCTGTACTTCTAGTCCCTGCTGAAAAAGATCAAAAACCTTATGTGGCTATTATCAAGGTAACTATTCGATCCCTCCATTCTTGTTCAGTGCCTCCTAATCTCGCTGTTTGGTCTCAGAAAACTCGTTCCAAGTTATGTAAAAAGTATTAGTGATCATGTTAATTTAATTTAGAGTTTCATCACTTTACTTTTGAATGGTTATCATTGTGAGTTAGCATTGGAAGTTCTGAGGAACGGTATGTTGTTGAACGAAAATGCAGAATCTTGAACAATGTCAAACATATCCTCTTCTGTGTATCACATGTAATAAGGACTGGTGATCTTTGGATGTTATGTGTGTATCAAGGACTTTTGCAGCTACTGAATTAGATTCAGCCTGCAGTTTTCTGTGGATTCTGAAGAAGCTGATAAGTGGTAGTATGGAACAGATTAGTTGGGGATTGGGTTTTGACTTCCTATGAGTTTAATCAGAAGAGTGGATGTCAGACTTTAGGTTGTCCTTATGACTAGAGGCTTGTTCAAGAGCTTCGTCCTACAAGGACTGCTATATCATGAAGCATAGTGTGAGTTTTTATGTAATGCTCGGCACATTATTTGTTCAAGTTTGCCCCACTTTTAACAATAACGAATCAAATTAGATGATGGTATATATCTCTCTATCTCCTCTATTTATCCATCAGCTCCCTCCGTAGGGGCTTTTGTTACATGGGCATTGGCCTTATTCCTAGGTGAATATTTCTCCATTATGGTGGTTGATTTCTTTTCTTTACTTGAATTTTGCCTTCTCTCTTTATTATCTTGTGAAAACTTTGTTTCTTTGACAACTGTCCTAGAAAAGTTTGTACCCTTGATTGCTATTATGTTTTGTCAAGTAGTATTCAGTTAAGCACTGATCATCTGATTATACAGGATATTGCACAAACTACAAAAGGAAGTGTGATGGTTACTGGGCAATGGTTCTACCGCCCTGAAGAGGCAGAGAAAAAGGGTGGTGGGAGTTGGCAGTCACGGGACACTAGACAGCTTTTCTATAGTTTCCATCGGGATGAGGTTCCCGCAGAATCTGTGATGCACAAGTGTGTGGTCCACTTCGTGCCAATTCACAAGCAACTTCCTAATCGAAAACAAAATCCTGGTTTCATAGTGCAAAAAGTTTATGACACCGTTGAAAAGAAGTTGTGGAAGTTGACTGATAAGGATTATGAAGACAACAAACAGCATGAGATAGATCTTCTCGTGCAGAAAACCTTACAACGCTTGGGAGATCTTCCAGACATTGATACAGAGGATGCTCATGCTGATCAGGAAGATCAGTTGAAGAGAAAAAGGAGTTTCCGACGAAGGAACATATCACCTTTGGATGTCTCTAGAGAGGAAGATTTAACGGCCAAATCAGATCAACACTTCAAAGCTGAAACACCAGGAAGTTGCACAAGTAACACCTCTGAATACTATGCCATTTTAGTCAAGTTTAATGAACTGACTGGGGAAAGTGCTCGTGATAAATGGTTAGAGAGGCTTCTTCAGGCAGTGCAGTATGTTTGCACTTCTGAAGGAACTAATGATGAAAATGAAACTAAATGTTCTGAAGGAGTCAATGGATCTCAAGAACAGAAAGTGAAGGTATGGATGGCATTTTTTTAATTAAATTAAGTTCCACTTTGGAAGTGGATGATGATAGGGATGTTGAACTTGTGATGTTATTTTTATTTGCTTTTAGGTTGAGCATCCTTTAATTTGGCCAGATGCTGCGGTGTCAGCAGTAACTGCCCTTGAGAAAGCTTCACATCAAACCCTTTCGTCAGATTTTCAGAAATATAATCAGAAGTTGAGGCAGTTGTTGTTCAATCTGAAGGTAAGAAATTGTTCGGCCTGTTACGGAAAAATCAATAGCATTCTAGCTGAATTATGGGCACACATCCATGCAGGAAAAGCTCAGTGGTTTGTCCGTGCCCTTTGCTGTATAAGTTTTCCTGAGAATGGTATAAATGTGATTTCTACTCTTTTTTCTTATTTTTATTTTTCTTGCAGGGTAATGCGCTTCTAGCCCGCCGTTTATTAAATGGAGAATTGGAACCTTCCAAGATACTGAACATGTCGCCCAGCGAGTTGAAGGTATTCTATCTATTGTTAAGTTCCAGTGTTCATATTACCAAACTGGATGGCTAGCTTTGTATATGCCAATATCTCAATTATTGGTAAAAAAGAAATTTTCGTTCCCACCAATCCTGGTTGCTTCTAGATTGGCCTATAAACTCTAGTTACTTTGTTTTTTGTACAATATTATTCATTATTTTTGTTCCTATGCAACAACATTCATGTGGTACTTTGTTTCTTTTAACTCTTCAAATGGACAAAGTGAGGGCAATTATATGAAGTTTTAGTTTTCATGAATTGATTTTTGCACAAATGCAGCTCTAATAATAAGTGACAAGAATTTGTCGCCCTTGCTTTGGCCAATGAAATGATTTCAGGAGCTGATATGGAGGGAAATTATCTTGGAATAATTTGATTTTGTTATATGGATCCTGTATGCATTAGTCAGTAAATCACAAGCGGCGTAATGCATGGGAGTATCAGTTTAACCGTGTCTGTTTCACTAGCTCATATTTCTTTTCTATTACGCCTATTCTTGACTTCATAATGTTGTGCTTTAGTACTTATTTTGATGAGGTCACTTGATATTATGTGCTTGCTATTTTTCAGAACTAGAAATATAGCGAGATGTTGTTATGGAGGAAGTTTGCTTCTGGTGCTTATCCAACTTGCTGCGATAAAATCATAAAAGTTGGTAGTTGTGGTCACCAATTTCAGAGATGTTTGGGGTGGCTTAGAAGATAAACATTTTTTTCTAGGCTGTACCTTCAGCTTTGGCTCTTTGAAAAGCTTCGGCTTTATTGAATTTACTATTGGCATTCTACAAAGTTTTGAATTGTTTCCATCATATTATGATTATTATTTCATGAACTAATTACCTACATCGTGGTCACAGCTGTTTTATCGTGGAAATGGATATTGTTAGTGGTTGCTAATTCACAAGTGAATTAATTAGCATGTTTGTATCTGATATCACATGGTGTAGTCAAGTTCGTGCTTTATGATTACCATCATTCTATGCTCTTTCAAACTAGACAAGTGACTGCTCATTCTCCCCCTTAAAAACGCAGGAGGGCTTGACTGCAGAGGAGACGGCAAGAAAGGAACCAGAGGAATCGGAGTGCATGCAGGTCACTTTTCCATCATCCTCAGAAGTTCAAAACTGGTTACTGAAGATTCAGTACTGCTATAATTTATCTGTGTGTGATCAGTGTCACTTATTGCTATCTTATTTTATCTGGTGAGCAGATGACGGATGCCCGTTGTTCTAGATGCAGCGAGTTCAAAGTTGGTGTGAGAGACATCATCCAGGCTGGACATGGAGATCGTTACCAGGTATTTTTCCCTTGCTGATCAATTATTATAGCTTTCATTGGATCAACGAACCATTCTGAGTGGACAAGTTTTTATAGTAGATTTCAACATGAACAAATCAGTATTACAGTTAAATCTACATGGTGGTGGGCTATTTCTTTCGTTATGAGCCAGATCTCTTATGGTCGTCATGGACTTATTCTGTGATATCTGGTCAGTGTGTGTTGTGTGGAGGCTATATGTTCCGTCTTATCCTGGTTGATTTAACTGAAAGTGTATGGCAGCTACTAAACAACCATGATATGTGCACTGACTGTTGTTGCATTCACCACGACAGATCCTGTTTGGTCTTAATGGGGAATAAATATCTGCTTGTGTTTTATAATGGGCCAAAGAACACAAGAAAACAGGTTGTCAAGATTGTGGGTATTTAAATTCCTCATCATAAAGGCTAAAAAATTCCAGTATCAACAGTACCTTGCACTTTCTTAACTGAAGTTGCTGCTGATATATTCATCCTGATGCCTTGTTTCCCAGAGGTTTTAATATACAGCCTGATTGTCATTTTAGTCAGATTGCCTGCTTTGGAGCTAGAGCCACATACAGCTGGAGAGACTCGTTCACTGCTCCATTTTGAGTGAATTGTCATGTATTTCAAGTTGGAAGGGGATAGGCTGCTACATATAGCATAAGAATTTCTTTGCATCTTTCTCTCACCTTGCTTTTAGTTTTTCTCTGCACTTTCATTTAATTTAATCCTTATCCAAATGCACCTTAAAAATGACCTTACATCTTTAGGGTTTTGCTTGCAGTTAATCGACAATTCTGTGATAATGATACCGTTGCCTTATTTTTAAGACTTAATGCTGAGACACTAGAAATTTTGATTTCAGCTGGAGTGCATTGCTTGTGGACATTCCTGGTACGCATCTAGAGACGCGGTGTCGATGCTGACAATAGATGGGCCAAGCTCCACTAGAAGTGTGGGTACCGCCCCATGGGCCACTACAAAGTTCGAAAGCGTGGAGAAACAGCTGGCTAGTCCCCGAGAATCTACCAAGCCACTGGAGGATGCTTTTAAGAAAAGCACTGAAGCTAAAATCCCATTTTTAGAAAGGCAGAAATCGGTTATCAAATCCAAGTTAGACGAGAACTCCGAAATCACAAAATGAGCTAAGTAGGCACTTTTTGCACCTTCATAGCATCCTTAACTCGGCAGTGGTCAGCGAAGGTTAGGATCACGATGTACAGTTGTTATGGATAGTCGTGCTGCTGCTGTGTTCATAAATAGGTGTATATTCTCCCAATATCTAGTCATGAGATTGGATCAATGCTGGCGGAGATAGAATTGACTGACTTTTTTTTTATAGAGATGCATACAATTTCTTGCCCAATCTTTTCAAGACAAACGAGTGAATGGAGGGTTGGTTTGCAATATGCCTGTTGCGGCGTGCTGGGCAGGGTACTGGCTGCTGTATAACCTGCAGTATGATTGTTCATACGGTGCAAAAGTGACATTGCCACCCCTACTGCTCAGTGCGGCGAATAGGTAATTTCATTGTTCCATCTATCTAGGGATGACCTTTTAGTTGAGCCTCGGTTTCAATATGAAGCGTCTGCAAGTTATTGCGATTGCAGTGTGCCGATAAGAAACTTAGAGATGACGATGCATCTTTTGCTGTGCATTGTCGGATGGCACAGGTTTTTCCTGTTTCCCCTTTTCCCATGGAAGCCCTCTAATTAAGTTATATCATGTGGAGGAATAAGGATTGACAACCTAAAGTTTAAGGAGGTCGCTTGGATTGGTATTCAAGTAATGATCTGTTCATCAAAGTCGCATGTGCCAAAGCAACTGAATTTTCTGGTGGATGCAAATTCCGGTTGGTAGTATGTTTCATCATGTTACATCCGCCATTATTACAACTCGTCTCCTCCCTCCTAAATACTCTTTCCATCCTGTGCTTGTCCATTTCACGTCCTAACAACCTGGTGGTTGGGTTGGCTGCTTCTTTTCATGCTCGCCTCCCTTTCAATCGTTGCAAAAGGTGCTGAGGAACCTTCCTTGTTAATTATCGTTGGGAAGGTTCATCCATTGAGACTTGGAAATAGTCAGAAAGAGGCAAATGGGAATCGTTAAAACGTCAAGTGTTTTGATTTACATGCGACAAACTCAGTGTACCAACACCAACTAACCTCGGAGGAGGAGTTTAGTTGTCTGTTCAACACAGCTTTATTTGATGCACATGAAATGTCACGTCAAAGCTTTTGCATATCCAAGTTACAACAAACGCAAATATCAAAGAAAATAGTGGAGGAACCTTTGCTTCAACTTTGGAAAACTGTTCAAAAGGTCTAAATCACGATCAATTTGGTCATAGACATTTTATTTATGTTATTTTGGTCCTAAATTTTTTGATAGTTGGTTCAAATTAATCATAAAATTTTCAATTGTTAACAAATTTTTACTTTTACAATGATCCCAACTCCCCTAAATCTGATCATCAACTTTTGGTGCGGATTAGCAACGGCATCAAATGTTCTGCTGCTCGGCATTACCAACAAACGAGGAGCAATTTCCCTAATTGCAGCTTAAGAAGTGGAGATTATCGAGGATCTTAAACGGTACATTTCAGCCACCTCCTTTAATAAATTAGTAGGGGGGGGGGGCGCATCAATTAAAAAGTGGGAAATGGGATTTGTAAGTTGGGGGAAGATTCCGTGGGCTTGATGTTGGACCGACAATCGCTTTCGAGATTTGGCTTTGGCTTCCCCCTCCCGCCAACGCCCCCATCATATGCTCCCCCTCTTTTATTAATATCAAAGCCAAGGTACACGTCGTCAATCGGTCAAATCCCCCTGTTCAAATCCCCATTTTTTACGATATTGCCCTTCCTTTTGCTTCTTTTCTATTTTATTTTATTTTCTTTGAGATTACATAACAGTAGCCTTTCGCTTCATGGCTCATTAAAGGGTAATGGGCAGATAGGCCGTGCATCGCTTTGCATGCGTTTCTCGGCCATTAATTTTATAGGTGCGTAGAAAGTCAAATGTTCAATTCGGGGAGATTTTGGCCAAAGTTATCGTGATTCTATACTTGAGAGTGTATTTCTCACCTTTTATTTTCTTTTACGAGTTTTAAAAATGGGTCATCGGTTTTTTTTTTTTCTTTTTTAATCTTTTGCTGAGATTGGATTTGATAGTTCAAGATTGGATTTGATTGTATCTATCTCTCATGTCATGTGAGATGATTTAGCTAACTACCAATGATAACATGATTGCGATTTCTTCATACGCTAGCATGATATCTCAAGATGTCGACATGTATATGATTTGTTACGATTTCACGAGTCTATCCTCCTTGGCATGTATTATCCGGAGCGGTTTCCGCCAAAAACAAGGAAGGACAATCATTTGGACCACTTGGGACGGTCGCTTTCGTGTTAGTTTCCATTCCAAGCACTTCGCTATCAACGAAGCTGTTGTGACGATTTCAAATCGGAGGTGAATGTTTTGGCCATTTCTTGGTCAACTAGAAGTCCAAGGCGGGATTCCCTATTCCTCTGGGGTTTATGGTAAGTTCACAGGGGTGGATCTGAAAATTTTTACCCCCGTAAAACTATATCAATATTCAAATATCTTATTCTCTTATCAGCGAGAACAGCCAAATTAAATGTTGTGATTCCTGTCTTGATGTCCTCAATTTCCTAGGCATTTGAATAATCATTTCTCGTGGGGCTGCCGCTTTGGACACCAGCCCTTTTCCCTGATTGATTAGCCTTTAAAATTTATCCAAGAGACTGCCCCGGGGCAGCAGTGGCAGAGGGGACAAGGCCAAGTTCAGAAGGATTCATCTGTCTTTTCAAGCATCTGGGCATCCAGTTCAAGATTACCCTAATCACTTGCTCAAAAAGCATAGGGAAAATAAATGGAAGCAGGCCAAAAACAAAAAAATAAGAAAAGGGGTCAAAACAACACCCATAACATGAAAAAACCACATGATGACTGCAAGGCAATTTGCTTTTTTGCATAGACAGAGAACTGAGGCTTGGCAGCTCTCTGTCTCTCTTCTTAAGGAATTGCTTATATTGACCAGAGAGAGAGAGAGAGAGAGAGAGAGAGAGAGGGAGAAAGAGGGGGTCACTCTCATCTTTATCTGCAGTCTAAGAAATCTCTCAGGCATGCTAGTACTCTATCATTGGCTCGCCTCACTCTCTCTCTAACTCCCACTTTCTGATGTCCACCATGCTTTACCGCTTCTGGGACCGAGTTCTTTGCTTGTGTTCCTCACTTTACCCTTTACGACTTTGTCCATTTTCTTGGCATACTCTAAAACAGTGAAAGAGTCACTGTTCAATCGTTACGGCTCACTCGTTCTTGAAGAAGGAATTCTTGGAAAAAAAATTTTTGGCGCTGAGGGAAGATTTATGAAGACTTCGAGATCAAGCATTTGGTGGGATATGATGGCATCTGCTCGCAGTTTGTTGGGTCTTTCTTTGAATCCACTTCTGTGAGAGATCTGGTGGGGTATGTCCGGTTTCTCAAGTTTCGATTTTTATCATTTGGTTCTTCCTCCTCTTAACTTGTAATGCAAGTGAAGTTGCAGATAAAGACGTTGCCTTTTTTTAGCTGAGGTTGTTGTAGCATCTTCCTCTGTTGCTTTCTAGCCCGTCATAGTATCGCAGAGGATAAATTTTTGGATTCGAGGGTCTTGTTCTTTTGGGATCAGGAACAACCTTTTTCAAGTTCATGTGATCCCATTGTTTCTAAGCCAAAATGGGTTTCGCGGGTTTCCAAAAACCAGTAAGATCATGAATTTTTGTTTTGGTTTGGGAAGTTGAGGAATTGCTCCTCGTGCATTTGCTTGATGTGACAGTATTGTCAGTTTCTGGACTTGGTGTGTGGTTTATTGATTTTACATGTGAATCCTTGTGTGTCTCCGTTTTGCATTGTACTTTTGAGGTCTATATTTTTATCACTCTGATTTAAATCTCCAGTTTTGCTTAATGAGCACTTATTCGCCTGGTTTGTGCCCAGCACAAGTTACAGATTCAATGAAAATTGTCTCTGTGTGAGCTTCATTTCAATGATGCCAATGTAGAAGTTCATATTCAAGTCCTGTGAAAGTATTGCACGACACTTTTCTTTCGCCTTCCTCTAAATTCTGATCGTAGCACTAGATTGCACTTTGCTCAGTGGAAAGTTTCGGGTTTCTTCTTTGAAGTTCACAATGTGATCCTTTTATTTGCCGTGCAGAAGTATGGATTTATGAATGGGGGTGGACATGGATCTGAACTTCGAGAAGAGCTGCACCATGCGCCATAGCCCAAAGACTGTTCTCAGATCTCATCGACATAGCTTAAGCACTGAAAAGAGAAAGGAAAACGCAAAACATGCTCGTGAAGACGATTTGCTGATCCTTAATGAAGATTTCCTGGAAATAGATTTTGGACGCTACCGTAGTGCTTCTTGCAAGACCACTTCCTCTAGGCCTGTAGAAGGAAATGTCGAATTCAGGCGAGGTTCTGTATATCAAAGTTCTCAAGAGATCAGGAGGATGAACAATATCGGAACTTTGGAGAGGAGGAGAAAAATTGAAGTGTCACGGGGCAGCAATACAACTTCCTCTGTGAGTATTGTTGATTCTTTGTGTCCTTCAGATGAGGAAAACCTACAGAAGAGATCGTCAGTGATTTCTTTAAGCTTAGACTTGAATTCCTCTTCTAATAACAAGTCTAACATGCAGCCTCCCACCACCGATCGTTCGAAAGATATATGTCTAAATGTGGATGACAGAAAGATGCAATGTGCAGAAGCTTTGGACAGAGATTCAATGGGGGATCTCAAATTCCAGTGTGGCAAAAACATTGGGCATTCTAATGATAGTAACAGGCTTCAAGAAAGAGATAAAGTCCGCCCATTTCCCAAGATGTTATCTGCAAAGGTGGAAATGCCCCCTTCCCCTTCTTTATCAGAAAGCCGCCCCTCTTCCAAAACCAGCTCGAAAGTTCGACTCAACTCTGTCAGAAAGATGTTTGATCCTTTAATAAAGTCTAAATCCCTACGGAGTTCTTTAACTTATGCCAGGGAAGATGGTTTAGTCCAAACTACTGGGACGGTGCATGTTAGAAGGGATAGGACATTTAGAAGATCCACAACTACATCTTATGATTTCTCAAGCACATCACACAATTGTAGATTGACTGCTCAAGTGCCTGAGACTGACTGCAGTCATTCCACGGTCCAAGAGTCTCCAGTCCACCTACATGGCTTTCTCAAATGCAGGGATAAACATGGAGTGCCGTTTTTTGAGTTCTCTTTAAAGTGTCGGGAAGAGGTTCTAGTGGCCCAGAAATGGAAAGCAAATAATTCTTTTAGTTGGGTATATAATTTCCATTCCCTTGATGGAAGGAAAAAGAGCAGTGCTGAGGGATGGGCATTGGATGATGGTGAGAAAGAATTGTCCATGGTGGGACAGATGCAAGTTTGCTGCTACTTGTGCTCGGAACTGAAAGGTACTGGATCTTTCGATAATTCTTTGATGACAGAGTTTGTTCTGTATGATATTGCACATGCAAGACGAAGCACGGCTCGTAAATCCCAAGATCAAGCTAGCTCTTTGCCAGAGGTGAAATGCGTGAGCAGGAACAATCCTAGATGTGTTGGGAGGACGAGCAAAATAGACGACATCGCCAATGCCGTTAAGATCCAGCATCAGAGAAGACATACTCTGGATAGTAGAGATCCTGATCGTTTGAATTTGTACCCTTGGGCTCCTTCCAAACTGCGTCCAGACCTTGAGGTTGCTGCTGTTGTTATCCAGGTTCCATATGAGAAGACAGAGAGCTTGAAATATAAAAGAGGGGATAAGATTGATGATTATGCTCATCCGAGCCTCCTTAATCTCTGTGTCTTTGAGCAGATGAAAGTGCAACTTCCAGAAAGAAGTTGTAACACCGTTCAGGTGGTAATTCCAACTGGAAATCATGGTTTGCCCGATTGTGATAGCCGTGGCCCTTCGTCATTATTAGAGAGGTGGAGGTCGGGCGGAGGTTGTGACTGTGGTGGCTGGGACATGGCCTGTCCCCTTTCTGTTTTTGGCAATCCCAAAATACAGTTCACTGAAGATCAATCACTTGTGGACAATCAGAAGCCTTTAGAACTTTTTCTTCAGGTTAGTTTTGTATTAAGTGCAAGTTGAATCTTTGATTAATATTAGAAGATTCAGAGTGGGTGGAACTATATTTTGTTGATGAGAATATTGGGTTTAAAGCCTTCAAAATCTTTTCAATGTCTAATATAGGCACTGTAGCTACCCATTTGAAAATTTCTAATTAATGTGCACTAGCTAATGAATTATAATGCCTTTCTCCTGTTACCATGTTGACTACTATACAATTAGTAAGAACATTTTTGAAAGTCCTGAAACAGCTAGAACAGTTTTTTCCCCTCTTTTCAGTTCAGTATTCTGAAGTAAGTTGCAATGTACCGGATCATAGAAAATGTTGAAGAAATAGCAGCAGATCTCTATCAGTTGTCTGGAGTAGATGCCTGTAAGAGCTAATGACATAATGTCACACTTTATTTCTGTTGCTGCTTTACCAGTGGCGGCCGTGTATGCTAAGGACCCATTCTAGATGCTTGTATATGTATTGGAATTTTTGCTTTCCTTTAGGCGCAAGCAGTCTCTTACAACTTTCTTATTTTCTGTTGTATGCATGTAGGGAGCCAAAGAAACCACTCCAGCTTTAACAATGAAGTTTGTTGAAGAGGGGAACTATGCCGTCGACTTTCACGCTCACTTGTCCTCCTTACAAGCTTTCTTTATCTCGGTTGCTATGTTACATGGTTCAGGGGTCATGAGTGCTTCCAGGCAAGAGACTAAGGAAGCGCCGCTAAACAATTCGTTGAAAACGCTCATAGAAGAAGAAGTGCAGATTTTGATAGGAGCAGTTGCAGAGGACAAAAAAGCCCCTGAGAAGATGAAAGACATGCCTTCCTCTTATGCGCTTAATCCTCCATTCTCCCCGATTGCACGAGTGTGATATATAAGCTCCACACACAAGGCTGTAGTGCTTCTGCAGTGAACTCCTGACTAGGACCAGCAAGTCCCTTGATGCGGGTAAAACGAAAGATGGTGAACTGAGATCTGTGAAAAGGGACCGCTGCTGTATAAAGATGGGCTATCGAGTCTCTTGTTGGCTAAAGATGGATAATTTGTTGGGTGGTCCCAATTTGAGACAAAGCACAGGCGATTCTGCATCGAAATGTCGGCTACCAAATATCTGCCACGGTCTATAGAGCTTGATAGGCGAGTTGTCATATTTCTTCATTGTTTTTCCCAGTTCTCCCTCTCCTTTTATTAGTTAGAGTTACATGTAGCCTCACACTACTGTCCATATGGTAGGTTCGATAGGGAAGAAGAAAAAAGGGTCTTAGCTTGATTCTTCGGAGATGCAAGAAATTTTCCTGCTTTTTTAGTCTTTTTACATGGGGGCATGCCTGTGGAGTTTGATTTGGAAGAGCTCTTGTTGCCAAACCCTGTAAGGGGAGCCTGAGAGACCTTGGTTAAAACCATTTGCCATTGCCAACACCATGTAATGAATAATACAAATACCAGTTGCCCCATTTTTCTCAGGAATTTATGTGTTCTATCTTTGCAAATCAATGAGAAAGCATGTCGAGCTTCGCATCCCGTGACATTTTGCTTTTTCCAAGTCATTCGTTTACTGTTTATCTCGAAAGTGACGTACCGCTCCAGATGGTGGTTTCGCAGCTTCAAATTGCAGAGGTGCGGATTTGTGAAGAGTCCTGCCAATCCAGGATCCAGAGTGTCTTGCCATCTCGAGTGTCTATTTTCCTTGGGACTTTTTTTCCTTTGTGGAGGCAAACAACGCTTTTTGAACAGAAACTTACAACATCCGAGTGCATCTTAACTTTGTTCTTTGGTCAAGATGAATGTATGGCCATGGGGAGAGCATAGAAACGGGGAAATATGAGAAGTAAATATAATTCCGATGTTGAGAGAGGGAGCCAAAAAAAGAAAGAGGAAAAACAAAGCAGGGAAAAAGAAAAAGAAGACGCCGTTGCCGGGGATCGAACCCGGGTCACCCGCGTGACAGGCGGGAATACTCACCACTATACTACAACGACCGTGTTGTCACTACCCTCACATATTTATATATATTAAATAAATTATAATTTATTTTCTCGCACTTTAGCCCTAAAATTTGTTAGCATTTTCTATTTTTTCAAACTTATCGCAAATTCGCACTTAAAAATTTAGGGCTAAAGTGCACATTTGTGATAAGTTTAGGAGAAAATGAATTCTAATTTGTTAATTATAAAAACAGGTAAGGTTGTTGACAACAAGGTCGTTGTAGTATAGTGGTGAGTATTCCCGCCTGTCACGCGGGTGACCCGGGTTCGATCCCCGGCAACGGCGTCTTCATTTTTCTTTTTCTTTCTTGTCTCCCTCACTCAACATCGGGATTATATTTATTTCTCATATTTCCCTGTTTCTATGCACTCCCCATGGCCATACATTCATCTTGATCTTGTTTTTTGTTTTCATCAAGAAAACCATGTTGGGCTTTTCAAGAGTTATTAGAGCATAGAACCCAATGGATGATCCTCCAAGTACGGCATAAGTTTGCCGGGGTTACTCACTTTGGCACTCTTACAATTTAAATTTCCATTTTAACTTGAAACTTGTAATATGATGCCCTTTAATTCAACATATACACACTTTCCATAATCTTAGAACCTAGAATACTTCTTTCTTGTACGAAATTTTTTGAGGGAGAGACAGAGATAGCCTCTATCAGGCGCTAAAAGGATTTGGAGTAGCATTTCAAGTTCAATTTGGAGCAGAATCTTTTCAAAGTTGACCCTTAAGGGACTCGAAAAATTTAAGGCTCAACAAGTGTCTACATAGAAAATTTTTCATGTAATGTCATCGTCAATGAGATTACATGTTTACATCAAATGAATGACAGACATCTACAAGCTGTGGTTGCACTTGCTTGCGGCAGCCATTAAAAAAATTATTGATGTCAAACTATTTGTTGAACTGGGACAATGAAGCTCCTCCCCAAATTTGGTAAACGAAAATTTAAAATGAAAAATGCTGCTCCCTCTGCCGACAATCTTGGCTTCTACTCTTTTATCATGTACACAAACTGCTTCCGCAAACTGAGCAGCAAATAACTAATGCATCCCCATTCGACTGCTGAACAAAAGGAATTTCACAACGACGATCTGTTCTGGCTATGTTTCACAGGTCAAAAATGCTGCCCCCGCTGAAGAATGATCTCCACCTTACTCTTCTATAATGTACACAAACAACTTCCCGAAATCGAGTAGCCAAAAACTAATGCATCCCCATTCGACTGCTGAGCAATAGCAGTTTCTCAATGACAACCTGTTCTGGCTATGTTTCATCAGGTCAAGGCACACGAGGATGTGACCCAAACTCCATACGCACTCATCTGTCATGCCCTTCAACACATTACTTCATTTTAATTCTGTGACCAACCACAACTATCTATTGCTGGAGCAGTTCATGGATGAGGCTGCCGATGGCAGAGAAGATGATGACTGCAGTTCCAAGCTTAACAACGGTGAATGATCTTTACACTGTCCTTATAATGCTGTCCTTGAGCAGTTACTTTTGGCTTGTCCAAAGAGAATAGTCTCTTAAAGGACTCATATGATGCAAAGAATAACGCTCCTTGAGAAATGTACATAATAAGTCTTGGAGTCAATCCCCTGATTATTAAAGTGAACAGGAGGAAATTGGCTCAATACGGTCATCACCTTCTGAACATAGTCAACTATTGTGAGGGAAGATAGTATGGTGTAGGATAACATACTCCTGGATGAAGAAAGCAATACCTGTAGAGGCCTTTCAACCCTTCATGCTGGCCTATTTCTTGAAGGGTATGGAAAACGCCATTATAGGGACGAATAGAACCAGGTATCTGCAAAGTAACCAGCTTTTGAGAAGCTCATCAGATTAACTAATAATTCCAACCTGATATGCTACTTTGGATTGAGATTACAGGGTCATGATAATCAAATCTAACTTTCAACTCTGACATGAACAAACACTTCAAACCTCACCGCTATATTTTACTGCCCAGGGAAGATGGCAGATTGCTCTAGTAACCTCAAAAATGAATTCCAAATAAGATGTTTTTATCTCCAAAATTATCATCCAAAACATGCTTTAGTGAAAGAAATTGATTCAGTTCATATGTCGATCAATATGACAAAGTTTTCTGAAGAAGGCTGTAAAGCCCCATTCACAGATCCAAGCTCATTAGCTTTCATAATCTGAATATCAAGAAAGAAAATTAATTTCTTTTTCATAAGCTGACAGAGTTGGAATTATACTGCTATGAAAACCCTGAAATAAATGGTTGGCATGATTTTGCGTATTTCTTAAAATTGAGGCGAGTCACATTAATATACTGTGCATTCCTCCGATTATCAATCAATTGCAGAAATAACTGCCAAATAACAGTGTACATAGTTCAGTGATTCCTGAATAAATGGACAATTACAGAAAACTCAGTTATGGCTGCTGTGAAATAAGAAGAGAGTGGACAAGCAGAAGTAAACATGGCATCGATGAGAGGAAGACCCCTGGAAGTACTTAAGTGTAATTTATTTTTAGCTGATTTACAGAAAATGATCATCACAGACAAACAAACCACCATCCCCCAAGTGTATAATTGTCCTTACTTCACAATGCCTTTCTTTTCTTTTTTTAACATTTCTACAAAACCAAAGTTTCATGTGTTCTTATGTTCAGGTGCTGGTGATTTATACTATCCATTCTATCAAATTGCCGACTCAGAATTCACACAAATGGACAGTCTCCACCTACTTTTCATTTTGTTATCATTTTGTAATGAAAAAAGAAAAGTTGAGCATGGAATTAATTAGATCTTCACTTAACATCACCCCTTACTTTGTGTATAGATTGTGTTACATACTGACATACATACACAATGAAATCCCAACAAACCTGAGTTTGTAATCTTGTCTTCACTACGTCAAAAGGAGTTGAAAATAAAGCTGCAGTAGATCCTGCTAGTCCTCCACAAACAAGCTGCACAAGTTGTAATATAAATACCCACTTCAGCCAAGAATGAAAATAATATGCTGTAGAGCAAATTAATCCATGGACTCAAAACGGAAAACAGGAGGCAGGCAGACAACCAACCGTCTGCAAGGTGTTCAGTTGAGCACCGGGCTGGAGCGAGGAAAGTGTCCACATCTTTAGATTCTCATAAACATAGAACTGCAAGTGGTGTAAGACAAGATTAAGTATTTACTTGCCGAAGAAAATGACAATTACAAGCCACAACAACAAAAGAAACCCATAATCTCGTGCATCCTCCTATCTACCTTGACCACTGAGTGGGGAATATTTCTACAGAGCACAGCTCCCCAACCAGCATATAAAGAAGGCAAGCCACCTCTTGTGATTATTCCAACCAATGCATTCCTACAAAAACAAAATGTAAAAGTAAATAGCATGGCAAATGAACTACTTAATTAAACAAAGTATGCTTCAAAACATGCTTGACAACCAAGGATAAAGGAGCCAGGGGATTAGTTTATGAGGCTACTCAAGAGAAACATCTCAAGGAGATGCAGCACTCTGATCATAGGAAGAAATATGTGAAATCCATCACAACCTCCAACCTTCTGACTTTGACATGTAAAATAAGGAGATTATGGCAATGGGATTACACTAAAATACCAGCAGTTATGATAGTGAGAGCCCACTTGCATCTGCTGCTTTATGCATTCACTAGGAGTGTAGACAAAAGAGGTAGC
This sequence comes from Eucalyptus caleyi, assembly GCA_014182885.2. NCBI lineage: Eukaryota > Viridiplantae > Streptophyta > Magnoliopsida > Myrtales > Myrtaceae > Eucalyptus > Eucalyptus caleyi. The sequence continues at coordinate 4,215,436 of CM024470.2, forward strand.
AATGCTTGCACAACCACCTGCAATACAATGTGTGATGGAGTAATACTCCTGCATAAAGAAGTAGATCAGATATCAGGAAAAGACACTATTTAGTTTGCTCCATTCAAAACCTTGCCAAGGCTAGAAGTAGGCATCAAAACCTTGCCCACATTTAACGTAGCAAAAAGAGAAACACCAGAAAAGTCGAGAAAGAGAGTTTAAAAAGCAAAATGACAAAAAGTCTACCTTGGGGAAAAGAGGAAGTAAAGCCCCTTTTACCGACTCGTATGTGAAAGTATAAATTGCAGAAATTGGACCTGAAGATGCAATTTTGCTTGAGATACCTCGATATAGTCCAGTTAGACCTGGAAAATGAGACAAATATTGACCGATTTTCACTGGCTATTTAACAATATAATACAAACAGGCAAACCCTTGTGGCAATAAGTGAAAGACATTTTAAATGATGCTGTTGAGATCATCTCGAATCTAAAAAGGCATACCTCTCTCAGAAACAATTGATTTTCCAATATAGCAAAGAGACTTCTGCTCCGCATGGTAAGACTGAATGACAGTTTTGATTGTATCAACTGGGTGAAGACAAAGGCTGACAAAGATGCCACTAAATGCCCCTGCAAATGCATGTTCTTCCTTGGCAACAGCAGCCTGAGGCTTATCATGTCCCAGATGGTGTATCTTCGTGGTATGTTCTTCCTGGGCAGGACGACAATTGTCATCTTCCTTTCTTTCAGGAAAGAATTCAATACCGTTAGTGCTCTCATAGCCAAGTTCGCATTCACCATTTTCAGATGCTACAAATTTTAGATGATAATCTGCATGAAGTGTAGAAGATGTAGCTTTTGAGATACAGCTGTCTGCCTCAATATTGGCCACGTTGAGGTAATAATCCGAAAGCAATAAGGTGCTTTTCTTCTTGTCCAACATCAATTTTGCATTGTTAGCCACTGGCAGATCCTTGGATTGGATAGAGGGGGTGTAAGAATCAGCATTTCCACTATCTATGAAGCTTTTGAGGCCTTTATCTTGTGACATAAGATCCTGTGGTGGAGTAACTATTTCTCCACAGGAGTATTTACCAGCTTTTTCACTATCAGATGTAGCAGTCTTTAAAGGATGTTTGGCCTCAGCAGGTATCAATTCACTCATCCAACCATAAATAAGTCCCAGTCCAGATGAGATCCCCAAACAGGAAATCACTTTTCCATCCCTAGGTCCATTAAGCAAATTGGTCATATCCCCACTAAAATTCCGTACCAGTGATTGATACTGCCCAGTGCTCTCCCTGTTAAGTTTAAGCACTGATGTTCTGTTAGTTATCCTAAGAATGTCTAGGTACAGTTGCCGCATCTCTGTTAATTTGATGTCAGAATGACTACATTTAGGCAAAGTAGATGTACAGCCATTTTGTTGCAATTTCACATTATGCAAGATATCTTCCTTCTCGCCAGAGACTTTGTAACTTAAGTTTGTTTTTTGTTGTAAAACTGCAAGAGAACGACTTGTATAGTCCCATGCATGGCCAAATGCTGAGATGAGTTCAGAAGTGCTCAGTATTTCAGATGATTTGGACTTGGGATCAGCCTTTTCCTGCTGAAAAGTTTCAGCATGTGCAGGGACACCCTCTTTGTGGACAAAATCAGCAAACTCAAAGGTTGCCTGCTCAATTCGGTTACATCGGTACTGGATTGAAGGTTGACTCCTTCTAGGTTTTTTGCTGGTCTGACTTGTAGACATTCTCAAATCCCCTCCAAAGAGGCAGATACTGCAGCAATAACTCAGAGAGGCAAAACTGCAACTTAAAGAATTAACTGTCACCTTATTTGATCCATTCAAAACTAGTAGTAAATGCAAATAAACCTATGCACACTGTTATGCCTTTTGTCCTGATTTTGATGGGATTCTCAGGCTATTATTCTCAGGCTACATAGGGAATAATAAAATTTCTCGGACTTGATAAACTTAAGTATATCTCAGTAATAGCAGTGGATAGCATACCTAATATATTGCTTTCTGATCAAGGTACTGAACCGATAGATTTAAACTCAGCATGTTAGAACTATAAGAAACTAAAGGTACAAAGAGGTGTATTTGGAGTGATCTTTACCATAACACGTAAATTATCAGTCAAAGCCTTCCCGTTGTTGCGTTACATCTGCCAACAGTCCCTCCAATCGAAAAGAACCAGAGCAAGCAGCTTAATGATGGACTCCTGCTGGGGTTTTAAGGAAGAAAAGAATTACACTTTTATGATAATAAACGTACAGGAAATCACGAATAAGATGCTGGCTGCCCCAAAGCCATCATAAGAAACTAACCACATGTCAAAAACAAGTTTGGAACACAAACAACTTTTGAGCTCTAAGTTCACTAATTCCAACTAGTTGACCCGATCGATCCCAGATTTTGCTCATTATAGCAAGGCCATATGACGCCATTCCTGATTACTCCATAGTCCACAATCCACACCAAAGCTCTATTTTTTCATCAGAGAAGCTACTGAATCCCAGCCACTTCTACCGTATATGGCGTGAACCGTACAACACTACTACATGCCCTTATTAAGCACAAGAACCTCCTAACACAATCTTAAAATTGCCGTACGACAGTTACGCAGCTAGCCGTAAACGAGTCTATGTACCTCAGAAATCCCACTGAGTCACCCACACCTTCGAATTCTCCATTGCCATAGTGGTCAAAGAACCACAATTCATTTTTAAAAAAAGCTATGGCGGGCGAATGTGTTGTCTCAAATCGACGACAGAACGTGCGAACCGAATGCAAAGTCATAGGCTTGAGGAAACCACTTTCCTCTTCTCACCCTCTAATTTTCCGGGCCAAAAAAACAAAAAGAAGAGAAATTTGAAATCAAACGCATCATCATTCAAAAACCCAGAAGGGAAAACGAATGAAATACACAGGAAACGGTGACCAAAGCAAGAAATGCAGAAGAATCGGAGAATGCAAAGAACCTGGACAAGCTCGACCCGTCACGAGCCGAAACCGGCGCCTCCGCAGCTCGGCGGTTCATTTCAGAGAGCTGGGGGGACTGTTGCTGTAAAATCAGGGTTTAAGGAGCGTGGGTTTATGTAGAAACCTGGGATTACGCTCTGCGACAGCGGGAACTCGAAAGATGCTGCGGCGTGCCGGGGATGGAAATTGCTGGGAAGATTCGTGTGCTGGCGCGACTACCGTATTGATTTGGCCCCGCGCGGCGAGGAGATTCGACCCGATGCGCCTGACTGCGGCTTCATCGAGCATCTGGTATGACGGACGACTGGAAAAATCCGAACTTTTCCTCCATGGGGGTGGGGTGGGAGCTTCCTCGGTCGTACGACATATATAAGCCAAGCACTTACGAAGGCAAAATTGTTTTTCAATTCAAATTCAATGTAGTCGAGCCACGATGTCGATGGCCTCCTTGAGAACATGGAAAATAAGGAGGAAAGAGGATCTAAAGGGTAAGACCGAGCTATGCGTGTTGAGAAAACGTTGTAACGTCCTGAATTCAATTTATTCTCGGGTCCAATTATGAGGAGATATTCCATTACCAATTTATTAGTCTTGCGCGTGTGGATGCCGAGCTGTCTTTGACAAGATCCGGACATGAAATTAGTTTTGATATGGAGGAAGTCGATCTATAAAATACCATTTGACAATTTACGGATTGTCCATAATGCTTTCGGACATGGAAAGGGACTGAGGGCAAAGGCCCAGAAAAGCTTGACTAGAACAATCGGGCCAACTCATTGGCTGGTGCCCAGAAGGCAGCGAAATCCTCCTCGTCCTCGAGTCATGTCGCGAGGCAGCTCGGATCATCACTTGTCCAAAGGCAAGATCGAACTGACATGGGGAATGAGATACAACATTACTCAGGCTTTGGCCTCGACGTTGCTCTTCTTGTTCACGACGCTGGAACAATGCATGACGGGCTGGGGTGGCAAAATGACCATTGACCCTTATTATAACTCATATTCATTTTGCTGGGCCAAATACGGGTTGTTTAAAATTTAACATATGGGTCTACTAAAACAAAGCTGACAAAATATTTAGGGATTATTATACCATCAAAAAATTGCGGCATTACTATACCATATATTATTTTTAGGGTTTAGAATTGAGTAATCTAACTTACATGTTGTGCGCATTTGGGTCATTTGACATTTCATCGTAAATATAAGTTTTGTCATCCTTCCTTAACAGATGATTGCCAATTCCTAGAAAAGTAATGTTGTAGACTCCATTTTATTGGAAATGTTAAGGGATAATGAGTCGCAATCACTCAAATTCTTTATCTTTTTTGTGCAATTAAGTATTCTCAACTTTCTAAATATGGGTCATCAGAGATGTCCCTTACAATTAAGGATGGAAAATGTCAATGTGGATACTAACACTAACGCCATTAAATAGCCATTAATCATCAATATTGACGTCCAATGTAGCCTTACTAAAACGAGATACTGTATTTTCTGCTAAGTAAGCAAGTTAGGTCACCGATTTTGCTTGACGTGTGCTGAGTAAATGAGTTATGCCAGCATTATTACATGACATGTGAATTCGTTTAACAAAAGCCACAGGTTGAGCCAAATTTAAAAGATTGAGATACTTGAACGATAAAAAAATAATAAATTGACAGTCGACCTTAGAATGGAGCAAAAATTATTATTACCTGGCTTTTGGTTTAGTTCTGACCTTTGAGAAATTCCCACGCAGTAGCTCATTTTGGTAATTGCTTATTTTGCTATCGCACATCATCTACGTCGTAAGAGTAAAATTCCAATTGCAACCTGAGATTCCTATTGAAATGATCAAATCTAAATAAATATTTAAAGTACCGTACAACATTACCACCTGTAATGAATGAGAAAGGGACAGTACAACAGCTTTTCGAGAATCACCTCCCTCGGCGATTTTCGGACACATCCCACTTAAATAGACATAAGTTCCGAATAAAATAAAACTAGACATAGTTGAGGCACTATATCTAGGGTGTCAAAAACCGAACCAAAAACCGAACCAAAAAAATCGAATTTTTCGGTTCGGTTCGGTTCGATTCTCAAGTCGGTTCTCACTAAAAACCGAATTTTTTTTTATAATCAAACCGAACTAACAAACCGATAAGAGCTTATTTTTAGAAATATTATAGAAAAAAAAAAAAAAAAAAACAAATGCAAAAACTAAAAACTAAAAGTTGAAAACCAAAAACCGAAAAACCAAACTCAATTTCGGTTCGGTTCGGAAGTTTTTCCTAACTATTCGGTTCGGTTTGGTTTTCAAAAACCGAACCAACCAAACCGTCGACACCCCTAACTATATCTTACATTGATATTTTTTTGTACGGAGCGACGCATTTGCTCAAACGCATATAGACGAGACGAGACCTTGGGGTCAATTAAACTAGGCATCTGCGTGGGGAGTTTGGGAGGCTCTTTCTTGAAGTTCAAAACGTCCATTGCCTCTTCAATCGACGGCCGAGACTCAGCAATGGGATTAGCACACCACAGCCCCACAGTCAACAAAACCTCCGCCTGTTTCTTGTTGAAATCCCCGCTGAGCCTCCGGTCGACCACCTTGAGAAATTTGTCGCGCCAGTGCCAGCTCAAGTTCCCGCGCCCGGCCCAGCTCCAGCTCCCATAACGCTTCCAAACCCACGGTACAAGGCCTAGGCCTTGCTTTCCTAGTTTCGAGCCGATGACTTTTATCCCACATACTATTTCCAAAAGGACGACTCCAAAACTGTAGACATCAGATTTCATTGTCGCCTTACTTTCTCGAAAGCATTCCGGAGCCACGTAACCCCATGTTCCCAACAATTCGGTTGTGTTTGGCGCTCCAGTGTGGTCAACTAGCCTAGCCAAGCCGAAATCTCCCAATTTCACCACAAACTTTTCATCAAGCATGACATTACTAGATTTGATATCCCTGTGGATCACATTGATGACATAGTTTGTGCAGGTAGTGCAGTGCCAAGGCTAATTCCAGAGCGATGTTATACCTGCTTTCCCATGTCAACAAGGGTCTGTCTCCAAACAAATGATCCTCCAAGCTACCTCCTCCAATGAATTCGTAAACCACAATGAATTCATTCACCTCGTGACAATAGCCTATAAGTTGCACCAAGTTTTTGTGCCTAAGTTGGCTTAATGTCCTCACCTCGGATGAAAACTCCTTTTTTGCTCGGGGCGAATCAGGTTTTATTATCTTCACGGCAACCCGTCCGCGAGCATCTCCTAGGTGCCCTTTGTACACGGTCCCAGAACCTCCACTTCCCAGAATCCTGTCATCTGCAAAGGAATCAGTCACGATCTTCAACCATTCAAGGGAGAACGTCTTGAGACTCAGCCTTGCCAAATCTTCAATTAATGCAAACTCTGCTCCATAATTGCCTTCTTCTCCACCTCTCCCGCTTGTCGTAAGTACGTTATTTCCCACTGGCATATTGTTGCTCAGGTAAGGATGGGCGATATTAGACATATAGAATTAGCAAGAAGCAATTATCACTGCCAATCCAGAGGCAACATCAAGGACAGTGTTAAGAAGCCATCCCATGAGGTGCCATGGCCTGGAGCAAAAATCACATGAGTGGATGATGCGATTTTCAAATGCAGCTCCTGTGGCGGCTGCATAACCAACACCACCGACTCTGGCAAACATGAATACATCCAAGTCAGCAACTAATTATAATGCTATCCTCAGTAGAGTGTCTCATGAAAAACCAAGTATTGTTTTTCAGCCCCAACCAAGAGAGAAGTTTACATGACTTTGATGGCACCACAAAGAAAAACTTATTCCCTGTCCAATTGTCTATGATCACCCGTAAGATCAAATGTTAGCAACAGAAATGTGTGCAGCATTGGAACTTGAGGACCAAATCTCACATAGAAAGGTCAAATGGTTTAGACTCTCTGACACTCTGGTGTCAATAGTCCATGTAGTAATTGTATAATTTAGTGTCCATTATCAGCTTCTAAAAAGACCCAATAACTTCCAAGGCAAGACCTCGCTTCATTGGCCACAATCATATAAATCACCTTATGAATATCGGTGTCATAGGGACCAGGAACGGGACAACCCTAACTTAATAAAAATGCCACCCCTGTTCCCTTGCTCAAGTCCATCAATTTTCAGTATGAATATAGGAAATGCACAAGCAGGAGTCGAAAGAAGGCTAAGAAAATGAGTTTGAGAGCTTCAAGGGGACGAGGAATAGAGAGAGTACCTCCGAGGGAGTCAATCCATAGGCTCAAAGTCAAAGGCAGCCTAGCAAACTTGAGGGAGTGATTGAGGAGTGTGGAATTTGCCCAGCACCAGGAGCACGCCACACTAGGCAAACCAAGATTGGTGAATTGACAATGTCGGAGAGATCTCGCTGTAGTTGGTGAGGAAGCTTAGGGTTTGAGAGTGAGAGAGAGAGAGAGAGAGAGAGAGAGAGAGAGAGAGAGAGAGAGAGAGCAAGGTTGACGAGGAAAATTGAGTGGAGGAGAACTGTATAGGGTTTGGGCGAAAGGTTTGGACCGAATCAACTCTATTTTTAAATATTTTTTAATTTCTTAAAAATAATAATAAATCCTAAAATAATAGCAAATCTAGTTATTTTTAAAATTTTTTAGCTTTTTTCGCTAAGTGATTGGTTTCATTAGATCGGACCGGACCGACCCGGTCGGTCCAGTCCTTGATCCCAAAAACCAGGAACCAGTTCTCCTGGTCCGGTTCTTGGTTCCTAAGTGGGAAAGGACTGGACTGGAAACCGATTACCCCTAACCATATCCACCGGATTCCCTGTGGCCTCATTGCAAGGATGCACTTTCCAGGAGTATGTAGCTCTGCCGCCAATGTCATTGAGGCTCCGGTTTGGGTGGCTTAGGCTGAGTACATAGCATTCCCCAGAATGTCTAAGAGCCTGACGATCTCAGAGCCAAAGGCTGGGAAAATGAAAGACGTGTTGCTAAAGAGTGTGAAGCCAAAAAGGGTTTGAGCAGAGAGATCATCAAGACTAGTACTTACGTGGATGTGGGTGCTTCAGGCTGATCTCCATGTTTTCCAAAGCTTTCCATACTGGGTGTTCTTGATTTTTGCAGATCTGGTCACAGCCTGCAAACTCAAAGTGCTGTATGGAGCAGCCTGGGCAGATTAACATCTTCTTTATTCTCACCGCTCGGCTTTGCTAAAACTGAAAATCTGGTGTGTGCACCAAAGTCCGGTGGCCAAAGCAACCATTGCCGTTGGAAGCACAAATAGGCTCAATGATCGGCGCGTTGCTAAGAAAGACAACAGAATGTGGTTGATGGCCAGCTGTAATGTCTGGTTCACTCTACTGGGTAGTGGATTAAAAACTAATTGAGGACACCATCACAAGAAATCAAGTGGATTTATTTTTTTGTACCATAATCCCCCACTATTATAAATATACTGGGTGGTGGATTAAAAATAATCAAGGACACCATCACAAGAAACCAAGTGGATTTATTTTTTTGTACCATAATCCCCCACTATTATAAATAAAATGATATGTCATACGCATCTACTTAGATCAGTAATATTATAATGGTCAAGTCTCCCTATTATCTTATCTCAGTTACTTTAAGGAAGTTTACTTTCTTCTTTTTTCTTTTTTCTTTTTCTTTTTTCAATTTGCCCACTTTCATAATGATTACAAACTTTGCATTTCTTAGTAACACTTTAAATACATCGACTCTATTACTGATTACTGACATTAATTACAGTGGCTTATTAATTTTCTCTGATTAAATTACCAACTAATTTTAAATTAACAACTTTCATTTGAGTTATTTATTAAGCTAATTTTTCTTTTAACTACAATTTTTTTTTTTTTAAATCTTTATCAACCTTTTTTAACTACATCTTAAATTTACCAACTATCATATGAAATTACTAACTTTAATTTAAGTGAATTATACATCAACTTTCCTCTGAAAGATAATAAATTAAATGGGTTTATGACCAGAGAAGCTTTTCAAAGATTAAAAAATTGGTAACTTATAACAAACTAAGATAAAAGTAGACCAATTTGATAACTCAATTGGAGGGCAAATGGTAATTGCTCTAATTGAGGTTGGTAACTTTTAAAATAGCTGGTAATCTAATGGGTTGACGAGCAAGGAAAATAAAAATGGGTAAATTTCTAAAAACAGAAAAATGGACTCTTATAAGTAACTCAAAAGATAATTAATAAGCCAAAACTAGCTGGTAACCAAATAGGAGAAAAGCTAATAAGTTGTGCAAATAAAAATTGGTAAGTTCATATAGAAATTGATAAATTTAAGGCATATGTAAGAATCGGTAAGACACTCAGATAAAGATTCGTCAATTTATATAAGAATTGGTAAATTTATAGTGTTTGATACAAGATGAAATTAAAATCCGTTAAAACCACTAGGGGATTGCCCTAATGGCCACCCTTCCTAGGGAGGTGGGGAGTTTGATTCTCCATCTTTTTAGAGGGCAGAGGGTGGTGGGGACGTTTAGTTTCAAGTGTGGGGTATAATTTCCACGTTCTGCAAAGAGGTAGAGTGAAATGAGAGTTAGAGTAGGACAAACTAAAAAAAAAAAAAAAGGTGATAATCTGCAAACTATGAAGAAAAATAAGTAATTTTAAGAAAGTCTTGAGAAGTAACTGCCAAGTTATTGGAAATCAGGTCAATGGGAATATTTTTAATTAATAATTCTCTACACCTACCAAATAAAAGTATTTTTTATCTCCAAAACTATTGTCTAAAACATGCATAAGTGACAGCAATTGATTCAGTTCATATTTCAATTGATATAACAAATATGCAAACCATGAAGAAAAATTAGTAATTTTAAGAAAGTCTTGAGAAGTTACTGCCGAGTTATTGGAAATCAGGTCAACCGGAATATTTTTAACTAATAATTCTCTACACCTACCAAATAAAAGTTTCTTTTAATCTCCAAAACTATTGTCCAAAACATGCATAAGTGAAACCAATAGATTCAGTTCATATTTTAATTGATTTAACACAGTTTCTGAAGGAGGCTGTAAAGCCCCGTTCATAGATCCAAGCTCATACATTAGCTTTAATAATCTCAATAAAGAGACTGAAAATTCATTTCTTTTCCATAAGTGGACAAAAAGTTTGAATTAGACTGTTATGGAACCCCGAAATAAACGGTTACTATGGTTTTGCATGTTTCTCAATATTGGGGAGAGTCATGCTGATTTACTCTGCATTCCTCCAATTATTAATCAATTTCGGAAATAACTGCCAAATAACAGCATACGTAGTTCAGTGATGCCTGAATCAATGGATGATAACAGAGAACCCAGTTCTAGCTGGTGTGAAAAAAGAAGAAAGTGGACAAGCAGAAACAAAATTAACATGGCACTGATAAGAGGAGGACCATAAATGTAATTTGTTCTAGCTGAAATACAGAAAATGATCATCATAGACTAACAAATCACTATGTTCCCAGTGTATAATTGTTTTTACTTCATCCTACCTTCTTCTCCTACGTTTCCACAAACCCAAAGCTTCATGTGTTCCCATGTTTGAGTGCTGGTGATTTATACTATCCATTCAATTAATTTGCTGACTCAGAATTTGCACAAACAGGACAGTCTCCACCTACTTAATGTTTTGTTCTGGAAAAAAAAATGACCAAGGAATTGATGAAAACTTCACTCAACATCACCCCTTACTTTGAGTATAGATTGTGTTACACATAGATATATATATGCAATGAAATCCCACCAAACCTGAGTTTGTAATCTTGTCTTCACCAAGTCGATGAGAGGAGATGAGAATAAAACTGCAGTAGATCCTGCTAGTCCTCCACAAACAAGCTGCACAAGAGGGAAATTGTAATAAAAAAAAAAAAACCACTTCAGCCAAGAATGGCAACCAACATGCTGTGGAGCAAATAGGAATTATCCATGGACTCAAAAAGGAAAACAGGAGGCAGGCAGACAACCAACCGATTGCAAGGTGTTCAGTTGAGCACCAGACGGGAGCGAGGAAAGTGTCCACATTTTTAGATTCTCATAAACATAGAACTGCAGGTGGCGTAAGACAAGTTTGACTATTTACTTTCTGAAGAAAATGAATATCACAAGCCACAACAACAACAGAAATCCATAATCTTGTGCATCCTCATATCTACCTTGATGACTGAGTGGGGAATATTTCTACAGAGCACAGCTCCCCACCCAGCATATAAAGAAGGCAAACCACCTCTTGTGATTATTCCAACCAATGCATTTCTGCAAAAACAAAATGTAAAAGTAAATGGCATGGCAGATGAACTAATTAAACAAACAAAACATGTGCTCAAAACATGCTTGACAACCAAGGATGAAGCAGCAAGGTGACTTATTCATGAGGCTGATACAGAGAAACATCTCAAGGAGATGCAGGAATCTGATCATAGGAAGAAATATCTGAAATCCATCACAACCTCCAACCGACTAACTTTGACATGTAAACTAAGGAGATTATGGTAACAGTATTGCACTAGAACACCAGCAGTTATGATAGTGAGAGCCCACTTGCCTCTGCTGCTTTATGTGTTCACTAGCAGCATAAACAAAAAGAGGTAGCCATGCTTGCACAACCACCTGCAATACAACGTGTGATGGAGTATTACTCCTGCACAAAGAAGTGGATGAGATATCAGGAAGACAGACACTGTTCAGTTGAGAACATTCAAAACCTTGCCAAGGCAACAAGGGGGCATTCAAAACCCTGCCCACATTTAACGTGGCAAAAAGATTAACACCAGAAAAGTGGAGAAAGAGAGTTTAGAAAGCAAAATGAGGAAAAAACTGCCTTGGGGAAAAGAAGAAGTAAAGTGCCTTCTACTGAATGATGTGTAAGTATAAATCGCAGAAATTGGACCTGAAGATGCAATTTTGCTTGAGATACCTTGATATAGTCTAGTTAGACCTGGAAAACGAGACAAATATTGACCAATTTTCACCGGCAGCTTAGCAATATAATAAAGAAGAGACAAACCCTAGTTGTAATGAGTGAAAGAGGTTCTAAACGACACTGTCAAGATCATTTCAAATCCAATGAAGCATACCTCTCTCAGAAACAATCAATTTCCAATATAGCAATGAGATTTCTGCTCTACACAGTAAGACTGAATGACGGTTTTGATTGTATCAACAGGGTCAAGACAAAGGCTGACAAAGATACCACTAAATGCCCCTGCAAATGCATGTTCTTCCTTGGCAACAGCAGCCTGAGGCTTAACATGTCCCAAACAGTGTATCTTCATGTTATGTTCTTCCTGGGTAGGATGAAGATTGTCCTCTTCCTTTCTTTCAGGAAAGAATTCAATACAATTAGTGCTCTCATAGCAAAGTTCGCATTCACCTTTATCAGATGCTACAAACTTTAAATGATAATCTGCATGAAGGGTAGAAGATGCAGCTTTTGAGACACAGCTGTCTACCTCAATATTGGCAACTTTGAGGTGATAATCCGAAAGCAAAGAGGTGTTTTCCTTCTTGTGCAAGAGCAATTTTGCATTGCTATCCACTCCAGAATCAGCACTATCTATGAAGCTTTTAGGGCCTTTATCTCCTGACTTTAGATTCTGCAGAGGGATAACTATATCTCTAGAAAAGAATTTACCAGCTTTTTCACTATCAGATACAGCAATCTTGAAAGGATGTTTGGCCTCGGCAGGTATCAATTCACTCATCAGCCATAAATAAGTCCCAATCCAGATGAGATCCCCAAACAAGAAATCCCTTTCCATCCTAGGTCCATTAAGCAAATTGGTCATATCCCCACTAAAATTTTGTACCAGTGATTGACACAGCCCAGTGCTCTCCCTGCTATACTTAAGTGCTGATGTTCTGTTAGTTATCCTAAGAATGTCTAGGTTTAGTTGCCGCGTCTCTGTTAAGTTGGTGTCAGAATGACTACATTTAGGCAAAGTAGATGTACTGCCATTTTGTTGCCATTTCACATCATGCAATATATCTTCCTTCTTGCCAGAGATTTTATAACTTAAGTTTGGTTTTTGTTGTAAAACTGTGAGAGAACAATTTGTATAGTTCCGTGCATGGCCAACTGCTGAGATGAGTTCAGAAGTGCTCTGTTTTCACATGATTTGGACTTGGGATTTGCTTTTTGCTGCTGAAAAGTTTCAGAATGTGTGGGGACACCCTCTTTACGGACAAAATCAGCAAACTCAACGGATGCCCACTCAACTTACGTATATCTCGGTAACGGCAGTGGATAGCATACATAATATATTGCTTTCTGATGAAGATGTCAAATCAAAAACTCAGGATGTTAGAACTAAAAGAAGCTAAAGGTGCAAAGAGGTATACATGGAGTGATTTTTACCATAACATGTAGATTATCAGTCACAGCCTTCCCATTGTGGCATTACATCTTCCAACAGTCCCTCCAATCGAAAAAAACCAGCAAGCAGTTTAACGACAGACTCCTGGAGTTTTAAGGAAGAAAAGAATCACTCTTTTAAGGTAATACATAATTGACAAATGAACAGGTGATTACAAATAAGATGCTGGCTGCCCCTGAAGCCATCATAAGAAACTACCCACGTGTCAAAAAAAAGTTTGGAACCCAAACAACTTAAAGAGCTATAAGTTCATTAATTCCAACTAGTTGACCCAATGGATCCCTGATTTTGTGAGCATAGTAAGGCCATATGATGCAATTCCCGATTATTCCATACTCCACAATCCACACCGAAGCTCTATTTTCTCATCAAAGAAGCTGCTGAGTCACAGGTACTGTTACAGTACACTGGCATTCCATACACATTACTACGTGCCCTTATTAAATACAAGAACATCGTAACACAATCATAAAATTGTTTTATGACAGTTACATTGTTAGTTGTAAACAAATCTATGTACCTTAGAAATCCCACTGAGTCACCTACAACTTTGAATTCTGCATTGGCAGAGTGGTCAAAGAAGCACAATTCATTTAGAAAAGTTACTGTGGGTGAATGCACTGAGTCTCAAATCGACGACAGAATGGACGAACTGAATGCAAAGTCGTGGGCTTTGAGAAAACCAGTTTCCTATTCTTACCCGCTAATTTTCCTGCAAGCAAAGAGAAATTTTCGAAAACATATACATCATCACTCAAAAACCCAGAAGGGAACAAGTTGAATGAAATCCCTAGGAAATAAATGATAATTAAAGCAATGCAAAAGAATCGGAGAATCCAAAGAACCTGGACAAACTCGACTACGACCCGACTAGCGCCTCCGCAACTGGCCGATTCATTCCCCTTTTTTCCCCGAGAAACTCGGAAAGCTCGGGCCTTTTCCGGGAAGATCAGGGTTTAAGGAGAGTGGGTTTATGTAAAATGCTTGAAGTACGCTCGGGCGACAGGTACGAGAAAGCAATCTACTACCGATTTGTTTGTCTTGTCCACGTGGATGTCGAGGTATCTGTCTTTGACAGGATCCAGATATGAACGTTGTTTCACCTGTAGAAGTCGATCCATGAAATGTCATCTGGCGAAGGGATGGTTTATTAGATTGGAGAATCTAGTAGAGGGCAGAGGCCCAAAGAAGCTGAATCGAACGACCCGTCCCTGTTGGCTCGGCCTGCCTATTTCTCTACATAAGGGCAAGGTCTCGTCTCCTTCTCTCTAACGCTACGTTTAGTTGTCCAATTTTCTAGTCAAGATAAAATGAATATGATAAGATTTCATACTAGCACAATCGTAGAATTCCACTGTTCGACATAATATTAGTGGTGTGTTTGAATTAGAGACCCGATATTTGTAAGGCTAAATTTGAAGAACATACATCACATGTTTGTGGTCTAGATCTAAATAATGTTAGAAATAGTATTATTCAAAAACATCAAACATTCATGGTCAGAATTTTAAGAACGTCGGAATCAGTATTATCAGTGTTATCAGGAGGTCAAATTTTTGTAATCAAAATCTGAATAATGTTAGAACTGACATGGTAAGGACATCAAACATTTGTGGTTATAACCTGAAGAACGTCGGAGCCAATTTTTTAAGCATGGTACAAGTGTAATATGATTAGTCTCTTTATCACTTCTATGTGTTTTTATTAAAATGCACGAGGGATACATGTATAGGCATTTTTATAACTGCTGCGAATCAGATTTTGATTCTATTCTACCTTGTTTTTGAAACAAAATCCCAACAGTAGTATCAGAGCTAATCCTTAGACATTTTAATGCTTTTTAACTGTTGACTGGTTCATGTTGTTTGTATGATCTTATGGTCGATTATTATTTGTAATGAGAATTTTTTCAAAGTGGGCTTCAGAATTTTATGTAATATGCACAGCAGGGGTGAAAGAACGTCTGAAGTAAATACGTACCCGATTCACTCGATGAGCTGGAATCGCGAGAAACAATACCGGTGAAGCTCGAAGCTGCTACCAAAAACCACCGGTCTTCTCTTATCCCGAAAGCCAGCCGTTATAGCCTTGCCTTCCCTAACTAGCCATGACCAAGATCGTCGGAAACATGTTCCCTTGCTTGCGATTTCGTGTCCAAGTGCCAACGGACGCGGATTGCAGTCGCTACCGACCGAAGAAGCACTCCTCGAACGGCGATGGTGTCTTCGTCCGATCATCAGGGCACGAGCTCGAAACGGTAGTGGGAACGGCTAAGTTTCGGAAGAGAAATCTCGGATGGCTGGGCGGAGGGAAGATTGAGAGGACTGTCAGGAGAGAGGAGATGAACGAGAACGGGAGACCGTCTTTTTTTTTTTGTGTGTAGAGAGAAGACGAACGGAGAAGATGAGACCGCCTTTGTGTGAGGAGAGCTCCCAAAGATAAATTAGTGCTGAGAGAAGCCTCGTAAATCCACCTCGTTGCAATCCTAACAAAGATAACTTAGTAAAGATTGCACACATTTTATGCTAGAGGTATATGAATAAGGCATAAATCTATCTAAGGATAATTATCCAAAAAGTCCTAAGTCTTTCAATTGTGACAATTTTGTCTTAATTTTTTTTTTTTTTGACAATTTATTAATATAGTTTTTTCGATAAATTTTAACTGAAAATTGCTAATGTGAATATTTGTCATCTTACATGATATTGTCGATACTAATATAATTGTAATTTTTTTTTTTTTTAATTTTTAGAATGCTAACACTCAACGATTGAAAAAAAAAAAAGAGAAAATAAAAATAAATAAAAATTTAACAAATTTAACAAATTTGCAAAAGTTGTTTATATTAGTGATTTTTGGCTAAAATTAACGGGAACGACTATGTTGGCACAAATGAAATATTTATAATTGAATTGGCCGCCATACATTAGATTTTGGACTTTTTGGACAATTTTCCAATCTATTTGTGTGAGACGACCTTAAGTCCAAGTAGCAATAATATAAGAAAAATCATTTTGAAGAGCAAGATAAATATTTTATGACAACTAGTTTCAAAAGATATAGAATGAGATAAATTGATTTCATAAATTGCAGTTTATGTCATTTTATGATGACCTCACGTATTATGCCTTGAAATGTTTCATCGATCTTATAAAATAGGACACATTATTGACAATGCGCATGACCGAAATTACATGTCACAATTGTCTACTTTGATAAGTTATTGCATTAATATGTAGGTGTACTGGCCATGATCATTAAGGTTTTCTGTTTAAGTAAGTGCAACCTAAAACTAAATAACCTTTTGGCAGCAATATAATATGTTAAGAGGCAACAACTTTTTTTGTGACCGGAAGAGTGAGTTATCCAGTGAATAGAAAACGGTCACTCTCTAAAACGTGACGGAACGGTATTGCTCTCACTTCTTTGCCGAAAATTTTTATTAAAAGACTATCTGATTTACCTGTATGACTTCTATGTAAGCGCTTACGCTTATGCTTGCGTATTTTGATTCGCTGATCTATCCTCAGTTTTTTAAATTCCAGTCGGTCATTACATGTCCAAGGAAAGTGGGGTTAGTATTTTTATTTTTTTTTTAATATCGGAAGTGGGGTTAGTTGAGAGACTTGGGAATATACAAGGCTAGCAACTGACAAGAGGAGCCTTACAATTAATCGGGAATGCTTGTCGTCTTTAGTAAGCAAAAACAGGGAATGTAAAAGGAGGAGAAGAACTCTCCAGATCTTTTAGCAGGAGCGAATTGCATCCGCATGATTAACAAGGTCGAAGGCCCTACTCATAAGGAAGCCTTGTTGTGCCTTCACCATTAGTTTAAATTTTATAAATCGATTTCCGCTCATATGAATTTCATGGGCATCTAATCTCATTCTCTACTATGCATTTGTATCAGTATTTCGCAGGAAAAGAGCAAAAAGAATGCAAAACGCAAATCAAAAACTCAAATTCTTATTTGTCCATGCTTGCTCGTTGCTGAAAAACTTATTGAGACCCTAGGTCTAGGGCGAATGGGGTTTTTCGATCAAATACTTTTCGGTCAAACTCGTCCATATCATCTCAAGGCTTGTCGGTCCGACCGGCCCGGCCCGCCCTATGAGTATGTCTACTCAGCTACTAAGGGTGCGTTTTGAAAAAATTTCTAAAACAGAAATGATATTTTTTATGCCAGAAAATTGATTTATCACGTGTTTTAACTATTTAAAATTTCTGTGGAATAAAATTGCGTTTGATAACATGTTCATTGATTTCTTCCAAAGTATTTTTTTAATTTTTAAATAATTTTTTCTACTTTTTACTTTTTTTCTTTTCTTTTCTTTTTTTTTTTTTTTTACCTTTTTTTCATTTTTTTTCCTTTTTCTCCTATTTTTCTTCTTCTTCTTGTTGCCGGTCGCCGGACCGACCGGCCGTCGGACGAGGGCCGGCGACCTCACGCAGCGTCACCGGCCCTCGATGAGGCCGGGGCCCTCGTCGGCCGAGCCTCGTCGGCGGCTGGGTGAGGCCGAGCCTCGCCGGTGGACAGGCGGGCCTCGCCGGGGTTGGGCAAGGCTCGCCAGGGCTGGGCGAGCCTCCGGCGAGCTTGCCGGACTGGCGGCTGGCGACCGACGGCGGCGGACGATGGCGAGCGGTGGTGGACAGCAGCGGGCGACGGTCGCGGGATGGTGGAAGGAAAGAAGAAGAGTTTTATTGTGTTGATTCTTTTTTTGATTCTCGGACGTAGAATCAACTTTTTTTTAATTCTCAAATCTACTCCCAAACTGATTTTGGGAACAAATTTGTTAGAAAAAACAAAAATTTTACCAAACGCGATTCTCGTCCTAAAGGCGATTCTGCGAACAAAAAATCAAAATCAATCACTGTTTGGCACGTTGCCAAACAGGGCCTAAGCATTGTTTCATGGCTATTGACCGGTCAAGTCAATAGCGACCAACGTCCTCTCTCTCCCCGCTTCTCGAAATTTGTGGGCTATGAGGCATTAAGATCCTATTAAATTGTCACCACATGCATTAATCAATCATAGTACCCACTACCCACGTTACTCTATGACAGTGGCATTATTCTATTTCGCTTTCGCCATCAATTAGGGAATTTTCTCCATGGAAGATATAAGAATAGAACAACCTGTCAACCATCCATTGCTAAAAGCAGCTTGTGTGGTGAATCAAAGATATTCTACTAGAGATCAAATAGTTTGATGCATACAAATTTTGATCTAAACCCTCCATGTGACTTGATCTATAATGTTTTCT
Source organism: Eucalyptus caleyi (assembly GCA_014182885.2). NCBI lineage: Eukaryota > Viridiplantae > Streptophyta > Magnoliopsida > Myrtales > Myrtaceae > Eucalyptus > Eucalyptus caleyi. Next base: position 4,234,056 of record CM024470.2, read on the forward strand.
TTGGCTAATCTATAGTCACAAGCTAACTCTCGATAGATAGCTAATTACTGTATAATCGCAGTAAAAGTAAGTTAGATTTCACGATAGTAATGCTACAAAAAAAAAGCTACTCATGATCGGTTATGTGGGAGTTGTTGAAAAGAAAACAAGTTGCTGCATTCCTGGAGGAAAAAAAATAAATAAATTACTAGTGTGTGAAAATTATAAATATTATATTTTGACCAATTTACTTCGTGGAGAATTTCTGAGAGCTCTAATTCATTTTTAACTAGAGGCGGAATACGGATTTTTTGAAATTTTAATAATAGGTCGTATAATTAATAAAAGTAAAGCCCAATTAGACATGGGGCCTGATGGGACTGAAATAGATGCACTTTCAACCCAAAGCCAACTTACCTAAATTTGCCCTAGCAAAACGAGATTGCTAGAACTTTTTTCGTCGCGACCTCCCGAAGCGGGTTTGGACCACCTAAGGGTTCGGCTAATGGATTGCTAAGCCTAGACTTAGCTCGAGCTCTCCCAAGCCCATACCAATTCGCGACTTAGGGTTTAAGTTCTTAACATGCAATTGATTTTCAATTAGGAGTCGCCACTAATCTGTTTTTGGTGGGTCGATTAGAAACCCAAGTAAAGTAATGGGAGAATTACTTCACTCCTACGAACCAGAGATTAAATAAGTTCGGGGACTTGGTTACACTAGACTTGTCTAATGCCCTTTCGGTACCTTTTCTTTTTTAAAAAATGTTTTGCAGGCAGCTTGAATTGATTTTAATTTACCTCCCTAACATGTGAAGTGATCATGCGAATGCACAAACCACCAATTTAACACCCAGATAAATCAGTGAATAAATGACAGGATTACCTCATAGCAACGAAAGCATCTGCAATGTTAGATCGGAATTCATATCGACAACCCTAGATATGATTTCTAATTAACACGCAATTTCTTTATTTTGTTTTCACTTTTTCAATGCGAACCATGCAGTGCATCTAATCTAACATGAAATGGCATGACAATGCGTTCTAAACTACATGACATGAGTAAAATTTTTTGTTTTCTTAATGAACATGCAATAATCAAATATGCAAATCAAAATGACCTAATTATAATGACGGGCAATTTTTAATTATATGAGCCTAATCCTACATGACGTGCCCATGATGTTTCTATTCCTAAAAATGCAATTTATCCTAAAAATTGAAACTAGTTTATCTAAAGACAAATTTTTGTATTTTTCATGATGTTCAAAATTAAAAAAAAAAATGCAAAAATTACCTAGCTAAATTAAAATTCCATCCAATTTAAACTTAGGATTAAAAATGCTAAATCCTAATTTAAACTATGACGTTATTTTAATCTAGCAATTTCTAACCTAAGATGCAAATTGATCCAATCTTAAAATGAGACATGTAATCCTATTCTAAAATGCATGACGATTTTTGCTTGTTTGTTTTTGTTTTTTTTTTTTTTTATAATTCGAAATTTTAAAAATTTGCACACAATTAAACATGCAACCTAAAAAACTAGCATCTTAAATTAATTAATCAAAAATTTTTTTGGATTTTTTTTTGTAAAAAATTAAAATCAAAAATCCTATTCTAAAATGACACGTGCAATTCTTAAAAAAAAAAAACTAATATCTTGAATGCATTTTTTTGGATTTTTTTATTATTATTTTTTTTTAAAAAAACGAAATGACTAAATATGCTAGCCCTAGCCCTAATCTAACTTGCGTTTTTTTTTTTTATGTTTTTGTATTGATTTCGAAATTAAAAAAAGTCAAGCGGTTAAACAAGAAACCTAAGTAAAAAAAACTAAACTAGCAACCTAAATTAATTGATTTGATTTTTGCATTTTTGAAAAAATCGGAATAAAATTCCTACTCTTAATATGCAAGCCATAAAAAGGAAATAAACCTAATTCTAACCTACATGGAATGCAAATGCAATTTTTTTATGAAAGCGAAATTAACTTAAACGGCACGACAGCAAATCAGAGCAAGATTGATATCCAAATTGACGAACCATATCTCGCACATGAGATCGGGTTGGCCAATTTTAAATAAATCGCAAATCGAATCTCGGGCGGGAGATCGGATTGGCGATATTTCAAATGATTACGAGTCGGATTTCGGGCGCGAAAATCAAACTCCTAATCCCTAGTTTGAGGGGTTATTTCACATTGAAACCTCAATCATGCATGAATAATCACACTAAAAACTATATAAAAACAAGCTATAAACTATATAAAAAATAAAGATAAGATAATAATAATAATAAACTACCTAATCCCCTTTTTTTTTTTTTTTTTTTTTTTTTTTTTGTTTTCTTCCTTTTCTTTTCCCACGCACGGCTTGCTCGTGGGTGAAGGCAGCGCTCCGGCGAGGACCGGTCACAGGCGAATCGGCGGCGGGCGGACCGGCGGCAGCAGCGGCAAGTCGCGGGTGGTGTGCTGCAGGCGTAGGGTCGCTGGTCGGAGCGGCGCTGATGGAGCAGGGTTGTGGAGGCGGCTGTGGCGACGCGCTCGAGCGGACTGCTGGCGAGCTGCTGGTACGGTGGACGGCGCGAGCTGGCGGCTGTTGGCGTCGGAGCACAGGCGAGGGGACCGGCGGCGGGCAGAGAGGCGGGTGCAGCGACTGGTGCAGCGGCAGAGGGCGGAGCAGCTTGGGACGCCGGGGCGGAAGTGCAGGCGCGGGCAGGGACGTCGAGCTGAGGCGTTGGGCGGTGAGCAGGATGGAGCGATGGGCGTTGCAGATCTCGCGGTAGAAGATAGGCGTCGCGGGCGGAGGCGTCGTCGGGTCTACGCTCGGAAGAAGGTGCGTACGGCGTCGGACGGAGGTGCAGGCGCGGCGCGGGTTGCTGGGCGTCGGGTCGTCCGGCTGCTGGTGCTCCGGCGAGGAGGTACCAGCCTCCGGCTGCAGGGCGGCGACCGGCACGGGGGACGAGCGGGGGGTTCGGTGGCTGCGATGCGGTGGGTTCGGTTTCTGGGTCTGCTGCTCGAAGATCACCTCCCCCTGGCATGAGGAGCGGCACCGGTTTTATATGGGGAAGATGAACAGTCTCCTCTGTTCTGTTCTCTGCTCTGCTTTTTTTTCCCTTTTCTTTTGCTTTTTCCCCCTTTTCCCCCTGCTGCACGACTTCACCCTCTCGCTCTTTTTTTTTCTCTTTTCTTTTGCTCGCAGTTCTCTCTCTCTTCTCCTCAGAGCACTTTTTCTGTTTTTGTTTAGCTTTTGAACCTGATTTGTTTCTTTTCTTTCTCTGACAAGCCCCTATTTTTTAATCCCCCCACCTTTCTCTCCGCTTGCGTACACGAAGGAGAAGCCCTCCACCATTTTTTTAAAGACCTCGTCCAGTGAACTTTCGCTCCCCTCACAGACCTCCGAAATGAATTTTATTTTTCCCCCCTGATCTTCAGCAAGGCAAGCGCCTGTCCCATTTCGTGCGTGCATGGCGATGCATTAATGAGGAGGTTTCTTCTTGGTGTTACTAAAGCTGACATATTGTATAATATAATATGGGCATGTTGTGAGCTGCTTTTGCTTCTTTGAAGATTTCTCCCGAGTCCGCACTCCACCGAGTTTGTGTATGCAATCGACCGCGAGCCCCTGCTTCTTGTTGTTTTCTTAGTACCGATGCAAATGCGATTACATGAGATGTAATTTTAATATTTTTTCTTAGGGGTTAAAGATTAATCCCTAAATTTTTATGCAATTAATCACTAAATGATTAGCCAAAATTTAGGTGTCAACAGCTGCCCCTCTTTGAAGGTGAGCTCGCAGAGGTTGCATTCAAAGACAATATGATACCTAAATTTTGACCATGCACATGCAATGGATGATATTTTGACAGGCCATGGATATATATATATATTTTTTTTTTTTATAAATGCAATTTATATGATGCATGGAAATGCTAATGCCAGTGATAAAAGGAACTTACCTGGAATAACTTACCTTCGGGAAGGGTAGAGTAACTCGAGATAGTTGGTGTTACATGTCCAGGACTCGTACCATTCTACAGTCGCCTAGAATAGTAACATGACTTTACAAAGAAACTGCTTTCCCAGGACCCGTACCATTCGACGGTCGCCCAGTATAGCATTGCTTGGTTGTGTCTAGGACCCGTACCATTCTACGGTCGCCTAAACGGGGAAAATTTTGAGACATTCAGATCCAGCCTAAGATGTCAAGAATTTGTGAACTTAACCAATAGACACTCAATGTTAGGTGAGATGAATATCGGATTAAGAAGATTCGAAATACCTAGATCCAGACTAAGGTATAACGAAAGATATCGAAAAACATTCACATCCAGAGTGAAATGTTTAACGAAGAGCTTTGAGACATCCAGATCCAGACTGAGATGTCAAGAATTTTGGGAACTTAACCAATAGACACTCAATGTTAGGTGAGATGAATATTGGATTAAGATGATTCGAAATACCTAGATCCAGACTAAGGTATAACGAAAAGAATTGAAAAACATTCACATCCAGAGTGAAATGTTTAACGAAGAGTTTTGAAACCGAGATGTCACGAATTTTGGGACTTAACCAATAGACACTCAATGTTAGGTGAGATGAATATTGATTAAGATGATTCGAAATACCTAGAACTAAGGTATAACGAAAAGATTGAAAACATTCACATCCGAGTGAAATGTTTAACGAAGAGTTTTGAGACATCCAGATCCCCGAGATGTCAAGAATTTTGGGACTTAACCAATAAACATTCAATGTTAGGTGAGATGAATATTGGATTAAGAAGATTCGAAATACCTAGATACCTAAGGTATAACGAAAAGAATTGAAAACATTCACACAGAGTGAAATGTTTAAGAGTTTTGTATCAGACCGAGATGTCACGAATTTTGGGACTTAACCAAAGACACTCAATGTTAGGTGAGATGAATATTGGATTAAGAACGAAATACCTAGATCAGACTCAAGGTATAACGAAAAAGATCGAAAAACCTTCACGTCCAGAGTGAAATGTTTAACGAAGAGTTTTGAGACATCCAGATCCAGACTGAGATGTCAAGAAATTTGGGACTTAACCAATAAACACTCAATGTTAGGTGAGATGAATATTGGATTAAGAAGATTCGAAATACCTAGAGATGTATCGAAAAGATATCAAGAATTTGGGAATACCTAGGACAAACCTGGGATATTCGTGAGGGTCACTTACCTCTTGGTAAACAAAATTTTGGAACATCAAGGAGGTACTTCAAATATTCATGGAGGTTTCTCACCTTGAGGCTTCTGAAAGGCAACATAAATGTCAGGAGCTCTTGGGTCTTCAAGGAAACATTACCTCGTCGACATGATTAGAGCAAAAATACATGCATTTGCCAAAGAAATAAGCAATTCAGCACACTCCAAAATCCACTGAAGCTTTTATCCATTCAACCAAGATTTATGCATGATGGTTTTACCATATTTGCCCCACCGAACTTCCACTGGGGAGAATCATCGTTTATGACAATTTTCACTCATGACATGGATTTTCAAGAACAACAAATGAGAGACTTTCAGTTAGAAAGGACTTTCACTCACTCTCATTAAGAATGCCATTTTGTCCCGACCATTAATGTGGGATCACAGGAATCACTCCATCTTACTTTCATCATGTCAATGAGGGTTCGAGTATTCTCGCAAGCGGTACGACTTTGTCAATCTGAGAGGTCTTTATCAGGACTGTAATGTAAGCTCGGTCAATGGCTCAACAAAGGGGGACTCTTCGAGTCCAGCTAATGAAAGAACAATACTTCGCAATCACCTTCAGGTTTACAAGTCAAGGAACCTGCGAAATGAGATAGAAATGACCTTGCTCACACTTCTTCGAGCGATGCTTTTAAGCATGTGAATTCCTACGTTAATTTCGGTGCCCTAATCTGAAGAGACTTTGCAAGGGACGTAACGTAGGTTGAGTTCATGGGTTGAGAAGTGAATGAATCATTAGGCTCAACATGTGTATAGGGGGATGAGAATTGGTGATCATTTTGGTATTATCACCGGTCTTCTTTTTTACCATTGGGATTTTCCTCATAGGTACTATAAAAACTTGGCATTTGGGTTCTTTGAGTACCACTCCATTGGGAATACAACCTTTTACAACTGATAATCATTTATCTTGACTGTTTCTTTCATTTTCTATGGGCATTGGCCTTGCTTTTACCAGGCACACTGCTTTTTCATGCCCCCTTTGTTTTGTTTTTTTTTTCTTTTTCTTTTTTTTGAATAACCCCGTAATGCTTTAACATTTGGGTTCTCGAGGAGTTTTCATTTTTTGTCAGCACTCAGGATTTTTCTGCTTGAATATTTGCCTTTTGCCTTGCCCCGGTGTGGGGGATGATCACCAATTGGGTTTAAATGAAACGAATTTACAGGCTCAAGGGGCTGCGCAATGGATAAAGTGTGTAGGATAGAGAAAGAACTGCTCTTCATCATCCTAAGGCACTTGAATTGTCGTATGAATTCAATGTAATAGCAATACCTGAAGATTGATGCAAGTGAGAGCAAGAATATTCCTATCAAATTCCTCACCTCATGATGTCGTCTTACCTCCAACTTGCCCCAATGTGGGGTGGTTCTTGACAGGGGTAATTTAAAAATTATCACGTGTGTGGGCTCAAAAGGGTTTAAACAATGGATGATCACATAGTGTTTGGGATAGAGAATGAACCGCCTCTCATCATTTCGATCATCGTACCTTTCGCGAGAAAACTCTTTACCTTAGAAACATGGAATTTCCTACACTCGTCTCACCAGTATATGAGCAAGGGGTTGTGTATAGGATAAAGCTTGCCTTTCATCATCCCGACATGTCTCATTTAGCATGTTCAATTCATTCCACATCATTCATTAACTTGATCGATGGTGACAATCCTCAGTGGAATTGGTAATTAAACAGGTAAAACTATCATGCAAAATTCTCCTTTGAAAGGTCACAATTACTTCATGAACTCATCAGCTTTGAACACAAAGAGTTTGCAGCTCAAAAAGAAAGAAAAGGGTTGGTAAAAAAATTTTTTTTTTTTTTTTTTTTTTTTTTTGTTTTTTTTTTTTTTTTTTTTTTTTTTTTTTGGCAAACTTGTTGCCATTTTGTGGATCGAACCCCGGTCGCTTTCGGACCATTTCATTCCCGTGCCACCAGTGCCGAGGCGCCGGTGGTGTCCTCGGGCATTTCCTTTTTTATTTAATTGAACCGACACTAGGTCAACACGTCGATATACCAAATCAAATGAATTCGATATGTGTATGGAACAGGGCCTACTTCTCATCTCATTCAATCCATTCCCACACAATTCAACGAAGAAATGAGTTCCTTCAATTCACAACAAATTTTTTCAAGGGTAATACTTCTTCACAAAGCATCGAGTTAACAGGTTTAGAAAACTCACGGCCATCCATTTCGTAAGGATTAAGGCACCTCCGGGGAGTACCCTCTTCACCATATACGGGCCGCTATAATTTGGAGCAAATTTGCCTCCAGGATCAGGAAAAATCGGCAACACCTTTCTTAGAACTAGATCATTCACTTCGAAGTGTCTCGGCCGTACCTTCCGATTGAAAGACTTGGCTACTCTTTGTTGATACGTCGACCATGGCAAAGAGCTTTTAATCTTTTTCATCAATCGATTCAACTGCTCAAACCTTTGTTGTGTCCATTCTGCCTCGGACAATTCCACTTGGGATAAGACTCTCAAAGAGGGGATTTCTACTTCCACAAGCAAGACTGCCTCCATGCCATAAACTAAGGAGAAAGGGGTTGCCCCGGTAGATGTTCGGATCGATGTCCGATACGCCATTAGAGCAAAGGGTAACCTGTCATGCCAATCTCGATAATTCTCGGCTGTCTTAGCCAAGATCTTCTTGATGTTCTTATTGGCTGCCTCAACAGCACCATTCATTTGCGGGCGGTAAGGTGATGAATTCAAATGCTTGATTTTGAACTCATTGAACAACTCATCCACGAACTTGTTATTCAGATTTGTCCCATTGTCAGTGACAATTGCTTCAGGGACACCATAACGAGCGATTATGTCACGCCTAATAAATTTCACCACGTTTCGAGCTGTGACATTAGCATATGATGTGGCTTCAATCCACTTTGAGAAATAATCTATTGCCACCAATATGAATCGGTGCCCATTTGAAGCTTTGGGATTTATTGGGCCAATTACATCAATGCCCCACATTGAGAAAGGCCATGGTTCAGATAGCTGGTGCAACTCCGTTGGAGGAACATTTATTTTATCCCCATGAATTTGGCAACGATGGCAACTTCTAACATGCTGTATGCAGTCGCTTTCCAGTGCAAGCCAATAGTAACCTAGTCTCATGATCTTCTTGGCCAACATGTACCCATTCATGTGTGGGCCACAAACTCCTTCATGCACTTCTTGCATGATTTGGGTGGCTTCTGCTTCATCTACGCATCTCAATAAAATCGAATCATAAGATCTCTTGTATAAATTCTTACCACTAACGAAGAACTTTGAGGCCATCTTCATTATGTATTTTCTATCGGCTGGAGTGCTCCCTTCAGGAAATTCCTGCTTTTGAATATAGTTCATGATGTCATAATACCATGGCTTTTCATCAAGCTCTTCATTCACGGCCATGCAATAAGAAGGTTTGGCTAGAACCTCAATTTTCAAAGGCTCAACTTCTAAACCATCAGTAACTTGCAACATAGATGACAACGTTGCCAAGGCATCGGCAAACTGATTATGAGATCTAGCCAAATAGTCAAACGAGATTTCATCAAACTCCTTCACCAACTCTTCGAGGTACTTATGATATGGCAGTAATTTGGCATCCCTGGTCTTCCATTCACCTACGGTTTGGAGTATGATCAGTGCAGAATCTCCATATACTTTCAATTTGGCCACTCCCATTTCAATTGCAGCTTGAAGTCCGAGAATACAAGCTTCGTATTCAGCTATATTGTTAGTGCATGGAAATATTAATTTCGCGGCTACTGGGTGGTGTTGTCCGTCTGGGGATATCAGTACTGCCCCAGTACCAGAACCGGACAAGTTCACAGCTCCATCGAAGAACATGGACCATGCATCTTCATTTATGGCCAAAATACGATCATCCGGAGGACAATCATCATCATTGAAGGTTCTAGGATTCTCAGCCAATAAATCAGCAATTACTCGGCCTTTAACTGATTTTTGTGGCATGAACTGCACGTCGAATTCAGAAATCAAGACCTGCCATTTGGCTAGCTTACCCACCAAAGCTGGTTGATTAAATAAATACTTGATGGGATCGTTCTCGGTCACGAAACGTCCGGTAATGCAAGGTGTACGTCGCAGTCTATGCAATACCCATACTAACGCAGCACAAGTTTTTTCAGCATCGAATATTTTAGCTCCGAGACAGTGAACTTTTTACCGAGGTAATAAATGGCCCGTTCCTTCGATCCACGGGGCTTTTCTGAGCTAACATCGCGCCAAGTGACTCACTATGGATTGTGAGGTACAAAATCAAAGGATGCCCCGATATTGGTGGGACAAGAACCGGTGGATTCATCAAATATTGCTTCAGCTTATCGAACGCCTCTCGACATTCATCATTCCACTCAACTCGTACATTTTTCCTCAAGAGTTTGAAGAATGGCTTAGCGGTCTCCGAGAGTTGGGAAATGAATCGTGCAATGTAATTCAGTCTCCCTAGGAGGCTCCGAACCTCCTTCACTGTCGACGGAGGTTGCAGCTCACATATTGCCTTGGCTTTAGATGGGTCAATTTCGATCCCTTTGCTACTCACCATAAACCCAAGTAATTTTCCTGATGCTGCCCCGAACACGCACTTGTCAGGGTTTAAACGAAGTTTGAATTCACGGAGCCGATCGAATAACTTCTTGAGGGTTTCAACATGACTTTTCCCAGGCCGGGTTTTTGCAATCATATCGTCAACATAGACCTCGATTTCTTCATGCATCATGTCATGGAACAACGTAACCATGGCTCGTTGGTAAGTTGCCCCTGCATTTTTGAGTCCGAAGGGCATGACCTTATAATGAAAGGTTCCCCACGGGGTGATAAATGCCGTCTTCTCTTTGTCTTCATCCTTCATTCTTATCTGATTGTAGCCAGAAAAACCATCCATGAAAGAGAATAATTCAAATCCGGCAGTACTATCCACGAGAACATCGATATGTGGCAATGGGAAGTCGTCCTTTGGGCTGGCCTTGTTCAAATCACGGTAATCAACACACACTCGGACTCGACCGTCTTTCTTCATGACCGGTACTATGTTGGCCACCCATTCAGGGTATTGCGAGACTTCAATGAACCCCACTTTGAGAAGTTTCATTACTTCCTCTTCTATCTTCTTCGAGAGCTCCGGTTTAGTCCTCCGAAGTTTCTGCTTCTTGGGATGCACGTCTGGATTAGTGGGCAGACAATGTTCCACAATTGATGGATCTAAACCTGGCATATCAGCGTATGTCCAAGCAAAGATATCTTGATATTCTTTTAGCAATTGAGTCAGGTGCTCGGCCTCATCTTTGGGAAGATTTGCCCCAATCTTTATCTCTTTGGGCTCCTCGGCATTACTCAGATTGATAGTGACGGTTTGCTCAGAGGTGAGAACTTTAGGTTTTTCATGTTGCTCCCAACTTTGTTGTACTCCAATGGAGTCACCATTTGGATCATCTGGGTCATCATCGTCATCGCTCATGACATTGGATTGGACCATTTTCTCCTCTTTGCCTACCATAAGGCTGCTCCTGAAACATAAAATGGATAGTTCAGAAAGACAAACAGGGCTAAAAGGCATGAATTTCTTTTCTATTTTTTTTTTCGAATTTTCCTTCCTTTTGAATTTTTTGATTGATTTTTTTTGAATTTTTATTTTATTTAAAGAATTTTGGCAAAATATTTTGGAAAAACTTTTTGACACGAGGAAGCATGATGAAGCCCAGGCCTCAGAATTCTCCTTGGATTTTTCTTTTCTTTCATCGGTTGGATATCATCAACGGGCTGGTTTGGTATACCCCATCATGCCCTCAAAATAAAACTTGTAATCATAATTGATATTCATCAACCAAATTACATTTATTGGATCGAAAAGTACGGCAATCAAAGTGAAATGAAACCTTAACAAACATCAACTCCTAACAAACGACATACATAATACGATAAGCAAACCCTAGAAAACAACACATCCTAAAAGAGATAGGATTCCCACGCAGGGGAGTGCAGAAAAGTAAACGTGTTACTCTTGCGGGCTAGCACCCGTTCCCTCCGATGGTTCTTCATCAATGGCACCTATGAGGAGATCATCGAATAGAGTCGTAATCCCTTCCATCCCATCATCTGGATCCTCTGTCTTTGTCGGGTCATCCATGCCACTCGATCCATCAGGCGCGATACCACGGGTGTTGATCATTCCTCCCTCATCATGCATCATTCTAGCAGGGCCCGGGAATGTCTCGTGGATATCGAGGAGTAATGGGTTTCTCCTCTCTTGTTCATGTCCTCCACCTCTTCCATGGTACCCTAATCCGACGGAACGAAACCTTCGGGGGGCTTCAATAGGATTCCGAATGCCCTGTTCTTGTCTACCAAGTCCACGGCCAGGAATAAAGCCATTTCCAACCATCACTCTTGCTACCATAACTGCTGCATTTGACACATCAGGGATGGGTGCTCTCGATCCTCGAGATGCATGGATAGTGGATACGAGCTCAAACGATTGGTAGCTCGACTCCTCCCTACGTTCCGGCTCGACATAGGGGATAGCCGTCTCATGATAGATCCGATGATCCTCCTCGCCATGAACAATGACTAGCTTTCCTTTGACAACAAATTTCACACTTTGGTGGAGACTTGATGGCACAGCTCCAGCAAGTATGAATCCAAGGACGCCCTAATAGAAAATTGAATGCGGTAGGAATGTCCATCACCGGAAAAGGACGTTAAACATCACCGGCCCTATTTGCAGATCAAGGTGGGTCTCCCCTATCACCTCCTTTCTTGTACCATCAAAAGCTCGGACGGAGGTCTTTGCAGCACTTATTTTTGAAGGGTCTATTTTCAGGCGGAGAAGAGTCGCCAATGGACAGATATTCAAGGCAGACCCATTATCAATGAGTACTCGAGCCACATGGGAAGCCTTGCACTTGACGGATATATATAATGCCTTAGTATGTCCCCTCCCCTCAAGAGGGAATTCTTCATCGAAAAGGCTATTAAATCCTTAAGAAGAATCGATCCTACGAATTCCTCCAACCTGTCTTCCTCGATCGTCTCTGGTACGCGAACTTCGCTTAGAACCTTCATTAGAGACTTTTGATGTGTAGGAGATGTTTGCAAGAGTTCAAGTAAAGAGATCTGAGCAGGCAATTTCCGCAACTGGTCGACCACGTTATACTCACTTGCTTTGATTATAGCCAGAAATTCCTTGGCCTCTTCGTCAGTAATTGGCTTTGCAGGTTGGGCATTAGCTTGAGCATAGGTCCGACCAGATCTTGTAATCAGGTCGACATCTAGCTCGTATGACCAAGGGACTGCTTTGTTATCCTTGTACTCATACAGCTGGGGCATCTCAATAATTATTTCTTCATCAGTTGAAGGCACTTCCACTATCAATCCTTCATGGTCGGAGGCGTCCTCAAGTGGGGGCATGTCCTCGATCAATGGATCTGGTTTACTCTTTTCAGCACTTAGCTTAGCAAATTCCTTCTCCCAATCAATGACGACTTCGGAGATAGTTGACACTATTCCAGCTTGGTCAGCATATATGATCATGCCAGCCTTAACCATTTCTTGAACCCTTTCTTTCATGGTAGGTAAGGGAGGATTCTCATCTGTCGGATAATAACCAACTCTAACTAATCCACTATAGATATCTTTGACAGAAACCTTCAAGTTTATCTTTTTGCTAGCATTGAACTCAAAGATTGCATTCACGTTTCCCTGATGTTCCGGCAACGGATTCTTCTTGACATTCGGTTGGGTGGTACGGAAAGAAAATGCCTTAGTATCCAACAAATTTTGGATCTTGTGCTTCAAAGTCAAACATTCATCAGTTGAATGGCCGACCTCTCCCATATGATACTCACATTTTTTGGAGGGGTCATAGTTGGAGAATTTTTCAGCATTAGGCCGCTTTGGTTCGTGAGAGATCAATCCCTTGTTTCGGAGTATCGGTAAGACCTGAGATAGAGGGCCAGGAAGAGGAGAGAACTGCCTTTTGGTGAATTGCCGTTGTGCAGGCACTCGGCCTCCATCTTGCTGATTCCCGGGGATACGAACCATCGGAGGCTTACTAGGGGCTGGTTGCACATATGCAACATTGACTTCAGTGGCTGGTTCTTTATCTTTCTTCATGGTGAACCTTTTGCCCGAAGAGTTGGTTCATTGAACCATCCCTCCCTTAGCCCCATCTCGATCTGTTCACCCACTGGGATAAGCTGGTTGAAGTTCTCAACGTATGTGCTAGCCATCCGGTTACGGAACTCATATGGGAGAGTCTTGACGAACAACTTCATCAACTCCTTGTTTGTAGGCTCAGGAGTGATTTGAGCCGCCAAGTTTCGCCACCTTACAGCGTACTCCTTAAATGACTCACTTTTCTTCTTCTCCATCCGCTCAAGATCCTCTCGGGAAGGTGCAATGTCCATGTTGAACTTATACTGCTTTAGGAAAGCGTCAGCCACTTCATTCCAGGTGTCGAGAAGGTTTATATTTTTCATTATGTACCAGTTGAGTGCGGGCCCAGTCAAGCTTGCATGAAACGATTGGATCATGAGAGGCTCATTCTTGACGTATTGGGCCATGCGTACGTGGTACATCTGCAAATGTGCTTTTGGGCAGGAAGTACCATCGTATTTCTCGAACTCCGGCATCTTAAACTTCTGTGGCACTTTGACTTTCTCATAAACTGACAAGTCGAATGGGAGTGAATTCTGCGATTCTTGCAATTGTTTCAGTTTCTCTTCAAGTTTGGCGAAGCGTTCATCTTGCTCCGCCTTAGGGACATTGTCGGGCTTAGCCTTTTCAGCTGTGACGAACAGTGGGTCATCCTCCAGTTCCGGCATGTCATCATCACCTATTTGGGCCTTGTTCGTCTGCTTTGGGACTACTATCTCGGGGAGAACAGGTGCAAGAGTCCGATGCACTTGGAGGGATTGCATTTGATCCGTCATAAGCTGCATAGAGGTGAGCAACTGCTGGAGTTGATTTTCCACAGCGGTCATACGATCACGCATTTCGATTTGGTCGGCCATTTTTGCTCTTGATCGTGTAATGATGGGCGAACGTGGAGGATCCGTTATCACCTAATTTGAAGAAACGGACAAAGATAAGTATCCCATATGAAATATACCGGTCCATGGCAATGGTCTAAAACTTTTATTCATTAACGGAGTTTTTGACACCACTAACAAGATAGAAGCAAGATTGATTCAAGCACTTCATTAATGAAATAGAAGCTCAAAAAGCCATAAACAAACAAACTAGGAAAGTAAATGACTCAACTTCCTAAACATTAATCTAGAAATGAAACAACAAGATTGACTCAAGCACTTCATCTAGCTTGATCAATATACACTCGGGACACCACTCGGCGCAATCGCTTATTCTCCTCTTGAGCTTTTTCAGCAACCCTTTTGAGGCGTTTATTCTCAGCGCGGTTGGTGATCTTCAGCGGCACCTCTAGTATCTTTGGAAGTAATTCCTCTGGAATCTTGTGTTGTTGAATGTACTTAATTGAGGCATAGTACTTCATTTCTTTGCCCTTGAGCTCCTCCTCAGGCCACTTGAGTTTTCGTGGCTGGCACATATCCCACATTGATTTAATTGTGAGAATGGAATCTTCATGGCCTCAATCTCCATCAATGAAGCTGACTCGGAGTGGATCTGCTTGCAATGCCGGGGGAAGCTCTTGCACAACTTGATACTGACGGGTTACTCTAGTTGGATAGTACCGTTGCTCCAGTGAATCCCAGTAGAGGGATTGGGCCAACACCTCCACATGAAAGTCTGCCACACGAACTTGGAACCACTTAGCATGCCATAGGAAACCCTTGGAAGTTGGTTTTTTCATGAAAGCTAGCCACCTAGAATAATGGTAATCCGGTGCATGTTTTTGGTTGTTCTCAAATCTCATAATAGGGTGATTAGAGTTATTAACATCAAGTATAGTCATTGAACCACCAAACCCTTTTACATGAGAAAGGAACCAAATTTGTAAAAGCTCAAGAGAGGAACGGAAGGTCTTATCCCCGCCTCCTTTAAATCGAGTGAGGGAAAGAAAGGTTTCAGCCAAAATAGCGTTTATGAAATTTTTCCTCCCAACACTTGTTCAACTAAGTGAGCCATCAAAGGGTTAATAGCATTCTTGCAATGGGGAAAAAGTATAAACCCAAAGAAAGCTAAAAGGAAAACCCTTCTCATTTGAAATGAATTGCCATTTTCAAAACATTCTTTTAGAAAAGATAAATGACATGTATTGCGGTGAGCTTTTAAAACCTTTCTTACATTATCCTCCTTAATTCTCAGAAAATCGGATAAGGCCACAATGGGGTCTATTCCGATAGGTGGGCTAATTAATTCAGCTTTCAAAGGTTTCCCTATGGCAATACTATACTCTTCCAAGGTGGGCGTGAGTTCATGCTTACCGCCGAAGATGAAAGTAGAAGTCTCGGGGCACCAACAATGAGCAAGTGCTTGGATGAGGCCGCCATGGATGTTGATACGCAGCAATGGAAGTAGTCGACTAATGTGTGACTCTACAAATTGACGGCCAGCTTGGTCTAACTTGTCCCACCATGCGCTAAGCTCTTCCTTTGGAGGGAGAATAATTCGAATGTCCGGTATTCCCATTGTATATTGATCAAGACTCAGGACAATCCTAATGCCATGGACCGACAAAATAATACGGTAGAGTAAGTAAATTGCAAAGGCGAGAATTTAGAGAACTTACTTTACCAATAAACAAAGGGCAATCACATAGACATGCGCATGGTAAGTGGCTCGATTTCTAGTCTATAGGGCTTAACAAAGTGAAGCCACAAGGATGATCAGACTAGCCACGGGCGTGCGGACTAAGTCGGGTCCCCATGACTTCGGCTTGGTCAAAGAGCCGACCTGGGTTGCGGGCATGCGAACCGAGGTGGGTACTCTTGACACCAGAAAAGAAACTTCGAGATTGAGATGGGCGACTCGTACCGCGGGCATGCGGTCGAAGTGGTATCCATCTCAATACCATCCTAGATGATCCTATGCGGCCCAGGTCCGGCGGCAGGTTGTGTGTGCAATAGTGTAGTGTAAATGCATAAGCATGCACAACAGTTTATATCAAACAACACTTCGTTCATGAAAATAAACCATACATTCCTACACCTTCCTGCAAAACAAAGGTTAACAAACACTTCCCCTTATACCTCCCATCCTGCAAGAACATTTAACACCTTAAATGTTAGGGACGTACCTGGAATCCTCGCTGCCAAACAAAAACATTTTTCAAAAGAAAAGAAAAATTGGCCTAAGTCCACTAAGAGTTTTAACTCGAGTCCCCAGCGGAGTCGCCAAGCTGTCGCGACCTCCCCGAAGCGGGTTTGGACCACCTAAGGGTTCGGCTAATGGATTGCTAAGCCTAGACTTAGCTCGAGCTCTCCCAAGCCCATACCAATTCGCGACTTAGGGTTTAAGTTCTTAACATGCAATTGATTTTCAATTAGGAGTCGCCACTAATCTGTTTTTGGTGGGTCGATTAGAAACCCAAGTAAAGTAATGGGAGAATTACTTCACTCCTACGAACCAGAGATTAAATAAGTTCGGGGACTTGGTTACACTAGACTTGTCTAATGCCCTTTCGGTACCTTTTCTTTTTTAAAAAATGTTTTGCAGGCAGCTTGAATTGATTTTAATTTACCTCCCTAACATGTGAAGTGATCATGCGAATGCACAAACCACCAATTTAACACCCAGATAAATCAGTGAATAAATGACAGGATTACCTCATAGCAACGAAAGCATCTGCAATGTTAGATCGGAATTCATATCGACAACCCTAGATATGATTTCTAATTAACACGCAATTTCTTTATTTTGTTTTCACTTTTTCAATGCGAACCATGCAGTGCATCTAATCTAACATGAAATGGCATGACAATGCGTTCTAAACTACATGACATGAGTAAAATTTTTTGTTTTCTTAATGAACATGCAATAATCAAATATGCAAATCAAAATGACCTAATTATAATGACGGGCAATTTTTAATTATATGAGCCTAATCCTACATGACGTGCCCATGATGTTTCTATTCCTAAAAATGCAATTTATCCTAAAAATTGAAACTAGTTTATCTAAAGACAAATTTTTGTATTTTTCATGATGTTCAAAATTAAAAAAAAAATGCAAAAATTACCTAGCTAAATTAAAATTCCATCCAATTTAAACTTAGGATTAAGTCATGCTAAATCCTAATTTAAACTATGACGTTATTTTAATCTAGCAATTTCTAACCTAAGATGCAAATTGATCCAATCTTAAAATGAGACATGTAATCCTATTCTAAAATGCATGACGACTTTTGCTTGTTTGTTTTTGTTTTGTTTTTTTTTATAATTCGAAATTTTAAAAATTTGCACACAATTAAAC
Organism: Eucalyptus caleyi; assembly: GCA_014182885.2. NCBI lineage: Eukaryota > Viridiplantae > Streptophyta > Magnoliopsida > Myrtales > Myrtaceae > Eucalyptus > Eucalyptus caleyi. The sequence goes on from CM024470.2 coordinate 4,251,687, forward strand.
ATGCAACCTAAAAAAACTAGCATCTTAAATTAATTAATCAAAAATTTTTTTGGATTTTTTTTTTTGTAAAAAATTAAAATCAAAAATCCTATTCTAAAATGACACGTGCAATTCTTAAAAAAAAAAAAAAAAACTAATATCTTGAATGCATTTTTTTGGATTTTTTATTATTATTATTATTTTTTTTTAAAAAAAAAACGAAATGACTAAATATGCTAGCCCTAGCCCTAATCTAACTTGCGTTTTTTTTTTATGTTTTTGTATTGATTTCGAAATTAAAAAAAGTCAAGCGGTTAAACAAGAAACCTAAGTAAAAAAAACTAAACTAGCAACCTAAATTAATTGATTTGATTTTTGCATTTTTTGAAAAAATCGGAATAAAATTCCTACTCTTAATATGCAAGCCATAAAAAGGAAATAAACCTAATTCTAACCTACATGGAATGCAAATGCAATTTTTTTATGAAAGCGAAATTAACTTAAACGGCACGACAGCAAATCAGAGCAAGATTGATATCCAAATTGACGAACCATATCTCGCACATGAGATCGGGTTGGCCAATTTTAAATAAATCGCAAATCGAATCTCGGGCGGGAGATCGGATTGGCGATATTTCAAATGATTACGAGTCGGATTTCGGGCGCGAAAATCAAACTCCTAATCCCTAGTTTGAGGGGTTATTTCACATTGAAACCTCAATCATGCATGAATAATCACACTAAAAAACTATATAAAAACAAGCTATAAACTATATAAAAAATAAAGATAAGATAATAATAATAATAAACTACCTAATCCCCTTTTGCTTTTTTTTTCCCTTTTTTTTTTGTTTTCTTCCTTTTCTTTTCCCACGCACGGCTTGCTCGTGGGTGACCGAAAGGCAGCGCTCCGGCGGGGACCGGCCACGCGGCGAATCGGCGGCGGGCGGACCGGCGGCAGCGGCGGCAAGTCGCGGGTGGTGTGCTGCCGGCGTCGGGTCGCTGGTCGGAGCGGCACGGACGGAGCAGGGTTGTGGAGGCGGCTGTGGCGACACGCTCGAGCGGACCGCGGGCGAGCTTCGGCACGGTGGACGGCGCGAGCGCGGCTGTTGGCGTCGGAACACGGGCGAGGAGACCGGCGGCGGACGGAGGCAAGTGCGGCGACCGGGTGCAGCGGCGGCAGAGGCGGAGCAGCTCGGGACGCCGGGGCGGAAGTGCAGGCGCGGGCAGGGACGTCGAGCTGAGGCGTTGGGCGGTGAGCAGGATGGAGCGATGGGCGTTGCAGATCTCGCGGTAGAAGATAGGCGTCGCGGGCGGAGGCGTCGTCGGGTCTACGCTCGGAAGAAGGTGCGTACGGCGTCGGACGGAGGTGCAGGCGCGGCGCGGGTTGCTGGGCGTCGGGTCGTCCGGCTGCTGGTGCTCCGGCGAGGAGGTACCAGCCTCCGGCTGCAGGGCGGCGACCGGCACGGGGGACGAGCGGGGGGTTCGGTGGCTGCGATGCGGTGGGTTCGGTTTCTGGGTCTGCTGCTCGAAGATCACCTCCCCCCTGGCATGAGGAGCGGCACCGGTTTTATATGGGGAAGATGAAAGTCTCCTCGTTCGTTCTCTCGCTCCTTTTTTTTTTCCCTTTTCTTTTGCTTTTTCCCCCTTTTCCCCGCTGCACGACTTCACCCTCTCGCTCGCTTTTTTTTCTCTTTTCTTTTGCTCGCAGTTCTCTCTCTCTTCTCCTCAGAGCACTTTTTCTGTTTTTGTTTAGCTTTTGAACCTGATTTGTTTCTTTTCTTTCTCTGACAAGCCCCTATTTTTTAATCCCCCCACCTTTCTCTCCGCTTGCGTACACGAAGGAGAAGCCCTCCACCATTTTTTTAAAGACCTCGTCCAGTGAACTTTCGCTCCCCCTCACGGACCTCCGAAATGAATTTTATTTTTCCCCCCTGATCTTCAGCAAGGCAAGCGCCTGTCCCATTTCGTGCGTGCATGGCGATGCATTAATGAGGAGGTTTCTTCTTGGTGTTACTAAAGCTGACATATTGTATAATATAATATGGGCATGTTGTGAGCTGCTTTTGCTTCTTTGAAGATTTCTCCCGAGTCCGCACTCCACCGAGTTTGTGTATGCAATCGACCGCGAGCCCCTGCTTCTTGTTGTTTTCTTAGTACCGATGCAAATGCGATTACATGAGATGTAATTTTAATATTTTTTCTTAGGGGTTAAAGATTAATCCCTAAATTTTTATGCAATTAATCACTAAATGATTAGCCAAAATTTAGGTGTCAACATAGCAAAGTGTTTGGTCGGTCTCTCCTTGCTAAGGTTGGTGATGATCTTACTTGAGGTGCAATGTTAATTGTCAAAGTCAGTCAATATTTGATAACCAGATGCGCTCATGACAGATGGTGGGATCCAACATTCGCGTACTGTGCCGATGTTCCATAATTTGGGGATTCAACAACCAGATTCTTCAGAGTGCATCAATTCAGGTATTATATGTGTTCACAAAATGTTACCAGCCGACTTTTGATTGCTTTCACTTACATTTCCGCACCATCGACAACGAAACGGTTCCAACATGAAAGAAGGATCACTGCCTTGTAACTTGGATAGTTTCAAAGTCTCTTCTTGACAATATCCTCTTTCTCGCTTTTCAGACAATCACGTGCTTCGATTTTTCAGATTACATTATTGAGCTAGGCATGCCCAAACTGGCGTAATGTCGGATCCCTTGTTGTAGTTTCTTCAGTATTTTGAAGTTGCATATGCCGAGGAAATCTAAAGAACTTTCCTTTTCCTTCTTTTTTTCCTATTTTGAACAGTATTGGAATTTAGAGGATTCTGATCTCATTCGACATGTCAAAACTTCCCTCTTAAAGTCTTCAGACTCTAAACGCTCTGAGATATCCAACCCTTTTGCTAGAGATAACAAAAGTACACAACCGTTTGCTTTTGATCAAGCGATCTTCCGACACGGAATTGATTTCAGTAGAAGCAGAGGAAGGAATAACTTCACTCAATACCAGTTCGAATGGACTTGAGCCCAACCAACAATTTGACGACTCGAGTCTTATCTGAGAACTAAATGGGGTTGCTTCTCAATTGCAAAGTTGGCAGGTCAAGAATGATGAGCTCAGTTACAGCATCCATCAATTCCAGTGACCGTATTTTGCAATCCTTCTTATAAACTGGAACATCCATTTCAATTCCTCGTCTTGAGAAGTGCAACGATCAATGGCTGGAAAACCTTCAACAATGCAGTCAAGAAGAACTCAATCGGGTAGACCTTTGAGGTGACGATTTGACTAACAAACCATTCTTTCATCTATCTTGAAAACACCCAATGAATTAAGATCGGGACTGCATTGTGAAGGGGGTGAACCAGAGTCAAGTTTCGTGGGTTGGAAAAAAATCACAGCAAAAATGGTGGAGAGCAAAATATGTTCCACAGATACGCTTAGGAAGATCTTGCTTGAAGCTCCTCAGCTGCACGCCAGGAGTATGCTTGACTTTTCCTGAGTTAATTGCGAGAAAGATTGGGATTTGCCAAGAAAGATGAGCTCGGTCCAGACCATACTCTATCTGAAAGTAGGCAAATGGAAAAGATATCCTCTTATCAATAAAGAGAGTACATATAACTGATGCACCTTTAACATGGAAAAGAAGGTTCTATTGACACTTGCTAATTCAGTCAAATAGATATTATGGTAAAGGAGCTTCTCAGAGAAGGGTGGAAGAGTTGGAGTCGAGCAGGAGGTCAGATGAATTATTGGCAATCTCTAGAGGAAAACGCCAAGGAAGCACTGAGAGGACATCTGATAACTGTGGCAACCCTAGGACAGGTCTCAGCATGCAGCCATTAGCTGAATAAAAAAAGGAGAGCTCCCAACCGGGACACATCAGAACCCGAAACTAATCGTCTTGGAGATGGTCCAATTGATAATTTAACTGTTGGTGTGAATGACAAGGACGTGCTGACTGGGATGAGGTGTCTTTGGAGAGGGAAGGAGTATTGCTCGAGATAATTGAAGCTTTGAGCCATTCTAGTTTGAATTCTGACTCGGTTCAGTCGTCGACCTGCGATGGTATTCTTTCCATGACCATTAAATAAAGGAATGCGATCACGTTAAATTGCATCTTCGTTATGAATTTGACAGAAATTAGCTCAATCAACAAGTTAAGCTGGATTGGATTGTGATTTATTGTGTACTTCGATGTTTAGTCCCGATAATACCAAGGTAATAAGACAGGTAGCAAAATAAATCATTATTTCACCGGCAAGGGTTAATATTTTCTAGGATTGTCTTGCAATTGCAGAGATTAACAACAACAATAACAACAGCCGCAACAATCAAAGAAGTGCTCTGGGGAATCGCTCAGAAATGCTGAAGATCATTAGCTCACTGATATATCCCTAGGATGGCTTGACCAGCTAAAAACACAATTATTTTGTGAAGTCGTTATTGACGTTCTCCCAAATAGAATAGTCTAATGAAATGAGAACTAATTTTCCGAAATATCTAATTCGTTCTTTTAGGATAAGAATGAAGATTTTTGCCTATCCAAGATCGGTGTCTTTTCCTTCCAATGAGTTTTGATCCAATGTATTTTGTGGAGACTTAGAGGGAGAAACGGTTCTATACCATCTAAACCGCTATAAATAAAAAATAAAACAAGAATGATCAAGCGAAGATTCCCTAGACCCCTGAAAACCTTATGTTGAGAATCTAAAATAACGAATTGTCAGTTTCTCTCTTTTTAATGAATTTAGTTCACGGTGTGATGGATAGTGATATCAACCAACCATTACAAGAGTTGGTTTGAGTGTGTCACATAAATGCACCATACATGTTAAATTATCTAAGTGCTCAATTATGGGAATGAGTAGATATCTAGCATATATAGCTTACAAATTGTAAATTATGAACATTAATCTATCTAGATAAAAAGATTTCTTTATACATCATCTAACTAGATAATTAGCTCAAAGGTTTTCTCTAACAAATTTAGTTCATGAATCAACTAAACAAAAAAAAAGAGAATAAATGCCGATTATTGAACCGGTAGAGTGATCGGCCAAGGTAATGATCCAACATATGTCATAGGATTCAACTAAGATGATGTCTTGCTTTGTTTAGTATCTTATGAATCTTGCTCTTCCTGCAATTCATTAGACGGTCGGAGGAAGTTGCAAAATTGTAACTTTGCAAGAGCTGCTACAAGAATCTTTGCTAAGTATCGTACGAATCATAATAACGGTTTCATGATGTAGCCATCAGTATTAAGACACATATGATAAACGTACTTCCAAAAACATAACATTTTGCCTTTAACATGATAATTATACATATAACACTAAAAGGAGCATCAATGCTTGCACTCAGAGCGAGGCATTTGTCTACAGCCGAAAGCATCTATAGGAGACCTTCGGCTCAACTATATGTTGGGAGTGGCATCTTGGAGGGGAATTTGGGATGCTTTGCCTTCAAGTTCAAAACGGCCATTGCCACTTCACTTGAAGGCGAGACCTGGCAATGGGATGAGAACACCAGAGCCCCGCCATCATCAAGGCCTTAGCCTGTTTGCTGTCGAAATTTCTGCTGAGCCTCGAGTCCATGGCATCGAGCAACTTCCTGCACCCATATTGCTTCCAAACTAACTTTGCAAGGCCTTCTCGGGCTTGGTCAGCTCATTCTCGGTCAATGACTCTTCTCCCGGATCCTATTTCCAAAAGGACAATTCCAAAGCTGTAAACATCAGATTCCTTACTTGCCCTACCCATTTGAAAGCATTCTGGAGCCAAGTAACCTGGTGTTCCTACCAATGCAGTTGTTTCAGGCACTCTGGCATGGTCGACTAGCCTAGCCAATTTAAAATCTCCAAATTTGACCTTGAATCTTTCATTGAGCATGGTGTTGCTAGATTTAATATCCCTGTGGATCACACATTGATTACATTATTCGTGCATGTAGTGCAGCATCGAGGCTAATCCCAAGCAATGCCGTGCCTCCTTTCCCATGTCAACAAGTTTCTGCCTTTAAACAAATGATCCCCCAAGCTATCTTCTCTCGTGAATTCATAAACCAGACAAATTTATTTACGTTGTGACAATAGCCTATAAGTCGCACCAAGTTTCCGTGCCTAAGTTGGCTTATTGACATCACCTCCGAAGTATACTCTTTTATCCCTTCGTATGAATAAGGGTTTACTATCTTCACAGCGAGCCTTGTGCGAGAGTCTCCTACGTGCCCTTTTTCTGTGATGCTGAAACCTCCTTTTCATGGAATCCTGCCATCTGCAAAAGAATCGGTCGCAATCATCAACTCCCAATAGGAGAACTTCTTGGGTCTACTCGACCTTTCCAACACTTTGGTTAATTTCGTGCAATGGTTGCCTTCTTCTCCACCTTTCTCGGTCTTGGTTATGCTCTCTTCAGTTGCCTTAGGAGTGTTAATTCCCTCTGGCATATCGCTGCTTGGGTACGGATGGGCTACTTATGACCTCAACGTACCCAGGCAACATGTGAAGCTATGACGATCGCCCCCAATCCAACAACTTTGCCCATGACTATGAGCAGCCACTTCAACCAAGAGTCGGTAATCTTTTCTGTCTGGAGCCGTAAACTACTGAGGTAAGTTCAGAAGTGCTCAATATTTCAGATGATTTGGACTTGGGATCAGCCTTTTCCTGCTGAAAAGTTTCAGAATGTGCAGGGACACCCCCTTTATGGACAAAATCAGCAAACTCAAAGGATGCCTGCTCAACTTGGTTACACCGGTATTGGATCGAAGGTTCACTCCTTCCAGGTGTTTTGCTGGTCTGACTGGTAGACATTCTCAAATCCCCCTCCAATAGGCAGATACTGCAGCAATTACTCAGAGGCAAAACTGTAATGAAAGAATTAACCATCACCTTATTTAACTCATAGTAAATGCAAATAAATCCACGCCCACTGTTATGCCTCTGGAAGTAGTAGTCCTGATTTTGATGGGATTCTCACGCTATTATTCTCAGGCTACATAGGGATTAATAAAATTTCTAGGACTTGATAAACCTAAGTACACTCAGTAATTGCAGTGGATAGCATACCTAATATATTGCTTTCTGATCAAGGTACTACACTGATGAATTTAAACTCAGCACGTTAGAACCATAAGAAGCTAAAGGTACAAAGAGGTATCTTTGGAGTGATTTTTACCATAACACGTAAATTATCAGTCAAAGCCTTCCCGTTGTGGCGTTACATCTGCCAACAATCCCTCCAATCAAAGAGAACCAGAGCAAGCAGCTTAACGATGGACTCCTGCTGGAATTTTTAGGAAGAAAAGAGTCACTCTCTTACGATAATAAATGAACGGGCAGTCACGAATAAGATGCTGGCTGCCCCCGAAGCCATCATAAGAAACTAACCATATGTCAAAAAGAAGTTTGGAACACATACAACTTTCGAGCTATAAGTTCATTAGTTCCAACTAGTTGACCCAATCGATCTCTGATTTTGCTCAGCATAGCGAGGCCATACTATGCCATCCCTGATTAGTCCATCGTCCACAATCTACACCGAAGCTCTATTTTCTCATCAAAGAAGCAACTGAGTCGCAGGCACTTCTACCGTATATGGCGTCAACCGTACAACATCACCACGTGCCCTTGTTAAGAACAAGAACCTCGTAACACAAACGTAAAATTGTTGTGCGACAGTTACACAGCTAGTCGTAAATAAGTCTATGCACCTCAGAAATCCCACTGAGTCACCCACCTCTTCGAATTCTCCATTGCCAGAGTGGTCAAAGAAGCACAATTCATTTGAAAAAAAAAAAAGAGCTATTGCCGGCGAACGCATTGAGTCTCAAATCGAGGACAGAACGTGCGAACCGAATGCAAAGTCACGGCTTGAGGAAACCACTTTCCTCTTCTTACCCGCTAATTTTCCAGGCAAAAAAGAAAAGAAGAGAGAGAAATTTGAAATCAAATGCATCATCATACAAAAAACCCAGAAGGGAAAAACAATGAAATACACAGGAAACGGTGACCAAAGCAAGCAATGCAGAAGAATCGGAGAATTCATAGAACCTGGACAAGCTCGATCCGTCACGAGCCGCAAACAGCGCCTTTGCAGCTCGCCGCGTCATTTCCCTTCTTCCCAGAGAAAATTCAGGAAGCTGGGGGGACTGTTGCTGTAAAATCAGGGTTTAAGGAGCGTGGGTTTATGTATAGAGCTTGGATTCCGCTCTGCGACAGCGCGAACTCGAAAGATGCTGCGGCGTGCCCGGGGGCGATGGAAATTGCTGGAAAGATTCGTGTGTTGGCGCGACTACCGTATGGATTTGGCCCCGCGCAGAGAGGAGATTCGATCCGATGCGCCTGACCGCAAGCTTCATCGAGCATCTGGTACGACGAACGATTGGAAAAATCCGAAATTTTGCTCCATGGGGTGGGGTGGGATGGGAGCTTCCTCGGTCATACGACATATATAAGCCAAATTGGAGTGGCACTAACAAAGGAAAAATTGTTTTCAATTCAAATTCAATGTAGCCGCTCATTAGTAAAAGGCGTATATGCTCATTAGTAAAAGGCGTATATAAAGGGTGCTTTGAGTTATACGCATCGAAAAATCATTGTAATATTCTAAATTCAATTTATTATTGAGTCAAGTTATGAGAAGGTATTTTGTTACCAATTTGTTAGTCTTGCACTTATGGTTGCCGAGCTGTCTGTGACAAGATCCAGACATGAAGTTAGTTTGGAATAAGGAAGTTGATCTATAAAATATCATTTGACGATTTAGAGATTGCCCATGATGTATTCGGAGATGCAAAGGGGCTAATCATGAGCAAGCACACAGTTGAGGGCAAAGGCCCAAAAAAGTTTGATTAGAGCAACCCGACTAACTCATTGGCTGGTGCCGAGAAGACAGCGAACTCCTCCTCGTCCACGAGTTCACGTCGCAAGGCAGCTCGGATCATCAATTGCCCAAAGGCAGGACCGAATTGACATGGGAAATGAGGTACAACATCGCTCAGGGCTTGGTCTCGGCACTGCTCTACTTGGACATGGCGTTGGAACAATGCATGACAGGTTGGGCTGGCAAAATGAGTCGTTGACCCATGTTTTAATTCATATTCATTTTGCTGGGTCAAACACGGGTCATTTAAAATTCAACATATGGGTCTACTAAAACAAAGCTCAACTTTTGATGGGTCTTTAATGGGTCTGCTCAAAGCCTAGCTTCAACCCATTTGCTTTTTACGATCTCTTTCAGTCTCGTGCCACTCATCCCCTTCAGTGCTCCGCGGCACGGCATTCTCCTCCTCCTCCGGCTATGGAGTAATCGCCTTATCGAGCCGTGTGACGAAAATGAAAGCACGAACAAGAGCTCGAATTCATTACCCTGTCGTCATGAACAGATTGAAAACAAGCTCGAAACGAAAGTAGGAAATTGGACGCGACCTGAGAATCTAAGAAAATGCACAGGGACTGATTAGGGCTAGCTCGGGGAGTTGCAAAAAAGATTTATTTGAAAGAGTGAATAGGATTTCATGGTGTGTTTGGCTCAACTTTTCTAAGAGGTTTTCAGCCTTTAAAGCCCTTAAGGAAATGCTTAGGTGTTTGGCAAGCCTTTCTAAGTGGCTTTCGGCTAAATGTTGGCCTTGAGAAAGCCGAATGCAAAGCAAGTAGAGACTAACCTTGGGGAGGATGCTATTTCTAGACATTTTTCTTCTCATCTTACACTCATTAGCTTTTTTATATTCCCATCTTACCCTCACTATTATTAAGATTAGTGGTTGGTCATCGGCACCGGTGATGCGCGACACCCACAGTGGCGCCTAGGCTTGCTGGCGATCCCAAGCCTTCTTGCCTAGGGTCACCCAACCCCAATGAGGGCTGCGACCTTAGGCGATGATAGCTGGCAAAATTTTTAGGGATTGCTAGACCATCAAAAAATTGTCGCATTACTATACCATCCATTATTTTTAGGGTTTGGAATAGAGTAGTCTAACTTACATATTGTGTGTAATTAGGTCATTGGACATGTCATATGTGCAACTCATTTATCGTAGATATAAATTTTGTGTCATCCTTCCTTGACGGATGATTGCCAATTCCCGTAAAAGTAATGTTACGGACTCCATTTTATTGGAAATATTAATGGATAATGAAGTTGCAATCACTCGAATTCTTTACCCGTTTTACAATTGAGCATCTCACCTCTTTTTTTTTTTTTTTTTTGTGCAATTATCTCAACTTTCTAGATATGGGTCATCAGAGATATCCCTTACAATTAACGACGGAATATGTCAACGTGGATACTAACACTAACCCCGTTATATGGCCATTAATCATTAATATTCACGTCCAATGTAGCCTTACTAAAATGAGATACCGTATCTCTTGCTAAATAAGCAAGTCAGGTCACCGATTTTGCTTAATGCGTGCCGAGTAAACGAGTTACGCCAGCAATACATGACATGTGAATTCATTTAACAAAAGCCTCACGTTGAGCCATATTTAAAAGATTGAGATACTTGCTCGAACGGAAAATAATAAGTAGACAATCGACTTTAGAATGGAGCAAAAATCATTATTACCCAGCATTTGGTTTAATTCTGACCTTTGAAAGATTTCCATGCAGTAGCTCATTTTGGTAATTGCTTATTTTGCTGTCGCACTTCATCTCCTTCGTAAGAGTAAAATTCCAACTGCAATCTGAGAGTCCTCTTGCAATGATCAAGTCTAAATAAAAATATTTTAAGTACCGTACAACTACAACATTACTACCGGTAGTGAATGAGAAAGGCGAGAGTACAACAGCTTTTCGAGAATCATTCGAGAGTCACCTCTCTCTCGGCGATTTTCATACACATCATACTTAAATAGACATCAGTTCCGAACGAAATAAAACTAGACATCATTGAGGCGCTATGATTTACATTTTTTTATGGAGCGAGGCATTTGCTCAAACGCATCCAGATGAAGCCAGACCTTCGGGTCAAATTCTGGGCATCTTGGGAGGGAGTTTGGGAGGCTTTTTCTTGAAGTTCAAAACGTCCATTGCCTCTTCAATCGACGGCCGAGACCCAGCAATGGGATGAGCACACCACAGCCCCACAATCAACAAGGCCTCCGCCTGTTCCTTGTCAAAATCCTTCGAGAGCCTCTGGTCCACCACATGGAGAAAATTTTCGCGCCAGCCCCAGCTCCCTCGCCCACCCAAGCTCCGGCGCCCATATCGCTGCCAAACCCACTGTACAAGGTTCCGGCTTTTCTTATATAGTACTCTTGAGGACTTCTCTCCCGCAAACTATTTCCAAAAGGACAACTCCAAAACCATAAACATCAGATTTCTTACTTAACTCACCCTTTAGGTAGCATTCCGGAGCCAGATAACCCCCCGTTCCTATCGGTTCAGTTTCTTTTGGTCTTTCGTCATGGTCAACTAGCATAGCTGTGCTGAAATCTCCTAATTTGGCCTCGAAACTTTCATCGAGCATGACGTTGCTGGATTTGATATCCCTGTGGATTATGTATCGATTGCCTTCTTTGTGCAGGTAATGCACCGCCGAGGCTAATCCTAGTGCGATGTTGTACCTCTTTTCCCATGGCAACAAGGGTCCCCCTTTAAACAGATGATCCCACAAGCTACCTTCTCTCATAAATTCGTAAATCAGGACATATTTATTCGCCTCGTGACAATAGCCTATAAGTTGCACCAAGTTTCTGTGCCTAAGTTGACTTAATGACTTACCCTCAGATATATACTCCTTTTTGGCTTGGCCTGGCCAAGAATCTATTTTCTTTACGGCGACTGGTGTGCGAGCTTCCCCCATGTACGCTTTGTACACAGTCCCAGAATCTCCTCGTCCCAGAATCCTGTCGGGTGAAAAAGAATCAGTCGCGATCCTTAACTCTCTACAGGTGAACCTCTTCAATCCATTGAAGTCTCCGAACTCTTCGGTTAAATTCGCGCTACGAACCCAAGCAACAATGATTGCCACCAATACAACGACACCAGCCATGACCGTGAACGGCCACTTCAACCAAGAGTCGGTAGCCTTTTCCACCTGGAGCCGTGAAGCGGAGCTTAATTCCCATATCTGGGCGAAGCGATACTCAAGTGGAGATTCAGGGGAAGCTAGGACACAAACACCCACCCTCTCTGGCATATATGCCCTTGAGCTGTGTGCGCAGTAGCGACGACGGATTTCGTTACTGGAACTCCCATCAGCATCCCTCCAGACCACGCTCAAACATTTCGTACGCGGGTCATACGTTATATTAGAAGACGACCCATCCAACATGACTTTCGTGATCGCCCTTTGGACATCGGCCCTGAAGTTCGAATGTGTACCGATGAACGGAACAACAGCTCCCCACGTACTCTTGCGACGATTAATATTAACGGCAACACAATCGCTGTCGGGATGAGGTAGATGGCCCCGAGAAGGGCGAAGCGAGGTCGCATCGAATGTTACTGCGTATGTCTTCGGTTGACCGTTGGACCAGCGGTTGGTAAGATTCATGATCCCGGAGTAAATGATGACCTCGCATTGCCTGTCGCCGTCCTTGCATAAATTGACAATTTTACTTTTCTGGACAGGACGATCAGAAATTGAGGCGAAATCGTCGCCGAAAGCGTTTTCCTGTTGAGTGTCGGTGCTGGCCGTGTACTGGGTAACACAATCAACCATATCCCCCGTGGCCTTGTCCCAAAAATGCACTTTGCTGAAATACGTAGCTCGGCCGCTGATGCCGTTGAGTCTTCCATTCTGCTGATGGGCTAAGTGATTGTGGGTTTCAAAGCCATCTGGGAACATGAAACATGGATTGTCAAAGTGTAGAGCGGAAGCTGAAAGGGGCTTGAGCAGAGAGATCGTCAAGACTAGTGGAACTAATGCGGGTGTGGGTGGTTGAGGCTGATCTTTATGTCTTCCGAAGCTTCTCATGTCGGATGTTTTTAATTTCTGGCAGATCTGACAACCGCCTGCAAACTCAAAGCGCCGCGCGGGCAGGTTAACGTCTTCATCGTTCTCAGCGCTCAGCTCAGAAAAAGTGGAGCAAGAGATGATGGATGCGGTGCGCCAGAATCAAACTAAAGAATAGAAAACTGCACTCACCGCCGTTTCAGTCCTTCTTCGTCGAGGTCGCGCTCGGCCGCCGAACTTGGGCCTCAGGTCAGGCGGAGACGGAGGCGGAGGCGGCGAAGGAGGCGGAGGCGGAGGCGGCGGATGGTCCGTCGACGCGACGTAGGGCTTCTGCCAAGTTACAGTGAAGGGGGGAAGAAGGAGGGAGGAAAAAAAGGAGTAAAGAGGAAGTGAAGGGAAGAGAAAAGGGGCGAGGCGAGGCGAGGCGAGCGGGGTCCCCGGGTAAGCGTGATCTGCAATGTCTGCCACTAGTTTGGAGTTTTGGTTTGACTAACGCTACCAAAGCAATAGATATTATCTTCTCCTAAGGTTCGTGAAAGTTTCTCATATTTCACTTTAGAAATTAAGATTTATTAAATATTTTATCTCTCTATTTACGCTATGATTCTTCATTCTCTATTACCCGTGGTCCGTCTAACACGGCAGTGATGGTGGAAGTCAAAGGGGGAAGGAGAAGAAAAATCAAAGGAAAGAAGAAGAGAAGGGAAGAGAGAGGGGCGACGTGAGGTAAGGTGCGGGAAGGTGGTCCCGGGGTCGGTGAATGGAGTGGGATTTTCACATGAAATACCACTCCTAAGCACTATTTTCTCCGCCGGCGATGGTGAGTTAATGCGAAAGCGACTCAAAACGCGTAAAAAGTCTTTCCGTGCATTTCTTATCGTTGACCACACATGTCCATTGTAAGATATTGTCAACAGGAGCTTAACACTTTGAAGATGTAATTGCCCAAAATTCATAGAGAAACTGGACGCATTAAAGAAAATATAAACATAATCTACATTTATTACATACTAGGTCTCTATTTATTTCGCAGAGAATGAAATATCTAGAAAATATTTCCCTGAAAATTCTCACTTATACCACTGGAAATAATTAGCAAAAAAAAAAAAAGTTTTCATTGCCTATAATAATTTGTATCTACTTTTTTTTTTTCAAGCAATACAAATATATTTCATTTGTTTATTTCCGTACGTGACACGGGTGATCATTTTTAAAAATATTTTTCAAGTTAATTTTTTTGTGCGAAATAAACGCACCCAAATACCTCTAGGAAACGAAAGCTTGCTTAAGATTTGTCATATTAGAATTCCTAAGGCTTGTGTCTCATTTTGTAATATTACTAAAATATTTCGATATGTAAATTATAACATCATCATATCCCCCCTTGAGCTTGTCATTGTCGTGATCATCAACATCTACATAGATTTAAAATGTGTGCTACTAGTTTAAGGTTTTGGTTTGACTAAGGCTACCAAAGCGATAACTCGAACATGAGCAACATGATCAAAGAGATGACGAGGAATACTCCCTCCAATATACCATTTTACTTGCATAAATATTATCTTCTCCTAAGTTTCATCGAATTTCCTCATATTTCACTTTAGAACCTTTCAAATGTAGCCATTACTGATCCAACAAGTGAAAAATTTCTTCTCATGTGTATGAATCTTCACCGTTATCCTCTATGATGGTGGTGATGGATATGTAATTTTTCCTCTCTTTGAATTTGTGGAAATAGCATAAGCATGATAATGGAATGCATATATTCTCTACCGAAAAGAAATCTTATATAGAGGGAGTAATAGGACCAATTCTAGTGCTGCCAAATCTCAACATTTCATTAAGGTTTAAGATATATATTCTACATTGTTGACATCTAAATTTTAGCGATCCGGTCATTTATTTATTGCATAAAAAATTATGGGTCAATTTTATCCTTGAAAAAATATTAATTGCATATGGATTTAGGTACATTTATTTTTAGTTTGTATTTTTTACATTTTATTAGACTGGTGGTGGATGTGTTCAAATTAATGGTTCGAACTTTAACTTGGCAGCTGGACTAAGCCTATGAAACGAGTAAATTGGCTCAAGCCCGTTTTATTTTAATGATAAAAATTATTTAAATGGAGATTTGAAATGATATTACGGTAGGTTTTTAGAATTTAAGAAAATCATATTGCAAGTTTATCTTTAAGCGATAAAATCAAAGGAGAATATTCAGGAGATGAGACAAATAAAAGGATTTTTTGTGATTAGGAGGTTATAGACAATCTTCGTGAAGGGATGAAATATTCTAAAAAAGATTGCATTTGTTTTGCCTATAAAAAGGTTAAACGCATAGGGTTTTAGTGGGGACTTCTCTTTGTTCGAAAAAGAGCATAAAAGTAAAAAGGGAAAAAGAGGAAAAAAAGAAAAGCAGAGGAGGTGACTAGTCGGCAGGGCAGAGAGAGTAAGACTGGAAGTGACGTGAGAGTGGCAGAGGGAGAGAAAAAAAATAAAAAAAGCAAAACACAGCAACTGTTCATCTTCTCCTCTGCGACTGTCGCTCGTCCGAGCCATCCACCGAGCCAAACCAGCACCCCCTCGCACTGGCCACCGCACCTCCGCACTGCACCCCCCGCGCCACGCCTCACTCTCTACTTGCCCGTCGTTGCACTCGGCGTCTCAGCCCCGACGACCGCGCCTCTGCAACTCGCAGCCCAGCCGATTCCGAGCCGGCCCGCCGTGCCCCCGCTGTTGCTGCGCCTCTGACCACCCGAGTACCGGATCCCGTGACGCTCGCGCCTCCGATCTCCTTCGCCGACGCTCCCCGCAGCAGCTCAACCCAGCACCGTCGCGCTCTATCTCACCCGCGAGCCCACCGCCTCTGCTCGAGCCTCCACCCGCGACGCTCCTGCCCCGACGCTAGTAGATCCCGAGCCAGTCGACGCGCCTCCGCCAGAGCCAGACCCGCGAAGTCGTCGCTGTCCCATCTCGCCGGAACCCTCGCCCGCGAGCCCGCGTCCCTGCACCACGCCGCACCACTGCGCTCGCATCACTGCGTCCCCTGCACGTCGCTGCTGCTGAGCCGCTCCACCATCCCGACGAAGCCGCCGTCGTGCCGATCCGTGACGATCCCGGTGCTGCCCCCTGGTCCGTTCGTCGCCGGTTCGCCCGCTACCGACCCGCAACACCACCCGCGACCTGCTGCTGCTGTTTAGGGGTGTCAATGGGTCGGGTCGGGTCGGGTCTTGTGGTTACCCGACCCGACCCGAAACACAATGTGTTTCGGTCGGGTTGCTGGGTTTCCGGCCTTTTTTTATTATTTATTTTTCTTCAGGTGATTATAACAGTCCCAATCTTATGCGAATAGGTTATTACAAGAACACAAAATACCTATTAATAATTCCCGTGGATGCAATTTTTTCAGGGATAGGCCATATGATGCAGAACCTGCTAACCAAGTTAATTGTATCTTCTTGAGGCTACTAAATATTCATGAATTGGAAAGAACTGGTGAGTATGACCTGACCTTAAACCGTAGTCCAACTGAAAGCTTCTTGGTGACAATGAACACAAGAAACATCACAAAGAAAATAAAGACTCCATAAAAAACAAAGTGGATGGCTCATAAATTGCTTTGGAATGCATAGCGTGGTTGGTGTAGCACCAATACTCACAGTGTAGCCAGTTGCAAGAGCCTTGCAAAAGTGTGCTAAAAACGAGAAGAGTCGTGACAGAAGAATCGCTAGAAGATGTGGAGTCACTATGATTGCCACAATTAGAGACTTCTTCTTTGAAAAGCAGAGAGCATGTTGAGAGCCCATATTCTTCTTTGCTCTCTCTCTGAAGTCCAAAAGGCATTTGAGGCAGCCCTGAGAAGTACTAGGTTTTGATGAAATAGTATGTTGACTGGTGATAAGATATAGTATTTGCGTAGCAAACACCAGCAGCTCACCAACAGCAAAAAAAGCCAGGGTACATGCTCTTGAAACAAAAGGCAGAAAAGCAAAATATTGCCCCAAGGAATGTTGATATTGAATGGAGTTGTTGGAAACATTCAAAAAGAAGTTTAAACACAGATGATAGGTTGCAAGTTACGCTAATAGTAAAAATGGCGCCAAATTTTAACTTCAACTTTCCTTAGTTACTAGTCCATAACTCCTGTTGCAGCATGATATGCTGAAAAACAGTGCACATTCATTCTATTCTTTCACAAAGGGCACATTACTACATCGGAGACAATTTCAACTTTTGTCCATCGGTCTGTCTATTTTACAAGCTCCTCCTGAATATAAATTACATTCCCTCAACAATAGCACCATTTCTAAATATCAAGTTCAATTGAAGTAAAGGAGCCATAGGAGTAATTCTGAATTTTTCCACGCTAAAACCTTTCTAAATTACAAAATTTTATTTTTATCACTCACGTGTCCATCAGATTATCATCACTTCATTCGAGCTTAGTTTGTAAGTGATGGAGCAGTCAACATTCCATGCCATAAAGGATTGCTGCCCTCATTTCTGTCCTATAAAATTCAATATTAAACAAATTCTTGAAGTATCAACACGAACAGCTCTCCTGCATAGAGTAAATTCAAAGTGTCCTCAACCCTGTTTGCAACTCGTGCACTAAAATATCTACATCACATAATTCATCCACCACCCAATATAGCAAGTCTTCCCAACATCTCTAAGACCATATGGGGTTAACTACTACTACCCCCATCACCAGCAAAGGCTAGCCCACATGCTAAGAACAACACCGAAACACGGCTAGACTGCACAAACTCTCAAATGCCTACATCACTACCTCAGCTCAGCCTAGAGTCCCAAGATTTCCACAGGAAGAGAGAGACCAAATCACTCCCAAGGAAAACAATTCGAGCCCCACACAGCTCAAAAAGAAGCAAGCTCGAACAAAGAGAGCGACCTCAAACAGAGCCCTAAAAGAGCACCCGCCTCCTCTTTCACCACCATAGCTAATCGAATTCGGAAAAAAATCAATAGGAAAATTCAACAAAGAAGAAGGACGCCGAAGCTCCTCGCAGATCAAGAAATCGATGGAAGCATAGACCTGAGGGGTTTTCGGCGACATACGGCAAAGATCTACTGATTTGGCGGCAACTAGGGTTTCGGAGTTGAGACGAGGGGTGGCGACGGCGATGGTGAGGTGGAGGCGCATCGATCGGAGGAGAGGCAGTTGTGAGCAAAGGCACAGTCGTCGGAGAAGAAGGCGGAGCTGAGAGGGAAATGTCTGTGTTTTGACAGTAAAGAAAGATGAGAACGTGTTTACCGTTTGTGTTTGTTCGCTTGTTCGAAAGCAGGAGTTAACGTGTTTTGGGTCAAACAATGTTCCAACCCTGACCCGACCCAAAACATATTTCTTTACTTGTTTTATATGTGTTACTCAAACAGTATCAAGACCCGAAACACATATCATGCTTGTTTCGTGTTTTGGTCGTGTTCGGGTCGGTTCGGGTCGAGTCGGGTCGAGTTTTTTTGACACCCCTACTGCTGTTGCTGTAAAATATGGGTTTTGACCCAGTAAAAAAAAAAAATAAATAAAAAAAAAGGTAGAAGCTTCAGAGAGAGAGGAATCGAGAGTTTTCGGGAGAGAGGGAAAAGAGGAATAAAAAAAAAAGGTAGAAGCTTCAGAGAGAGAGGAATCGAGAGTTTTCGGGAGAGAGGGAAAAGAGAGAGAGAGAGAGAGAGAGAGAGAGGAAGAAAAGAAAGAAAGAAAGAAAAAAAAAAAAAAAAAGAAAAGAAAAAGGAGGAGATAAAAGGGAAAGGGAGAAGGAAAGAAGGGGAGAGAGAGGGATGGCGAGAGAGCTTGAACACAGAAAGAAGAAGAAAGAGAGAAAGTGAGATAACTAGTATAAGCACTTAGAGGGGGTGAATAGGTGTAAAAATAAATTCTCGAGATATGAGAGCAATACTAAGTAGACAATAGAAATGAAGTTCTCCTTTGGTTAATAAGACGAATTATGATCAAAGTAAAGCAGAGAGAATGGAAGAGAAAATGAACACAGAAATTATAGTGGTTCGGCTTATTCCAAGCCTACGTCCACTCTTCCGCATTGACAGCCCACCGGCTGGATTTCACTATGAACAAAAGAATTGTTACAACAAAGCTTTCCCTTGATTTCACAGTATAGATACTCTACCACACTTCCTCAAGGTTTCTCAAAGATATAGATTCTCTTTTGCGTACAAGATTTCGCTCAATAAATGAATTGACTAAGAACAAAGAGCTTCAGACTTTGGAATTCTTTTATCGTGTACCTCCTCGAACAACTGAAACGTCTTCCTTATATACTCCTTTATGCCATCATACCCGTTGGCACTTACCAAAGGAATTCCTCAAATCTACCCGTTGGACGGAATCAAATAGGAAGATCATTCGAGCTATTAAAGGAACATGTTGATAGCCCATCAATCCTGCTCGCCCATACAATCAGGATTTCGATTTCCATAAGTAGAACCTTCCAAGTATACTTCGCAAATCATCGGATCCTTAATCAATCATGATCAAATAAAAGGATTCTGTTATGTCATATCCAGCCAAGAGATCTTCTCCAGTCGATAAGGTCAAATCCTTAATAAAACACCCAGTTCTGGATAGCCCTTTTTCGACGGATTAGAAACTGTCAATGAGAATAGACTTTGAGTCTTGAGTCTGGCAATCCGGAGGTCTTCAGACTTTAAATAGTAGAGTCTGCAAATCTTCAGACTAGACTGATGGAAATGTTTTGTTAGCTTCAAAATACTCTAGGAAGATTTCTCCAATAGAAAGAAGAAGAAGAAGAAGAGAAAAGAAGGAAAGGGGCTTCGCGCATTCTCTTCATGAGAGCTTCACCAAGCCTAGTTAACTACACTCGTGCTTCCCTTCCGTTCAATCGGAGTAATTTTGGACCTATGGCTTGAAATTTGGAATTTTGGGAAAATCAAGTGGCGAAGTATGATTTTTGAGTTGTTGAGCTGTTGTGGAGCTGTGGGATTTTACAGATTGTGATTTGAGCTCGGTTTGCCCAAAACAAAATTTTGAAGTTTATTGCGCGTGATGAACGGTGCACGATCAGAATGTCAGGGCTATATTTTGTTGATTTTCAGCTTGATTTTGGGTTGGCTTAATTGGGGTTCTTGTAGTATGTTGGATGAGCTTTCCATTGATTATAAGTATGCTTTAAATAGAGTTTGGTGGAGAAAATTATGGCACGATGAAGTTTCATGCTCAAGGTTCGCGCTATGGACGGGTTTGAGTAATTGTTTTGGTTGAGAGATTTATTAGCGCGTAAATGTTGTTTTATCGATGAATAAACATAATTTAGCCGAGTCATTAGTTGGAGAGTGGCATATTACCTAGTTTTAATATCGTTTTCAATTTATTAATAGGAATACGGGTGCATTGACTTAAGTAACTACATAGGGTTGTTTTTTGACTTTCCAAAGTGAGTGGTGTTATCTTTTCTAAGAATTTATAAGCTCATGTCTTCAAAATGATAAAGATTTGATATTTTATGAGTTATAAATAATCATGTTTATTGCATAAAAGTTGGATTAGACATTTACTAAGTTTTGATATTTGAAAATAGTGTGAGAACTTTTTATGAATGTATATTTTGTTTGATAGACGAAGTTGAGAAATACTATATGTTTTGGGTTTGTGAAACCATTTCACAAAAAGCTCAACTTTGAGATGATTTATGGAAGATTATATAGATATTGATTTGTGATAAGCTTTTTGAAATGTATTTGATTTGAAATTGATTTATGAGATGGGTCTTGAAATTATTTGAGAATGTTTTATAAAAGGTATTTCAGGCAGATAAGTTGAGTTGCAAAATCTTTTCGTGATATATGAAATGTTTTATGGATTTGGTTTGAGAATTATGGATGGTGTTGTTCTGGATTGATGTGAATGCTCAATATCGCTGATAATAGGTAGAGACCTTGCCAAGCTATTCTAGGATATTCTTGTGGACCGCCACCGACTAATAATAGGTGGAGACCTTGCTAATGGGGGAATCTTGGTCGCCTCGTCACCAGGCGTTGTATCGTGACTATGGTTTGATATTGAGTAATGGATTGATCAATGGAGTAGACCATTGACATGTGATATGACTTGGGTTGATGGAATGGACAATTGACGTGTAATTTGAGATTAGTCGATGGAATGGACCATCGATATGTAATTTGAGATTAGGCATTCGAATGGACCATCGACGTGTAATTTGAGATTAGTCAATGGAATGGACCATTAACGTGTAATTTGAGATTAGTCGTTAGAATGGACTATCGACGTGTAATTTTATTAGATTATCGATATATGGTTTGATGAGATTAATCAATGGAATAGACCATTGATACATGTTTTATGAGATAGACCAATGGGTTAGACCATTGGCATTTGTCTATTATTATCTAGAATATTTTTACTTTGAACATATTGTGTTAAAGTGAGAAATGTTATATTTTGGCCTTGAAGGTTTGTTAAAATTTCTGGGTTTGGTGTGGTATGAGATTAACCAATGGAATGGACCATTGTCATGTGAATTAATGAGATTGATCGGTTGATTAGACCATTAATGTTTATTTCGATGTTATTATGAAATGATTATTTTGCTATAAATATAGCTATGCTGAAGTGTATGTAACTTATTCTTTTTACTGTATGTTTGTTATATCCTAGATTTGAGTTAAAATAGTTGCGGTTTGGTTCTATAAATATGTATAGTGGGTGGTCGATCTGCTTAGAAGGAATGCACTACTCACTGAGCCGTGGTTCCTCACCCATCTATTTTCCAATCTTTTTCAGGTTCCTTGACTAATGATTAGTAAGTACGAAAGTGATATGGATGTGGGGACTTTTAAGAGTTGGATTTTGGGAGCTCTGAGGCTACGTCCTTTGAGTGGAAGGACGGCCGTATCATCCCCCATTCTTGATGGTTTTGGGGTGTGACAGCTGTTGCTATCGGACCACTCATCGCCGATCCACCATTGCCGATCCTTGTCGGAGCTCCGACAACTGTGCCCATCACCCTCCGTGAACCACTTGCCAAGTCTCGTGTGAAAAAAGAAAAGGAAAAAAAAAAGAGAAAATCAATTTAGGTAGTTTATTTTATTTTCATTTTTCATTTACTTTATTAAGTTTAGTTATTGGAACATTTGATCTCGAGGTTCATTTTATGAATATTGTAGGCATTATCCATCAGGGTTTTGCTCAAAATTATTGTAATTATTAATTTGATCTATAAGATGTCGGATCATTTTTTAATTATATTAATTTTTTGGGCATTTTGATAGTATTTTAATTGTTAAATCATTACAATTATTAATTTGATCCATAAGATTTCGGATCAGATTTTTAATTATTTTGAATTTTTGTTGTAATGTTTAGGGTTAAAGTAATCGTTAATTTGATTTGTGAGACAACAGGTTATTTTTTTCGATTATTCTAATCCTTTATTTGGTGTCTATCTTGATTAGTTTAGATGTAATTTCATAATTGTTTGTCTTGGAAAAACAATAAAAAACATAAAAATCAAAAATCAAAATCAAAAGAAAAAATAAAAAAATCAAATCTTGCATTGAAGGTGTTGGTTTAGTAAATTAGGATTGCATTTTTAGGATTGCATTCTTAGATGATTTTTGAAATAGATTAGGATTGGTTTTAGATAATGTTTGCACATTTAGATAATCTCATTTTTCTTTAAAAATAGTTTTCTAAGATAGGATAGGGTTTATGTCAAATTAATCCTAAAACATATTAGAAAATTGTTCGTTTTAGATAGTAATTAAGGTTTTTATTAATTCCGAATTTTAATAAGAAAAACACAAAAATATTAGGTGCATGTTAATCAGTTTGCATGTTAGGTTCATTTAATTAGAAATAGCTTGTTAGTAAAATTAGATCATATAGTTTAAATGCATGATTTATGATGAAGTTCTAGTTAAAAGAAAAATAAAAATAAAATACTTGCTTTAGTGGGTGGAATTCATTTGGTGCAATTCATTCAATGTTTAATAATGGTTGAGTATCTGTGTGATTACCCCATTGCATGATAGTAATTTAGGTTAAAATAAATTCAAGCTGCTTGCAAAAACATTTTCAAAATTAAAAAGAAATGGTACCGAAAGGGCATTAGAGAAATCTAGTGTAACAAAATCCCCTTACCCTAGTATTTGGTTCGTAGGAGGAAAATAATTCTCCCATTATTTTACTTAGGTATTTAATCAACATACCGTAAACCGATTAGTTGCGACTCTTAGATAATAATGGCGGAAGTACAGCGCAAGTGCCACAACTTGGCACGCCGGGACACTTAAGTGCCATAACTTCCAAACGGTACACTTAAGTGCCACTTTTTTTTTCAAGTGGGACACTTAAGTGCCACCTCCGGCGACCCTTGCCGGAAATCCTACGTGGCATTTTTTTATTATTATTTTTCGCCTACGTGGCTCGCCGGAGCTCCAAATCAGCACAAAAATAATAAAAATTTAAAAATTTAAAAATTTAAAAATTTTAATTTTAAAAAATTTTAAAAATTTTAAAAAAATTAAAAATTTTAATTTAAAAAAATTTAATTTTAAAAATTTTAAAATTTTTATTTTAAGAAATTTAAAAAATTTAAAAAAATAAGAAAATTTTAAAAATTTTAATTAAAAAAAATAAGAAATTTTTTTTAAAAAAAAAAAAAAAAAAAAAAGGGGGGTCGAAGGGGCGGGTGAGGGTGAGCCCTCGCCGCCGCCGCCGCCCCGCCGTCGCCGGGAAGGGCCGGCGACGGAGGGGCGGCGGCGGCGGCGGCGGCGAGGGCTCAGCCCTCGCCGCCCCTTCGACCCCCTTTTTTTTTTTTTTTTTTTTTTTTTTTTAATTTCTTATTTTTTAAAACTTTTAAATTTTTCTTAATTTTTAAATTTTTCTTAATTTTTTAAAATTTTTAATTTTCTTTTTTTTTTTTTAATTTTTTGAATACTTTATAATTTAATTAATTTTTATATTAATAATTACACGTAGACACACGAAACGGCGTCGTTTTCGCGTTTTCTCCGCCACGTCAGCGTGTAAAACGACGCCGTTTTGGACTAAGGTCGCCGGAAAATTGCCACGTCAGCAATTTGGCCGGATTTTCGCCGGAGTGGCACTTAAGTGTCCCATTTTGCTCCGATGATGGCACTTAAGTGTACCATTTTAAAGTTATGGCACTTAAGTGTCCCGGCGTGCCAAGTTATGGCACTCCAGGTGTCCCGACCTCGATAATAATCATTTGCATGTTAAATTTTTGAACCTGAAGTCGCGAATTGGTATGAGCTTGGGAGAGCTCGAGCTAAGTTTAAAAACTTGGTAGTCTATTAGCCTAAACTCAGGTGGTGCACCCGAAAATTAGGTCGCGACGTACAAGCCTAATTGGATGTCACAAATATATAGCCCATAATATATTTAACTAAATTGGGCATTTATCAAATGCTAAATAATAGACTTGATAAGCCACATAAACTGGTTGAACCTCGTTGAGTCATCAAGACTTGTACTAACGTGGATGTGGGTGCTTGAGGTTGGTCTCTGTCTTCCGAAGCTTTTCATGTTGGATGTTTCTAATATGTTGCAGATCTAGTTACTACCTGGGAACTCAAGACACCATTTGGAGTTGCAGAGGCAGGTTAACATCTTTATCGTTCTTACCGCTTGGCTTTAATACAGTTGAAGAAGTGCTGCATGCAAGAAAATCTGGTGGTGAAAGTGACGATCTTTGTGGTGCATAATGAACGTAAAGTGCACTCACTTGGCGTGGTATGATTGGAAACTGCAATAGGCTTGATGAACGGCCTGTTGCTAAGAAAGAATGTAGTTTAGATTGAGAATGGCCGATTATAATGTCTGGTTCATTTGTTGGGTTCAACCTACGCGGATGCTTCCAGGAAAGATATTACAAGTTAGATCAGATGATTGGGTGGTGGATTGGAAAATAATTAAGGTCATCATCACACAAAATGAAGTTCAGTAATATTGTAGTGAATCAACTCCTCCTATTGTCTTATCTATTGATGTGAAAACAACAAAAAACATAGAAGAATTGAATTCTGCTATTGTGTTTGATGATCAGTTCAAAGGCAATGGCCATGTCTTCTTGGCAGAACCCGTGGGATGGGCGATTTGGCAAAATTCGTTCCTTCATGATGCCCAAAATCTTTTTTTTTTGTTTTACCCATACCGATAAATTTTACTAGGTGTTGACAATTGTAGAATAGATATTGATAATTATTGGAGAAAACTTCCTTATTTGTTTTGAAGCTGACAAAACGTTTCCATCAGTCTAGTTTGAAGACTTGCAGACTCTTTCGTCAAAGTCTAAAGACCACCAGACTCAAGATTTAAAGTCTACCCTCATTAACAGTTTCTAGACCGATGAAGAAGACTTATCTAGATGCGATTATTTCTTTAAGGTTTTGATTCAAGTGGTTAAAGAAGTTCTCACGACTGGGGATAGCATCTCAAGATCTATTATTCGTTTTGAAATTAATTCGAGTAATTTGGATCCGTTGATTGGCGAAGTATACTTGGAAGGTTCTACTTATGGAAACCTAGATCCTGATTGTATGGGCGAGCATGATTGGTGGGCTATCATCACATTCCTTAAGTAATTTGAAATCTCCTTAATTGATTCTGTCCAATGGGTAGATTGGAAAAACTCATTTGGAAGGTGCCAACGATTATGAAGGCATGGAGGAGTATATAAGGAAGACGCTCTAATTATTCGAGTATGTGCGCGATAAATAAATTCAAAAGTCTAAAGCTCCTTGTTCTTTGCTGATTCAATTGTTGAGCGTAAATTTGTACTCAAAAGAGAGTCTAAATATTTGTGAGGTCTTGTGGAAGTGTAGCAGAGTCTCTACACTGTGGAATCAAGGACGTGAGACTGTAACAACTCTTTTGATTCATAGTGAAATCCAGCCAGTGGGCTGTTAGTGCGGGAGAGTGGATGTGGGCTTGATCTAAGCCGAACCACTATAAAACTTGTGTTCTTATTCTCTTCCATGAACTCTTTTATTATGTTCGTAGTTCTATTTAACTGCTAAAGTTTAATCTCGCTCAAAGTCTGCTACTCTTCAGACTCAGGTTAAAAGTAAAGGTTTTTACTGCATTTTGCATAATTTGTACACCTATTCACCCCCTTTAGGTGTTCATACTAGTACTTTCAATTAGTATCAGAGCCTGTGTACTCATTTAAATTGAAGTATTTTTACTTCAGAATTAAAGATCCATGGCTAGTTAGCTCCAGGTTTGGTTAAAGGGCAAAGTAACACCAAGCCGCCTTATTTTGATGGAAATGAATACAGTTTATGGAAAAACAAGATGAAAGTATTCCTAAGATCAAAAGATCCTCTGAAATGGGATGTGGTAGACAAATGAATCATTTCTAAAGCTACAACAGTCTCAAAAAAAAAGAAAGAAGCTGTAGAGGCTAGCAAGATGACTCAAGAAGAGTTAACCAAGAAACAAGCTCTTGATGCAAAAGCAATTTACTCATTATATTGTGCATTATCTCCTACTGAATATAACAAAATATCTTCTTGTGAAACAGCTAAAGAAATATGGGATAGGCTACACATTACCTATGAAGGAACTGATCGAGTGAAAAAACCAGGATCAATGTTTTGCTCGGTCAATATGAAGTCTTCAAGAAGAAGCTAGGAGAATTTATCACTGACATGTTTAGTCGTTTTACAAAAATCATGAATGGTCTTGAGAATCAAGGTCAACTAATCTTAGGACCCATGAAGGTTAACAAACTGTTGGGTGGACTTTCCAAAGATTGGAATCATGTAAAGACCTCAATAAGGGAGACACAAAAGATCATGCCACTCTCCGTTGATGAATTGGTTGGTACTCTTCAGTCCTATGAAGTGGAGCAAATCAATGAAGAAGAAGATCCCAAAGGTAAAAAGTCTATTGCTTTAAAATCTAATGATGACTCTGGTGTTACAGATTTTGAAGACAATATGGTCGATGAAGAATTTACTCTCATGATAAGAAGGTTCAGAAAACTGAACAAAAATGGAAGAAGATTTGATCGGAAGAAACAAATCTCTCAAAAGTTTCAAAATAAATCAGTTGAGGACGATGAATCCAATAAATATGTGATTTTTTTTTTAATGCAAGAAAAAGGGACACATCAGATCTAACTGTCCCTTGCTAAAGAAAAAGAAAGGAAAATCTGAGAAATACAGAAAGACACTCAAAGCAGAAACTTGAAGTGATACTGAATGCGAAGGGAGTGATGATGATTATGCTAATATTTATTTAATGGCAAAATCAGAATCAGATTCAGACTCTGAGACAAATACATACTTAGACTTAGACTCGGGTGAAATCGAGATAAGTAATTTAAAAATTCCTACTAAAGTCTTGAAATATATTAATGAACTTTGTCTTAATTTCAAAACTTCCCTTAAAAGGATTTCTAAGCTAAAAGGGAAAATTCTACACTGAAGCAACAAGAGATTGTTTGGAAAGAAAAGTTCGAAAATATAGATAAAAGTTTTATTACTTTAAAAGAAAATGCAGACTCTCTTTCAAAAGAAAATACACTTTTGAAAAATGATAGTTCAAGCATTTCAAAAAGGTTTTCTATAGGATTTGAGAAAATGGAAAATATTCTTTTAACACAAAGACCTTACTTTAACAAATCAAGCTTGGGAATGACTTCTGAAACCATTCCTCTAATTGATTTTCCAAAAGTAAATAAAAGAATCAAACAAAAACCTACAAAAGCCTTTTATAGAAATCATTTTCAAAAAGTCTTTATAAAACCTGTTGGTCGTAGTGCTCTTAAATGTTCTAAGTGCAACAGTTCAAGACACTTTGAGAAAGAATGTCATATGGTTTGGAGACCTGTTAAGAAGGATTGGACAAAGACCGTATATTGCACTAACTCCATTGGACCCAAGAAAGTGTGGGTATCAAAGAAAGCTTGAGTCTTTTTTAAATGCAGGTCATTATCAAGAAAAATGTCAAATGGTACTTGGATAGTGGATGCTCAAGATATATGATAGGAAATTCAAGTTGTTTTATAAAGCTCATCCAAACAAATGGAAGAAAAGTTTATTTTGGTGGAAATAACAAAGGAAGAATTGTCGGATGCGGAATAGTAAATATTGGAAGCCTGATAATCAACAATGTCTCATTGGTAGAAAGACTAAATTACAATCTACTCAATATAAGTCAACTGTGCGACACAGATTTCAAAATCAATTTTCAAGAAGGAATATGTTCGGGAACCAGTAAAGACTTCTCTCAGACTTTCACGGGGCAAAGACATGGGAACATTTGTCTTTTGGATATCAAACCAGAAAAATCTTAATGTCTAATTTCAATTCAAGAGGAAGCTAATCTCTAGCATCGAAAACTTGGCCATATTAACATGAATCAAGTTACCAAGATCTCTTCAAAGAAGCTTGTTCGTGGACTACCCAACCTGACATACCAAAAATTTGAATTATGCACATCATGTGTGTTGGGAAATCATGTTAGAAGTTCTTTCAAACTAATAAATCAAGTTTCCACTAATCATGTGCCGCAGCTCTTGCATATAGATCTCTTTGGACCAACTAAAACTCAAAACATTGGTGGAAAGAGATATTGTCTAGTAATAGTGGATGATTATTCACGATTTACTTGGGTATACTTTTTGGCAACATGTGTTCTCCTTTCCATAGACTCCCGAACAAAATGGAGTTGTGGAAATGAAGAATATATCGTTGCAAGAAATAGCTAGAATACTTTTAATTGAAAGCAACATCTCTCTTTGTTTTTAGGCTGAAGCAGTTTCCACAGCATGTTATATCATTAACAGAGTTTCCTTAAGGTATATTCTGGAGAAAATTCCCTATGAGTTGTTCAAAGGAAAGAAACCAATTGTTTCATATTTTCATGTGTTTGGTTAGAAATGTTTTGTATTGAAAAATACAAATGATCGAATTGGTAAGTTTGAAGAAAAATCAGACGAATGAATCTTCCTTGGATATTCAACCTCCAGCAAAGCTTATAGAGTTTACAACAAAAATACTCAATCTGTGGAAGAATCGATGAATGTCAAATTTCAAGACCTTATACAAAATTAATCGATCCAGACTCAACCTGAAGAATTTGAACCTGCTCCAGACTCTACAAAGTCTAACTCCCCAGAAGCAGCTCAGACTTCAGAAGGTCAACAACGAATGAATGTTGAAGAATCAACTGAAGAAAAAGTTTAACAGTTTGTCAGATTAACCAGCAACTGGAAGCACAAGTCCAATCATCCAAAAGAACTTATTATTGGTGACATTGATGAAGGGATTCGTACAAGATCCAAAAGGCATGAAGAGTCTAGTGCTGTGGTTCTTATTTCTGAAATATAACTCAAAAGCATAGAAGAAACTTTAATTGATGAAAGCTGTATTGAAGCTATGCAAGAAGAACTCAGGCAGTTCACTGTTAACGATGTTTGGGAATTAACTCATAAACCAAAAGGTAAATCTGTTATTGGAGCTAAATGGGTTTTCAGGAACAAGATGGACGGAAAAAGAAAAGTTATAAGGAACAAAGCAAGACTTGTGGCCAAATGATATACGCAAGAAGAAGTGATAGACTATGATGAGACTTACGCACCAGTGGTAAGGTTAGAAGCAATTAGATTATTACTTACTTTTGCTTGTTATAAGAATTTCAGGTTATTCCAAATGGACGTCAAAAGTGCATTCCTGAATGGATTTATCCAAGAGGAAGTTTATGTGGAACAACCTCCCGATTTTGAAGACCCAAGGAAACCAGACTTTGTATTCAGACTGAAAAAGACGTCATATGGTTTAAAGCAAGCACATTGAGCTTGATACGATAGGTTAAGTAAGTTTTTAATCCAAAATGGCTTTGTTAAAGGTAAAGTGGACACTACTCTTTTTATTAAAAGAAAAAGTAAAAACTTTTTACTTGTTTAAATTTATGTTGATGATATTATTTTTGGATTACCTAACAAAAATCTGTGCAAGAAATTCTCTAAGTCTATGTAGGATGAATTCAAGATGAGCATGATGGGTGAACTATCCTTCTTTCTCGAACTACAAGTGAAATAATTGAAAGAAGGAATTTTCATTCATCAAGAAAAATATGCTAAAGAACTTGTTAAAAAGTTTGGTTTTGAGAATTGCAAAAATACTGATATACCAATGTCAAGTTCTTCGAAGCTGGACAAAGATAAAGGAGGAAAGAAAGTTGACCAAAAGCTGTATAGGAGTATCATTGGTTCACTTCTTTATCTTACTGCCTCTAGACTTGACATTTTGCTTAGTGTTTGCATTTGTGCCAGATTTCAATCGGATTCCAAAGAATCTCATCTAAGTGCTGCGAAATGCATCATCAAATACGTTGCAACAACCTCTAAGTTAGGTCTATGGTATCCTAAAAAAGGAGACTTTACTCTCCTTGGATACTTAGATGTAGATCTAGCAGGATACAGAGTTGATAGAAAGAGCACCTTAGGCACTTGTCAATTGCTTGGTAACAGGACAATATCTTGGATTTCAAGGAAGCAAAGTACTGTAACTCTTTCAACAGCAGAAGTAGAGTATGTGGCTCTTGGAATTTGTTGTTCTCAAATCTTATGGATAAAACAATAACTAAGAGACTTTGGAATCGAATACTCATGCACCAAGATTAAATGTGACAACACCAGAGCGATTAATCTCACCAAAAATCCAATTCTTCACTCAAGAGCAAAGCATATAAAGATTCGACATCATTTTATTAGAGACCATGTTCAAAATAGAGAAGTCTTGATTCAATTCATTGACTCAAAGAATCAACTGGCGGACATATTTACAAAGCCACTGGAGAAAAGTCTATTTGATTCTATTCGATCAAGACTTAAGATCTTAAAGTTTGAAGAAGCTCAGACTCAAGGATAAAAGTCTAAAGATGCTCAGACTCAGAAGATCAAGAATTACGATTGTAAGTCATTTCAGTTCTAGCAATTTATCTTTTAGATAAAAACTCAAAAATGTATGATAGCTATTAATCTACAATTGATTGATGTTATCTTCCCAAGTTTTTGAAATTGTAGCAATTATTCTTTTTCGAAAAGGAAGTTATCTTTTTTGAGATGACAGTTACCTATCTTAAAAAAGGCAGTTATTTTTCAAAATGCATTTTTTATTTTTCCTTTTATGACCATCTGTATACCTCGTTTCGATTGCTTTATATACTGTCTTTCTTCTTCATTTTTACTCACAAATCTTAGAAGCACAGAACTTCACTTTTTTACTTTTTCTCTCTAATTTAATCCTTAAAGTTTTCATCTTTCTTGTGAATCGAGTTCGGAAATTCTTTCAAAGATTATGATAATGTCTTCCCAAAGAAAGTCCTCAAGGATTGCAAGTAGGGGACCACAGCATATGCATAAGGGTTCTATGCATTTTGACTTGACCGAGGAAGAAGAATCTCCAAGGCAACAACAGAGTCCCCAACATTCTCAACCGCGCCATTCTCCTCAGGCTAGACCACAAAATGTTCAACAACAACAAGCGGAGGAAGAAATTATTAAGGATGCCGAATCTGTAAGGACTCTTAAGCCTGCTTTTACTTTCAAACTCTACTCTGCCTTAAAGGACGAAGGTTCTCCAATGACCTTTATTGATGAATTTTTAAAAGAAAAGGGGTACTGAAATGAAACCTATTTTTTACAAACGATGGAATGTTTGGGAATTGCTCCTGCTGGTTCAATAGAAATGGCTTTTGCAAATTTCCCAAGTGATCAACGTGTTGAAGGATTTAGTCAACCTGATGGAAAAGATGATGATGAAATGATGTTCACTCATTTTAAGTCTAGAATGAGTGTTGCGACGAACATTCGAGGAAGAAGAGTAGATTTGTTTCGTTCTGAGGAACATAAGCGAATTTACTCTAAGTTGCTGAAGCGAGGGGTGATGAACCCAAGGAGTGTGGATTTTGATTTTCTTGACTTTCTGAACGTGAAGTTATGGGAGAAATTTACTTTACTTCAACTTGAACGATTTTGTTCTAAGACAACAGTAGCTCATCCATAACTTATTGCGCATTTCTATTCCAATCTAAGCTTTTTGGATGCTAATAGATTTTCTTTCAGTGTTAGAGACTAGGATTATGTGGTTGATATGGACACTCTGGTTGATATGATTGGAGTAGAGAGAGGGATTTTCCAATCAATTAGTGTGTTTATTGGTCGTGCAACTATGGAGCTTGTTCGAGATAGAATGGCAAAAGGCCGGATTTCGTACTTGAGGATGAGTGCCTCAAATGTCTTGCTTAATAAGATTGTGATTAATTGTCTTAGACCCAAATTCACGTCAAAGACTGACGTCTCCAATTCAGAAGCGAAGCTGATGTATGCTATCAATGCTGGTCAAAAGTTCTCTCTGCCGCACACTATCGTGTTTCACATGTATAGATCAATGGTAAAGGACAAGGGCCAACTTCCTTATTCATCACTTGTTACTTAGTTATTCAGACATTTTAAAATTCAGCCTCCCAAAATTTTGTGTGTTCGAACCTGTGATCCAATGGTGGTGGGACTGAAGATGGTTTCAAAGATGCGTTTGAAGGAGCTAAATAAGGCTTTAGAGAGATTTAAGGAGAAGACTTTTGTCAAGACTCGTTAAGACCCTGTGGCTGCAAAACAGAAAGGCAAGGAGCCCATGACAACTCCATCTAAGAAAATGAGAGCACTCATCCTGTAAGATGAAGAAGATGAGGAGGACATCACCATTTCCACTCTTGCCTTAAAGAACTTACAGCGTCTTGTTCTAGAGACAAAGGATAGAGAGAACCAAGACAGAGAGGAAACATAGCAGAGGAGTGAAGAGAGGGAAACAATGAGGAAAGAAGCAAGGGAAGGAAGAACTGCAGAAGAAGAGCAAAGAGGAGAACAAGGTCATCATGTCAATGAAGAAGAGACAGAGCATGAAGAGTACTTCTCTCCACCTGAAGGCACTGAAACAGGGGGAGCTGCTAATAAAAGAGGTACTCATTCACTTGCTTTTACTAGTGATGATGTCAATCGTTCTCATGCCGATCCAGAAGACGTATATGCATCTCAATTTCCTGAAGAAGGTAATGAGGTTTCATCTTCAAGTCTGGATGCTCATGCTGAAGTTCCATCATCTGCCAATACTCCATAAACTGATCATACTGAAGCAAGCACTCAAATTGACAACTCAGCAGACCTTGAAAAATTGCTTGATGTTCTTATGGAGATCAGAGGTTAGATTTATGCTTTGGGATGTGAATTTCAAAATATATAGAATGCTAATCAAGCTACTTCAGTTTCATTGCTCAATCAAGTTCAGGCCCTTAATCTTCAAGTTCAAGCAACTGCTAAGGGTGAGGAAGTAGCGCAACTGAAGGAGGATCTGAGAAAGCTGGAGGAGACTGTCAAGTTGATGAGAGATTTCCAGCTTGTTCGCGTTCCAAAATAATTTTAATTTTATCCAATTCTCTTTTTCGTCTCTACCTTTTTAATGCTGAAAAAAAATGGGGAGAAGTTGGTGCAGATTTGACTTTTAGATTTGACTTTATTTTTGTTTGGTTGTGACTGGTTTGGACTGTGTTTTGATTGTTTAATGCTTGCAGTATCTTAAGCATTGTTGGTATTCATGGCAAAGATAGTTGTTTTTACAGGACTAACTCATTTCTTGTGGATGCAGATTTGATACTATCTTTATCCTAAGCCATTTATCTTTTATGAGATATCCTTGTTTGCTTGAGTATTATCTTGCAGGTCAAAAGTCTCCAAATCTGCAGGAAAGTTTTGTCACCATCAAAATGGGGGAGATTGTTGGAGAAAAGTTCTTTATTTGTTTTGAAGTTGACAAAATGTTTCCATCAGTCTAATTTAAAGATTTGCAGACTATTTCGTCAAAGTCTGAAGATCGCCAGACTCAAGATTTAAAGTCTGCCCTCATTAACAGTTTCTAGACCGACGAAGAAGACTTATCCAGATGCGAGTATTTCTTTAAGGTTTTGATTCGAGCGGCTAAAGAAGTTCTCACGGTTGAAGATAGCATCTCAAGATCTATTATTCGTTTTGAAATTAATTCGAGTAATTTGGATCCCTTAATTGGCGAAGTATACTTGGAAGGTTCTACTTATGGAAATCTAGATTCTAATTGTATGGGCGAGCATAATTGGTAGGCTATCATCACATTTCTTAAGTAACTCGAGATCTCCCTAATTGATTCTGTCCAACGGGTAGATTGGAAGAACTCTTTTGGAATGTGTCAATGGTTATGAAGTCATGTAGAAGTATATAAGGAAGACGCTTCAGTTATTCGAGTGTGTGCGTGATAGATAGATTCCAAAATCTGAAGCTTCTTGTTCTTTGCTAATTCAATTGTTGAGCGTAAATTTGTACTCAAAAGAGAGTCTAGATATTTGTGAGGCCTTGTGGAAGTATAGCAGAGTCTCTACATTGTGGAATCAAGGACGTGAGATTGTAACAATTCTTTTAATTCATAGTGAAATCCAACCAGTGGGTTGTTAGTGCAGGAGAGTGGATGTATGTTTGGTTTAAGCCGAACCACTATAAACTTTGTGTTTTTATTCTCTTCCCTGAACTCTTTTATTTTGTTTGTAGTTCTATTTAACTGCTAAAGTTTAATCTCGCTCAAAGTCTGCTGCTCTTCAGACTCAGGTTTTCACTACATTTTGCAGAATTTGTTTTTACACTTATTCATCTCTCTCTAGGTGTTCATACTAGTACTTTCAATAATAAAATAAAAAATACGTCAGTACTTTTTCCAAATAACCTGTTGGTTACTACAAAGTCACAAACTTTTTTCTAATTTACCAACTTTTATTTATGTAACTTAAGCTTTTGATTTATTAACTATTATATGAAATCACCAATCTAGATTAGAGTGAATTGCCAACTTTTGTCATATTGTATTAGTAACTAGTTTTAAATTACCAACTCTCATTCATTAATGGCAATACTCTCTTTTCTACTTTAACATGAAAATTACATATATGCCATTGGCATTAAAAATTCTTAGCTTTAATATTACTTTCCTCTATCGAACTCCATAGCTCCATAAATCATTTCCAACAGAATATGGTTTTCTAAGGGAAGATTTTGAAAAAGTTTAAGAAATGATATGCAAACCTCGTTCACGCTAACTCAGGAGCTTAGAAAAAGGATGACTTGTCAGCTCTAGCACTACCCAGGTTCAATCTTTTCAATTCAACTGGAGACCCATGTGACACGCGTGGCACTCTCAATGTTACTCAAGCACAATGACATGGCAATACTCGAATGCTTAATCTTTTCTCCGATAACACGGTACTATGAAAGCAAAGGAATCTAACGAGTAAGTCGAGTCATGCGCATAAAGAAAATGTAACGTTTTAAATTCAGTTTGTACTCATTGAATCTCTTCAAGCCAAGTGACAACGAGGTATTCCATTACCAATTTCTTAGTCTTGAACTTAGTCTGATTTGTGGAAGTCGATATGTAATGTATCTATTGATATAGTTATTATTTTCAAACTTGACAAATCAGAGATTGCGCATGATGCATCCGGACATGCAAAGAGGCTCGCCATGAATAAGCTCTCAGTTGAGGGCAAAGGCCCAAAAAAGCTCGAATGTTACAAGCTGGCCCGCCTATTTTTCTACAACTACACCAACAAGATCACCATTAATGTAGGCCTTGTCACCTTCTTTAAAGTCTATACTGCAATATCTCACCTTTTCTCGTGCTTTTATTCTAACTTAAGCATCAAAGGGTCCGCGTAATCAAAATGCAGAGACTTTCTTTCTTTGTCGTACGCAAGTCCAAGGTGCTTGAGGTCTATTGCCCCCACGTTAAGGCTAGGACCCGCCGGATTTACGTAAAAACTGTCTAAAACTTTGACAGCCTTGTGTTGAGAATCCGAAATACGGAATTGTCAGTTTATTTCTTTGTAATAACTTTAGTTCACAGTTTGATGGACGATGATATCTAGCAACTATCCAATGAGTTGGTTTTGGTAGTTAAGCAACAAATTTATGTGGGTCATATACACACATGACACAGGATTGATTATCTAACTATTCAATAAAGGTTGTTAATAGATATCTGCCATATACGGGTTATAAATTATAAATTACAAAAAACTTATTAATCGACCAGACAAAATATTTCTTTATACATCATCAATTAGCTAAACACTTGATCTGATTGGGTTTGAAGTAAAACTTTTGGACCATTTGCTTGAAAGTATTGTCTAACGAGTTTAGTTTGTTAATAAACGCCAACTTTTGTAACTGGTCGAATGATCGGCTAAGGTTATGAGATGTTATATCCAAAGTATGTAGTTGATGATTTTTTCTGAGAGGTTTGCTTAGGTTCAGGTTTTCCAAATTGATTGATGGTTGTTTTGTCGGTTTTGGATCCTGCAACGAAATATCTTTCACCAAGTGTTATATTTTGATTTTTATTGAAGGAGACTCTGATTTTGTGTTAGCTTTGGATAGAGATGGTGAAATAGGAACGAGACTACACACTTAATAATCTCGTAATTAAAGAAGTTGTTGGCTTATCTCGTAATTAGTGTTGAAACCTCATCAATAACATCATCCAAACTCACTTTATTTAATAATGAAAGCCCATTAAAATTAAAGTAATCTGTACAATATCGAAGGTACTTCAACAACGCTAGGTATGAACAAAATGTCCAATAAAGCGCTACTTTCCACTAAACTTCAGGACACAATGTCGGAATCTCTAATCAACAGCATTGAACAGTAAGAATGATGCTTAGTAGACAACAATCTAGGATGAATACAAGGATACAACATCGGAATCTAATAAACCATGCTTGACAATGATAACTACACCTAGTATATGATATTGCTAGTATGAGTACCTAGAGGGGGGTGAATAGGTATACAAAGATTTTTCTTGATAATTTCTGTATACTTGGGCAATACTTAGACAGTTGAAGGATTTGCGTTAAGTAATAATCAACGTAAGACTGAGTAAGGAAAGAGAGAATTAAACACGCGGTTTATAGTGGTTCGGCTTGATCCAAGCCTACGTCCACTCTTCTCGCACTGACGACAGCCAATTTGGCTGGATTCCACTATGAACAAAGAGATGTTACGGTGTTGATCTTCCTCGATTTCTCGGTGTAGATGATCTACCACACTCGCTCAAGGTATCACCAAGTATATACACTCTGTGTATACAATTTCGCTCAGGATTTGTATCGACTAATAATCAAGGAGTTTCAGACTGGAATTTTTCTATCAATCACACTCTCAAACAACTAGAACGACTTCCTTTTATACTCTTTTATGCCATCATACCGTTGGCACTTACCAAAGGAATTCCTCCAATCTACCCGTTGGACGGAATCAATCAAGAAGATCATTCGAGCTATAAAAGGAACCTGACGATAGCCCATCAATCCTGTTCGCCCATACAATCAGGATCTTGGTTTCCAAGAATAGAACATTCCAAGAATACTTCGTCGACCATCGGATCTTCAATTGATCTAGATACGAACAAAAGAATCCGTTGTGATTATCCAACCAAAAAGGATCTTCTCCAGACGATAGGATAAAATCCTCAACCATATACTTCGGCTCTAGATTTCCTTCGTCACTGGATCAGAAAGACTGTCAATGAGAATAGTCTTGAGTCTTGAGTCTTAAGTCTTGAATCTTGAGTCTTGAATCTTGAGTCTGGTGATCAGAAAGTCTTCAGACTTTACACTAGACGATCTGCAGATACACAGACTAGACTGAAAGAAACGTTTTGTCAGCTTCAAAATATTCTGGAAAGATTTATCCAACAATCTCCCCCTTTTTGATGGTGACAAAACTTTCCTGTAGATTTGAACCACTTTGACCTGCAAAAACATTTCTCAAGCAATATGGCAATCTCATAAAGATTAACAAAGCAACCAGACTCTGCATCCACAGAAAATTGGTTAGTCTTTCATGAGTAATACCATATAACAATACTTGAAATGAATGCAAACAGTCAAGCATTTAAATCCACAGCCAATTCAGTCAGATTCAAGTTCATATCCAAGTTCACTCAAGTTCAAAAAACAAACACATTCAAACAAATTTAAAGTCAAAGAAAGTTGGTTGGTTGGTTCAAATTGCTTTCTCCCCCTTTTTGTCAACATTAAAAAGGTGAGAAAGATGTCATGTCTGCTTGGGAATGCGCACAATCTGGAAATCCCCCATGGACTGGACTACTCCTTCGAGCTTCTTCAAGTCTTCCCTCGGTTGAGCTACCTCCTCCCCTTTGGCATTGGCTTGAAGTTGCAGAGCGAGGTCTTTCATTTTATCCTCCAGGGTGACTGAAGATGCTTGTCCAGCAGTCTTCATGGCTTGAATTTCAAAGTCCAGAGCATATATCTGGCCACGCATTTCCAGAAGAACATCCATAATACGACGAAAATCTGCAGAATTGTCCGTCTGAGTACTTGCATTTGCTTTTTCCGATGGAGTGAATGCAGACGATGGCGCTTCTGTA
This sequence comes from Eucalyptus caleyi, assembly GCA_014182885.2. Classification (NCBI taxonomy): domain Eukaryota; kingdom Viridiplantae; phylum Streptophyta; class Magnoliopsida; order Myrtales; family Myrtaceae; genus Eucalyptus; species Eucalyptus caleyi. The sequence continues at coordinate 4,290,102 of CM024470.2, forward strand.
AAGTCTTGCAGATTTGGTTCTGACGTATCGTGTCCTTCTTCAGGCAATTGAAAAGCCTGAAATTCTTTTGGGGCTGCTGGAGATTGTCGTAGACCTTCACTATTGGCAGCATGAGGTGAAGATCTCTCTTGCTCGCCAACTCCCCCTGTCTTTAGGACATCAAGAGGAGAAGAGTGATGATCATGCTCTTCTGTATCATTCTCTCCAGATTCAGCTGCAGACTTTTCTTGCTCTTCTTCTCCTTCTTCTTCAGCTTCTGTCTCCTTCTCTCTCTGCTCTTCTTCTTCTCTGTTCTTGTCTTCTTCTTCTTCTCTCTGTTTCTTCTGCTGTTCAGTTGATTGGGAAACAGAACGTCTTGTTCTTATCAGGGCAGTGATTGTAAGATCTTCCTCCTCCTCTTCATCTTCCAAGATGAGAGTTCTCTTCTTTTTGGTGGGAGCACCAATGGCTTCCTTTCCTTTTCGCTTTGTAGCAGACGGAGCTGGAGTCTTCACTTTGAATTTCTCCATTGCCTTTGAAAGTTCTTACAGACGCATCTTCGTTAACATCTTCAAACCTACCACCATCTTATCGCACGGTCGAACACAGAGAGTGTGTGGCGGTTCAATATTCATGTGTCTGAAGATCCTGGTCACCAGACCTAGATAAGGCAATTGTCCCTTGTCTTTTGACATTGCTCTGTACATGTGGAAGAGAATAGTGTGAGGGAGAGAGAACTTCTTCCCAGAGTTGATTGCATACATCAATTTTGCTTCAGAATTAGACACATCAGTCTTTGATGTAGACTTCGGCCTAATGCAATTGATAACAATTTTGTGCAACACAATGTTGATGGCACGCATCCTTGAATAAATGATTTTCCCTCAATATTTCTATCTTCGACAAGGTCCATTGTGGCACGAGCAAGCTGAGACTTTGACTGGTTGATATCGTCCTCGCTCAACTCCAATTATGTCCGCCAACATATCCACATCCAACACATAATCCCGATCTCGAACTTTGAAAGATATTCTATTCGCATCGATAAAGCTAAGATTTGAATAGAAGTATGCGATCGATTGTGCATATCCGTCCGTGGTGTCGTGCAAAAACGTTCCAGTTGAAGCAGACTGAACTTTTCTCTCAAGTTCACATTCACAGCATCTAGGAAATCGAAGTCGACACTCCTAGGGTTTATCACCCCTCGTTTCAGCAGTTTGAAGAACAAAGTTTCCTGTTCCTTTGATTTAAATAACTCCATCCTCTTTCCCTTCACCTTCGCAGCAACACCCAATCTCGGTTGAAAATCAGTGAACATTTTGTCATCGTCGTTCCCATCAGTCGGATTTGGGCCCGACATCCGAGGGTCACTCGGAATATTTGCAAGCGCTTCCTCTGCTTTACCTTTGGGAGCAATTCCCAAATCCTCCATTTTCTTCAGAAAAATGTACTCATTCCCATAGTTCTTTTCTTTAAGAAAATCATCCACATATTTCATCGGAGTCCTAGTACTTTTCAATGCACGGTAGAGTTTGTAAATATAAGAGGGTTTTGGACTCTTACGGTGCGTCCTCGATTACCTCTTCCTCCGGATGTTGACCCGCACCTTGTGGGGTAGAAGGCGTTGAATGACGTGGTGGAGAGTGAATCGGGCTGTGTTCTTGACTCGATAATTCTTCCTCTTCCGTGAGATCGAAGTGGGTAGGTCCCTCCTTCATCTTCTGTGGTCCCCTTGACGCGATTCTTGAAGACTTCCTCGAAGAAGACATTCTTCTTGTCATTTGAGAGATTCCTTTGCTTGCTTTCCCAAGAAAAGATGACAACTTTTCGAGGATGAACACGAAGTAGAAACAGGATTGAGAGTAGAATGCTTTTAGGGTTTTGAAGATTGAAAGAGAAAAGCGTGTATATATATAACTCGGTTTTGAAAAGGGAAGTTCAATCGGTACAAGGAAAGTGTACGAATACCTCTTTTCGAAATCAATAACTGCCAAAATTAATCCTTTTGAAAAGACAAGTTTTTCAATTTTCACGGAGACTACAAAATAACTAAACGAAAGATCATACCTTTTCGAGTTTAGATAAAGTAACAACTTACAGTCTATAGTCATCAACGTCTGAGTCGTAGAGATTTGAGTCTGACGAATATCAACTTTTACGAGTCGAAGGTTGGAGAGTCTCTAGACTTTAACTTCTTCGAGCTTCAAAATGTTGAGTCTGGAGCGGATAAAATCAAAATGATTTTTCTCCAAAGGCTTTGTGAATATATCCGCTAGTTGACTTTTGAATCAACAAATTGAATCGAGATTTCTCCACTTTGAATATGATCTCTAATGAAGTGATGTCGAATTTCTATATGCTTTGCTCTTGAATGAAGAATTGGATTTTGGTGAGATTGATTGCGCTGGTGTTGTCACATTTGATTTTGTGCATGAGTCTTCAATTCCAAAGTCTTGTAGCTGTTGTTTTATCCATAGAATTTGTGAACAGCAGCTTCCAAGAGCAACATACTCGCCTTGTTGTTGAGAGAGCTACGGTGCTTTGTTTCCTTGAAAACCAAGACACTGTCACCTTCCAAGCAGCGGCAAGTTCTGAAGTACTCTTTCTATCGACTCGCATCCGGCCAGATCTGCGTCCCGAATATCCCGGAAGATTAAAGTCTCCCTTCTTAGGATACCAAAGACCAATGCTTGAAGATGAAGCAACGTATTTAATAATACGTTTTGCAGCACCTTGAGATGGGATTCTCTAGGATCGATTGAAACCTAGCACGGAGATACAAACACTTAACAGAATGTCGGTCTAGAAGCAGTAAGATAAAGAAGTGAACCGATGATGCTCCTGTACAGCTTTTGATCAACTTTTTTCCTTCCTCATCTTTGTCTATCTTCAAAGAACTTGACATTGGTATATCAGTCTTCTTGCAATTTTCCAATCCAAATCTTTTGACAAGATCATTAGCATATTTTTCTTGGTAGATGAAAGTTCCTTCCTTCAATTGCTTTATTTGAAGGCCAAGAAAGAATGTTAATTCTCCCATCATACTCATTTCAAACTCATCCTGCATAGACTTAGAAAATTTCTTGCATAGACTTTCATTAGAGGATCCAAAAATAATGTCATCAACATATATTTGAACGAGTAAAAAGCTTTTGTTTTCCTTTTTGATGAATAGAGTAGTATCTACTTTACCTTTAACAAAGCCGTTCTGTAGTAAGAACTTACTTAGTCTGTCGTACCAAGCTCGAGGTGCTTGCTTTAGACCATACAGAGCCTTTTCGATCGAAGACCGAGTCGGCTTCTTTGGGTCTTCAAATCCAGGCGGTTGTTCCACATAAACTTCCTCTTGGATAAATCCATTTAGGAAAGCACTTTTGACGTCCATTTGGAATAACCTGAAATTTTTGTAACAAGCAAACGCAAGTAGTAGACGAATAGCTTCTAACCTTGCTACAGGAGCGTAAGTCTCATCATAGTCTATTCCTTCTTCTTGCGTGTATCCCTTGGCCACGAGTCTTGCTTTATTCCGTATGACTTTTCCTTATTCGTTCATCTTGTTTCTGAACACCCATTTGGCTCCAATAACAGTTTTACCTTTTGGTTTAGATGTCAATTCCCAGACATCATTAATGTTGAACTGTCTGAGCTCCTCTTGCATAGCTTCGATCCAGCTTTCATCAGATAAAGCTTCTTCTATGCTTTTTGGTTCAATTTCAGAAATGAGAGCCACAGCACTAGACTCTTCACGTCTTTTGGATCTGGTACGAATTCCTTCATTAATTTCGCCGATAATGAGATCTTTAGGATGACTGGACTTGTGTTTCCAGTTACTGGTTGATTTTTCTGGATGATGATCTCTTTCTTTATTTGAATCTTCATGAACATCTTGATGCTGGTCTTCCAGAGTCTGAGATACTTTTTGAGTTGTAAGCTTTGGAAGGTCTGGAGCAGATTCAGACTCTTCATATTGAGTCTGACTGGGTTCATCTTGCGTAGAGTCTTGAAATTTGACATTCATTGACTCCTCCACAGACTGGCTCTTCTTATTGTAGACTATGTAGGCTTTGCTTGATGTAGAATATCCAAGGAAGATGCCTTCATCTGATCTTTCTTCAAACTTACCAACTCGATCTTTTGCATTTTTCAATATAAAGCATTTGCAACCGAACACATGAAAGTATGAAACAATAGGCTTTTTACCTTTGAATAATTCATAAGGGGTTTTCTCAAGAATAGGTCTTAGGAAGACTCTATTGATGATATAGCATGCTGTTGAAACAGCTTCAGCCCAAAATCATGAAGAAATTTTGCTTTCAATTAAAAGTGTTCTAGCCATTTCTTGAAGAGATCTATTCTTTCTTTCCACAACTCCATTTTGCTGAAGAGTGTATGGAGAAGAGAATGCATGTTTAAAACCAGATTCATCACACAATTTTGTGAAATCTTGATTTTCAAATTCACCTCCATGATCTGTTTTTATACTTGAGATAACACATCCTTTCTCATTTTGAACATTTTTAGCAAATTTTTCAAAATAGGAAAAGGTTTCTGACTTACTTGCAAGGAAATATACCCAAGTAAAGCGAGAGAAATCGTCCACAATTACTAGGCAATATTTCTTACCTCCAATACTGGGTTCGGTTGGTCCGAAGAGATCCATATGCAGCAACTGAAGTACATGGTTAGTAGAGACATGATTCATTGGCTTATATGAACTTCTTACCTGTTTTCCCAGAATACAGGGTGTGCATGGATCGGACTTTTGATATGGTAATTTGGGTAGACCTCGAACAAGCTGCTTTGATGAGATTTTGGCTAATTGCTTCATATTGACATGGCCAAGCTTTCTGTGCCATAAGCTTGCTTCATCTTGGATTGAAATTAGACATTGAGATTCATTCAATTTCATGTCTAAGAGGTAGATGTTTCCATGTCTTCGACCCATGAAAGGCGAGTAGAGTCTTTACTCATTCCATAGCAAATTCCTTCTTGAAAGGAGATCTTGAAACCAGTATCACACGGTTGGCTAATCTTGAGAAGGTTATAGTTGAGTCCTTCTACTAGAGAAACATTGCTTATTGTGAGATTTCCAATTTTCACAGTTCCAAATCCCACGATGCTTCCTTTGCCGTTTCCTCCAAATGAAACATTTCCGCCGTTTACTTGAACAAGCTTTACGAAGCACTTTGAGTCTCCTGTCATGTGTCTTGAACATCCGCTGTCAAGATACCATTTTATATTTTTCTTGACGGAGACCTCAAATTCACTGTCTGAGTCTGATCCAGAATCTGAGTCTGAGTCTGAATGTGCCATCAAACATATGTTGGCATATTCATTATCACTCTCTTCACATTCTGTATCACTCCAGGTTTCGGCTTTGAGAGCTTTTTGAAACTTCTCAGCTTTTCCTCTTTTCTTCTTCAGAAGAGGACAGTTGGGTCGATGTGTCCCTCCTTCTTCTTACATTCGAAGCAAACTACATCTTTGTTTGGTTCCTCATCATCACCAGACTTGATGCTTTCTCTGGAAACTTTGTTTCTTTGAGTTGAACCTTCCGCCTTTTCTATTCGGTTTTCTGAATCTTCTTATCATGAGGGTGAGCTCCTCATCATCCATATCATCTTCAGAATCTGCATCATCAGAGTCATCATTTGATTTTAATGCAATAGATTTCTTACCTCTTGGATCTTCGTCCTCATTAATTCGTTCCACTTCATAAGATTGAAGAGTTCCGATCAGCTCGTCGACAGATAGAGGCATAATTCTTTGCATCTCTCTTATTAAAGTCTTTATATGATTCCAATCCTTGGAGAGTCCACGCGAAGCTTGTTCACCTTCATGGGATCAGAAATTTTTGTCCTTGGTTCTCAAGACCATTGACAATATCGTAAAACGACTAAACATGTCGGTTATAGATTCTCCTGGCTTCATTTTGAAGGCTTCGTATTGACCGAGGAGAATGTTAATTCTGGTCTCCTTCACTCGTCTGTCCCTTCATAGGTGATGTGTAATCTATCCCATACTTCTTTTGCTGTAACACAAGAAGATATTCTGTTATATTCAGTTGGAGATAAGTCACAATATAAAGAGTAAATTGCTTTCGCATCGAGTGCTTGTCTCTTGTTTATCTCTTCCGAGACATTCATTGGTATCAATAGTGTCTTTCCCTCTTTCGGAGATTGATGCAGCAGCAAGAGTGATTCCTCTTTCCACAACGTCCCATTCCAGAGGATCCTTTGATCGAAGGAAAGCTTTCATCTTGTTCTTTCAGGATGTTGTAATCCTTTCCATCGAAGTAGGGTGGTCTGGTATTGCTTTGCCCTTCCATCAGCCCTGGTGCTAGCATACTAGCCATGGATCTTTTACTCGAAGTAAAACACTTCAAACAAAGTAAGAACACGGGCTCGATACCAATTGATATTGCTAGTATGAGTACCTAGAGGGGGTGAATAGGTATACAAAGATTTTTCTTGATAATTTCTGTATACTTGCGCAATACTTAGGCAGGTTGAAGGATTTGCGTTAAGTAATAATCAACGTAAGACTGAGTAAGGAAAGAGAGAATTAAACACGCGGTTTATAGTGGTTCGGCTTGATCCAAGCCTACGTCCACTCTTCTGCACTGACAGCCAATTTGGCTGGATTCCACTATGAACAAAGAGATGTTACAGTGTTGATCTTCCTCGATTTCTCGGTGTAGATGATCTACCACACTCGCTCAAGGTATCACCAAGTATAGACACTCTCTGTGTATACAATTTCGCTCAGACTGTATCGACTAATAATCAAGGAGTTTCAAACTCTGGAATTTTTCTATCAATCACACTCTCAAACAACTAGAACGACTTCCTTTTTATACTCCTTTATGCCATCATACCGTTGGCACTTACCAAAGGAATTCCTCCAATCTACCCGTTGGACGGAATCATTCAAGAAGATCATTCGAGCTATAAAAGGAACCTGACGATAGCCCATCAATCCTGTTCGCCCATACAATCAGGATCTTGGTTTCCAAGAATAGAACATTCCAAGAATACTTCGTCGACCATCGGATCTTCAATTGATCTAGATACGAACAAAAGAATTCGTTGTGATTATCCAACCAAAAAGGATCTTCTCCAGACGATAGGATAAAATCCTCCACCATATACTTCGGCTCTAGATTTCCTTCGTCACTGGATCAGAAAGACTGTCAATGAGAATAGTCTTGAGTCTTGAGTCTTAAGTCTTGAATCTTGAGTCTTGAATCTTGAGTCTGGTGATCAGAAAGTCTTCAGACTTTACACTAGACGATCTGCAGATACACAGACTAGACTGAAAGAAACGTTTTGTCAGCTTCAAAATATTCTGGAAAGATTTCTCCAACAGTATACACTGTCCTTAAATGCACATAACACAACGTTGGAATTTAATCAACAACGCTAGGCAAATGCAACGTCTAATGAACATTGTCTATAGATAAAACTGAGGGCACAATGTTGGAATTTAATCAACGATGCTGGACAATGGTTAGCATTGGAATCTAATTGATACCACCTCTTGGGATATGGATGCTCGCCATAATTGAATCTATGATGGGAATCTTAAGCTACAACTAGGCTAGACTAGGTAAAGATAAAGACAATAAAAGTAGTTTTGGGTATTGCTCGGGGGGATCCTCTGTTGGATGGCTGATGGTATTTATAGGCTAACTTGGTAACAATCAATGGTCGGTTACCTCTTCCTCAAGAATCGCTTCACATTTCAGGTTAAACCACCTTATCCATATTATCTTGACAGCTATGTCATGGCTTGCGTAGCAAGTATTTAATTGCTTTTCTTTTGAGTTAGGCGCCTTTAAACTTGTTCCCACCAATTTTCAGCACCACGGTTGCATCTCAGTCATTGATCTATGACTTCGACACGTGGTACTTCGCTGTTCCATCATGACATTCCATATTGTGGTCTTGTCGAAATTCAGCTCAAAATTCCTCTGAATCCTTAATTATCTTTTCTTATATGAATATTTGTGGGCTGGGCCGATAAATTATAGCCTAGACATGGTCGCGACGATTGTTTCAAGACTTTCTATCCCTCGTGCCTTTCACATGCCCATAGGGATATTTCTAGGTGTCAACGATGGTAGAACATTTGATAAGAGTGAAGTAGAGTCAAAAACCTTTAGCATTCTTCTAAGATGGTGTCTTGCTCTTTTAGTATCTTGCGAATCTTGTTCCTTTTTTTTTGGCTAAAGCGAATCTTGTTCTTCATTCAATTTACTAGACCGTCGTATTGCAAGAGCTGCTACAGGACTCTCTGCTTAGTATCTTGTGAATCATGATCGCGCACTCATAGTGATGGTGCTATTATGTAACCATCAATCTTAAGACACATATAACAAACATATTTACGAAAACGTAACATTTTGCTTGTAGATGACATACATGCATATAACTCTATGAGAAGCACCATTGCTTGCACTTAGAGCGAGGCATTTGCCTGAAGCCAAAAGCATCTGGACCGGACCTTCGGATCAATAATATGTTGAGACTTTGGCATATTGGAGGGGAGGCTGGGATGCCTTGCCTTCAAGTTCAAAACGGCCATTGCCGCTTCAATCGAAGGCCGAGAGCTAACAATGGGATGAGCACACCAAAGGCCCGCAACTATCAAGGCTTTCGCCTGTTTCTTGTCGAAATTATCCCGAGCCTCGAGTCCACGACATTGAGCCACTTCCTGCGCCCATACGCTTCCAAACCCACTCTACAAGGCCTTGTTGGCCTTGTGCCAAGCCCATGACTCTTCTCCCGCATAATATTTCCAAAAGTGCGAATTCGAAACTATAGATATCAAATTCCTTATTTGGCTTACATGTTTGATAATATTTTGGAGCCAGTGTTCCTATCAATTCAGTTGTTTTTGGCCCTTTGGAGTGGTCGACTAGCCTAGTCAATCTGAAATTTCCCAATTTGGCATTAAACTTTTCATCTTGCATGATATTGCTGGATTTGATATTCCTATGGATCACACATTGATCACATTTTTTGTGCAGGTAGTGTAGCATTGGGCCAATCCCTGAGTGATGTTATACCTCATTTCCCATGTCAACAAGCTTTTGCCCTTAAACAAATGATCCTCCAAGCTACCTTCTCTCATGAATTGGTAAATTGGGACAAATTTATTCACTTCATGACAATAGCCTATAAGGGTGCGAATGGTAATATTTCTATTCCAGGAAATAATTTTTTTTTCAGAAATAGTTTTTTTCTATTTCTACTCCCTAGAGTAAGTTTTGAATAAAACAATACAAAATTTCTATTCTCAGAATAGAAAAAGTAGAAGAATGCATTTGGTACGATCCATAATTTTTTTCTTTTTGTTAACGTAGAATTTTTTTTTAATTTTTTAAACTTTTTTCTTTTCTTATTTTCTTTTCGTCTTCCCATCAGCCGCTGCCATCTTTGCTTGCCGCCTGCTGCCAGCCACCTGAAGCAAGAAGAAGAAAATGAAAAAAAAGAAGAAAAAATTCACTTATTTCTAGAATTTGTTCTCGGGAACGAAAAGTTAATTTTTCTACTTCTTATTTTTGATCCAAATTTATTTCACAGCTACTTTTCTATTCCGGTTAATAAAAAAATCAGTTGACGTTACTAAATAGGTTTCTATTTTTCTTCTTCTTCTTCTTCTTCTTCTTCTTCTTCTTCTTCTTCTTTTAGGGGGGGGGGGATTAAAGAACACAAGAATAAAGGAACAAAAACATTCCCATGCACTACCTTAAGTTGCACCAAGCTCTTGTGCCTAAGTTGGCTTAATGACATCACCTCGGATATGTACTCCTTTATCCCTTGGCGGGAATCAGAGTTTATTATCTTCACAGCAACCCTTGTGCGAGTGTCTCTTGTGCTGTCCCATTTTTTTTTTCTCAGGTTAACCAAAAGCAAAAGAGGTTAATTCCATGAGTTTCAAACTTGAATTTTTTTTCTTACACAATCCCAAAACCTCATTTTCTTGGAATTCTATCAACTGTAAAAGAATCAGTCGCAATCGTCAACTCTTCATAGGAAAACTTCTAGGGTCCACTTAACTTTTCAAGCTCTTTGGTTAATTTTGCACTGTGTTCACCTTATTCTCCATCTCTCTTGGTCTCGGTTATGTTCTTTTCGGTTGTCTTAGGTCTTAGATGTGAAAACGCGATTTTAAGATCTCCATAGCTAGAATAAGAATATATATATATATATATAATCAAGTAAAAATATTAATGTGCTTGTTTTAGAATCCATCATTCTTGATGCGAAAAATTGATGATCCAAGCACAAGTACTTCTTCTTTATTGTCCTCTATATCACTGGTTCAATGAGACAGCTACCTCATTCTTTGCCGCTAGATGAATGCTTCTCTATGAGGATGATTGTAAGAGTTAGGATTATATGAGAGATTTAAGCACTATTTATAGAATTTCTAGTTAAACCCTCTCATTACAGGCTGGGCTCAACTCAGCCCACACTAACCAGTTCCATATGGACTAATAAAAAAAAAAAAACATTTTATCTCACCTTAGACTAATCACGTAAAAAAGTAAATTACAATATCAATTAATGTAGCTCATATTAGGCAAACTCTTACATTCTCCTACTTTGGCTATATTAATTGAAATTGTATTGTATGTGTGCATCTTAGTCTAGAAATAATTCCTAATAGTCAGTCATATTTCGTAAAGTCTAAAATATCGAATCATGACGGTAACTGCATGTATATATATAGAGCTTTCCATAGTCACAAATGCTTTTAACTTTATTGATATTGATTTACTATGATAGTGTGACAAATAGATAACATCTCTCATAGAAAATAATACCTTATGTGTCATCTCGTTTATCAGTCATTATTTTCTTACCTTAAGTGTCACAAAAACCTGTATCATTAGAGAATATCTTTATAGTTCCAATAAATCCACATATGTTTTGTTATTATAGTTAACCCTTCATTATGTTCAACAAGACATATGTTCAAAGTTAATAACCAGATGCCCCTAACTTTCACTCGAGGTTTATATAGTACCTTAAGATTTTATATTCAACAAAATAACAATGTACTCATAAATAATTTATTAAATGCAAAGTTGATTCATATCAAAATGTTGTTAAATGTAACAAATATAGATGTAAATTTTATTAGAGGAAAAATAAAAAAATAGCCCTCATTAAATAATAGTATCTCATAATGCTCCTAAACCCATGTTAATGACATGTCGCTTAAACACACAAGGACATAGGCTTTTAGTTGGTGGATCTATAACTATATCATCTGTAGGAATATGATCTACTACAATGTCATCATTCTATAATGACTTCTTTATTGTTAAAACTTGACTTTCACGTGCTTAGATCCCTTAATAACTCTATTATTATTAATAAATAACACTGTAGAGTTATTATCACAATACAATTATATGGGTCTATCTACAAAATAAAAAAAACGGTTAACTCTTAATGAGATTTCGGAGCCAAATAGCCTGAGTAATAGCTAAAAGTATGCTACAAACTTCACTTTTATGGTAGAAGAAAATATAGATTTTTAGTTTTCGCTTTTCCATGATATTGCACCTCTTGTCAACATAAAAATATAGTCTATTGTCGACTTCATATCATCCTGACAGCTAGCAAAGTCTGAATTCGAATACCTTACTAGTTGCAGGCCTAGAACATGTTTATAAATCAGCATATAATCTTATTTTTTTTAAATACCTTAAAATCTTCTTGGCAGTAATCTAGTAATTGTGTCCTCGATTTGATAGATATCTACCTAGAAGTCATGTCGCAAAAGTAATGTTTGGTCCAGTGTAAACTTGAACATACATGATACTTTCAAGTGTACTAGTATTAGGTATATCCTTTATTTGGGCATTCTTAAAATCTGAATTAGGGTATTGTGAGTGACTCAATTTATCATCTTTAATAATAGAAGCAATTCCCAACTTGTAGTACTGCATATTGAATCTTTCTAAAATATGATCAATATATGCCCTTTGAAACAAACGCAATAAATGGTAAGAACAATTCCTATGGACCTCAATGCTAAGAACAAAGGACGTCTCACTAATGTCTTTCGTGTCAAATTTTTTCGATAACATCCGCTTTATCTCATATCCAACATCACTACTCGTAAGTAAGATATTTTCTACATAAAGTATCATAAAAATATATTCCCTCCCACTAACTTTACAGTATATATAACGATCTATTTTGTTCTCAATAAATCTAAATAAAGTGACAACACTATATTGTCTAGATGCTTGCTTGAGGCCATAAATAAATTTCTTCAATCTACATACAAGCTTACTTGAATCGGCCGCAACAAAATCTTCAGGTTGCACCATATAAACCTCCTTATTGAAGTCTCAATTTAGAAAAGCAGTTCTAACCTCCATTTGGTATAACTTCATATCAAAATGAACTATCAATGTCAAAATCACTTAAAAAAGAATCTTTAAAAGAGACTGAAGAAAATGTTGCTTCATTATTTATTCATTCTCTTTGAGTAAAACCCTTAACTACCAATCTAACTTTAAACTTCTCAATTTTTCTCTTGGAATCCCTTTTAGTTTTTTACACCCATGCCATTTACAGTCGATGGCTTGAAACCTTCAGATAATTCAACAAGATCCCAAACATCATTGTGTTTCATGGATTACATCTTATTTTTCATCACATCTAGCCATAAATCTAATTGAGGATAAAAAAACAACATTTGTATAAGTCACTAAATCAATAACACAACCAATATCATAATCATGCTCTCCTAGGTAGACTTAATAGTTTTGTGATATAACTAAACATCTTTCCCTAGTCGGTCTACTTAATGAAGCTACTGCAACCTCATTTTGAACCCGAGGGGCTTAAAGAACTTCATCAGGAACTGCCTTAACAGCGGGATCCTAGGCCATAATAGACTTAGTTTATGACGTAGGAGGCTCCATAATCGTTTGCACAAGAAGAGATAGGTATCCAGTAATCCCTGCCATACTTTTATCTTCAATAATTTATGAGCAGCTATCATTTTTGGCTACATCAAATTCTAAAAATTTTGCTATTTGAGATTCCACAATTCTTGTACATTTATTAGGTTATAAAATCGATACCTCTTTAAATGATTTGGATAAGATACGAAGTAACACCGAGTAGTTTTGGAATCCAACTTATTCAGTGTTGGAATATATAACTCCACTTCTGCAGGACATCCCCAAACTTTAAGATGATTCAAGCTAGATTGATGTCTAGTTCACAACTCAAAAGGAGTCGATAGAATTACTTTGGTAAGAACATAATTTAGAATGTAAAGCATTGTTTTTAAAGCTTCACCCACAAAAAAACAGGTAAATTTGTTCTATTAATAATGCTTCCCATCATATCCATAAGAGTGTGATTACGCCTTTTAGCCACACCATTTTGTTCAGGACTCCCAAGTATAGTAAATTGAGCTACTATCTAAGAATTCTCAAAGTATTTGGCAAATGATCCTTTAAGTTGTCCAGCATCACCATACTTGTCAAAATACTTACCACTATGGTCAGATCTAACAATTTTTATGACTTTTCTTAACTGTTTCTCTACTTCAGTTTGAAAAATCTTGAATTTGTCAAGAGACTAGAACATTTTTTTAATCAAATATAGGTATCCATATCAGGAATAGTTGTTAATAAGTGTGATGAAATAAAAAATTTTATACAAAGTTATGGTATATGGTCCACTAATTTTAGTATGGATGACCTCTAACATGTTAGAACTTCAAACTGTAATTTTCTTTTTATCTTAATCATCTTACCTCCACAACAATTTACGCAAGTCTCTAGATTACTTTTAAGAGTAGACAGAATGTCAGCTTTTATCAGACTTTCTACTTTTTCTCTAGAGATGTGACCAATACGTTTATACCATAATGCATAAGACTATTTTTTAAATAAAAGTCCTTTTGGAAACAACATTTTTAGCTGAATAAGTGATGTGCATATTATTTGAAGATAAACAAAATCGTTGGCTCCTTTGGATAAGGCTCTGCTGATCCTCAACGAAGAGGTGAAGGGTTCAAAATCCAGGGGAGGCGCTAGGTGTATTAAGTGTGACTCAGGGATGGTGGGTCCTCCTGCTTAAGTGTCACTTGGGGGTTTACGGCGCGACTGTCGGCCGCAAGCCGGTTCCTCCGGTACCAAAAAAAAAAAAAAAAAACAAAATCGTTATAATCTATTGGACAAATTGCAGCACTCAACCTTATTTGAATTAAAAAATATATATGAACGCCACTGCTCTTTATTTCAAAATAGTATCTATACATGTCCAAACAAGACAAAAAAACTAAATTATGTCCAAAGGAATATATGTAAAAAGTGTTTTTAACATCATCTTAAAATCATAATCTAGAATCAAAATAACGTTTCCCACAAACTCAATGTCGACTTTAATGTTGTTTTCCACAATAAGCTTTGTATCAACCTCACTTGGCGTCCTTTAGTTTATGAACCCTTGTTTAGCAAACGCAACGTTAGTTGCATCACTATCTAGCTACCAAGAATTGGATGGGGCCTCAAATAGGTTGAATTCACAAATAAATGTTAAAGAATCATTACCTTTAAGTTCATTATTGGTTCTCTTGGACAACCAAGTTTTGTATTTATTGCAACGTTTCTTTACGTGTTTGTCGACACCTAAATTTTTGCCAAAAAAAAATCATTTCCGAAAAATGGAAAAATTGTTTTTCCACAAAAATATTTCATGTCAAATTCTTGCATATAGATTATCTAGGTATTTAGTGTATTTTTTTTTTAAATGGAAGATGTTTTTCCTAAAATAAAAATAAAAAAAGAAAAAAATTAATTAAATTAAAAAATAAGAAGAAGAAGAAGAAGAAAAAAAAAAAGAGAAGCAAGATGGGGCCAATGATATAAATGTGACTAGCCAAGCCTAGGAGGTCAAATTGTAATTAAAACGGCAAGTTGGGGCCAAAATGCAATTTTCAAAAGTTGAGGGACCAATTCGAAAATTTTGTAAAATCTTGCCTGAGCCCTTAAATCATCATCTTGGTCCTCAATTAAGTTGAAATTGAACTTGGGCTAGGTCTAATAAATCAAATTGGACAAAAAGGACCAAATTTGCATTGAATTGAGTATTTTCGGATAAGAAAATTGTCAACTTTGAGGGACTTTCTTACAAAATTGGGTGGGCAAAATTGCAAACTCCGGTCGAGATATTAAACTACTATACATGAGCTTGCTAATTGATCAAAAATCGTAGTCAAATTCATGGATTAAAGCACCCAAACCAGCTGACAAATCCCAGTCCACAAGTTGGTCTGAATTCGGAGTTACTGAGTAAGCAACTTGGTAGCCCCACCATTTCCTCCTCAGCTGCCCAAACAGCCTGATCTTTGCACGTAATGGAAGACCATAATTAATAGTGCAAGTGGACAAAAATTTGCTAGGATAAGCTACTGAAAGCACGGGAAAGTCGCAGCAAAATCGACACACTCAACATCTGCAAAATTTGAAAATTTTGACCAAATCAGAAAGTGGGTGGACTGCTTAGTTGGTAGGCTTGGCAAGAGGGCAAAAAGCCGGTCAAAAGATTGCTTAATGCAGTCGATAAGATCTATGAAGCATGCTTGTTTGAGGGATAAGAGGCATAAGACAAGAAACACGAGGAGGAGCTCGCGATCGTGCCCAAAATAACCCCTCATAATCAACTCTAGAAAAACAAGAACCCTGAAATTCCAAATCAACCTTTAGAGAGAAAAGTGAAATTTTCACAAACTTGCAGCCAAAATTTGCCAAAACTTTCAATAGAGATTGAAACTTCACTCAAATATCTTTCCAACCATAGGTCACATGTCCAAAATGGAGATCGGGAAGACCTCCTAAAGCGCCCCGAAAAGATACCGTCCTAGCGGGCCAAGGGAGTCCTAAGATTTTTCTAAGTGTTGAGCCCGGTTGGTCACGAGCAAGGAAAAGCGAGTGTTTTTGAGAAAAATGGAGAGATAAATGAGGAAATAAATGAGTTACAAGCCAGACTATAATACATATAGTTTGGGTTGGTTTTAAGTTGGTCAACAAAAGAGGTTTGGAAGCCTAATTTTTGAGGTTAACGAAAACCTTCGTTGTTAACTTTTTCTTTTGCAAACCTCACTTTCAGTTTGAAGGAATCATTTTCCATGTGCCCCCCGGAGGATAATTTATCGTTTCCTCGACCATGAGTCACTTGAAAACGGAACTAGGAAGCAAGGTAAGCATCTAAGATGTATTTTTGTTTGAGTTTGAACATGTTTTGATCACGAAAATCAACAGGAAAACTAGTTCGGAGAACTGATTTTCAAGGTTGAAATATTTCTTAGTGTTTAAAGCCTCTCTAATACCCCTATATGCTTGACTTGTTCCTCCCCCTTTGCATGCGTTTTTTGTCGTTGTCACTTTGATGAATGTTATATGGGAGTATAAATAATGCATAGGACAACCCGGTTAGTCTTTAAATCTCCTTGTGAACCATGAAACCATCTATAATGTGAGCCAAAAACCAAGCCACCCCACATTGAGACTTGGTTGGCCAACATAGATCATGCATGTACGCTTCTTGGAGAGTTTGTTTTGATGCGTTCGGTTAATCGTTTTTGGTGATGTTTGTTGTATTTGAAAGTAAATGTTACATATTTTAATCCGGATAGAGTAATATTTCATATAAATGTTGCATGTGATGGTTGTCGGGGCTTTAATCTAGGCATTTGATATGGCTGTTTGACTTGGGTTCAACACCAGATTTGCAAAATGGCTCCAACCCGCATATTAGAGGCCGTTTTCAGTTTGGTTCTTGCGTGTTCTAAGCTGTGGTTTCTAGCTAAACTTGTTCTTTATATGTAATAGTATATCTTTGAAACTTTGCTTTAACATGAGATTACTTATGGGTCGAGATTGAAGGCCACGAACATGGCCCGAGTAAGCCATTTTGAGGTGATTTGATGCAAGCCAAGTATTTGACAAAATGTTGGAACCAAATTTCGATCTTAAAACAGTTGTTTTGAGCTTGATTATTGTGATATTCATGTGCTGTGTTACTCCATGTTAGAATAGATCAATTTAAGGAATTATTATTAATATTCTTTTAAAAATATCAAATTAAGGCAAGAATGACATATATGAAATTTTATTAATTTTATAACGTCATTTTCCTAATTTAATGCTATTTTGATATTTTATAATCATTTTTGTAAATAATCCATTTTCCATATATTAAAATTATTTAGAGTAGTTTCATGCATTTAGAGTAATATCATGCATATTTAAATTCCCATTTCGCTCACAAGGGTCATGTCCCGAGGCGTAATAACAAGGCCATGTAATATTATTTGCCCGATTTGTATCGGGTCTTTCTTTTCTGCATTACTTTTAAGTCCTTTCAATTTCTTGGATGTTTATTTATCGCACTTTGCTTTTCAATAATTTGTGCGTAAATTTCTTTTCTAAATTATGTTAGGATTAGTTTAGATATTAAAAAAAAATTAAAAAACTTACAAAAACATTGGCATGGACACTTAGTGGTTTTATAAAGATTATAATTGGTAATCAAGATTGTGTGGCCATTTAGATAAACAATTTTCCAAGTTAGTGGTACCGCAAGGGTGCTGATAGAAACATTGGTATAAACAAGTCCCCGTTCCTAGAAATCTCTGGTTGCGTAGAAATTGAGACAACACTCCTATGTCTTGATTGATCTCTAGCCGACCTCAATAGGCTAGTGGCGACTTCTAGAATTACATAGGTTGTTAAGAACTAAAAAACAAAAATCCAATGTTGCGTGAGATATGGGCTTGGGAGAGTCCGCGCCTAATTTAGGGCCATTAGTCCGCCTCTTTAGGTAAATATCCCTAAACCTTCTTCCTTTTTCCCCCAAATGTAAAAGAAGGGCCGCGACAGTGTCCTCTCTCCCTATAAATGTAGCAAAGAACACAATGTGCATTTTATTTTTCTTCAATTTCTCTTCCTCTACCAACATCCTTGTAACCTGGTCATTAATTGAACAAGTCTTATCTTGAGATTTATAATTGGTCTTGATAATCCTAAAATCAAGAGGAAGAGTGTTTAAAGCTTGATGCATAAAGTAAGTAGTAGGAATAGTGACATCAAGAGTCTCAAGTTTTGTTTGCAAATTTACCGTCCTCATAACATAATCCCTAATTCCACAAGAACCATTATACTTTATATTAAAGAGTGTTTGTAGATTTATCCCTATCTTAGCTGTCACGCCCCGATCCTCCGAGCATGTGCCTATCCCTCTACGGTCGATTTAATAGCGACGTCTCAGGACGCGTCGCCGACCCATTCATTTTAATGCGCATGCGGAAGCGAATAAATAAATTTCTAGACAACAGTAAGATGTGATAGAAAAGCAAGGCCATAAATTTTGCAAACCACAACTCACTTATATATACATATCAAACTATGTCATATACAACACTAGCCAATATATACAAGGTCTGCAAAATGGGGGGTTTAGAGTGCTATAGATCCTCTAATAATTTGAGTCTTCAACTGAATACTCTGAAGTCCCTCAATTCGAAAGATTCGGATCCACCACCAAACCACCAGGAGGATCTGCCCTACCTTTTCCAAAAGCAACCTCTAGCACCGATATAGGGATCTCAGATTCCGGTATTGGACCCTCTCTCTGTCCATTTCTCTCACGACAGTACCATGATCTGTATTGATGGGGTACCTTATGGGGTAGCCCCACATCAACCCAGACCACGGACCTCATGAGTTTATAGACCCATTCCCTTGGGTTCCTATGAAGCAGAATATAAGATACCTACTCGGTGACTTTCTTCGGCTAGCCCAAATGCTCAGGAGGAGTTGCCATCTAAGGAACTGAAAATTTTATCTCACAACGAGGTGAGATGACGTTTCAGCAAGTTCACCTCCTAAATCCCAACTATGAAGAAAATACGTCCTAAGGGCTATCTAAGCACAAGCACAAGTCAGAGGATTTACCTTTGCCTCTGTTCCTTCCTACAAGTTAGTATAATTCATATATTCAACGAATCACTTCAACAAATCAAATCATCAAATCAGATCGAGTCATCAATCAATCGATCTAGTCGATTCTATGCCATCAAGACCATCTCTCGGTCAACTCATTCAATACTATCTATCTATAAAGTCCGATCACATCAAGGACTGCTCACCCTAAGCTAAAGATAGATAATATAACTTGCCAAAAGCTGATAACAACGTATACTGCTCGCCTTAAGCTGATATATCTAAGCCTGTAGGCTGATATAGTATACTGCTAATGCTCACGAAAGCTGTGTGGTACTTGATGCTGACCGAAGCTGTACAATTCTTAATATGCTCACCAAAGATGTGCCATGATCTGTATTGATGGGGTACCTTATGGGGTAGCACCGCATCAACCCAGACCATGGACCTCATGAGTTTATAGACCCATTCCCTTGGGTTCCCATGAAGCGAAATATAAGATACCTACTCGGTGACTTTCTTCAGCTAGCCCAAATGCTCGGGAGGAGTTGCCATCTAAGGAATTGAAAATTTTATCTCACAACGGGGTGAGATGACGTTTTAGTAAGTTCACCCCCTAAATCCCAACTATGAAGAAAATACGTCCTAAGGGCTATCTAAGCGCAAGCACAAGTCAGAGGACTTACCTTTGCCTCTGTTCCTTCCTACAAGTTAGTATAATTCATATATTCAACGAATCAAATCATCAAATCAGATCGAGTCATCAATCAATCGATCCAGTCGATTCTATGCCATCAAGACCATCTCTTGGTCAACTCATTCAATATTATCTATAAAGTTTGATCACGTCAAGGACTGCTCACCCTAAGCTAAAGATAGATAATATAACTTGCCAAAAGCTGATAACAACGTATACTGCTCGCCTTAAGCTGATATATCTAAGCCCGTAGGCTGATATAGTATACTGCTAATGCTCACGAAAGCTATGCGGTACTTGATGCTCTCCAAAGCTGTGCGATTCTTAATATGCTCACCAAAGATGTGCGATACTTAAAGTATATTGCTCACACTAAGCTGATATATCAAAGCCCTCGAGCTGATATAGTATATTGCTAATGCTCACAAAGCTGTGTGGTACTTAGGGTATATTACTCACTTTAAGCTGATATATCAAAGCTCTTAAGCTGATATAGTATACCATTCTACTCAATCAACAATTTCACCACTTTTCTCATACCCGATAAAAATAATCGTATGTGGATATACGATCGGCTTCAGCCAAAAATATAATATCTTTACTTTATAAAATCTCATTAATTATATAGTTGATAAAAAAAAAATTTGGCGCTGTAAACCGACATAGGGAAATGTCCTAATATTTAATATTGAAATTATTAAATTTTGGGATAAAAATCCAAAATTACAATCAACATACAATTTGCACAATTTAGCACTCAATTAAATAAACCAACCATACCATTGCAATCAACACGAAATTCCGGTCACTTTGGTTATCTCGGTTTAATTTTCGAAATTAATTAAATAATTATCAAAATTAATTAATAAATACCAATAAATACAACTTAGGCTAGAAAAACCTAATTAAATACCGAGACGGGCCTGGAAAATTTCTGAACCTCTCTAGATAAATAATACGATCTATCTACTTGTTA
This sequence comes from Eucalyptus caleyi, assembly GCA_014182885.2. NCBI lineage: Eukaryota > Viridiplantae > Streptophyta > Magnoliopsida > Myrtales > Myrtaceae > Eucalyptus > Eucalyptus caleyi. The sequence continues at coordinate 4,310,745 of CM024470.2, forward strand.
ATTGCACTACTCTAACCACCTAACATGCAATATTGAACAATTAAATTGCTAATTTGTTATAACTAACCACCTAATCCAAGCTTAACCTAAACTAATCAACACTTAAGAATAATTAGCTTCATAAGTGAAGATTAGTGAGTAAACTCACTGGTTTTGCAATCCGATGAGTTCACTAGGACGGTGAGGTGAAGACAAGCCACAAACTCTAAAGCGGGGGCACCAAGTGAAGCCAGGAAAGGTTTGGAAACGAGTCTCGAAACTTCAAGACCCTTGCTGGGTTTCGATTCTATTCTTGGCCGAGAAAGGAGGAACTGACGGCTGGTTGTGGCTGAAACGAGCAGTGACGAGCGATGGAGTTGTTGTGGGTCCAAGCGGGGCTTCACGGCGGCAGGCAGTGGTTGGATGGCGTCCAAGGAGCTTCGACGCGACTCAAGCAGCTCGGGACACGGCTGGATGAGCTCACACACAAGCAGACGAGCGCTCGCGGTGTGCGAGCAGACACACGACTGGTGGAAGGTGAGACGGCACACGGTGGCTTCGAACGGGCAAGCACGGCTGGTCGACGATGGAGGGAGGCTACTGGTTAGTTTTCTGGAATTTCAGAGCTCCAAAAAGGTTGAGAATGGAGAAAGCAATTGCAGAGGACGAGAAAGATAGGCTATTAGCTTGGAGGGGGCCATTTCTCTCTCTTTCTATCCTCTTGTACCCTTGGAGAGATCCCACCTTGGTTGGCTGGCTTCCTCAACCATTTGAAAGCCATAAAGCTTCCTTGGGAAGCCTTGGAAGTGGTCCAAAGGTGAGGGGCATGGGGGGCTACGAATTTTGGAGTGTCTCCCTCCAAATTGAACCAATCTCTCTCCAATTGAAGTTAATTTCGGCCCCATAAAATCTAACGTGGTGTCCTCAATCAAATTGACATTTTTCCTAGCCAATAGATCCAACTTGCATCCCAAAAACACGACAAAAAACGGTCCCCTGAATTTTCTGGACAAAAACGGCCATAATTTGACTTTTCGCCAAAAATCTCGGTTTGCATAAAAATTTTCGGAAGATAAGTCGACGTTCCTAAAATGACTCGTGACATGACAGAACTTTTAATTTCTGAAATTTGATTTAAATTTGTGGTTAATTTCAATCTGGCACGATTTTAACGTGACCTAGCCTACCGGGTAGCTTTTAAAATTTTTTGGTGTAATTGACCCATGGTTGATTATTTCCACGCCACATTGTATGTCTTCGACACATTGGTGACCCTCTATTGTTGTGAAAATCTCGAGGTTTCAAATATGGACACATGGTACTAAAACGACAGAAAAATCAGTTTAGTGCCGATTGACGAAAATTTTGTAATTTGGTGGAATCACCCACATTTAGCTACACATCTCAGTCGAACCGACCTATCTCTGATCTCTAATCGATCTTTACTGTGTCATAATGATCTCTGTAGATGAGCACGGTCGAGTAGTCGATTCCTGGTTGAATTCTCAAGTCTATTGCGTTAAAATCCCTAATGACTTCCCAGATAGTCTAGTTATCTCACGAGTAATCAGATCAGAGAATAGCACTATAGACGCGTCAATGAAATGCCCGATTTATGTAATTGAAAACATAATTGAAATTTTAGGATGTCACATTAGCATTAGACGATACACAATTTCTAATCACCAAAATATCTATCATCTGTCTAGCAGTGTAGTCTGCAGGCAAACCACTTTTCAAGTATTGCTAAATAGAACACTTTATGAATAATAAGCAAATTTGATTGCTCTTTTCCCACGTAGCAACTTATGCTTTTTGAGCTTCTATACTTTCGTTAGTAGATCTACCTTCTTATTGGCTGTTAGAGCCACATGAACATCTTTCATCTCCATATCAAATGAAAAATCTTCTCTCCATCTTTTAAAGTTTGAATTAGCAAGAATCTTAATAGTAACGGAGTCATCGTTTACAGAATAGGTAACTAAAAAACAAACAATGAATATAATTAGCATCATGTGAGTATTATATAACTTGAAAATGCACAAGTATACATCTAGAGAGTTACATGCATTATGACATAATCACTCTTGGACATAATACATTACATGTAGTTGTATACTCCCTACATGATAACAACCATGGAAATATATTCCAACCTTCGTGAATTCTTTATCTTTGGATATATGAACCATTAGGTTCAGTCACTCATCCGCCATATTATCATGTATTTCTCTATGAACTAATACACAATTATCTCATTTGAGAGTATGACCACGCATTAGAATATGAGACATCACATTATTATACGAGACCAATATTTCTCAAATCCAATTAAGTGTACCACTTTGGTGGTCATCACTTAATTGAATCATTGAACCTCCCTCATAGATGTGATATAAACTTTACTTCTCATATACATCATATACATGTGATTTTAACCTTAATGATATGGGCAATTTTATCACTAAAATCACATACTATGTTAATAAATTTATATATATTATCAATGAATCACACTCTCTACAATATTTGTGTGACGACATACCTATAAATTAGCATCTTTATTTTCACAATCATAGAACAAGACAAGAAACTAAGCAAAAATACACGTTTTTAGGGTTCCACAATCATTAAATATGTAAAATAAATACACTACAATGTACAAAATCACCGTACGAGCACATAATTGCCAATCACACACCAATCGAAGCTTTCACGCGCTTGTAGTAGCGCTGCCTATGTGTGCAATGCATGGAGCACATGTGTGGACGGCCTAAAAGCCTAGCTATTCGATCCAATCGGTGGTGGTTCGACTAATTATTAGTCCGACCATACGGTCCAATCGATTGACCGGTTCGATCAGCAGTAACCTGATTTGGGTGGGTCAATGGGTCAGATCTTGAGTCAGGTAGATAGGTCAATAGGTTAGGTCTCGCGAGTTGCTGGTCGCTAACGTCACAATGATGTTAACCCACACATACTAACTTTGCCTCAGCATGAGAGTGCATGAAGGCGTGTGGCCATGTGTGGGGCGCGCGCAGCCTCCTTCGACGGCGCGCCACTCACTGTTTCACTCGTCTCGATGAGATCTTTCCGTTTATATAATAAAAATCGATTTTTGCTACAAAAAAAAAAATCACGAAAAATAGCAAAAATCATACATCCGTGTTCTAATTTATGGAGGTTTTGATATCACATATTAGACACGAAACACAATCCAAATATCTTCATAACTAGAACAAGAATATATATAATCAAGTAGAAAGATTAATACACATGTTTTTGAAACACGGCACATCTCGAAAGTTCTCTCACTAATCATTTATGCATGGGAGCTTTGCTCCTCTCTCTAATTTCCTTTACACTTGCGATGATTTTTTTTTACGCAAGCACTTGGACTTTGATATTTTTCTTTTGCATAAGATGCAGCCTTCCGGCTCTTTTTCTTGACAGGCATTGGCCTTGCTTTTACCAGGCACACTGCTTTTTCCTGCCCCCTAATTTTGTCGAACTTTTCGCTCTTTGAACTTTTGAAGCTCTTATGACTTTTGAGATACTTTTCATGTTTTCTCGTGAATGCCAATTGTATGTGGTCAATCCTTATGCCTTGCCCCAGTGAAGGAGATGATCACCGCTCAAGGTTCAGAAATGAATAATCAGGCCCAAATTGGTTAAAGCAATGAGTATCAGTGTTTGGGTAGAGAATGAAATGCTATTCTTCACCTTGGGATGAGTCAAGCTTTATTGAGAATTCCTCTGAAGCTATCACTGGAGGATTGATGCAAGTGAAAGTAATAAGATCTTTCTCAATTCCTCGCTCTACAACACGACTATAACCTCCCATGCTGCCCAAATGTAGGGTCGTTCTTGACAAGGGTACTTTGGAGGATCGTCTTTATCTGGCCCAAAGGGCTAGCAAAAGATTAGTACGGTACTTGGGATTGATGAAAGAAATGCCTTTATCATTTCGATCTTTGCGTTCAACGCGAATGAATCCTTTGTCCTAAGAGAAGATTGTTTGTCACTCAGCTCTCAAAAGTGTTTAAAGAGTGTGTTTGGAAATGGCTTGCCTTTCTTCATCCTAAGCACTTCTTATTTGGCATGGTTAATGGCTCCATCTCACTCTGTCGAGATCATTGAGTAGATCAATCTCCATAAGGAAATTTGATTCAAAATGAATAACCCACAAAATGAGAAAACAATTTTGGAACGAAAAAGATGTTCAAAAAAGCCTGTAGAATTTTTTCAATTATTCATTTTTGTGTTTGTCTCTAGGAAAATGCCAAAGGTTCTCTTTTGTAATGGAAATTCTTTTTTTTACTTAAACAAAATTGAGAAGAATGGTACTTACCTGCGGCATGGCGACCCGATAACCCTATAAAGAATGTAAAAGAATATGTTAGTGCAAAAATCCTTAGGGATTAAAATGTTGGAAGCAATACATTATTACCCTTCACTCGCTTTTATTCTTTAAGGGCTAACATCTCTTGGATTTACCCTCATGGATATTTGGTAACTTGGCATTACCCTTCACTTGCATTTGTCTTTAAGCATTAGATGTCTTCTTATCAAAGGAAAAAAAGAATCATGTTAGAGACGCTATCAAAATGAGCAATTGGAATCGACACCATTTACCCTTCACGTGTTTCCATTCTTCAAGCATGAACTTTGCCTGAAGTTGTTAGAATTGATTGAAAAATGGCTATGTGGCCCTGATTTTATCCATAAAAAGCACTTCTTTATTGTGTATAACAATTTACAAAGTTCAATTCCTACTTTTCAAATGCTCTTTTCGAAGAGATGTTTAATTGACAAGGAGCTTGAAAAATTTAAATATGAATCATTAGATGTGTTTTTCAAGATCTTGCATTGAAAGGAGAGGGATTGCTCATTGTTTCCACATTTAGGGATATCGTTATTTAGATGCTTCGCCCATTTATTGCCTGCAAAGAGAAGATTGGACATGTTATTTTATCGCTCGATTGGGAATCATTTAGGAACTATACTCATCCCTTTATTATACCTATTTAACGAAAATGGATGGATGAATGAGTTGGTATATCAAAAGTTCCTACTGGAATGATTACAACCTTACCATCTCAAAGTATCATTTATGGACCAACTCGAGAAAGTGACTAAGTGAAGAGATAAAACTTTACGCACATCCTTCTTGAAACTATTCTTTTTTCAAAACATTTCGAAGCTAAGGTATAACAACTCAGCTCCAAGGATCCATTTGAAATACTTCAAGTGTTTTTTAAGAATGATGTTTTTTATGAAATCAAATTTAGTTACTCAAAAATGTGAGTTGCATGATTTACAAAAGTGCCGATTAGGCTCGCATGCAAAATTGAAAGCTGAAAATATAATTACTATCAATAATAAAGACAATAATATCATACAAAACACGCTTGCATATATGAGCGTATAAATCCATTCTCATCCTAATTCTAAAGTCGACTTCTTGGCATGATCAAGCGAGTGAAGTCAAGAAGTGTCATCACGCATGACCTGCAAAAAGAAGATAAAGTTTGTGTGTGAATGAAAAATTGATCTTTCAATGAGGTCGTCTCTTATAGCAAAATCATGATGGCGGTACTTGCCTCATAGTACATATTAGGGGATTTTGGTATTTCACCAAGATTTGTCATAAGAGAATAGGCATCATTAAAAGATCGATAGGCGGTTATCCATCGAATGTCCATTTTATTCCAAAAATTTCATATGCAAAAGTGGCATTGGGTTTTGAAAAAGTAATATGTGATTTTTACTCATAGAAAAATGATATGACTTTTGTTTTGAGAAATCTATACACAAAATGGAGAGAATTTGATTAAAATGTAATTTCAATTTTTGTGCCCCAAAATATAATCTTGTCTTGAAAGAATCTTCCAAACAAAAAGTGGTTTTGAGCCCATAATTAAAAATTTAAACAAAGTCATGTTTAGCATGGCCAAATCAAAATGTTTAGAACTTGCATTAAATGTTCACTTTTCTCAAGAGTGTTTGCCAATTTTTCAATCATAAGCCTACATCACCGAGGGCATTCGATTGATTTCAAATTTCAAGATGAAAATGCAATATGAAATGAGCAAATAAAAAGGAAAATGATACTTACAATGGGTGCCAACCTTTGTTTCTTTTTTTTTTTTTTTTACATAGACATGCACATGGGATGTGGTTCGATTTTTACTTTATACGGCTCAAAATAGAGCCATAGGATCATCGAACTGAATCAACAAGCTCGTGGCTAGGTCCGGTTACCCATGACTTTGGTTTCGTCAAAGAACCGACTCGTGTCGCGTGATTGCAGACTAGGGTGGGTACTTTCGACATGAAGAAAGAAATTTCGAAGTAGAGATGTGCGACTCGTACTATATGATCGTAGTCGGAGTGGTATCCATCTTGACACCATCCTAAGAAATTCTATGCGGCCCAAGTCCGGCGATAGGTTGTGTGTGGTAAAGTGCAGTGTAATGCAGAGAATACATGCACAACAATTTATAGACAAACAACACTCCGTACATACAAATCAACCATACATTCATACACCTTCCTGAAAGACAAATGTGAACAAACACTTCTCCTTATACCTCCCATTCTACAAAAAACATTTAACACCTCTAATGTTAGGGGTGTATCTAGAATCCTCGTTGCCGAACAAAGATATTTTTGTATAAGATAAATATAGGCCTAAGTCCTCTAAGGTTTAAAACCAACTTCTTAGCGGAGTCGCCAAACTGTCGCGACCTATCCTCGGGGGGAGGGAACAAGTTTAGGGGTATTGTCTAAAAGACAGGTCTATGCCCCATGATTAGGCGCGGACTCTCTCAAGTTCATACCTCGTGTAACATTGGGATATTCTAAAGAATTTCACTAAAAAAAAGTTGCAACTAGCTTATTGGGGTCGGCTAGAAACCAAATAAGATATGAGAGTATACCTCATTTCCTATGCAACTAGAGAAACTAGGGTTGGGAACTTGATTACACTAATTGACCAATTAATGCCCTTTCGGTATCTAATCTTGTTTTGTTTTTTTTTTTTTGGTAAAAGGTAAGAATAAAAATGTACAAGAGAGAGAAGCGTGTGGATTGATTTATATCTATCCACTAACATGTGAGGTGATCATGTAGATGCAGAAGTTATTAAAATAACGATCATAGCTACCAACATCTTAATTGTAGTAAAATTAAGCACATACTGTTGACACCTAAATTTTGCCTAATCATTTAGTAATTAGTTGCATGAAAAAAAAATTAAAATTAAAAATTAAAAAAAAATAGTAAAATTGCATTGCATTTGCATTGGTACCAAAAGACAACAAGACGCAGCGGCTCGCGGTCGATTACATGCACAAAAGGTGGTCTCTCTCTTGCTAATATGAAAACACACAATGAAAGTCAAAGAAAGAAGAGTTCTTCACGTCCATTGTTTCTTCCTCATTAATGCATGCACATGCATGGATAAAATAGGGAGGACGTGAAAATTCTAGAGAAGCCACAAGCGTGAAGAAACCAAAGAAAAATTCTCCACTGCACACGCGAGAATTGCGGAGAAGGTCTGCAAGAAAATGGGCTCACAATTTTATAATATTCTCTCCTTCTTGGAGAGCAAATCGGCTGGAGAAGAAAGAAGTTCCTGCACGTCCATTGTCTCTCGCTCATTAATGCATGCACATGCATGCGCAAGAGTCGGCGGACGTGAGGAGCCTCGAGAGGCAAAATGAGCCCATGATATATTATATAATATGCTCTCTCTCTCTCTCTCTCAAGTGTGGGTTGCCAAGAGAAGTAAACGAGCAATTTGCTGAAGGAGGAAGCAAATAATAAACAAGAAAAGTCAAAAATTGTGGCTATCCTATAGAAGGGAGGGACAAGTAGCCGTATAAGAAACCCCAAGCATGCAGAAGAAAGAAGAATCCATGAACGTGCATTTTCTTCCCCTCATTAATGCATGCACATGCACGCATGAGTGGGGGACGTAAAAATTCTACAGACGCATGCAAAAGGATGGGCTGACATTTTATAATACTTTCCTTCCTAGAGAGCAGGCGGTGGCCACCATATTTGAAAAAAAGAAGAACTAAACTTGAACAAGCAAGGAAAAGTTGCGGCTGCCTCCTATTCACCTGTTCACGCTTAAGTCAGATGTTGCCTATAAATAAGCAAGGATCCTCGGAGGAGAAAGGGGGGCATTCACTGGAGAGGTTTGGTGAGAGATTAAAAAAAAGGAAGAGATACTCGTTAGAGAGAACCAAAGAAAATGAAGTCGGGGAAGTAAAAAGAAAAAAATATGAAGTCGGGGGAGGAGATTAAAAAAGAAAAAGCATAAAGAGAGCGCAGAGAGTGAGACGTGAGAGAGAGATAGAAAAGAAGTGACCGAACAGCAGAAAAAAAAAAAAGAGGAAAAGACCCCTACTGTTCATCTTCTTCGGGAGTTCCTCGCTGCTGTTGGTCGCCCGGCGCTGCAGCCTCCCACCCGCCTTTTTCCTCCTTCCGGCGAGCTCCGAGCCCGCCACCGCGCCTCTGCCCTCGTGCGCCACCGTCACCGCGCCCCTGCTCCCGCGCCTCCGCCCATCCGCGACACCAGCAGCACCTCCGCCTGACGCCACCACCTCTGCCCTTGCTGCTGCACCTAGCCGACGCCCAGCAGTCCGCGCCGGCGTTGCTCTTCGCCCGAGCACCAGCAGCACCATCCCGGACGCCTGCAACCAGCAGCCGCCTCTGGCTCGTAGCCATCACCGCAGCAACCGTTGCAGCAGCCCGCCTGAACGCTGTCGCTGCTACTGCCCGCGCCGTTGCCTCTCAGTCCGCCTCCACCCGCAGCGCTCGACGCCCCCTCTGCCTCCGCTGCTGCCGTCGCTCGCCTCCATCGCGCCCGCCAGCCTCTGCCTGCAACTCGCGTCCGACGCTGCGAGCACCCTCCTCCAAGTACCTCCTCCGCTCGCCCGCACCTTGCAGCTCGAAGCTTCGAGCAACACCTGCAACTCCGTCACCGCAGCTACTGTTTCGCGGTCACTGGAGCTCCGAAAACCGTTGCTGTTGCAACCCTCAACCAGCTCGACGCCCTGCCCCGCCAGCTTCCGCCACTGCTGCAGCGCCTCCGTCTCCCTCGCTGCGACCCAGCGCCGATGACCACCTTGCTCGCCTTTCTCCGAGCACCATCGCACCGCAACCCGACCGCCTGCTGCTGACCGCCGCGCCGCCTCTGCCAGCCCAGCTACTCTACTCCGCCCGACAAAGCCGCTGCTGTGCAGATCCGAGTCTCACCCGAGATTTCCGTCCAAGTGCCGCTGCTGTTTCGCCCGAGTCCGCTGCTACCAACGCCGCCGGTCCGCCCTCGCCTAAGCTCCGACGACTACGCCCACTTCGACGGTGAGCAGCGGCCTTCCCAGCCGTGAGCGAGTCTCCTGGTGATCCACGAAGCTGCCCGGCCGTGGGTGAAGACAGCAAGAAAAGAAAAACAAAAGGAAAAATCAATTTAGGTAGTCTTTTCTTTTATTTATTTATCTTCTTTTACTTTATTTGTTCTTTTTAGCATAATTATTCCTTAGTGTAAGGATGAGATGTTTGACATGAAATAGCCTATTAAATTTGGGATTGTGGAGTCTGATTTTCGCGCCCGAAATCCGACTCGCAATTACTTAAAAATCGCTAATCCAATCTCCCGCCCGAGATTCGATTTGTGATTTATTTAAAATTAGCCAACCCAATCTCATGCACGAGATATGGTTTGTCAATTTGGATGTCAATCTTGCTCTGATTTGCTGTCGTGCCGTTTAAGTTAATTTCGCCTTCATAAAAAAAAAAAAAAAAAAACCCAAAAAAAAAGTGTAGGTTAGAATTAGGTTTATTTCCTGGTTTGCATATTTAGAATAGGAATTTTATAAAATAAAATAAAAAAAAAATCAAATCAATTAATTTAGGATGCTAGTTTTTTTTAACTTAGGTTTCGTGTTTAATTACTTGACAATCTTTAATTTCGAAATTAATACAAAAACATAAAATTCAAAAAAAAAAATGCAAGTTAGATCAGGGCTAGGGTTAGCATATTTAGTTATTTCGTTTTTTTAAATAACAAAAATAAAAAAATGCATTTAGGATATTAGTTTTTTAAGAATTGCACGTGTCAATTTAGAATAGGATTTTTGATTTCAAATTTTTACAACAAAAAAATCCCAAGAAAAATTAATTAATTTAGGATGCTATTTTTGTAGGATGCAGAATAGGTTTTTTAAAAAATGCATGTTTTAGAAGAGATAGCATGTCCCTTTAATTTTCACTCTAGTAGTTTTTTTAGTGTTTTTTTATTACGAATTTTCATAAAAAAAATCGTCATGCATTTTAGAATAGAATTGCATGTCTCATTTTAAGTTTAGATCGGTTTGCATCATAGGTCAGAAATTGATAGATTAAAATAACGTCTTGTTTAAATTAGGATTTAGCATGACTTAATCCTAGGTTTAAATTGGATGGAATTTTAATTTAGCTAGGTAATTTTGCATTTTTCTTAATTTCGAATATCATGAAAAATACAAAAAATTGTCTTTTGATAAATTAGTTTCAATTTTTAGGATGAATTGCATTTTAAGAATAGAAATATCATGTGCACGTCATGTAGAATTAGGCTCATATAATTAAAAATTGCCCGTCATTATAATTAGGTCATTTTGATTTGCATATTTAATTATTGCATGTTCATTATGAAAACACAAAAAAATAAAAAATAAAAATATTTTACTCATGTCATGTAGTTTAGAACACATTGTCATGTCATTCCATGTTAGATTAGTAGCATGCATTGCATATTGCATGATTATCATTAAATAAGTAAAAACCAAAAAAAAAAAAAGGAAATTGCCTGTTAATTAAAAATCATATCTAGGTCTGTTGATATGAATTCTGATCTAACAATGTAGATGCTTTCGTTGCTATGAGGTAAGTCCTGCAATTTATTCATCGTTTTCTTGGGTGTTAAATTGGTGGTTTGCGCACCCGCATGATCACCTCACATGTTAGGGAGATAAATTAAAATCAAATTCAAGCGGCCTGCAAAACATTTTTTGAAATAAAAAAGAAAAGGTACCGAAAGGGCGTTAGAGAAATCTAGCGTAATCAAGTCCCCGAACTCATTTAATCTCTGGTTCGTAGGAGTGAAGTAATTCTCCCATTACTTTACTTGGGTTGCTAATCGACCCACCCAAAATAGATTAGTGGCGACTCCATGATGAAAATCTTTTGCATATTAAGAACTTGAACCTAAGTCGCGAATTGGTATGGGCTTGGGACAGCCCGAGTTAAGTCTAGGCTTAACAGTCCATTAACCGAACCCTTAGGTGGTCCAACCCGCTTTGGGGAGGTCGCGACAGCTTGGCGACTCCACTGGGGATTTGAGTTAAAACTCTTAAGTGGACTTGGCCAATTTTCTTTTTGAAGAATATTTTTGTTTGGCAGCGAGGATTCCAGGTATGTCCCTAACATTTAAGGTGTTAAATGTTTTTGCAGAATGGGAGGTATAAGGGGAAGTGTTTGCTGACCTTTGTTTTGTAGGATGGTGTAGGAATGTATGGTTTACTTTCATATACGAAGTGTTGCTTGGTATAAACTGTTGTGCATGCCTTGCATTTGCACTACACTATTACACACACAACCCGCCGTTGGACCTGGGCCGCATAGGATCATCTAGGATGGTATTGAGATGGATACCACTTCGACCGCACGCCTGCGGTATGAGTCGCCCATCTCAATCCCGAAGTTTCTTTTCTGGTGTCAAGAGTACCCACCTCGGTTCACATGCCCGCAACCCAGGTCGGCTCTTTGACCAAGCCGAAGTCATGAGGACCCGACTTAGTTCGCACGCCCGCGGCTAGTCTGATCATTCTTGTGGCTTCACTTTGTTAAGCCTTATAGATTAGAAATCGAGCCACTTACCATGCGCATGTCTATGTGATTGCCCCTTGTTTATTGGTAAAGTAAGTCTTCTAAATTCCCACTCTTGCAATCTACTTACTTTATTATTTATTTTGTCGGTCCATGGCATTAGGATTGTCTTGAGTCTTGATCAATATACAATGGGAATACCGAACATTCGAATTATTCTCCCTCCAAAGGAAGAGCTTAGTGCATGGTAGGACAAGTTAGACCAAGCTGGCCGTCAATTTGTAGAGTCACACATTAGTCGACTACTTCCATTGCTGCGTATCAACATCCATGGCGGCCTCATCCAAGCACTTGCTCATTGTTGGTGCCCCGAGACTTCTACTTTCATCTTCGGCGGTAAGCATGAACTCACGCCCACCTTGGAAGAGTATAGCATTGCCATAGGAAAATCTTTGAAAACTGAATTAATTAGTCCACCTATTGGAATAGACCCCGTTGTGGCCTTATCCGATTTTCTGAGAATTAAGGAGGATAATGTAAGAAAGGTTTTAAAAGCTCACCGCAATACATGTCATTTATCTTTTCTAAAAGAATGTTTTGAAAATGGCAATTCATTTCAAATGAGAAGGGTTTTCCTTTTAGCTTTCTTTGGGTTTATACTCTTTCCTCATTGCAAGAATGCTATTAACCCTTTGATGGCTCACTTAGTTGAACAAGTGTTGGGAGGAAAAAATTTCGTAAACACTATTTTGGTTGAAACCTTTCTTTCCCTCACTCGATTTAAAGGAAGCGGTGATAAGACTTCCATTCCTCTCCTGAGCTTTTACAAATTTGGTTTCTTTCTCATATAAAAGGGTTTGGTGGTTCAATGACTATACTTGATGTTAATAACTCTAATCACCCTATTATGAGATTTGAGAACAACCAAAAACATGCACCGGATTACCATTATTCTAGATGGCTAGCTTTCATGAAAAAACCGACTTCCAAGGGTTTCCTATGGCATGCTAAGTGGTTCCAAGTTCGTGTGGCAAGACTTTCATGTGGAGGTGTTGGCCCAGTCCCTCTATTGGGATTCACTGGAGCAACGGAATACTATCCAACTAGAGTGACCCGTCAGTATCAAATTGTGCAAGAGCTTCCCCCGGCATTGCAAGCAGATCCACTCCGAGCCAACTTCGTTGATGGAGACCGAGGCCATGAAGATTCCATTCTCACAATTAAATCAATGTGGGATATGTGCCAGCCACGAAAACTCAAGTGGCCCGAGGAGGAGCTCAAGGGCAAAGAAATGAAGTACTATGCCTCAATTAAATACATTCAACAACACAAGATTCCAGAGGAGTTACTTCCAAAGATACCAGAGGCGCCACTGAAGATCACCAACCGCGCTGAAAATAAACGCCTCAAAAGGGTTGCTGAAAAAGCTCAAGAGGAGAATAAGCGATTGCGCCGAGTGGTGTCCCGAGTTTATATTGATCAAGCTAGATGAAGTGTTTGAGTCAATCTTGTTGTTTTCAGTTCTAGATTAATGTTTAGGAAGTTGAGTCATTTACTTTCCTAGTTTGTTTGTTTAGGGCATTTCGAGCTTCTATTTCATTAATGAAGTGCTCGAATCAATCTTGCTTCTATTTTGATAGGATTGTCAAAAACTCCATTAATGAATAAAAGTTTTAGACCATTGCCATGGACCGGTGTATTTCATATGAGATACTTATTTTTGTTCGTTCCTTCAAATCAGGTGATAACGGATCCTCCACGTTCGCCCATCATTACAAGATCAAGAGCAAAAATGGCCGACCAAATCGAAATGCGTGACCGTATGACCGCTATGGAAAACCAACTACAGCAGTTGCTCACCTCCATGCAGCTTATGACGGATCAAATGCAATCCCTCCAAGTGCATCAGACTCTTGCACCCGCTCTCCCCGAGATAGTAGTCCCAAAGCAGACGGACAAGGCCCAAATGGGTGATGACGACATGCCTGAGTTAGAGGATGACCCATTGTTCGTCACTGCCGAAAAAGCTAAGCCCGACAATCCCCCTAAGGCGGAGCAAGATGAACGCTTCGCCAAACTTGAAGAGAAACTGAAACAATTGCAAGAGTCGCAGAATTCACTCCTGTTCGACTTGTCAGTTTATGAGAAGGTCAAAATGCCGAAGAAGTTTAAGATGTCGGAGTTCGAGAAATACGACGGTACTTCCTGCCCGAAGGCTCATTTGCAGATGTACCACGTACGCATGGCCCAATACGTCAAGAACGAGCCTCTCATGATTCAATCGTTTCATGCAAGCTTGGGCCCGCACTCAACTGGTACATAATGAAAAATATAAACCTTCTCGACACTGGAATGAAGTGGCGACGCTTTCCTAAAGCGGTATAAGTTCAACATGGCCATTGCACCTTCCTGAGAGGATCTTGAGCGGATGGAGAAGAAGAAAAGTGAGTCATTTAAGGAGTATACTGTAAGGTGGCGAAACTTGGCAGCTCAAATCACTCCTGAGCCTACAAACAAGGAGTTGATGAAGTTGTTCGTCAAGACTCTCCCGTATGAGTTCCGTAACCGAATGGCTAGCACATACGTTGAGAACTTCAACCAGCTTATCCCAGTAGGTGAACAGATCGAGATGGGGCTAAGGGATGGATGGTTCAATGAACCGACTCATCAAGGCAAAAGGTTCACCATGAAGAAAGATAAAGAACCGACCACTGAAATCAATGTTGCATATGCGCAACCAGCCCCTAGTAAGCCTCAGATGGTTCGTGTCCCTGGGAATCAGCAAGATGGAGGCCGAGTGCCTGCACCGCGGCAATTCACCAAAAGGCAATTCTCTCCTCTTCCTGGCCCTCTATCTCAGGTCCTGCCGATACTCCAAAAGAAGGGATTGATCTCCCATGAACCAAAGCGGCCCAATGCTGAAAAATTCTCCAACTATGATCCCTCCAAAAAATGTGAGTATCACATGGGAGAGGTCGGCCATTCAACTGATGAATGTTTAACTTTGAAGCACAAGATCCAAAATCTGTTGGATACTAAGGCATTTTCTTTCCGTACCACCCAACCGAATGTCAAGAAGAATCCGTTGCCGGAACATCAGGGAAACGTGAATGCAATCTTTGAGTTCAATGCTGGCAAAAAGATGAACTTGAAGGTGTCTGTCAAAGATATCTATAGCGGATTAGTTAGAGTTGGTTACTATCCGACAGATGAGAATCCTCCCTTGCCAACCATGAAGGAAAGGGTTCAAGAAGTGGTTAAGACTGGTGTGATCGTGTATGCTGACCAAGCTGGAATAGTGTCAACTATCTCCGAAGTCGTCATCGATTGGGAGAAAGAATTTGCTAAGTTAAGTGCTGAAAAGAGTGAACCAGATCCATTGATCGAGGACATGCCCCCACTTGAGGACGCCTCCGACCATGAAGGACTGATAGTGGAAGTGCCTTCAACTGATGAAGAAATAATTATTGAGATGCCCCAGCTGTATGAGTACACGGATAACAAAGTAGTCCCCTGGTCATACGAGCTAGATGTTGACCTGATTACAAGGTCTGGTCGGACCTATGCTCAAGCTAATACCCAACCCGCAAAGCCAGTTACTGATGAAGAGGCTAAAGAATTTCTGGCTATAATCAAAGCAAGTGAGTATAACGTGGTCGACCAGTTGCGGAAATTACCCGCTCAAATCTCTTTACTTGAACTCTTGCAAACGTCTCCCACACATCAAAAGTCTCTAATTAAGGTTTTGAGCGAAGTGCGTGTACCAGAGACGATCGAGGTAAACAGGTTGGAGGAATTTGTAGGGTCGATTCTTCTTAAGGATTTAATAGCCTTTTCTGATGAAGAATTCCCTCTTGAGGGGAGGGGACATACTAAGGCGTTATATATATATATATCTGTCAAGTGCAAGGCTTCCCATGTGGCTCGAGTACTCATTGATAATGGATCTGCCTTGAATATTTGTCCATTGGCGACTCTTCACCGCCTTAAAATAGATCCTTCAAAAATAAATGCTGCAAAGACCTCCGTCCGAGCTTTTGAAGGTACAAGAAAGGAGGTGATAGGGGAGACCCACCTTGATCTGCAAATAGGCCCGGTGACGTTCAACGTCCTTTTCCAGGTGATGGACATTCCTACAGCATTCAATTTCCTATTAGGTCGCCCCTGGATTCATACTGCTGGAGCTGTGCCATCAAGTCTCCACCAAAGCGGGAAATTTGTTGTTAAAGGAAAGCTAGTCATTGTTCATGGCGAGGAGGATCATCGAATCTATCATGAGACGGCCATCCCCTACGTCGAGCCGGAACGTAGGGAGGAGTCAAGTTACCAATCGTTCAAACTTGTATCCACTATTCATGCATCTCGAGGATCGATAGCACCTATCCCTGATATGTCGAATGCAGCAGTTATGGTAGCAAGAGTGATGGTTGGAAATGGCTTTATTCCTGGCCGTGGACTTGGTAAAAAAGAGCAGGGTATCCGGAATCCTATTGAAGCCCCTCGAAGGTCTCGTTCCGCCGGATTAGGGTACCATGGAAAAGGTGGAGGACATGAACAAGAGAGGAAAAACTCATTACTCCTCGATATCCGCGAGACATTCCCCGACCCTGCTAGAATGATGCATGATGAGGGAGGAATGATCGACACCCAAGGTATCGTGCTCGATGGATGGAATGGCATGGACGACCCGACAACTTCAAAGACAGATGATCTAGATAATGGGATGGAAGGGATCACGAGCCTGTTTGATGATCTCCTTATAGGTGCCATTGACGAAGAACCATCGGAGGAAATGGGTGCTAGCCCACAAGAGTAACACGTTTACTTTTCTGCACTCCCCTGCGTGGGAATCTTATCTCTTTTAGGATTTGATGTTTTCTAGGGTTTGCTTATCGTATTCTGCATGTCGTTTGTCAGGAGTTGATGTTTGCTAGGGTTTGATTGTTAGGGTTTCGTTTCACTTTGATTGCCGTACTTTTCAATCCAATAAATGTAATTTGGTTGATGAATATCAATTATAATTACAAGTTTTATTTTGAGGGCATGATGGGGTATACCAAACCAGCCCGTTGATGATATCCAACCGATGAAAGAAAAGAAAAATCCAAGGAGAATTCTGAGGCCTGGGCTTCATCATGCTTCCTCGTGTCATAAAATTTTTCCAAAAAAATTTTGCCAAAATTCTTTAAATAAAATAAAAATCCGAAAAAAATCAATCAAAAAATTCGAAAGGAAGGAAAATTCGAAAAAATAGAAAAGAAATTCATGCCTTTTAGCCTTGTTTGTCTTTTTGAACTATCCATTTTATGTTTCAGGAGCAGCCCTATGATAGGCAAAGAGGTGAAAATGGTCCAATCCAATGTCATGAGCGATAACGGTGATGACCCTGATGATCCAAATGGTGACTCCATTGGAGTACAACAAAGTTGGGAGCAACATGAAAAACCCAAAGTTCTCACCTCTGAGCAAACCGTCACTATCAATCTGAGTGATGCCGAGGAGCCCAAAGAGATAAAGATTGGGGCAAATCTTCCCAAAGATGAGGCCGAGCACCTAACTCAATTGCTAAAAGAATATCAAGATATCTTTGCTTGGACATACGCTGACATGCCGGGTTTAGATCCGTCGATTGTGGAACATTGTCTGCCCACTAATCCAGACGTGCATCCTAAGAAGCAGAAGCTTCGGAGGACTAAACCAGAGCTCTCGAAGAAGATAGAAGAGGAAGTAATGAAACTTCTCAAAGTGGGATTCATCGAAGTCTCACAATACCCTGAATGGGTGGCCAACATAGTACCGGTCATGAAGAAAGACGGTCGAGTCCAAGTGTGTTGATTACGGGATTTGAACAAGGCCAGCCCAAAGGACGACTTCCCATTACCACATATCGATGTTCTCGTGGATAGTACTGCCGGATTTGAATTATTCTCTTTCATGGATGGTTTTTCAGGCTACAACCAGATAAGAATGAAAGATGAAGACAAAGAGAAGACAGCATTTATCACCCCGTGGGGAACCTTTCATTATAAGGTCATGCCCTTTGGACTCAAAAATGCAGGGGCAACTTACCAGCGAGCCATGGTTACGTTGTTCCATGACATGATGCATGAAGAAATTGAGGTATATGTTGATGATATGATTGCAAAAACCCGACCTGGGAGAAGTCATGTCAAAACCCTCAGGAAGTTATTTGATCGACTCCGTGAATTCAAGCTCCGTTTAAACCCTGCCAAGTGCGTGTTCGGGGCAACGTCGGGTAAATTACTTGGGTTCATGGTGAGTAGCAAAGGGATCGAAATTGACCCATCTAAAGCCAAGGCAATATGCGAGTTGCAACCTCCGTCGACAGTGAAGGAGGTCCGGAGTCTCCTAGGGAGACTGAATTACATTGCACGATTCATTTCCCAACTCTCGGAGACCGCTAAGCCATTCTTCAAACTCTTGAGGAAAAACGTACGAGTGGAGTGGAATGATGAATGTCGAGAGGCGTTCGATAAGCTGAAGCAATATTTGATGAATCCACCGGTTCTTGTCCCACCAATATCGGGGCATCCTTTGATTTTGTACCTCACAATCCATAGTGAGTCACTCGGCGCGATGTTAGCTCAAAAAAGTCCCGTGGATCAGAAGGAACGGGCCATTTATTACCTCGGTAAAAAGTTCTTGTCTCGGAGCTCAAATATTCTGATGCTGAAAAAACTTATGCTTTGCGTTAGTATGGGTATTGCATAGGCGACAGTACACCTTGCATTACAGGCGTTTCTCGTGGCGAGAACGATCCCATCAAGTATTTATTTAATCAACCAGCTTTGGTGGGTAAGCTAGCCAAATGGCAGGTCTTGATTTCGGAATTCGACGTGCAGTTCATGCCACAAAAATCAGTTAAAGGCCGAGTAATTGCTGATATATTGGCTGAGAATCCTAGAACCTTCAATGATGATGATTGTCCTCTGGATGATCGTATTTTGGCTATAAATGAAGATGCATGGTCCATGTTCTTCGATGGAGCTGTGAACTTGTCCGATTCTGAATGCGGGGCGATCTTGTATCCCAGACGGACAACACCACCCAGTAGCCGCGAAATTAATATTCCCATGCACTAACAATATAGCTGAATACGAAGCTTGTATTCTCGGACTTCAGGCTGCAATTGAAATATGAGTGGCCAAATTGAAAGTATATGGAGATTCTGCACTGATCATACTCCAGACTGTAGGTGAATGGAAGACCAGGGACGCCAAATTACTGCCATATCATAAGTACCTCGAAGAGTTGGTGAAGGAGTTTGACGAAATCTCGTTTGACTATTTGGCTAGATCTCATAATCAGTTTGCCGATGCCCTGGCGACGTTGTCATCTATGTTGCAAGTTACTGATGGTTTAGAAGTTGAGCCTTTGAAAATTGAGGTTCTAGCCAAAGCTTCTTATTGCATGGCCGTGAATGAAGAGCTTGACGAGAAGCCATGGTATTATGACATCATGAACTATATTCAAAAGCAGGAATTTCCTGAAGGGAGCACTCCAGCCGATAGAAAGTACATAATGAAGATGGCCTCAAAGTTCTTTGTCAGTGGTAAGAATTTATACAAGAGATCTTATGATTCAGTTCTATTGAGGTGCGTAGATGAAGCGAAGCCACCCAAATCATGCAAGAAGTGCATGAAGGAGTTTGTGGCCCACACATGAATGGGCACATGTCAGCCAAGAAGATCATGAGACTAGGTTACTATTGGCTTGCCTTGGAAAGTGACTGCATACAGCATGTTAGAAGTTGCCATCGTTGCCAAATTCATGGAGATAAAATAAATGTTCCTCCAACGGAGTTGCACCAGCTATCTGAACCATAGCCTTTCTCGATGTGGGGGATTGATGTAATTGGCCCAATAAATCCCAAAGCTTCAAATGGGCACTGATTCATATTGGTGGCAATAGATTATTTTTCAAAATGGATTGAAGCCGCATCATATGTTAATGTCACAGCTCGAAACGTGGTGAAATTTATTATGCGTGACATAATCGCCCGTTATGGTGTCCCCGAAGCAATTGTCACTGACAATGGGACAAATATGAATAACAAGTTCGTGGATGACTTGTTCAGTGAGTTCAAAATCAAGCATTTGAATTCATCACCTTACCGCCCGCAAATGAATGGAGCTGTTGAGGCAGCTAATAAGAACATCAAGAAGATCCTGGCTAAGACAGCCGAGAATTATCGAGATTGGCATGACAGGTTACCCTTTGCTCTAATGGCGTATCGGACATCGATCCGAACATTTACCGTGGCAACCCCTTTCTCCTTAGTTTATGGCATGGAGGCAATCTTGCCTGTGGAAGTAGAAATCCCCTCTTTGAGAGTCTTATCCCAAGTGGAATTGTCCGAGGCAGAATGGACACAACAAAGGTTCGAGCAGTTGAACCTGATTGATGAGAAAAGATTAAAAGCTCTTTGCCATGGTCAGACGTATCAACAAAGAGTAGCCAGGTCTTTCAATCAGAAGGTATGGCCAAGACACTTCGAAGTGAATGATCTAGTTCTAAGAAAGGTGTTGCCGATTTTTCACGATCCACGGAGGCAAATTTGCTCCAAATTATAGCGGCCCGTATATGGTGAAGAGGGTACTCCCTGGAGGTGCCTTAATCCTTACAGAAATGGATGGTCGTGAGTTTTCTAATCCTGTTAACTCTGATGCTGTGAAGAAGTATTACCCTTGAAAAAAAATTTGTTGTGAATTGAAGGAACTCATTTCTTCGTTGAATTGTGTGGGAATGGATTGAATGAGATGAGAAGTAGGCCCTGTTCCATACACATATCGAATTCATTTGATTCGGTATATCAGACGTGTTGACCCAGTGTCAGTTCAATTAAATAAAAAAGGAAATGCCCTGAGGACACCACCAGCGCCTCGGCCTGGTGGCACGGGAATGAAAGGTCCGAGCGACCGGGGTTCGATCCACTGGAAATGGCAACAAGTTTGCCACCAAAAAAAAAAAACAAAAACAAAAAGAAAAAACATTTTTTTTACCAATCTTTTTCTTTCTTTTTGAGCTACAAACTCTTTGTGTTCAAAGCTGATGAGTTCATGAAGTAATTGTGACCTTTCAAAGGAGAATTTTGCATGATAGTTTTACCTGTTTAATTACCAATTTCACTGAGGATTCTCACCATCGATCAAGTTAATGAATGATGTGGAATGAATTGAACATGCTAAATGAGACATGTCAGGATGATGAAAGGCAAGCCCTATCCTATACACAGTCCCTTGCTCATATACTGGTGAGACGAGTGTAGGAAATTCCATGTTTCTAAGGTAAAGAGTTTTCTCGCGAAAGGTACGATGATCGAAATGATGAGAGGCGGTTCATTCTCTATCCCAAACACTATGTGATCATCCATTGTTTAAACCCTTTTGAGCCCACACACGTGAATAATTTTTAAAATTACCCCTGTCAAGAACCACCCCACATTGGGGCAAGCTGGAGGTAAGACGACATTATGAGGTGAGGAAATTGATAGGAATATTCTTGCTCTCACTTGCATCAATCTTCAGGTATTGCTATTACATTGAATTCATACGATAATTCAAGTGCCTTAGGATGATGAAGAGCAGTTCTTTCTCTATCCTACACACTTTATCCATTGCGTAGCCCCTTGAGCCTGTAAATTTGTTTCATTTAAACCCAATTGGTGATCATCCCCCACACCGGGGCAAGGCAAAAGGCAAATGTTCAAGCAGCAAAATCCCGAGTGCTGACAAAAAATGAAAACTCCTCAAGAACCCGAATGTTAAAGCATTACGTGGTTATTCAAAAAAAGAAAAAACAAAACAAAGGGGGCATGAAAAAGCAGTGTGCCTGGTAAAAGCAAGGCCAATGCCCATAGAAAATGAAAGAAAGAGTCAAGATAAATTACTATCAATTGTAAAAGGGTGTGTTCCCAATGGAGTGGTACTCAAAGAACTCAAATGCCAAGTTTTTATAGTACCTATGAGGAAAATCCCAATAGTGAAAAAGAAGACCGGTGATAATGCCAAAATGATCACCAATTCTCATCCCCCTATACACATTTTGAGCTTAATGATCCATTCACTTCTCAACCCGTGAACTTAACCTACGTTACGTCCCCTACAAAGTCTCTTCAGATTAGGGCACCGAAATTAACGTAGGAATTCATATGCTTAAAAGCATCGCTCGAAGAAGTGCGAGCAAGACCATTTCTATCTCATTTCGCAGGTTCCTTGACTTGTAAACCCGAAGATAATCGCGAAGTATTGTTCTTTCATTAGCCTTGACTCGAAGAGTCCCTCTTTGTTGAGCCATTGACCGAGCCTACATTACAGTCCTGATAAAGACCTCTCAGATTGACCAGGTCGTACCGCTTGTGAGAATACTCGAACCCTTGTTGACATGATGAAAGTAAGATTGAGTGATTCTTGTGATCCGACATTAATGGTCGGGACAAAATAGCCTTCTTAATGAGAGTGAGTGAAAGTCCTTTCTAACTGAAAGTCTCTCATTTGGTAGTCTTGAAAACCCATGTCATGAGTGAAAATTGTCATAAATGATGATTCTCCCCAGTGGAAGTTCGGTGGTGCAAATATGGTAAAACCATCATGCATAAATCTTGATTGAATGGATAAAAGCTTCAGTGGACTTTCGAGTGTGTTGAATTGCTTACTTCTTTGGCGAATGCATGTATTTTTGCTCTAATCATGTCTGACAGGTAATGTTCCCTTGAAGACCCAAGAGCTCCTGACATTTATGTTGCCTTTCAGAAGCCTCGAGGTGAGAAACCTCCATGAATATTTGAAGCACATCCTCGATGTTCCAAAACTTCTTTCTACCAAGAGGTAAGTGACCTTCACGAATATCCCAGGTTTGTCCTAGGTATTCCCAAATTCTTGATGTATGTCTCAAAACTCTTCGTTAAGCATTTCACTCTGGATGTGAATGCTTTTTGATCTTTCTCGTCATACCTTAGTCTGGATCTAGGTATTTCGAATCATCTTAATTCAATATTCATCTCACCTAACATTGAGTGTTTATTGGTTAAGTTCACAAATTCTCGACATCTCAGTCTGGATCTGGATGTCTCAAAAATCTTCGTTAAGAATTTCATTCTGGATATGAATGCTTTCCGATCTTTTTCGTTATACCTTAGTCTAGATCTAGGTATTTCGAATCCTCTTAATCAATATTCATCTCACCTAACATTGAGTGCTTATTGGTTAAGTTCACAAATTTTGACATCTCGATCTGGATGCGGATGTCTCAAACTGTTCATTAAGCATTTCATTACGGATATGAATGCTTTCCAATCTTTTCGTTATACCTTAGTCGGATCTAGGTATTTTGAATTGTCTTAATCAATATTCATCTCACCTAACATTGAGTGTCTATTGGTTAAGTCCCCAATTTCTTGACATCTCAGTTTGGATCTGGATGTCCTAAATCTCGTTGATCTTACTTGCAATACCTTAGTGTGAACCTAGGTATTTCGAGTCATCTGAATTCAACAAGGCATCTCACCTAACATTGAGCGCCTGTTGGATAAATCCATTGTGGACTCTTCAAGGAACCTGAAATGAAAACTAGACACTTGTCGAGCATATGAAAATTCGTCCTGATGCTCTGACTGGTAAGTAATTACAGGTATGCTCTCATTTTCAATAGCTCACATTTGCATTACCATGTTCATGACATTACATATGAAAAAAAAAAAATAGTCCCGCCAAAGTATCATCCATCGCATGTTCATGGTCAAAATTTAGGTATCATATTGTCTTTGAATGCAACCTCTACGAGCTCACCTTCAAAGAGGGGCAGCTGTTGACACCTAAATTTTGCCTAATCATTTTAGTAATTAGTTGCATGAAAAAAAAAATTAAAATTAAAAATTAAAAAAAAAAAATAGTAAAATTGCATTGCATTTGCATTGGTACCAAAAGACAACAAGGCAGCGGCTCGCGGTCGATTACATGCACAAAGGTGGTCTCTCTCTTGCTAATATGAAAACACACAATGAAAGTCAAAGAAAGAAGAGTTCTTCACGTCCATTGTTTCTTCCTCATTAATGCATGCACATGCATGGATAAAATAGGGAGGACGTGAAAATTCTAGAGAAGCCACAAGCGTGAAGAAACCAAAGAAAAATTCTCCACTGCACACGCGAGAATTGCGGAGAAGGTCTGCAAGAAAATGGGCTCACAATTTTATAATATTCTCTCCTTCTTGGAGAGCAAATCGGCTGGAGAAGAAAGAAGTTCCTGCACGTCCATTGTCTCTCGCTCATTAATGCATGCACATGCATGCGCAAGAATTCGGCGGACGTGAGGAGCCTCAGAGAGGCAAAATGAGCCCATGATATATTATATAATATGCTCTCTCTCTCTCTCTCTCAAGTGTGGGTTGCCAAGAGAAGTAAACGAGCAATTTGCTGAAGGAGGAAGCAAATAATAAACAAGAAAAGTCAAAAATTGTGGCTATCCTATAGAAGGGAGGGACAAGTAGCCGTATAAGAAACCCCAAGCATGCAGAAGAAAGAAGAATCCATGAACGTGCATTTTCTTCCCCTCATTAATGCATGCACATGCACGCATGAGTGGGGACGTAAAAATTCTACAGACGCATGCAAAAGGATGGGCTGACATTTTATAATACTTTCCTTCCTAGAGAGCAGGCGGTGGCCACCATATTTGAAAAAAAGAAGAACTAAACTTGAACAAGCAAGGAAAAGTTGCGGCTGCCTCTGTTCACTGTTCACGCTTAAGTCAGATGTTGCCTATAAATAAGCAAGGATCCTCGGAGGAGAAAGGGGGGCATTCACTGGAGAGGTTTGGTGAGAGATTAAAAAAAAGGAAGAGATACTCGTTAGAGAGAACCAAAGAAAATGAAGTCAGGGGGGAAGTAAAAAGAGAAAAAAATATGAAGTCAGGGGGAGGAGATTAAAAAAAGAGAAAAAGCAGAAAGAGAGACTGCAGAGAGTGAGACGTGAGAGAGAGACAGAAAGAAGTGACCGAACAGCAGAAAAAAAAAAAAAAAAAAAAAAAAAAAAAAAAAAAAAAAAAAAAAAAAAAAAAAAGGAAAAGACCCCTCGTTGTTCATCTTCTTCGGGAGTTCCTCGCTGCTGTTGGTCGCCCGGCACTGCAGCCTCCCACCCGCCTTTTTCCTCCTTCCGGCGAGCTCCGAGCCCGCCACTGCGCCTCTGCCCTCGTGCGCCACCGTCACCGCGCCCCTGCTCCCGCGCCTCCGCCCATCCGCGACACCCGGCACCCTCCCGACGCCACCACCCCTGCCCTTGCTGCTGCACCTAGCCGACGCCCAGCAGTCCGCGCCGGCGTTGCTCTTCGCCCGAGCACCAGCAGCACCATCCCGGACGCCTGCAACCAGCAGCCGCCTCTGGCTCGTAGCCACCACCGCAGCAACCGTTGCAGCAACCCGCCTGAACGCTGTCGCTGCTACTGCCCGCGCCGTTGCCTCTCAGTCCGCCTCCACCCGCAGCGCTCGACGCCCCCTCTGCCTCCGCTGCTGCCGTCGCTCGCCTCCATCGCGCCCGCCAGCCTCCGCATGCAACTCGCGTCCGACGCTGCAAGCACCCTCCTCCAAGTACCTCCTCCGCTCGCCCGCACCTTGCAGCTCGAAGCTTCGAGCGACACCTGCAACTCCGTCACCGCAGCTACTGTTTCGCGGTCACTGGAGCTCCGAAAACCAATGCTATTGCAGCCCTCAACCAGCTCGACGCCCTGCCCCGCCAGCTTCTGCCACTGCTGCAGCGCCTCCATCTCCCTCGCTACGACCCAGCGCCGACGACCACCTTGCTCGCCTTTCTCCGAGCACCATCGCGCCGCAACCCGACCGCCTGCTGCTGACCGCCGCGCCGCCTCTGCCAGCCCAGCTACTCTACTCCGCCCGACAAAGCCGCTGCTGTGCAGATCCAAGTCTCACCCGAGATTTCCGTCCAAGTGCCGCTGCTGTTTCGCCCGAGTCCACTGCTACCAACGCCGCCGGTCCGCCCTCGCCTAAGCTCCGACGACTACGCCCACTCCGACGGTGAGCAGCGGCCTTCCCAGCCGTGAGCAGAGTCTCCCTGGTGATCCACAGAAGCTGCCCAGTCGTGGATGAAGACAGCAAGAAAAGAAAAACAAAAAGGAAAAATCAATTTAGGTAGTCTTTTCTTTTATTTATTTATCTTCTTTTACTTTATTTGTTCTTTTTAGCATAATTATTCCTTAGTGTAAGGATGAGATGTTTGACATGAAATAACCTATTAAATTTGGGATTGTGAGTCGATTTTCGCGCCCGAAATCCGACTCGCAATTACTTAAAAAATCGCTAATCCAATCTCCCGCCCGAGATTCGATTTGTGATTTATTTAAAATTAGCCAACCCAATCTCATGCACGAGATATGGTTTGTCAATTTGGATGTCAATCTTGCTCTGATTTGCTGTCGTGCCGTTTAAGTTAATTTCGCCTTCATAAAAAAAAAAAAAAAACCCAAAAAAAAAAAGTGTAGGTTAGAATTAGGTTTATTTCTGGTTTGCATATTTAGAATAGGAATTTTATAAAATAAAATAAAAAAATCAAATCAATTAATTTAGGATGCTAGTTTTTTTTAACTTAGGTTTCGTGTTTAATTACTTGACAATCTTTAATTTCGAAATTAATACAAAAACATAAAATTCAAAAAAAAAAAAAATGCAAGTTAGATCGGGGCTAGGGTTAGCGTATTTAGTTATTTCGTTTTTTTTAAATAACAAAAATAAAAAAAAATGCATTTAGGATATTAGTTTTTTTAATAATTGCACGTGTCAATTTAGAATAGGATTTTTGATTTCAAATTTTTACAACAAAAAAATCCCAAGAAAAATTAATTAATTTAGGATGCTATTTTTGTAGGATGCAGAATAGGTTTTTAAAAATGCATGTTTTAGAAGAGATAGCATGTCCCTTTAATTTTCACTCTAGTAGTTTTTTTTAGTGTTTTTTTATTACGAATTTTCATAAAAAAATCGTCATGCATTTTAGAATAGAATTGCATGTCTCATTTTAAGTTTAGATCAGTTTGCATCATAGGTCAGAAATTGATAGATTAAAATAACGTCTTGGTTTAAATTAGGATTTAGCATGACTTAATCCTAGGTTTAAATTGGATGGAATTTTAATTTAGCTAGGTAATTTTGCATTTTTCTTAATTTCGAATATCATGAAAAATACAAAAAATTGTCTTTTGATAAATTAGTTTCAATTTTTAGGATGAATTGCATTTTTAAGAATAGAAATATCATGTGCACGTCATGTAGAATTAGGCTCATATAATTAAAAATTGCCCGTCATTATAATTAGGTCATTTTGATTTGCATATTTAATTATTGCATGTTCATTATGAAAACACAAAAAAATAAAAAATAAAAAATATTTTACTCATGTCATGTAGTTTAGAACACATTGTCATGTCATTCCATGTTAGATTAGTAGCATGCATTGCATATTGCATGATTCTCATTAAATAAGTAAAAACCAAAAAAAAAAAAGGAAATTGCCTGTTAATTAAAAATCATATCTAGGTCTGTTGATATGAATTCTGATCTAACAATGCAGATGCTTTCGTTGCTATGAGGTAAGTCGTGCAATTTATTCATCGTTTTCTTGGGTATTAAATTGGTGGTTTGCGCACCCGCATGATCACCTCACATGTTAGGGAGATAAATTAAAATCAAATTCAAGCGGCCTGCAAAACATTTTTGAAATAAAAAGAAAAGGTACCGAAAGGGCGTTAGAGAAATCTAGCGTAATCAAGTCCCCGAACTCATTTAATCTCTGGTTCGTAGGAGTGAAGTAATTCTCCCATTACTTTACTTGGGTTGCTAATCGACCCACCCAAAATAGATTAGTGGCGACTCCATGATGAAAATCTTTTGCATATTAAGAACTTGAACCTAAGTCGCGGGTGGTATGGGCTTGGGAGGCCGAGTTAAGTCTAGGCTTAACAGTCCATTAGCCGAACCCTTAGGTGGTCCAACCCGCTTTGGGGAGGTCGCGACACATACGATTAAACATCCACAAACATAATCAAATATACGGATTAAACATGCAATATAATCAAGGTGCAAGAAAATAAAGGCATAATTACGCTAAAAAAGCAAGACACAATAATTCATAACCAAACCCTACATTTTTTAATTTTCTAAATTTTTTTAAACTAATTAATTATATTTTTATTTATTTTTATTTTTTTTAAAAGAAGAAGATTTTCTAATGTTTTCTGAATTTTTGAATTTTCGGAATTTTTTAGAATTTTTATTATTTTTCGAAATTTTTGATTTTTGAGAATTCTTGAATTTTTAATATATTTTTAAATATTAAATATTATTTTATTCGAACCGGATATGACCGATCTGACCCGTTGATCCGATCCGAGCCCAGATCCGACCCACGTTGGATAAAAAAGCTTTTTTTAGTTAAAATATATATTTTTCATTCATTTTTTTTTTTTTTTTCTATAAGCTTTTATTTATTATTTTTTTGTCTTATCACTGCTCTGTCTTTTCCTTGCTGCACTTCCCCCTCTTCAGCGAGTCCTATTCCCGAAGCCATTTCCTCTCTTTTTCTTTTTCTTTTTACTACCCTTTTTATTTCTTATTTTTCTTTTAAGCTTTTCTTTTAGGTCATCTTCTCTGCATGCTTTCTTCTCCGCTTGAAGCTTCCATTAAACACCCGAAGCTCCCTCTACCATTTCATAGTTTTCTTTTATTATATTTCATTTTGCTTTTTTATATATCTTTTTTTTTTTTCTTTTTCCCTTCTTCTCTCTTTTTGGTCCTTTTCCCTATTTCGGCTTTTCTACTGCATCTTCTCCTTCCTAAAGCCAACGCCAACTCTATAACTTCCTCGCCGAAGCTCCTTCCCACCGGATCTCACCCACACACTAACGACACGGCCTTGAACAATCGGTGACCCTTCCATCGCCCGTCCACCGGTAGTCGCTACCCCACGGAAAGATGAATAGGCGCAAAAGAATAACAACAAGACAAGGAATGGAACGCAGACACTAATGAACATCCGAACTCCCTAGATATTAAGGAATCACAATCAACCTATGTCAACACCTCTTCAGATTGGGACAAAATGGGCGCTGCTCTCCCAGGCTTGTCTTAGGGGGCATTTTAACAAACACATGGTGAACGCCTATCGGAAATAGGGTATTCAACGGTTCAAAGATCCGGACTCAGATTTAAACCCAAACAATAGTCAAGAAATGTTCAGATTCAGCCATAACAACAACAAAACCTAAATGAAATCATGCTCAATGATCCATAAAGGATTCCTTTTACGCAAGACAGGAGCATAATCATTCCAAATGATCCGAAAATCACAACCTAATCCACATTAACTTAATTCAAGTGTTTTATTAAACACGTGGTAAGCACTGACTCGGGATGAGGTTATTAACTCCTTTTTTGGACCCGCTCGAGTCTAGACCTAGAGAAATCATCGAGAAACATGCAAAATCAACCACATCAACTTACTTAAACTCAACGTGCGTATAGACTAACAAAAGGAACAAGACTTGGCTTCCGGTTAGACCAAAACAAGGTGGAACAGCAAGGGTTCATGCGAACAAGCATCTCATCACGGAGTTCCCTACCCAACTCGAAGACTGCAGGAGGCGGGCCAACTCGTGACAAATCGAGCCATAGTTTACTGCTTTGGTATCTTCGAGCCGGGATCCTCGGGCAAGAGAGGTTTGGATCACCAGCGACGCGGAGATTCGGGAGCGAAAGATCGTATGCTAGAGGGTATTGGCCAAAGGTCGTCGAAGAGGGTTCGAGCGTGGCCGATCTGCTAGAAAATTCCTTCCCGCTCTCAAGTTTCACTCTCTCCCTCCAGGTCGCTCTTTGTCTCTCCCAAAAAACCTCTTTCGCTCCAGCTTTCTCTCCTATAAATCTGCCGTAGGTTCCCCCCTTTTGGCATCCCTCAAAAGCGACTCCGGATGGTCCACGAGGCTAGCTGCCTTTTCCTTCCATCTCTACCTCAAAACTTCTGTTAATCAGCCTCCTCTCCCTGCCCGTGTATGTGCCTGCAGCTATTTCGGTTCTTGGGGCAAGTTAGTGGCATTTTTGGCTAAGATAGCAGCAGGTTCTCTTGGGTTTTGACAATCGCAGGCATTGCCACGTTGCAGCCATGTGTCATCGCTTCCCTTTTTCTGAAATCGCAGCTGCCACCCCCTTGCAGATCCTTCTTCGGCTTCCTTCTGCTGCTCTATCTTCGACCGCTCCCTCTGTTCTGTTTTTTTTTTTAGCAGGTCTTCGAAGACCAACCGGAGGGAGGAAGACCCTCGTTCGCGGGCTGAAAGGGAAAGAGGGCTGGGCTGGGCCCAGCGCGGAGAGAGAAAAGAAAAGGGGCGGGTCGGGCCAAGGTCGGATCCGACCCGACCCGACCTTTTTTAAGGTTTGAATTTTAATTTTAATTAATTAATTTTTGTGACTAATTCATAACTTTTAATGCTATTTTTAATTAATTAATTAAGGTAAAATTTATGTGTTAACAATGATATCGCCAATGACTATGAACAGCCACTTCAATTAAGGGTCTGTTCGTTTTCGCATGAAAATGACTTCCGAGAAAATGTTTTTCGGATTTTCCGGCGTTCGTTTCACAGAAAATGAACTAGTCAAGGAAAATGTTTTCCATCATTGGAAAAAACAACCTTTAAAGTGAGGAAAACTTTAGTGGAAAACGTTGTCCATGATTTCTTCCCTCTTACTTCTTTTTATCAATACATTTTCGTTTTATTTTTATGCTTTCTTTTTCTTTTTTTAAGTCGAGTTTTAATTTCTTTTCTTTTCTTTCTTTCCTTTTCATCTTGTTTTTTGGCAATGGCTGGCGATCGACCATTGTGGCATCCGCGACCGGCTGCAAGCTAGCGGCCGACAACCTCGCCGGCCTGGGTGGAGCTCGTGGCTTGCTAGATCCGGCAAACTGGGCGGGGCTCGGGCCTCGCCCGAGCTCGTTGGATCTGGCGATGGAGCTCGGGCTCCTAATCCAGGCGAGCCCAAGCTCCCCCGCCAAATCCGACGAGCTTGTAGCTCACTGGAGCCCAGCGAAGCTCGCAGTGAGCTTAGGTGAGATTGGCTGAGCCTCGAGCTCGCCGAATCTAGCCATTGGGTCTTGGTCGGCCGCCAAGCAACCACGCATCGTCAGGCAGGAAGGAGGCAGCGGTGGCAACGGAAGGAGTAGGAAGAAGGAGGAGGAAGGAGGAAGGAAAAGAAAAAGAAAGAAAAAAAATAAAAAATAAAATTTTTATATTTTTAAAAATATAAATAATTGAAAATTCATTAAAATATATATAATTAATAAAATTAATTTTTTGGTCAATTAAAAATATTAAAATTCAATTTTCGATAATTTTTTCCAAACAATTAAATGAGGTAACGAATGGTAAAAATATTTTCCACTCAAATTTTAGATTTTGGTGAACATCGGAAAATAGAGTCATTTTCTTGAAAAATGACTTCCAGGAAAATGTTTTCCGGAAATACGATATTTTCTGTGAAATAAACGGACCCTAAAAGTCAATAACCTTTCCTACCCAGAGCCGGAAACTGGAGCTAAATTCCCATGTGTGGGCAATGTGATGCACAAATGCAGATCTAGTGGGAGCTATGACACAAACACCCAGCTGCTTTGGCAAATCTTCACAAGAGAAGACTGAACGAATTAACAGTAATCCCGTCAGCACCCATCAAGACAATGATCAATTTTTTCACACGCAAGTTGTTCATTATTGAAGCAATCAACTAATCATTCATGATTTTGTTGGTGGACCATGGGACGGTGACATTGGCCGCAGACCTGAGGTTGTACGAATCTATACCAACATGTGGAATGTCCACATCCCAGATATTCTTGAAAGGATCAACCTCCACCGCGACACCATAGCTCTTAGGACGAGCTAAATGGCCCTGAAGAGCACAAAGAAGGTGAATGCGTTGCCAAAAGGGCTTCTCTGTTGAGAGTCGGTG
This sequence comes from Eucalyptus caleyi, assembly GCA_014182885.2. Lineage (NCBI taxonomy): Eukaryota > Viridiplantae > Streptophyta > Magnoliopsida > Myrtales > Myrtaceae > Eucalyptus > Eucalyptus caleyi. Next base: position 4,342,623 of record CM024470.2, read on the forward strand.
CTGAACATATACTTGGCAGCAAAATCCGCCCCGTTCCTCGTTGCCTCATCCCAAAGATGCAATTTCCCGAAATACTTAGCTCGGCAATTCATGTCGTTTACTCTCCGGTTTGGGTGGCTTGGGCTGAAACGTAAGTAAGTAGATAGCTCATAAGCATTCCCTAAAACGTCTTAGAGCTTGACGCTTTCAGAGCTAAATGGTGTTAAGAAAACTCCTACTAGGTTTTGAAGTTGACAAAACTTTCTTATTCTTGTTCTTATTTTGAAGAATAGTAGACTTATAAAGTCATATTACAAGCTCTTGTCAAAGTCTATTCATTCCAGAAGTCTTTCCCACTCTAACGCAGTCGAGATTGAAAACAAGTCCAGAACGAAGAAATAATCAGACTTAGAATTATTGATCTTATGACAAGGATTCATTTTAAATGTTATATAGATTTGTTCTTTAATATCTGGCTTTCTAGTAAATAATCTCACTTACCCTTTATAGATACATTGATTGAATCAATCATGAATTGATGAAATCAATCTTGAAGACAAGTTTCTTTTTGGAAAGCATTTACTTATGGAAAGCTAGATTTTGATTGTATTGGTGATTAGAATCAACTGATTTTCATTTCAATCTTCGATTACAAGATTTCCTTAATCAATTCTGTCCAACTGATTGATTGGAAGAAATTCTTCTGGAGAATGCCAACGAATAGTAAGGCATAGAGGAGTATTTAAAGATGTCATTCAGTCTATTTGAGATAAAGCGTGAAAATTGAAATTCTAAAGTTTGAAGTCTTTCCAATCACTTGCTCTTCAATTATAGCTCTTACAGATTGTATTCAAGAGAGAAAATCATAAGAAGAGTGACTTAGTGAGAGAAAAAGAAATCTTCCACTTAGTGTTTAGACTCGAAACATTATACTTCTCTATTGATACTTTAGTAAATTTCAGTCAGAAAACCGTCAGCGTGGGAGAGTAGACATAAGTTTGATCTAAGCAAAAATCACTATAAATCTCGTGTGGTAATACTGGCATTTTCAAATGGGACATTGAAAGATGGATTGTGAAAGTGTCTAGCTGAAGCGGATAAGGTTTGAGTGAGAGATTAATAAGACTAGTACTAACATCTTTGTTGGTCGCTATGCATTATAGTGGTTATCATTCTCACCATTTTTCTTTTTTGATGACCTAGGGAACCCCGTAAGCCGACAGCCGGCGGGCAAACCCTGGGGCGACGCTAGCGGAGGACCCACCACCCCAACGTCACAATTAAGATCCCGTGCGACTAGCGGGATTCGAACTCTTCTCCTCCTCGCAAAGGATCATGGGAGCCTTATCCAACTGGATTACCGCAGGCGGTGGTGTTATTATTCTCACCATTCGGCTTTGGTAAAATTGAAAAAGTGGTGCATACACCGAAATCCAGTGGTAAAAGTGACAATCGCCGGGGTGTGCCTGACTCAATAGCAAATCGAAAAGTGCACTCACTTGGCCTAGTTTAATAAGAAATTATCGATGTGAAAACATATCGAATGAGTCAAGTCTCCCTATTAATCTTATCTATCAATGATAAGATGATTGGGCAATGGATCATAAAATAATTAAGGGCATCATCACACGAAAATGTAGATAAGTGATATTGTAATGAGTCAAGTCTTCCTACTCCTATCCATCGGCTATCGGAGGATTGGGCAGCATCATCACACGAAAATGCAGATCAGTACTCAAGTCTTCCTATTGGATTAGTTGTCGATGTGTAAACTACTTAAACATAGAAGAATTGAGTTCTGCTATCTTGTCCATGGATCAGTTCAAAGGCAATGTCTAATGTCTTGTAGGCAGAACCCGTGAGATGGGTGAATTGGCAGAATTCTATCGGGCTGCCAAATACATGGAATTCTAGCGTTGATAAGTATTGACGAGCGTCAAATAATATTGATTAAGAAAATGACATGTGAGTTCATTTTCCAAGCAACTCGTTGATAATCTTTTGACATTTTTATGACACGCCAACTTCTTTTTATAAGTTATTATCAATTTTTATACGACTTTACCATAGAATCATTCTACGTATGCAAAACTTTGGGTAACATTTAAAAGAATAATTTAGTTTAATTAGTAAAAGATTGCGCACATTCTATGCTAGATGGAAAGGAATAATTTAATTTAATTTAATATCTTCAAATATATATACAAATCTATACGTATGGGACTACTTGAAGTTCACATAGCAACAACATATGAAGAATAATTCTGAAGGTTGTTGATACCGATTTTTAGTTGACGCATCATTAAAAGGTAAAAAATCGAGATTTAGGTTTACGATCGTGACAGAGCTCTATCTTTCAACCAAAAAATGTCGTTTTTCATTTCTTTCTTTTGCATTATCGTTTTTAAGTAGTTTCTAGCTTATTTTTAAGAAAAATCCAAAAAGTCAAATGATTGACTTTCGGGTTGACTTTTGGCAAACCCTTTGACCAAAAATCAATCTCACGTTAAAAATTGACTTTTCACCCAAAAAATTCCACTTAACTTTAATTTCACTTTTGTCAAATTAATTTCTTGAAAATTCAAAGATTTGACTAAAAAATCGATCTTTTAGAAAAAGTCAACTGAATGGTTGACTTTTAGTCAAACCTTTGACCCAAAAAATATAAAAAAATAAAAAATGAGCAAATACATTTTTTTTAATGCCAATTGGACTTTTGTGTCAAAAATTTCACAAAATTCGATTAAGAACCTTGATTTCTGAATTTTTCAGTTTTAGGTTCTAAATCAACCAAAAATAAAATTACTTTTATTTTAGTCATAATTAGGTGTAGTTCCTTCTTTGATATTTGGTTTATGGACTGTTTGAAATCTATTTGAGTATTCAATTTTGCGATTTACCGAGTCAAAATGCGAATTGCCGTTTTAAGCCTAATTAGGGGACCCAAATCAATTATTCATGACTTACGAATGGACGATTGCATTTCACTCATTTTCTTGAAATAAGTCCAAATCTAGGGTCAATTTTGGGAGATTCACTTGGGTTCATTCTAGTTTGGTCGATTTGACTTATACAGAGGTTAGAAAACCCAACTAAGATGTTTCAATTTATATCATTTGACTTGGCCCATTCTAGACTATAACGTAATTGAAAAAATTGAGCTTCAATTTGGCCAATTGAGGTTCAATTAAAAATATGAGTTGAGCTTGTGGCCTCCCTTCAATAAGAATTCAATGGATTTAAAAAAAAATATTGCACGATTAGTCGACTTGAGATAGCCCACTTGCATCTCATTTGATCCAATTCATGTAAAAATGTTTGGTTTTGTTTAAATTAGGTAAAACTAGAAAAATCATAATAAAATTCAGACAATAATTCAACCTGGTCAACCCATCGTTGACCGGCGAATTTTTCCGGTCATTTTTTTGGCCGGAAACCACCCTCAGCTGACCCACTTCATGGCCAATGCATTTATGCCCTTATTTTTCAAATTCCGAAAATTTCCCCGAATTTTACGAAATTTGCAAATTTTCCCCCAAGTTTGACGAAATTACAAAAGTACGTCAACTAATCCCTTACCTCAAGATTAGATCATCACCATCCATTGAGAATGCATTGTGACCCTTCAATTTAAACATGTGATGGATTTGGGTGTTATCTTAGGGTTATTAAATTTGTTAAGAAGAAAGATGGCATCCTAACCCTTGGATCAATCCAAGAACTAGGATGGTCTCTCTTATGTACATATAAATATCATTTTCCTCTGAAAAAAAGAGGGGGCTATTTTTTCAAATCTGTTTTCTCTTACTACAAACTCTCTCTACATTTCTCTCTCCCCACCGACTTTCTCCTTGTCATCTTCGCGCGCATTTTTTTTCCTTTGGTTGCACCACCCCTCGTCGGCATTCAGCCTCTTGCCGGCGAGCTCTCCAACACTGCCAACCACCACAACGTTCCTCTGCCCTTCCTCGAGTTCCAGGTGGTTGGGATTAATCGGAAAAGTCGCCGATGGTCTTTCGGTGCCCGATCTGATAGATATTCTGTCCAGTAGCAAATTGGAGCAAATTCAGTGTCGTCTTCAAATCTCTGGCGATCTTAGTACCTCTAGGACAATCCTTGACGTTCCTAGGTGTTGTGGTGGCTCAATGATAGTTCGTGGAAGTTCATTTCAAGTGAAAACATTAAGAGGTAAGCTCTTTGACCTTGAGCCTAATGAAGTGAGGTCTCAATAGGAGATCAGGGCTAGAGCTCATCTTAGGGATTGATTTGTGAAGTATATGGTGACTTGATGATGTTTAACATGTATTGGGAAGGAAGTAGATAGACTATGATGATGATAATATGTTTGATTATTTGGATGATCATTGTTCTGCAATTCCGGATCCATGACGAATCTCTCTATGCATATGCCTAGAAATGAGCTAATAGATGTGCTTTTTTGTACTCGATGTCTTCGTGAGAGTCAAAGATGACTTGATTAGATTTACAATGAGCTATAGCACGTCCCAATCCGATGTCATTTGCTATCTGAAATCTGCTTCAAAAGTCAAGAAATGATTATGGAAAACTGATATGTTTTAGTTCACTGTTATGTATTGATCAATCTTGGCTACTTGTCAATTTTCTCTAGATTTTTGTGCTTTGAATCTTAAATCAACACCTCATGAAAATTAGTCAAAATATGTTTCTCTACGACATACATTTTTTCCAGAATTTGTGAAAATCATTTGGATAGGTCGATCCTAAAAAAAATCATTCTTATTTCTACACGTTTTTGACACCAGAAGTAACTTTATTTTTTTTTACCAAAACAAGATCTAAAATGACCTCGTTTTAGCTCAAGTTTTCTTAGGATTAGATAATAAATGTCCTGAGCTTCAAGAAGATAGGTCGCACGCCCCAATCAAGCGTCGTTTGACCCTTGAAAAATGCCTCCGAAAATTAATGATTCTGCAGTAGTTTAGGTCTTTTCGGTTCGGACTCTATTACGCCTTCAGGCTTTGTTATTTTTGTGCCAACTTTCGTGATCATTTTTTTGAAAAAATTGTCTTCATGAGTTTTTTTCCAAATCATCTCGTACATCTTTTGCATTTTTTTTTTCATGATTTTTGGATGTGTTCAACTATGTCAGATTTACTCAGATCTAACCCTACGTCAATTTGTTCGAATCAATCTTTGATTTTTCTTTTTTCTTTTTTTTTATTGATTTTTGTGTTGAGTTCTGAAATAACTTTCATGCATGAAAGTTTCTTGTATAGGTGTTGTGCATGTTCTGTATTTTTTTTTTTTAAATTTTTATACATTTTTAGTTAAGTCAAAATCACTTAAATTTGAACATATGTCGGTTTATCCTGCATCGATCCGAGATTTGTTTTGATGAAATTGAGTCCATAAATGCACCTATTTGGTTTCAAATTCTTCATGAGAGTTGAATACATAATATATATGTTTAATTGATGCATGCTTTGTAAAGTTTTTATATTGACAAAGTGAGTCAATTGTATGCATTAGAGTAAAAGATACTGTAGCAATATGTGTTGGACATATAGTTTTGTTTGTTTTGCCATTTTTTTCATGACTCATATAATCTTAATTGAGTTTCGATCTCTTAATGAGAAATCTTCATCATCATATGCTCCGTATGTGAGATTTTTGGCAGGATTTATGTATGTCTTGAGCATGGCTGAAATCATGATTGTTATGTAAACTTAATGTTGAAATGAAACCTTGTCATATACGTACCTTTCCATACTTGTTTGAGTCATCTTCTTATAATCATGCTTTCCTGATAATTGAACCACATGTTGCAAGATTTGCATACATGTTTAGGTCATGTCATTTGAGTTTCATCTTGCACATTAAATTTGTCTCACAAAAAATGTTTATCATACTTAGGATTCCTAAGCATACCATTAGGAATCATGAATGGTATCATAATGTCATTTAAATTGTATGACATTTTGCTTGTCGACTTAGGATTAGATGACTATCCAAACTTTCCATCGCATCCAATCTTAAGTCTCATGTGATTTCTTCACATCGTTTGTGCATTCTTTGAGTGATTTTAAGGTTTTCTAATGAATGCTTATGTTCTGTTTTCTTAGTTATTGAACACTTTTAGAGATCTTGATTTTAGGATACCAAATTAACCTAGTTTGGACTCGAGCTCTTCTAGGAAGACGTAGGGCACACTTAGAAGTTTATAATGCCATTGATCATGCCAATCGCTCATCGTTTGGACTATTTTCCATTTTTTTTTCAAAATTATATCACAATTTGGACAATGGATCAAATTCGGACCCCTGTTTTATCCCCTGTTTGGACAGACCTTTAATATTTTTGTTTCATTTTTTTATTCGGAATTTGAATTCGGCCTCTAAATAAAATTTTCTTTTCATCATGTTGGCTATGTTGTGTGTAAATTTGATGATTTTTAGACATATTTTGATAGGACAAATCGTGGTGACATTAGCTGAATGTCCTGTTGTTTTGACAAATTTTTGATGTGTTGTTGCTTGTTGTTTGATTTTTGTAAAATCATGTATGGATTATTTAAGAAAAATTTCTTCACGAAAGTTGTTCATCATCATGTCATGCATGTTAGGAAATTTTTTTCATTACCAAATTGTCATTAGGTATTGCCCAATTTTGCTGTCATTATACGTTTGTTTTGAAATTTCCTAATATAAACATGATTGTGATTATTTAGTTATACATTTTAGGTTAGTTTGTGCATGAAATTAGGCCACGTCATCTTCATGGAAATTGTTATAAATGCTTTAATATTTGTTGTTAAATAATTGGACTTTTCAAATTGCATCTTTTAAAAAATGCTTTGGTACATGTGATGTTTCTCAAAAAAAAAAAAAAAAATCTAAAATTTTTTTTTCTCCAAAACTTGATTTAGCTTAAGGAAAAATCGTAGTTTGAACCATATTCAAAATACCTACGACGCTTGTAAGTGCATTTGTGAGCCCGGGCTAGCTTGGCAATTGAATGTGTTTCATAGCCGAGATATTCCTTAATTCTAAATATTTTCAATTTTTTTTTTTAAATCTTGATTTGATATCATGAAAGTCACGGTTTGAATTGTATTCAAAATACCTGCAATGCTTGTGAGTGCATTTATGCAAGCTCAGGGCTAGCCTTGACAATTGAATGTCTTTCATAGCTAAGACATTACTTTGCCTTAAAACTTTTCATGAATGATTTCAAGATATGTTTTTAAAATATCACATGTACCCTTCATACATATAATCCCATCATGTAGTAGAAATTGCCTGTGTTTGTGATTGGCGCGTGCCCTTGGTGATAAATGACCCGCTGATGGTTCAATTTCTTGCTTGATTGGTTGAGAAATAAGGTTCAAAAGACCTATATGCATGTTTAAATTTTTGCAATGCATGAGACTTTTAAATGAATGGTAGGATCGATGTATGATATCGAGGGAAAATCCTAGGATCACATAGATCGCTTGATTGTGAAACTTATAAGCGTTATTGGCCATGCGAGAATACAATTGGTCAATAATTGTTATAAGTCAAAAAAAAAAAAAAAGGATTGTGTAGGTGTCTTAGTGGGACCCTTGCATGAAAGACAAAGGCCGACCCCAATGCCTCAAAATTTGACTTTCGTATTGCACTTTCTTTAAATGATTGATCTCGACATGATGTCTTGTTTTTCTATTGTTTTGATGTGTATACTTGTTTCTTTCCATTGTATGCACATAGTTATAGATTTCTTAGATTAGGTTTTGATTAGGTACCCGAAGATGGAGAAATGCAAAGACAGTGGAGGTTGATGTCCATTCCGACCATTATTATGTACTATTCATTTCCCCGACATATGTCTCGGGTTCCATTTGTTATATAAAGCCCGACGAGTTGCAGGTTTTCTTTCTTTCTCTCATCTTTTTCAATTATGCTTCTCTTTTATATTTTCTAGAATTGCATGGTAGATTTACTGCTTTCCTTGATTGTTTACTTACTGTCTCGTAATTTCAATTCCATTGATTGCTTTCTTTTCTTGTGTTTTTAGAAATATAATAGAATGAAAATGACGAACCATGCATGATTGCTTAGTTTATGACTAATTATCTCGAAAATGTAAAAAGAAACGCATGGATATGTTAGGAAAACACAACATAATGTTTAGGTACCGAAAGGGCGTTAATAGAAATATTAGCATAACCCAAGTCCCCGAACCTAGATATTTGGTTGCGTAGGAATCAAGGGAACACTCCCAACCCTCAATTAGGTTTTCTAGCCGACCCCCAAAATGAGGCTAGTGGCAACTCCTGTCTTATTTTTAGGTTGTCATAAATAACTAGATCGTATAAATAAACCCGTCATGCGGGGTACGAGTTTCAATGAAACTCACCATAGTTTAGCATATTCGATATGAGAGTACCCCAAAGAATGAAGTAATGACATCCTTATGGGCAAGGCGTACTATCGAGAGGGCTGCCATGGTAAAGGTACCCTTAAATTCAATATCCACACCAAACCCCTTCTTCTAAGGTGTGTCGCACGTGTAGGTGTAGATCGTGATACTCCACTATCACACAGGGTACAAGCTTGGGAGAGCTTTCGATCTCATGAAGGGAACTCAGGAAAATCTTGATCTGAAAAGTGAGGTGATAATGTCTTTTGGAACGCGAGCCGTGAGGGAACTCTTGTGATTAAGTACCCCTAAACCCGACATTTCCCCTTTTTTCTCTCCTTGTGATGGTGAGAGATTCGAGGGCAGCGAGATCGGGTCGCGACAAAGGGCATGGAAAATTTTTTATGACAATTAGTTGCAAAAGATTTAAAAAGAGATCAATCGATTTCATATATTCAGCTTATGTAGTTATATGGTGATCTCATACACCATGCCTCTGAAAATTCTATCAATGACACAAAATGACACATTACTTACAAACGCATGTCATCGTAATTACATGTAAATAATTGTTAAATTTGATAAGTTATTTCGTTAATATGTAGGTGTATTAGGCATGATCATTAGTTTTTTTTTTTTTGAAAAACATCCTTCAGAAGCTATATAGTGGTTCTAAAAGGCCGCAACTTCCCTAGAAATGGAAGAGCAAATTATCCAGTTCCTACGTAAACGTGACGTGGTAGATAACAAACCACCTGGGACCACCTTGTTCAGATTTTTCTAGAAATAATGTTAATATAGGGGTTCTCTAATTTACTCGAACGAATTTTATGGAAGCACTTACGCATTCACTAGTCTTATCGCATTCTCCCGGTAAATTAAAGTGACCTCATTAAAACCAAATATTTGAGAGTGACTCAAATTTATATCATGGCGTGTAAACATTCAGACCAAAGATAGAGTTCTTTCACATTTAAAAAATGGTCAGGCACCGAAATTCTTTTATCTAATGTAATCAGCGCTTTAACATACCCCAACACTTTTGGGCCAAAATAAACAAGAATTTTAAATAATAAAAAAAAAAAAAGCCTTCTAAATTTCCACGATTTACTCACACGTGCTCCAAATCTCAAGCTAAACAGGCAATCCACATCGTACCATTCAAACTACTAAAGTCACGCCTCCATCTATATATAGAACTTTAAATGGACTTGCGGTAATCTACCTTTGTAGATCACTTATGAAGACTATATCAATGATATTATGGAAAAGATGAGGTTGAATCATGTACTGAAATTGGAAGAGGCTCAAAATGAAAAGGTGCCCTGGGCCTAGAAGAACTTGGATCCAATTAATGCACAGGTGAGAGAATAAAATTTCAAAGCCCCAGTTTGTTTTTATTCCAGTCATTGTGTGTGTCAACGAAAAGTGTGGATAGTTGCAAGACTTTGGAATGTACGGGCAATTGACAAGAGGACCTTTTCGTTCCAATTAATCTTAAACTTATTCTACGGTGATTAATTTATCAATTTAGTCTTAAATTTTTAAATGATTTATTAATTTAATCATAAACTTTTTTACGTTTTGTTAATGTAATCATTTTGATTAATCTTGGTTGGAAATTACTATCATGATAATCCAATCAACGTCGATCGTCCCCATGGTTGATGCTGAAATGAACGGTTTTTGAATTGTCCTTTATTTTTCCTTTCTCTATGTGCTTTTTTCCTTATTTCCTCGCTAGATTTGGTAAAGGCGGCCCTCGTAAGCCACACCAGAAGTTGGCGACCAATAGAGGGAAAAAGGAAAAAAAGAAAAAACAATTAACAGAAGCCTCACATTGAGCCAATTTAAAAGGTTGAGGTGCTTGATTGAGCAAAAAATAATAAATAGATAGCCGACTTCAGAAAGAACCAAAAATTATTCCTAGGCATCGGGACTAGGTCTGACCCATGCAGTAGCTCATTTTGGCAATTGCTTATTCTGCCGACCCCACTTCATTTCATTCATAAGAGTAAAATTCTGGTAGTAACTCCAGATCCTCTTGAAATGATGTCGCTTGACACGGTCAAATCTAAATAGATATCTTAAGTACTGTACAACATTATAGTCGATAATGGATGAGAAAGGTGAGAGTACCACAGCTTTATTTCGGTGATATTCGCAAATGTCACCCTTCAAAAGACATCATTTTTTAACAAAATAAAAGACATCATCGAGGCATTTGCCTAACACATCCAGACGAGACCTTGCGATCAATAGGAATATGCTGGCATCTTCCGGGGGAGCTTGGGAGGCTCTCTCTTGAAGTTCAAAACGTCCATTGCCTCTTCAATCGACGGCCGAGACCCAGCAACGGGATGAGCACACCACAGCCCGGCGATCATCAAGGCTTTCGCCTGCTTCTTGTCGAAATTTCTGCCGAGCCTAGTGTCCACGGCATCGTGCAACTTCCTGGACCCATATTGCTCCCAAACCCACACTACAAGGTTTAGTTGGTCTCGCCGTAGGTCGTCGGCACTTCTCCCACACACTATTTCCAAAAGGACAACTCCAAAGCTATAGACATCAGATTTCTTACTTGCCTCGCCCGTCAGGTGGTATTCCGGAGCTGCATAACTCAGTGTTCCTATCGGTTCAGTTGCTTCTGGTCCTTTGTCATGGTCAACTAGCCTAGCTGTGCCGAAATCTCCTAATTTGGCCTCAAAACTTTCATCGAGCATGATGTTTCTGGATTTGATATCCCTGTGGATTATGTATCGATTGCCTTCTTTGTGCAGGTAGTGCACTGCCGAGGCCAATCCTACAGAGATGTTGTACCTCTTTTCCCATGGCAACAGGGGTTCGCCTTTAAACAGATGATCCCACAAGCTCCCTCCTCCCATAAATTCGTAAACCAGGAAATATTCATTCGCCTGGTGACAATAGCCTATAAGTTGCAACAAGTTTCTGTGCCTAAGTTGACTTAATGACTCCCCCTCAGATATATACTCCTTTTTCGCTTGGCCTGAACCAGATTTTATTTCCTTTACGGCGACCGGTGTGCGAGCTTCCCCCATGTACGCTTTGTACACAATCCCAGAACCTCCTCGTCCCAGAATCCTGTCGGGTGAAAAAGAATCAGTCGCGATCCTTAACTCTCTAATGGTGAACTTCTTCAATCCACTGAAGTCTCCAAACTCTTCGGTTAAATTCGCCCTGCGAACCCAAGCAACAATGATCGCCACCAATACGACGACACCAGCCATGACTGTGAACGGCCACTTCAACCAAGAGTCGGTAGCCTTTTCCACCTGGAGCCGTGAAGCGGAGCTTAATTCCCATATCTGGACGAAGCGATACTCAAGTGGAGATTCAGGGGAAGCTAGGACACAAACACCCACCCTCTCTGGCATATATGCCCTTGAGCTGTGTGCGCAGTAGCGACGACGGATTTCGTTACTGGAACTCCCATCAGCATCCCTCCAGACCACGCTCAAACATTTCGTACGCGGGTCATACGTTATATTAGAAGACGACCCATCCAACATGACTTTCGTGATCGCCCTTTGGACATCGGCCCTGAAGTTCGAATGTGTACCGATGAACGGAACAACAGCTCCCCACGTACTCTTGCGACGATTAATATTAACGGCAACACAATCGCTGTCGGGATGAGGTAGATGGCCCCGAGAAGGGCGAAGCGAGGTCGCATCGAATGTTACTGCGTATGTCTTCGGTTGACCGTTGGACCAGCGGTTGGTAAGATTCATGATCCCGGAGTAAATGATGACCTCGCATTGCCTGTCGCCGTCCTTGCATAAATTGACAATTTTACTTTTCTGGACAGGACGATCAGAAATTGAGGCGAAATCGTTGCCGAGAGGGTTTTCCTGTTGAGAGTCGCTGCTGGCCGTGTACTGGGTAACACAATCCGCCACATCCCCGGTGTCCTTGTCCCGAAAATGCACTTTGTTGGAATACGTAGCTCGGTCCCTGATGCCGTTGAGTCTTCCATTCTCAGAAGCATTCTCCTGATGGGCTAAGTGCTTGTGGGTGTCAAAGCCATCTGGGAACATGAAACATGGATTGTCGAAGTGGAGAGCGCAAGCTGAAAAGGGCTTGAGCAGAGAGATCGTCAAGACTAGTGGAACTAATGCGGGTGTGGGTGGTTGAGGCTGATCTTTATGTCTTCCGAAGCTTCTCATGTCGGATGTTTTTAATTTCTGGCAGATCTGACAACCGCCTGCAAACTCAAAGCGCCGCGCGGGCAGGTTAACGTCTTCATCGTTCTCAGCACTCAGCTCAGAAAAAGTGGTGGAAGAGATGATCGATGCGGTGCGCCAGAATCAAATAACGAATAGAAAACTGCACTCACCGCGGTTTCAGTCCTTTGTCGTCGAGGTCAAGCTCGGCTGCCAAACTTGAGCCTCAGATTCTGGATCTAGGGTCGACCTGAGCGAGCCCAAGATTTGTGATCTAGAGCTCAGCTTGACCTTGAATATGAGATGATTCGAGGTCGATCAAGGTTGGCATAGGCAACGAACGAGCCGGAGGCAGAGGCGTGGTGCGTCGACACGGCGTAGGGTTTCTAACCAAGTTGTAGCGAAGGGGGGAAGAAGAAAGAAAGCAAAGAGTAAAGAAGAAGAGAAGGAAAGAGAGAGGGCCGAGGCAGGAGGGCCGAGGCAGGAAAGGTGGGGGATGGTGGTACCCGGGAAGGTGGGATTTTGAATGTTGGCCACTAGTTTAAAGTCCTGTTTGACTAACGCTACCAAAGCGATAAATATTCTTCTCCTAAGGTTCGTGAAAGTTTCTCATATTTCACTTTAGAAATTAAGATTTATTAAATATTTTATCTCTCTATTTAGGCTATGATTCTTCATTCGCTATTACCCGTGGTCCGTCTGACACAACGGTGATGGTGCAAGGGTGTTGTGGTGAAAGGGGGAGTAAGAATTAAAAACCGAAGGAAAGAAGAAGAGAGGGGAAGAGAGGGGAAGAGAGGTTAGGCGGGGAAGGGCGGTCCCGGGTCGAACGAATGGAGTGGGACTTCACAAGCGAGGTTCGGTCAATGTGAAAGCCAATCAAAACGCGTCAAAAAGTCTTTCCATTGCCTTTCCGTGGATTAGAAATTAGGAAAAATGTCATAAATGATTTCTGAAGTTTTATTTAATGTTCAATTTCATTATTGAACTTTCGAATTTGCTCAATTTGATTTTTGAACTATTAACAAATGTTCAATTTAGTCATTCCATTCAAACTGTTAAGTGATGACTATTTTTCTTCTTTTTCTTCTTCTTCTTCTCTCTTCCCTCCGCTGGCCATGGCGGAGGGAAGGGCCACCTTAGGCTAGCTAGGGCTGCCCTCACTAGTGTCGGGCGATAGCAGCCCTCGATTGGGTTGGGTGAGGGCCTCCCTCCCCAAATCTAGCGAGGGCACCCCTCGCCCGATGCCGGCGAGGGCCACCCTAGCTAGCTCAGGCAAGGGCAACCCTTGCCGGACGCCAGCTTCCCTTCGCCATGGCCGGTGGAGGGAAGAGAGAAGAAGAAGAAAAAAAAGTAAAAAATATTAAAAAGTAAAAAAGACCAAAATGCCCAATTTTGTTAACTTTAACTAACGAAATAATGAAATTAGTCAATTTTCAAATAGTCATGAACTATGGGTTCGTTTGGGAACCACTTTGGAAAGTCCTTTGGGGGTCCAAAGCTCATTTGCTCAAATATTGGGTGTTTGGGAACACCCATTGAAACTCCCCTTGTAGGAATACTGGCATTCCAAAGGCTGAAAGCCCAAGGCAAGGTTGCCTTGGGCTTTCAGCATTTCGGAAATGGCCGGCACTGTTCATCTTCTTTTTCGTTAGAGAGGCCAACGAGGTACTGTGATGGGTCGGCGACGGGCAAGAGAGGCCGGCGTGGTCACGACACCCCGGCGACCATCGCCAACCAATCACGCAACCCAGATTTGGGTCACAATGAGGTGGCGGAGGTCGCGCGCCTTGGTCGCGGAGATGGCGGAGGTCACGTGCCTGGATCACGGAGGTGGCAGAGGTCGCCTGGGTTGCGGCGTGCGACCTCCACCACCTCGCCACAACCCAAATCTGGGTTCTAGGTCTCGTCGGTCACACTCATTGCGACCTCCGGTGTCCTAAGACATCGCCGCGATCCAGATCTGGTTCGCGGAGGTTGCCTGCCGCGACCTCCTCCACCTCGCCTCGATCACCTGGGTCGTAGCAGTCACAGAGGCCGCTTGGGTTGCGGCGAGCTGTCGCCGCGACCTCCGGCGACCCACGACCGTGTCGCGACCCAGATCTGGGTCATAGAGGTCACCTGGGTCTAGGGGTGATCGGTTCCCAATTCGGTCCGGTTCCAAGGTGGAACCGGGAACCAAATCGGGAGAAATGGTTCCCAATTTTGGGAACCGTGGATTAGACCGTTGGGTCCTAGGACCGAGAATCGAACCGAACCATCGGTTCTGGTCCGGTCCGATTCGGTCCAACAGAATTGGCACTTTCTTTTTCACTAAAGAACGACCATTCACTAAAGAACAATCATGCTTCGGACCGATTAATCCAATTTGGTTCTCAGGCAATCTAATAAAACTACTCACATATGTTTTCACGTGCAAAATATTCAAACTTCACTTGCGTGAATATTAATCACAGTTTATATGTTTCACACTTAATTTTAAGCATAAAAGCCACGAACAATGTGATTAAAGGTTGTACTTGGCTTAAATTTTATAGACAATCTCTATGAAACTAATAAGTAAGTTTTCTCTATAAATAAAGAGTAACAAGAGCTTTGGTGGTCTCTTGGCCACATAAGAGGTTGTTACCTCAATTACAATTTCGATTGTAATAAGTTTTATATATAATATTCATATATTATATGTGTTTATATATTATATGTATATAAATTATATATAAAAAAATTTGTTCCAGTCCGGTCGGTCTAGTCGGTCCGGTTCCCACCTTGGAACCGGAAACCAAACCAACCGGCCACCGGATCCAAAATTAGGAACCAGGAACTGGATTGTCAATCGTAGAAACTGCCCAAAATCGGCCGGTCCGGTCCCGGTTCGGGCGGTTTCCATTGCACACCCCTACCTGGGTCGTGGTGTGCAACCTCCTCCACCTCGCCGCAACCTCCGGCGACCCGCGACCTCGTCGTGGAGGTGGCCAGAGGTGGCCTGGGTCACGGCGCGCGACCTCCTCCACTTCACCGGACCACTTGCTCCTCGCCGACGACTACCGTTCTGGCTGGCCAACTTTTTTTTTTGAATAACAAATGGCTTTGCAAATATAATTTTCCCAAACACCATTTTACTCAAAGATACTTACAATGGACTTTTACAATAAAATTTACCAAATACAATTTACATTTTGGAAAACACTTTTAACTCAAAAGCCTTTGCATTTTCCCAAAAACTTTCCCCAAAAGTCTTCCCAAATGCACCATAGATCGAGCATTTATCAATAATTCAGGGAACAAATTGAAAGTCTAAGGACAAGATTGTACATTAAGTAGAAGTTTAGAGATTGTTTGTGACATTTTCCCTAGAAATTAATTAGAAAAGAGTCCAAGTAGAGGGTCTTGTCCCATTCGGTAGGGGTGTAAATGGGTCGGGTTTTGGTGTTACCCGACCCGACCCGACCCGACCCGAAACACATTAGACTCGCATCGGAAATTCGGGTCAAGTCAGGTCAAGTTTATGTGTTTTCACTTTCTTTCTTTCTTTTTTTCACCTCCCTTTTTCTATTTGTTCCATTTAAAATGTAATTATTTTTAAAATGGGTTCTACACCAATAAATTGGATTTTCTTTTTTTTTATTTGTTCCATTTAAAGTGTAATTATTTTTACCCCCAATACAAGTTGTGCTTAGTCATTTTTTTATTTATTTATAGTTTTTCTGCGTCTTTGTAAAGTAATTTTTCAGCTTGAGGTGCTTGATCACGTTATAATACCCTGTGAACTTAAATGTTGTGCCTCTATTCAATCTATAGCACAGAACAGTGAAGCACTGTCTTGTGGAGAATTTTGAATATGACGAGAGTCCATTAGGTAGATTGTCATATGCTGATACTCATTATCAAAGTCTACTACAGAATTCACACATAAAGGTGATGAATTGAGAAGGAAGGGAGAAAATGTTTTCCTTGAGAGAATTATCAATTGAAAGATAAGTGTCCAATTCAACCATTATGGAGAGCTCTATCAATATGTCACAACATGTGAACTAGAGATCGTGACCACACAGAATAATATGCCAGTTCTGGACATCTGAACGGCGCTTCTCTAGCAAGTCTAAGTGACAAAAATGACTTAAAAGTTAGATGTATATACAGTTCAACTGCTGCAAACAGTGAATGTCCCAATGATGCAGGCAGCATCTTGGACACACCTCAATCTTCAGATATTGTCTCACATAGTGACGCATGTTATGAAGCAAGGTGTTATATGGCAAGGCCGCACGTTCTAACTGCTTTCAGCCGTTCCTCAAAGTCAAGGTCGGTAGAAATACTTCTTCTATAGTTCCCATCGAACCTGGAACTTACACCAGGTGCCTCTACAAGAAAAGTTCCGCATAAGAGTAATGATGCACAATCAATGGCAGAACATTTCCTACCTAAGTCATGTAAATACAAGCAAAAAGAAGAAAAAAAATAACTCTAAAGAATACAACACAAATGGGCCTTCTGCTAGAGATGAAGAAAACAAATGAAATCAAAACAAATTGTGTCTTGAAATGCATTACCTAAGAACTCAATGGAGAAGAAACGAAAGACAAAAAGACAATGTGGTTTCACGAACATCCAATTTAAACACAGTGAACCATGAGCGACACATAGGCATTGACATAACACCAGCAAATACTCAAAGACACACAAGCTGAGACTTCACTAGTGCAGCAGGTGATGCTACCCACCTTAAATAATAATAAAAAAGGACTGGAGAACTCTAGCTAATATCTCAAATTTAAAAACACTCCCAAAGCAGATAGAGTTTTGTGTTGGGCATGCACTAGTTTTAGCTTTTCTATAAGTAATTTGCTGAGTTCAAATAGGATGGGTTTCCTAGTAGGACAATGCTTGCCCAATCAATCATTTATTCCCAGCAACTTCTAGGAACAATAAATTTGATGTCGCTTAACTACTTTATGCACAATTTATGCAGGGGAAGAGCTGGAAGAACCTATTTGCATATATGGGTCCAGGATTTCTCGTATCAATAGCTTATATTGATCCTGAAAACTGTGAGATATCATTCAAGAATTTTGTCCATCAAGACCTACACTTAACTGGCGAGCGAGTTGTTCATCACTCAAAACTTCAGATGTTGCCAAAAGATATTGTTAGGAGTGCAAAAAAAGACATAGGACTTACACAAGTTGCATATTATGAAATACCAACCTCTAATACGTCAATCATCGAGAGAATTCAACATCAAGCTTGACTCTATGGTTGTATTTGGCAATTCTACAATAAATTCACAACGAAAATGAGAACACGAACATATGCATTAATATAAAGAAAGGTATAAATATTCTACAATCATATTTTCTCACCCGACTCAAAGATTTCAAGGTATTCTAAGTTGTCCTCAATCGAACGTAAAAGTGGCGCGGATCGTAACCAATCTTGAGCACATATAAGAGCTTCTGCCATGGTTGGGGTCAATGAACTACGAAACACATCAAGCACACGACCTCCCATGCTAAATGCCGCCTCCGATGCTACAGTCGAGATGGGCATGGCTAAGATATCTCAAGCAACAATAGAAAGTATAGGATATCTCGATGAATTTCCTTTCCACCAATTCAAGATATCAAATTCAAAGTTATAACGTTCACATGCTTCCTCCAAGTACTTGTCCAGTTCTTATTTTTCATCCAAATATTGTTGTCCAGTTTGGCTAAAATACATTTCAGTCATAATATCAGCACCAATCACTGGGGACCTTGACATGCTTACCATCCTTGTACTCTTTAGTCTCAAGTTGCTTTGAGGACATACACCCGTGCGATTGCTCAAACAATAATGTCAAAGATATTATCACTTTCTCTTGTAAAGTTTATGCCTCATTTGCTTTCATAAACATGACTAATTATCCACTTCACATAGTCTCACTTATGCCATGGATCAAGTATGCAAGCAATGAATAAAGTGAGATTTATGCTGTTTACATTGCCAAAATATTTACGAAATTTTATTTTCATCTAATTCTCACAAGCTTTGGTCATCATCTTCACAATATCTCTTAATCATCATATAAATCCCGTACACATCCTTCGCCATATTATTGCTAGTGACATAAGAAGAACCTGAAACTTTTATACTTGTATCAATGAACAACTTCAAAAAAGAAAGAAAGTAATGTGCATAATTCCAATCCTCACTTGTGACATCCCGAAATTTCGGAAAAAGAAATTATCGGATGAAAAAGCGGAGATTAGAAGAAAAAGAAAAATGATAATAATATTACTATTATTATTTATCTTCTCTCTCTCCTCTTTCTCCTCTCCTTCACGCATCCCCCTCCTTCGCATGCAATTTCCACCCCCTCACTTACGGTAACTTCTTCTGCTCTCTTTTCTTCTCTCTTTCTTCTTTTTCTCCCTCTCTCTCCCACTTTTCCACCCCCTCACCTATGCCAACTCTTCTGCTGCAATTTCCCTGCAACTTCCCTTCCATTACTTTATTCTTTCTCTCTCCTCTACCCCCTTTTCTCCTCTCGACGACATCACCTCCCCTCTTCTTTTCTTTTTCTTCCCCCCTCACGCATTCTCCATTTCTACCGTAGCACCCCCATCCTTTTTTCACCTTCATTTATTTGCTTTCATTTTCTATAGCTCCATCATCCACTCGGCTCACCATCATCCTCACCATTGCATGCCATCCGCTCCAGCCGAGCACCCTTGGCTTTGAGCTTAACTTCAACGAACCATCACCGTTTGAGTTGCGAGCCTTGTGATTTCATAGCCCTCGCCACCGTCGTCGCACTCATGTTTTCGGAATTGTCGTTGGGTGAGTTTAGTTCATAATCCTTTGATTAGTGCCTAAACTTGCTTAGGAAGTTGATTAGGTTTAAGATTGGTTTAGGTTGGCTTAAATAGAGACTAGTGATGATCTATAATGGTTAGATTAGTATTAGAATGGGTTAATATTAGTCAAATTAGGGAGATTTGCTCCGTTGAGGATGATTTGGTTGAAAACAGTGACTGTTCTTCTTCTTAGACACTTGCGGTTTATAATTTTTGTAGATTGAAATCGGTTGCGAATTTGAAGCCAACGTCTTCCAGAGAAATGTTTTACACATCATAATCTACAACATATATTTTTCTCAAAATTTTTAGGGACTCAGAAGTAGGAGGTATTAGCTCCGCCATTTTCGAACAGAACTGCAATTTTCGCTGGAACTGGTGACCTTTTAGGATTCTATGGGTTTTTATCGACTCTTAGAGTTTAAATTTTAAAATGGTTTCTTAAAAAAATATTATTTTTCACCTCTTATAGTTTAACATACTCAAATTTCAAATCAAACGGACGTGTTTAAGACCTCGAACCAAACTAATTTCGGAAAACTGACTTTCTGAGAACGGACCTAATTTTAGCACTGGACTGAGTGATTTACTGGACTGAACCTAGAAGGATCTAGGTTTAGGTGTCTCATGAAAAAATGTTCGTTCAAATTTGGGAATTTTCTGAGCTCGATTGGTTAGGTTTCTAGATTTAAAATTGGAGATGCGCGAAGGCCCGGTTTCTGCCAATTAGGACTAATGTTAGTTTGGTGATGGTTCTTGATGCTTTGCTTGTTTTAATCAGTGTTTTTAATGACTTGTGGATTTAATTTATTAGTTACTTAATTCTGAAATTTCACTATTCATGACGTACTATTCACGAGTTACTGTTCACGCGACACTGTTCACAATTATTGTTCACGTGCACCGTTCACCCTAGAATGAAAAGTGGTCTAATTTTTCATGTGTATTGATTTTATGAAGTGAGTGGATGTGTAAAGGCATGGGCATCCGCATGAATTGGGTGATGTTTTGTGCAATTGTATGGTAATTAGAAACTATTGGTATTTAATTAGAAAATACCAGGTGTCAGGTTTTGGATGCTGAAAGTGTTTTTAAATACTATACCAAACTGTGGGATTTTAAAAGAGATGATACAAATTTTCTAGTTTGATCTGATCGTGTCCCCACACACGATTATTTTACCATGCATTTTTAATATGAAGAAAATATGCCAGGATCACTATTTTAATTGAGGTATTTGAATGCAATGCACAGTATCCTAGGCCGAAATTGAATGAATGCATGAATGATATGGGATGCCGTCACGAGCCTTTCGGGCCGGACGATGTTCATTCGGAAATGCCCCAAGTCAACAGATGCCAGTCACAGTGGATGCTGAGCCGATGCTCCTTTGGGAATGCCCCACGTCAATGAATGCCGGTTGCAGTGGAGGCTGGGCTGATGCTCCTATATAGAATGCCGTCTAGATGTAAACATTGTCGTGCTCGATGGTGCGAGACGATGCCCGGTTATGTCGGAAGACTATTATCTGTTGCATTGACTGGAATCCATGTGATTGATCAATTTGTGCTGTGTAGTGCACTAATGTGCAAGAACGCATGAGAATCATGGCATCTTTAGTTCTAGTCATGCATGAGTTGAGCACATTGTGTATGACATGCATGCATGTACTGATAACACATTTCACACATGCTTCTGTTGTTTTGAGAACAAAGCCTTGAGGGGTGGCCTGATTGGGATGGCGGTTCGTTCGCGCTAGTGTAGGGCCCAAAGAGAACAATACTAGGCTGGGATGAGGGATGGCGGTGCGTCCGCGCCTCTACCCCAGACAACGCATTTGTGTGGCAATGGCCATGTGAGATCACTTGTAACGCGATTCGTATGTGATTGATGAACTGCATCATCTAATGGCCATGTGCATTACGTGTATTATGCTGAGTTATGATGTGCATGGTATGGCATACCAAGTAAGGTTGCATGCAAACCGACTATTGATTGTTGATTATTAATCTTTGGTTTGTTTGCGGAATGGTTTTGAAGAGATACCCCGAGTTGAGTTGGTGTACTAATTAGGGGACTAGGGGAAGAACTCACTGAGATTTACATCTCACTGGTTATTGAATAACCATTTTCAGGTCCCCGGTGTGAAAAACCCGGAGCTTGAAGCGGAAGGGTCAGGAGCATAGGTAGCTCAATAGTCCTTTATGAGATAGACCTTTTGTATAAGCTTAAGGTGCTTATAAAAGTGTATTTGATTTGAAACTGGTTGTCCTACTTTTCTATCCCATGTTTGTTGTTGTTAGGGGGTTAGTTAATTCGCTTCTGCATGTGCAATAAAATGAAAAGGGTCAACGACGAGTCCTAGGAACATTGCAAAATTTTATCGACCAACGAGGGATGTGCGCGCGATCGAGGTTCGGGGCGTGACATCACTAGTGGGCAACCATTTCCCCTTGGAAAGCTCTTGGGCATATTTGTTATTCCGAAGTTTCATATTGCTAAAAGCTCTTTCAAACTTCAAAGCCAATTCCAACATCAAATATATTGAGTTCCAACGAGTTTCCACATCTAAACATACAAGACTCTTTGACTCAATATTCTCTAACTCAACAAAACTCTTAAACTTTCTTAACCTGCTAGGGGAAGATCTCACATAACGTACGGCTGAATGTACTCTAGCAATTGAATCGTTTATGTCTTTTAACCCCACTCTAACAATCAAACTTAATATATGGGCATAACACCTCACATGAAATTACTCATCTTTTAATAATAGGGAGTTCCAAGAGTTAAGTATCTTTTTCAGATATTGAACTCCCAAGTCATTCGAGCTAGCATTAACTCTTGTTTCTTATCGTGCTAAATGATCATATTCCATGTAGTATCATTCTTTTAATGGCCTTAACTTTTGTGGTTTTACGCTATAAGGGACATTTTTGACAATTGATTTTGAAAGTTTTATATCCTATTTACCAAAAATTCCACACTTGGAATGTGTGGTCAGCATTTCTCCGTCACTTGATGGCATGGCATGGCTCAAATAATTAACGGAATCATCGCACGAAAATGCAAGCATGTGATAAGGGTAGGATTTATCAGACAACGGAGTTTGGGGATTGCCCATGATGCTCACGGACATGCAAAGAGGGTCACCATGAATAAGCTCTCAGTAAAGGGCAAAGGCCCGAAAAAGCTTGAATCGAACAAACCGGCCCATTTGAGGGAAGGCTATGTCTCCTCTAGACTCTTAATACCACATATTCTCACGTTCTCTTTGATTTCGTTCTGATTTAAGCATCGTGGGGTCCATGTAGAACAAAATGCAGAGACTTTCTCTGTGTGTTTTGTAACTCCAAGGCCCTCGAGGTCTACCCGCATCGGATTTACATATCAATACCATCTAAACCGCTACAAAAACAGTAGAAAAGAAAAAAAGATAATCAAACGAAAAATTCTCTAGAATTGAAAATCTTGTATTGAGAATCTGAAATAAGAAATTGTAAGTTTGTCATTTTAATAAATTTAGTTCACAATTAGATGGAGAATGATATCTGGCAACCATCTAAAGAGTTGATTTAGTAGTTTAGCAACATATTTACGCGCGTCGTATAAATGCAGAACACGTGTTTGTTTATTTAATTGCTCAATTATGGCTATTTATACATACGTATCATATATGGCTTATAAGTTATAAATTATGGACAAACCTATTAATCAATAAGGCAAAAGATTTCTTTATACATCGTCAACGAGCTAGATACTTGGTCTGATCAGGTTTTGGAGTAGAACTTGTGGATAATTTGCTCCAAAGTCTATTATAACGAGTTCAATTTGGGAATCAATTACACAGAAGAGAATAAATGCCAACATTCAAAACTGGTAGAACGATCGGCCGAGGTTATGAAATGATAAATCCAACATACGCGAATGGCGAATTTTTTAAGGTTCATAGGGTTTAGGTTTTTCAAATTGATTGATGGTTCAATGTGTGATGAGACAGGAAGTAGAATCGAAAGCCTCTGCCATTCTTCTTCAAAGATGATGTCTTGCTTCGTTTAATGTCTTGTGAATCTTATTTCTTCATGCCATTTATCATACGGCTATAGGAAGTTGCAAAATCGTATCTTGCAAGAGCTGCTACAAAAATCTCTGTTTCTTTTTATTCAATCCACTGCTTGGCCAGTATCCCACTACTATGCAACTATGCAATACTGACAGTGTGAGCAGATAACGGGCACCCCTGAAGAACATCTTTCTGTACTATCCATGGCTGTCGTAACCATCAACTTCAGAAACAAGAGGCAACGTTAAGAAACACATGATAAACATATATACACAAACATAACTTTTTGCTTGAAGATGACATGCATAAAACGCTAAAAGAGGCATCAATGCTTGCACTCAGAGCGAGGCATTTGCCCAAAACGGAAAGCCTCTAGACCAGACCTTCCATTGAGACTGTCCGATATCGGAGAGGAGGTTGGAAAGATCTGCCTTCAAGTTGAAAGACATACAAAACTTACTTAAAACATGCGTTTATGAGCTGCTAATTTCATTTTTGCATAATTTTGTGGCTCGTCCCTTTCGCAAGATGGTGAACATAACCATTTTATTTTTAGTCAATTCTCACAAATTATTTCACTGCTTGGTTCAAAATATCAGGAATAGCTATTCCCTATTTATTTCACCCTAATAGCAACAAAGATTTCCATGCAAGGCTTGCAGGCCCTCACTGTCAGTCGGCTAGGGTCGCCGACCCTAGCCAAGGCTTGGTGACCCCAGCTAACCCTCCCCCACCTTTCCGACAATGGCAAGGAGGCGATAGCGGCAAGGGCTGAGCCCTCACCATCGGTTGCGTTATATCTCTTTTAAAAAAAAAATTGTTTTAAATTTAATTTAATTAATTTTTATATTAATTATTCACCTATGTTAGCATGCAAAATGATATCATTTTGCATTTGGCTTGCCACGTTAGCATATAAAACATCGTTGTTTTACACTTGACTCGCCGGAAACTTGCCACGTTAGCATTTTGGCTGGATTTTCTCGCCATTAGCACTTAATTGATCCATTTTGCTCTGATTTTGGCACTTAAGTATCATTTTCCTAACTTTTGATACTTAAATATTCCTTTGTGCCAAGTTTTGGCACTCTAGATGTCCCAGACTTGCCAAATTAGTGGTGTGTGCACGAAATTCTGGTGGCGAAAGTGACAATCCCCGCGGTGCATAATGAATGGGAAAGTGCAGTCACTCGGCGGGGTATGTTTGGAAACGACAATAGACCTGATGAACGGTGTGTTGCTAAGAAAGACAGATATTTCCAACAAAAATCCATCACATTGCTATACAATCTATTATTTTTAGGGATTTGGAATTGAGTAGTCTTAACCTACAAAATTGTGTGCATTCGGCTCATATGACATTTCATATGTGCAATTCATCTATCATAAATATAAGTTTTATGTCATCTTTCCATACCGGATGGTCGCCGATTCTCATAAAAGTAATTTTATGACTCCATTTTATTGGGAAAATTAAGGGATAACAACGTCACAATCACTTGAATTTTTCCCAATTTTACAATTGAATATCTCAACTCTTTTCTTTTGTGCAATCAAGTACCTCAACTTTTCAAATGTGGGTTATTAAATATGTCCCTTAAATCAAGAATGGAAAATGTCAACGTAGACACTAACACCATTAAATAATAATCCATATTGGTGTCCAATGTATCCTTTTGAGACGATTCCGCATCAATAGATGCATATTTGGGTGGCTGAAATCACCCAAGTCAACACACACACACACACACACACACACACACACACACTGTCTCTACCCTTATCGCTCGATTACCAAAAGGAGAAGCCATATTTCCTTAACGTTTGTCGAGTAAACAAGTCACGCGAGCAAAATCACATAACATGTGAATTTATTTATCCGATGCCTCACATTGAGCCAAGTCTAAAAGGTCGAGATACTTGATTAAACAAAAAATAATATTTAGACAAACGACTTTAGAGTGGGAAAAATTCAGGCATTTGCCCTGCCATTATTTAAAAATTGAAAGACGTGGACACTAAAAAATTAGATGGACCATCCAACGGACTTATTAGGATACTTGTCTTTTTCTCTTTTTGCCCAAGACAGACGAGACTACGTAAAACATGCATTTACATCTTTTGAAGTGGTATCTTCATTTCTGTACAATTTTGCGGCTCGTCCCTTTCGCAAAGTGGCAAACGTATGTAGTTTATTCTCATTAATTATTTCATTGCTTGGTACAAAATATTAGGAATAACTATTCGCAGTTCCTTTCACCTTGAAAGCAACTACGATTTTGGTGAATCCTTATATTACTGAGACATTTCATTCCGTTCATATGAGTAAAATTCCAACTACAATTCAAGATGCCTCTTGAAATGAAGCTTTTTGACATGATCTAACATAAATAAATTTTTTAAGTACCGTACACCATACTACCTGTAATGGGTGACAAAGGCGAGTACAACAGCTTTTCAGTAATTACCTCTAGTTCGGTGATTTTCATATACATCACACTTAAATAGACAACACTTATTTCTTTTCAGAGCGAGGCATTTGCCTAAAGCCAAATGCATCTAGACGAGACGAGACTTTGGCTCAATTATATGTTGAAACTTGGCATCTTCGAGGGGAGTTTGGGAGGCTCTGCCTTCAAGTTCAAAACGGCTATTGCCTCTTCAATCGAAGGCCGATACCTAGCATTGGGATGAGCACACCACAGCCGCAATCATCAAGAACTCCGCCTGTCACTTGTCGAAATCCTTGCCGAGCCTCTTGTCCACCGCACGGAGAAAATTCCTGCGCCAGCGCCAGCGCCCGCTCCAGCTCCTGCATCCATAACGCTTCCAAACCCACTGTACAAGGCCTTGGCTTTGCTCCGCTAATTCTGAGTTGAAGACTCTTCTCCCACATACTATTTCTAGAAGGACCGCTCCAAAACTGTAGATGTCAAATTCCATACTTGCCTCACTTGTCTGATGGTATTCCGAGCCGCATAACCGTGTGTTCCTATCACTTGGGTTGCTTTTCGCCCTTGGCATGATCAACTAGCCTAGCCAAGCCAAAATCTCCTAATTTGGCCACAAACTTTCATCGAGCATGGTATTACTGGATTTGATATCCCTATGGATCATACATTGGTAGAGTTGGCAAAATGGGTCATATATGGGTCAAGCAAAAATTAAATATCGGTCACAAATGGATCTTAGAAAGTAAAACAAGAAAAGAAATGGGTTTGAATGCGTTATTAGGAAACTTACTTTGAACCCATGGCCTTCCTTCTCTGCCTCGTCAATTCTCTCTTCCTTCCATTGATTGCAAATCTTTGGATGAGCAAAGCACCCCATTTCCTTTCCGGTCCCAACCAATTGCAGCCACCGCCTACCCCGCCATCACGCTGCCATCTTCATCACCGATCCCGAGCTCGTTGGCCTCAGGCGAGCCGCGAGCTCGCGGCCTTGGCCAAGCTTGGGCTCACTTGGATTTGGCGAGCCGCGAGCTCACTGGCCTTGACGGAGTTCGGGCTTGCCTGGATTGAAGAGAACCAGAGCAAGCAGCTTAACGATGGACTCCTGATGGAGTTTTAAGGAAGAAAAGAGTCACTCTCTTATGATAATAAATGAACAAAAAAACACGAATGAGACGCTGGCTGCCCCCGAAGCCATCATAAGAAACTAACCACTTGCCAAAAAGAAGTTTGGAACACAAACAACTTTCAAGCTATGAGTTCATTAATTCCAACTAGTTGACCCAATCGATCTCAGATTTTGCTCAGCATAGCGAGGCCATACCATGCCATCCCTGATTAGTCCATAGTCCATAGTCCATAATCTACACCAAAGCTCTATTTTTTCATCAAAGAAGCTACTGAATCCCAGGCACTTCTACCGTATATGGCGTGAACCGTACAACATTACTAGGTGCCCTTATTAAGCACAAGAACCTTGTAACACAATCTTAAAATTGTCGTACGACAGTTACGCAACTAGCCGTAAACGAGTCTACGTACCTCAGAAATCCCACTGAGTCACCCACACCTTCGAATTCTCCATTGCCATAGTGGTCAAAGAAGCACAATTCATTTAACAAAAAAGCTATGGCAGGCGAATGTGTTGAGTCTCAAATCGACGACACATCGTGCGAACCGAATGCAAAGTCGTGGGCTTGAGGAAACCACTTTCCTCTTCTTACCCGCCAATTTTCCGGGCATAAATAAAAAAGAGAAATTTGAAATCAAATGCATCATCATTCAAAAAACCCAGAAGGGAAAAATAATGAAATGCACAGGAAATGGTGACCAAAGCCAGCAATGCAGAAGAATCGGAGAACCCAAAGAACCTGGACAAGCTCGACCCGTCACGAACCGAAACCAGCGCCTCCGCAGCTCGGCGATTCATTTCCCTTCTTCCCCCGAGAAGATTCAGAGAGCTGGGGGGAATGTTGCTGTAAAATCAGGGTTTAAGGAGCGTGGGTTTATGTAGAAACCTGGGATTACGCTCTGCGACAGCGCGAACCTGAAAGATGGCTGCGGCGTGCCGGGGATGGAAATTGCTGGGAAGATTCGTGTGTTGGCGCGACCACCGTATGGATTTGGCCCCGCGCGGAGAGGAGGTTCGATCCGATGCGCCTGGCCGCAAGCTTCATCGAGCATCTGGTACGACGAACGATTGGAAAAATCCGAAATTTTGCTCTATGGGGTGGGGTGGGAGCTTCCTCGGTCGTACGACATAGATAAGCCAAATTGGAGTGGCACTTACAAAGGAAAAATTGTTTTCGATTCAAATTTGATGCAGTCAAGCCACGATGTCCAGGGTCTCCTTGAGAACATGGTTAATAAGGTGGAAAGAGCATCTAAAGGGTAGATCAAATTATGCGCATCAAGAAATCATTGTAATGTCCTACATTCAACCTATTATTGAATCAAGTTATGAAGAATAAAATGTTCCGCTACCAATTTTTTAATCTTGTGAATATGGATGCCGAACTGTCTTTGACAAGATTTGGACATGAAAATAGTTTGGAGTTGAGAAAGTTGATCTATAAAATACCATTTGACAATTTATAGATTGCCCATGAAAGGGGCTAACTATGAATAAGGGTGTGTTTGGTTCCGCTTTCTCAAAGGGTATTAGCCTCTAAAGCCTCTTGAGAAGTCTATCCAAAAGGCTTCCAATCAAATGTTGGTCTTGGGAAAACTGAAAGCCAATGTTGATAGGGACCGGTTATGAGTTTTCAGTATTTGGCCAAATGCTTAAATGACTTTTTTTTTTCCAAAACTACTATCATACATTTTTTAGTTTTGTAGTTTTACCTCTCATTATTCCAAAACTACCTTTACCAGTTTACCTTCACTAGAGTTAGCAAAGAATTTCTATTTTTTAATAAAAAAGAAAAATGAAATCGAAAAGCCTTTAAAAAAAAAAGATTTGTCAAACATTCTTTATGCCAAAATAGTTTTGCAAAGAATTTTTAACTAAATGTAATTTGCATTTTCTCAAAGCCCCTATAGGCCAAAAATATTTGCATTTTCCCAAAATTCATTTCCAAAGTTGAACCAAACACAGCTTAAGCTCTTACTTGAGAGTCAAAGGCCTGATCTGACATGGGGAATGAGGTACAACATCCATCAGGGCTCGGCCTCGGCACTGCTCTAATTGCACACGGGGCTGGAACAACGCCCGATAGGTGGGACGATTAACCGTCGATCCTTTGCAACATCTGCAAAAATAGGATTTGCAGAGCTCATTCCGAAGCTGATTTGGAATCACTACAAAAATTCCCCTTTGGAGAGCGCCTCTGAGGACGACAAATATATACAGGTGTGTAGCTCTATGGATAGTTTGCAGAAATATTTTCCGCAATGTTATTTCAATTTTCTTTGATGTTTCTCATCTTATTTTCTTGGCACCTCGTTTTTTCAAACCATTAAACTAACCTTCCGGTACTTATTTTCTTGTTTCTTTAACGCAATATTAATCAACAAAAAGTAATGTTGCGGACTCATTTTATTGGAAAAATTAAGAGATAATGACATCACAATCACTTGAAATTTTACCCCTTCTACAATTGAGTATCTCAATTCTTTTTTTTTTTTTTTTTAAACGATCAAGTATCTCACCATTTTCAAATATGGGTCATTAGAGATATCCCTAGAAATCAAGGACGGAAAATGTCAACGTGGATACCAACACCGTTAAATAGCCATTACTCATCAATATTGACATCCAATATATCCTCTTGAGAGGATTTCACATCTATAGATACATATTTCGATGGTTGATATTGTCGAGTCGAGTCAACTTAATGAGATACTATATTTTTTGCTAAGGAAGCAAGTCACTTCACCAATTTTGCTTAATGTTTGTCGAGTAAATGAGTCATGTTAACAAAATCACATGACATGGGAATTCATTTAACAGAAGCCTCACATTGAGCCTAATTTAAAATGTTGAGGTACTTGATTGAACAAAAAATAATAAGTAGACAACCAACTTTAGAATGGGGCAAAAAATATTCCCTAACATCGGGATTAGTTCTGACCTTTGCAAAGATTCTCATGTAGTAGCTCATTTTGGTAATTACTTATTTTACTGCTGCACTGCATTTCGTTCATAAGAGTAAAATTCCGATCACAACTCCAGGTCTTTCTTGAAATGACGTCATTTGATACCATTGAATCTAAATAAATATTTCAAGTACCGTGCAACATTACAATCAGAAATGAATGAGAAAGGCAAAAGTACAATAGCTTTTCGAGACATACCTCTATCTCGGTAATTTAGACATGCGTCACTTCAAAAGACATCATTTTCGAACAAGATTATGAAAAGGAAAAACATAGACATCATCGAGGCATTTGCTTAAAGCCAAACGCATCCAGACGAGACCTTCCAATCAATAGCCAAGTGGTGGCATCTCGGGGGGGAGCCTGGGAGGCACTGCCTTCGAGTTCAAATAGGTCTTTATCTCTTCAATCGAAGGCCGATGGCTAGGATCAGGATGAGCACACCACAGCCCCGCCGTCGTCAAGGCCTCCGCCTGTTCCTCGTCAAAATTCCCTCGAGCCTAGAGTCCACGGCATCAAGCAAATTCCCGCCCCCATATCGCTTCCGAACCCACTCTACAAGGTTTTGTGGCGCTTGACCTTGACCTTGGGAAAAGACGGCTTTTCTCCCGAATACAATTTCCAAAAGGACCACTCCGAAGCTGTAGATATCAGACTCCTTACTTAGCACACCCATTTGAGCGTACTCTGGAGGCCAGTAACCCGGCGTTCCTGCCAATAGGGATGGGTTTGGCTCTTCAGTGTGGTCGACCAGCTTAGCCGTGCCAAAATCTCCCAATTTGGCCACAAGCGCTTCATCGAGCATGACGTTGCTAGATTTGATATCTCTATGGATCACACATAGAGGCCGTTTTTTGCGCAGGTAGTGCAGCGCCGAAGCTAATCCCAGAGCAATGTTGTACCTATTTTCCCATGTCAACAAGTACTCGGGTTTAAACAGATGATCGTACAAGGTACCTCCTCCGATGAATTCGTAAACCAGGGCGAATTTGCAAACAGGGGGGTTTCTGACTTCATTCAACTCGTGACAATAGCCTTTAAGTTTCACCAAGTTTGTGTGACTAAGTTGGATCATCGCGATTATCTCGGCTATAAACTCCGATATCCGTTGGTTTGCAGGAGAGTTTATTATCTTCACAGCGACCGGTTCGCGATCTTCTCCTATGTGCCCTTTGTACACGGTCCCGGAAGCTCCTTGTCCCAATTTCAGGTCGCTTGCAAAAGAATTGGTCGCTTCCTCCAACTCTCTATAGGTGAACTTCCGGGGTCCACCCCGGTTTGCTGACTCTTCCGTCGATATCCTGCTATGATTGCGGTCTCCTCCTCCTCTCCCGGTTGTCGTAGGTGCACGGGCAACTTCCAACCTCTCACGCACCCATTCAACAACCATCGCTATCGGCAAAATCATGATCAGGGCAGGCACTGCCACCAAGAGCAGAGGCCAGATCACTCGCCCGAAGCTTAGCAATGCCACCCAGAGCAGTCGAAAGAAGCCAAACAATACCACCCAGAGCAGTCCACAGAAGCCAAATTTTTGAAGGAGGATAATGAGAAGCACCAATGCAGCAAGAATGACAACTCCGGCAGCATCAGAACCGCCTCTGGCAAAGAACACATCAAAAGTCAGCAACTAATTCTAAAGCTACTTTCGGTAGAATGTCTCATGAGAAACAAAGTATCTTCTTTTGGCCACAACCAAGAGGAAAGTTTACATGGCTTTGATGGCACCCCATAGAAAAACTTCATCCATGTCTATTTGTCTATGATCATCCATAAGGTCCAAATGTTAGCTTCGGAAACGTGTGCAGTATCGAAACTTGAGGACCAAGTCTCTCATAGAAAGGTCAAATGGTTTAGTCCATAGTCCATGTAGCAATCGTAGAATTAAGTGCCCATTGTCAGCTTCTTTCAAAATGGCTGGATCCTCTAAAAAGACCCAATAGCTTCCGCGGCAAGACCTCGCTTCATTGGCCACAATCATATAAATCACCTCATGACTATCGGTGTCATAGCCTCATAGGGACCACAACAGAGCAACCTTAACTTACTAAAAATGCTAATTACCCCTAAACTAAGGGCCCTTGTTGACCTTGTTCAAGTCCATCAATTTTTCAGTATGAACATAGAAAGTGCATAAGCAGGAGTCAAAAGAAGGCTAAGAAAACAAGAGTTTGAGTGCTTCGTGGGGACGAGGAATAGAGAGAGTACCTTTGTGTGGAATCGTGCCTTCGGGATTGATCCCTGGTTTCAGAGGCAGCCCCGCGAATCGGAGACGATCTGCGATGTGTTGACGTCGAGGTCGAGTCACTGACAATGTCGGCGTCGTGATCGGCAACGGGTGGGCGTCTACGTCGAGTCGTTGACATTGTCTAAGAGGATCTTGCTGTAGTTGGAGAGAAGGTTAGGATCTGAGAGTGACTTGAGAGAGAGACAGAGCAAGACAGATGAAGAAAAAAAGAACTAACAAAAGGATTAGCGGTGTCAAGGAGAATCAGGCAATAATTCACCAAGAATTAACCCAATTTAGGATCAATTTCTTCCCCAAAACTAAATTGAAAAAATCGACTTAACCCGCGACAACCAGCAATATAATCCAATAATATAACCTCAAAATAAGTAAATATAATGTTAAATATAACAGAAACATAAGCAACAATAGGGTTAAGATTTTACATGGAAAACCTCTTGCGACAAAAATCATGGACGGTTCGAAAACTTCCACTAATCATCACGAATGATAGGATATATAAATATTCATTTTCAGTTATACATTAAAGTCTCAACATCAACGATACAATAGTATTTCGTGAAATAATACAAATGAGCAAGAAATTCTAACCGTGATTGATGAAGATGAGAGACAATTTAGAGAAGGTCAACTCGTACGTCTATTCTCACGAACAATATACTGAAATTTGAGCCAACTCCGATGAGGTTTCGCCTTCAAATCTTGATTAAAAGCAGCAGCCACTCTTTTGCTTTCTTCTCCTTTCCTCTGTGAACGCTCTCTCTCTCTCTCTCTCTCTCTCTCTCCTCTCCACTAGCTCTCCACGAAACAGCCCTCCCTTCCTGTCTTTTTTGACCTTTTGACCTCCTTTTCTTCTTTTTATAATATTTCAGGTGGGCCCTAAAAAGACTGCGGACCCAGCGTACAAGGGGTGAACCGGCTCGGTCCCAATTCTATCTTGAAACCACATTAAAATTGAGAATAACTAAGCAAACCGGTCCCGTTATGAGCTGGTATAGAACTGGCCAAGTAAAGCCTGTTCGCATCTTCCCCAGATTGCTCACCCCGAGTTCTCTACTGAGAGTTGATGCGGAACGTGAATCTGCTAGCGAAATCTCCCGGATTCCCCAGGGCCTCATCCCAAAGATGCACTTTCCCGGAGTACGTAGCTCCACCGTTGAGGTCATTGAGGCTCCGGTTCGGGTGGCTTAGGCTGAAATTTAGGTAATGAGACAGTCCATAGGCATCCCCCCTGTATGTGTTAAGAGCTTGAGCCTCTCAGAGCCGAGGGATGGGAAATTTAAAAATGCGTCGTCAAAGACTATAGCTGAAGCAAAAGGCTTTAAGCATAGAGATCATCGAGACTAGTACTAACGTGGACGGGGGTGCTTGAGGCTGATCTTTATGTCTTCCACAGCTTTTGATATTGGTGGTTCTTGACTTTGGCAGATCTGGTTACAGCCTGGGCAGTTTAACGTCTTCATTCTCACCGCTCGGCTTTGATAAAACTGGAAAACTGGTGCGTGCACCAAAATCCAGTGGCCAAAGTGACGATACCCGTTGGAAACACAGGTAGGCTCGCCCATCGGCGTGTTGCCAAGAAAGACAGCAGAATGTGGTTGATGCGCGGCTGTAATGTCTGGTTCACTCTACTGGGTGGTGGATTAAAAACTAATTAAGGACATCATCACACGACACCAAGTGGATTTATTTTTAGTGCCATGATTCCCCACTATTATAAATATAATGAGATGTCATACCTATATACTTAAATCGGAAATATTATAAGGCGTTGAGTCTTCCTATATATTATTTATCAATGTGAAAATAAAAAAAATTACTAAAAAAGTCGTAAATATATTATATTTATATCAATTCAGTTCTAAACATTTGGATAAATACTAAAAATAAAGGGGATGTGCTTGCTAGGTGGTTGGCGAGAGAGAAGTAGATAGACCCATAGTTGAGAGAACAAGAGACTCTAATCGATAGCAACTATCATGGTGAAATGACAACTGAGAGATTAGACGACAATAGGAGCCGGGAGATGATTGAAGGCTACGACAAATCGCGATGAGGCACCGAGTGAGTAGTTGTCTCCGTGGATAGAGTAGTTATCTTGTTACTCCCCCTATCTATTACTAGTCGCACTACAAGAGTCACGGTGGTTGCTTGACCAGCGAAGGTTGTGCAACAATTGCAACCCTGGTCATATAAGCTAAGAGAATGACCACTTGATTTATATCCATATTATATTTGGCATTTATTAAACAATGTACAATATATTACAAATCTCATCATTATCTTATTTGGCCTTTTCTTATTCGACAAAAAATTTCAAATGATCAAACGCAGCCTATAAAAATATAATTGATTAGTGAGTATCGGATTTGTGGAGCACTAAATGTCTTAATAATGACTTATTTTTTAGTTGAAATATCTGTTTTCTCAAAATATACAAAAAAGTAAATTAATTAAGTTCCAGGCTCCTCCTGCATAATTAAGTGGGATGTATTTGAGATTCCAATTTGGAACCCAACTCGGATCAAGGACAAGCTCGATCTTTATTTAGAATTGACCAATTTCGAGTTTGAAACAGTGGTTACTTGATTAGTGAAGGTTGACCGTCACAAATCGATAAAAGGTTTATAACTAAATTTATTCAGTTAAAAAGTTTATGACTGAATTGACTGCCACAAAATATGGTTAAGATTTTTTGGATAATTTTTTGAATTTATCTGCATGAGATGACTTTGAGTTAAATATGACATATGAAAGATCATTCTGAAGGGCAAGATAAATATTTTATGACAAGTTTCAAAAGATATAAAAAGAGATAAATCGATTTCATGAATTGCGATTATTGTGATTTTATGATGATTTCACATATTTTGCCTTGAAATGTTTCATTGATGATATAAAATAGGACACATTATTGACAATGCGCATGATCGCAATTGCATGTCACAAATTGATTATTTTGATAAATTATTGCATTAATATGTAGGTGTATTGGCTATGATGATTAAGGTTTTCTGTTTAGGTAAGTGTAACCTAAAACTAAGTAACCTTTTGGAAGCTTATAATATGTCAAGAGGCCACAACTTTTTTGTGACCCGAGGAGCAAGTTATCCGGTGAATAGCAAACTGTCGTTTTCCAAAACGTGATGAGACCGTGTTGCTCTCATTTCTTGACAAATAATTGTTATTAAAAGGCTGCCTGAACAACCTGTACCATGTTTAGATAAGCGCTAACCCGTTCGCTGGTCCTATCCCAGGTTTTTTAATTCCAGTGGGAGTAATATATCCAAGAAAAGTGGGGTCCGTTGAGAAGCTTGGGAATATACAAGGCTAGCAACTGACAAGAGGAGCTTTCCAATTAATCGAGGATGTTTATCGTCTCTACTCCCCAGTAAGCAAAAGAAAACAAGGGATAAAAAAGGAGGAGAACTCTACAGATCTTCTAACAGATCGAATTGCATCCGCATGATTTACAAAGTCGAAGCTCCCATTCCTTACCATTAGTTTAGACTTTATAAATTGATTTCCGCTCGTATGAATTTCGTGGGCATATAATCTCATTCTCCACTATGTATTTCCACCGTTATTTCGCAAGAAAAAACAAAACAAAGAGAATGCAAAACTCAAATCAAAAACTAAAATTCTTATTTGTCCATTATCGCTCATCATTGGGAAAAATATAGAGATTTTGGGTCTACTGGCAAATGGGGTTGTTCTATCAAATGCCTTTTTTTTTAATCAAACTCGTCCAACCGGCCAGCCTAGCCTATGAATACGTCTACTTAGCTACTAAGCATTGTTTTATGGCTAATGATGTCTTATCAGAGAGAGAGAGAATATGGAGAAGTTGACTGGTCAAGTTAATGGCCATAAACGTCCACTCTCTCTCCTCTATGTCGCAACCTACCCCTCGGAAGAGGAAATAGGTTGAGAGATATTGCTTAAAGATCGGACTTATAGTCTATGATCAGGCATAGACTTTCTCAAGTCCATAATTCACACGACATTGGGTATGAAAATTATCTAAAGAATGAGTCGCCATTAACCTATTGGGGATTGGCTAGAAATCAAATGTATCTCATTTCCTACACAATCAAAGAATTTATTGTTGGAGACTTAATTATACTAATTAACCAATTAGTACCATTTCGATACCTAATATTGTTCATTTTAAAAATATTTTTATTTTTTGTCAGGCAGTCTGGATTTATTTTATATCTATCTGCTAACGTGTAAGATAATCATACGGGTATACAATAATTAGCGTAACAATCAACAATCAAGGAAAGCATTAAATATGCAAAGCAAAGACTTAATAAATAAATAAAAGATAAATGTTAATCCTAATCCT
The DNA here is from genome assembly GCA_014182885.2 of Eucalyptus caleyi. Lineage (NCBI taxonomy): Eukaryota > Viridiplantae > Streptophyta > Magnoliopsida > Myrtales > Myrtaceae > Eucalyptus > Eucalyptus caleyi. The sequence goes on from CM024470.2 coordinate 4,379,214, forward strand.
AATTAGACTAAAAGGAAGCAAAAATCAACATATCAATATTACGCAATCAAGGGCATTTGTCCCTAAAGACAATAAACCCTAAGATAGCTAAATGCTTAATCAACCTTAAGCATGATTCCAGATTAAAAGGCTTCCTATTTTTAGGAGAAAATAATCTGAAAGATTAATTTTAACATTTTTTAGGAATTTTAATTTTTTTTAGAATTTTTCTGATTTTTCGATTTTTTTATGAAAAAAATGAATTTTCGAATTTTCCCAAAAAGGATTTTATATTTTTTTTTGATTTTTTTGATTTTTAATATTTTTTATTTTTTAATTTTTTTTTCTGAAGTTTTTTTTTTTGAATTTTTGGAAAATTTTATTGAATTTTTATTATTTTAAAAATTAATTTTTTGAAAATTTTTGAAGAAAATAGATTCGGGCCGGAAATCCGATCCGACCCGCTACCCCGATCCGACGACCCGAACTTAACCTAAAATGGATAAAACCTATTTCATTTTTTTTTTTTTTTTTCGTTTTTATATTAATATTAATTTTTTAATTAATATTTTATGTCTTTTCCCAATTTCATTTTTTTCTATTCCTGACACAACTCCACTTCCCGAGGCCCATTTTTGGGCCCGTGTTCATATTTTTTTTTTGAAGCTTTTGGGAATGCATTTCTAAATGCAAATACTTTTAGATGAAGGGTTATCCGAAACGCAAATATCGTTAAGTAAAGAGTAGAAACAACTTTGAACAAAATACCACGTAAAATTTACATTTGTAATTAAATTTTATTAAATTAAAAAAGTAAAAATATGTTCATATTTTTTTGAAGTTCGCCACCGAACCGCCTCACCCACAAATCGTATTTATATAAATACAGAATAAAAAATATGTTTATATTTTTTATATAAACATATTTTTATATAAAAAATATAAACATATAAACATAAAATATATTTATTAAACTGTTTATATAAATATATATTTATATAAAAACAATCGAGAAAAAAATAGATATGTTTATATTTATAAATATATACTTATTTATTTATTTATTTATTAAACATAAAATATATTTATATAAAAATGGATATGCTTATATCTATATAATATATATATATATATATATATATATATATATATATTATATATATATTTTATATAAATATATATTATATATTTTTATAAATATATATTTGTTAAACACAAAATATAAAAAATAGTTATGGCGAATTTAACCGCCTAAATAAAAAATATGTGGTTGATAAAACCTATTTCATAAAACCTTTTTTGTTTTTTCATATTTTTCGTTTTTATATTAATATTAATTTTTAATTAATATTTTATGTCTTTTAGTTATTAAACCTATTTATTTTTTTTTCTACTGCACCCTGACATTGCAACTCCACCTTCCCGAGGCCCATTTTTATCTTCTTTTGTCTATTTTTCGCTTTCTGCATTTTTTTTTCTTTTTATTCTTTTGCTTTTTTTTTCTTCTTCTTCTTCCTCGACAGCTCCCCTCCTCACCGAACGCACCCCTGCAGCTCCCCTGCCCGAACCAGCGTCACCCCACATAGCCATAACAACCCGAAACCCGACCTTCCTCGAGCCACATTCTCTTTCAACTGAAGCCTCCACCGACAAACAACGCTCAAGCCACGAATGACAAAACCAGAAGCAAGAATCGCACACGGAAACGACACACCGAGTAACAACACGCCCGAAAAAAGCTCAAAACCGTGTCTAGTGACCAAAATTCTCTCGGCACAGATCTAGAATCGAAGAAAGCTTTGCGAGTCTGGTTCGGGCGTTTCGTCAAGCACTCGGAGGGTGTTAGCTAAACGGAAACTTCATATTTATTAAAGACACGAACGTAGACCACAGTCAGCGAGCGAGGCCCGCCTTTGGTGCGGAAACAACTGATTATACTCAGTACGAACAAAAGAACAGCAAGCGTTAAACATAAAGAAGACCAAATACTTGGGCATTTTATCGAGCATATGGCGTGCACCAGGAAACAAGAGTCAAACGTGGGCCTAGGTTCTTAACCAAATATACCAGAACGCACAGAAACAACCATGAAGGATCGGTAGGACCGGAGCTCGCGCGAACTGGTCGGTCGCGAGCTTCGGCCTGACACCACTCAAAACGGGTCACCCGTGGTTCGGAGGACCTACCTTGTTTGAACGGCGGGAAACGGGCGGACCTCAGGCGACGGTGACGCTCTCTCAATCTCACTCTCTCACTCTGGCTGGCTCAAAACTCTCTCGATCTCCCCGATCTCTCCCTCCCTCGCCGAAGACTGTCGCTCTCCCTCGGCCAAAAATATCCCCATGAGTGAGCCCCCTCACTTTTAAGGGCGACTGGCAAGCGCGCATGGCCTCTGCCACCGCGAGCTTGCCGGTAGGACTGATCCCAACCCGCGGATCACGCCGCCATCTCCCCCTCGCGATCCCCTGCTACTCTGGCTCGTGCTCTGCTTTTCTTCCCTCTTTTTGCAGAAGCGTGGCTGGCATGAAGGGGAAGATGACCTGCGTGCGAGCTGGACCGAAATAAAGGGAGATGGGCCAGCCCACTAGCAAAGAAAGGAGAAGGGGAGAAAGAAGAAGAGGAAGAGGCCGGGCCGGGCCGGGTGAAAAGAAATATAAGAACAGGAAAAGAAAGCAAGCTGGGCCGGCTTAGACCTGACTCGATTTCACCCCTTCTCCTCTTTTTTTTTTAAAACAGTTCATTTAATTAATTTTCTTTTTCCTTTTCTTCTTTCTTTTTTTTTTTTTTTGTACAAAGAGGCTCTATTTCTATTAATGCAAATGCTTCTAATGTCTATATGCCATGCAATTTAATGGAAATTGTTTTAGTTAGGGGTTAAAATTAATCCATAATTTTCTATATGATAGAGTTCTTAATTTAAGACAAAATTTAGGTGTCAACAATCCTTCCTCTCCACTCCTGGAAATTTTTGGACTTTGTGGCAATAAGATCTTATTAAATTGTTACTACGTGCATTAATCAATCATAGTACCTACTGCCCGCATTATTCTATTTCGCTTTCGCCATCAATTAGGAATTTTCTCCATAGGAGATATTAGAGTAGTACAACCATTGATTGCTAAAAGCAGCTTGTGCGGTGAATCAAAGATATTCTACTAGAAACCAAATGGTTTTATGCATAAAATTTTGATCTAAGCCATCCTTGTGACTTCAATCTGTAATCACAAGCTAACTCTTGATAGATTGCTAATTACTGTATAATCGCACTTAAAAATAAGTGAGATTTCGCAATAGTAATGCTACCAAAAAAAAAAAAAAAAACTACTTGTGATTGATTATGTGGAAGTTGTTGAAAAGAAAACAATTTGCTGCATTCCTAGAGGAAAAAAATTAAAGTTACTTGCGTGTGAAAATTATAAACATTATATTTTGACCAATTCGCTTCGTGGAGATTTTTTGAGAGCTCTTATTCATTTTTAACAAGAGGCGGAATACGGATTTTTTGAAAATTTAAGAATAGGTCGTTCATGTTAACAAAAGTAAAGCCCAATTAAATATGGATTCTGATGGGACTGAAATGGATTTCAACCCAAAACCAACTTGGCTAAATTTGCCCTAGCAAAACGAGATTGCTCGGAACTTTCTCTGGAGATTTATTCACGTCGTAAATTGCCACGATTGGGGCAGAAATCGCTCAGAACTTTCCCACATTAACTCATAAGCAATTTCACTGTGTTCATTCGTACACTTTGCTTGTAACTTTCTGGAAAATCGATGGACCGGTGAAGTCACAAGAGAAGCCAATTACATTTGAATTTCACAGCCATGATTTGGAATAACTATTGTATACGACACGTCAAAAAAGGAATGCATAGCATCTCTGACAAAAAGAAAGGAATCATTTCATGAATACATACAATGTTAGGACCTGAACAAGTCGTTAAACTATTCCATTTATCGGAGTCAACCCCAAACGTAAAATGGGGTAATGATAACCAGCAGGGGGACTGTAACTAGAAATGGGAAAATCCCCCCGGCTTGATTCCCGTGAAGCCTTCCCCAGGGTCTACCTGGGGTGGCGAGCAATTAGAACTCAGATGGGGAGGTGAGAAAACTATTACGGCAACGTGAAGAGTAAGAAGGCGACACAAGCTATAAAAACTCAGTGGGGAAGACCATATGTGTGATATCCCGAAATTTGGTCCTATTTCGAAATATACGAAATGATTGTTTCGTCGATATGCTTATACTTACTTTACTCTGAACTGATCACTCATGAGTTAACTAATCTATTGGGTGATGCCGTAAATAGTTAAAACGCGAAATACTAGAAAATTCGATAAGAAATCGACTGCTCGACCATAAAGATCGACAAGGGTTAATACTACACTGTTATAAATCAATTAGTGAATGGATATAAATCGATTTGACGAGAGTATGTAGTCGGTTCGCGGGTGATTTCACATAATTACGATATTCGCGTCGAACAACAATAAACCGATTTTCTATTGATCTTATATTCAAGGTACGTAATTGAACCCTCGCGATAACATGACAACCGATGGTCGTCCGCGATTCAAAGAGTCATAAACGTGAATAAAAAATTATCGATCACGGGTCAACTGCGGGAGAATCTCTAAAAGTCACCCGATAGATTATGTTGTACAAGTCGCATTTGATCTATTTTGAATCACGAAATTTAGTTCGATTTCGGGTATCGAACTTTCGAGAGTTTTGAGATTTAATTATTTGGCGAGTTCGAAATTTTCAGAAAAGGGATTATCGGACGAAAAAATTGAGACCAAAAAAGGAAATTCGGATCTAGTGGCAAAATGGTGAATTGTGGGCCATAATTTTGGATTTATAGATAAAATGAAAAGAAAAAGAACTTGTGGGGACATTATACTAGGCTAGGAGGATTTTGAGGGAAGTTGGTGTGAGAAGATTGATGGGTTTTTTGAATACGTGTGTTGGTTGAGGTCCGATGGCTCATAATGATTGAAACACGTGTGTTGGCAATGCACATGGAATTTTTGAAATGTGTTCTGATTATTATTAATGCATGCTACACTATTATTACCATGTGAGATGTGCTAATATACAAGGGTGTGCCAATGCGAGGTAAGTTTGTATGTGGTGCGGGCCGCCTCCAAGATGAATTTGCGTCTTAATTGAGATTTAGTTTATTAACTCGCTGAGATTTATATCTTACTCCGTTGTTGTCAAATATTTTCAGGTCCGTAGTATAGAGAACTGTCACGTGCGGTTCGGGGTCTTGATGGACCAAAATGCGAGCATGCCTAGTGTTACTTTTGGTTAGCCTCGTTGTTAGTGAAGTTTAAGCTAACCCCGACCCTCTCTAACCCTTTTTGCCTATTGATCATTAGGAAGTTTAGACTTGTAAATATCAAACTTCTAGGGATTAACAAGTGGATAAATGAAGGTGCCGCTTTTGAAAATCGTATGTTGTGTTTCGCTATCCTATTTTGTTGATTAACTAGGTGTTTATATTAAGTGCTTGCGCTAATCAAAAGATAAAAATAACGGGTTGGTGATGCGTCCTAGGACGTTGCAATTTATGTCATGCCCTGAACCCCGAACGTGTGTCCATCCCTCTATGGTCGATAATAATTTGCGACTTCTCAGGACAAGTCGCCGACCCTTTCTATTTTATTGCACATGCGAAAGCAAAAAGAAATCCCCTGACAGTAATCATCTCGGGATAAAAAAGCAGGACAATAGATTCACAAACAAACATGCTTTTATATATACACCGAGTCATGTACAAAGGTCTATGGCCAAAAGACTACAAAAGACTGGCCTTCCAAAAAAAAAAAACGGTCCTAACTGACCTACACTTCCAATCACCTCTTCTCAGCTCCAGGTAGGGCTGAGCACGGTTCACGGGTTACCCGGGAACCGGAACCGAACCGGAGGAGGGTCCGGTTCGGTTCCCAGTTCCAAGGGGGACCGGTTCCGGAACCGGTCCCGGAATCGGAACCGGAACCGGTTTCGGAACCGGTTTCGGAACCGGAACCGGAACCGGTTAAGTTAGGGTAGAAAGCGATTCCCCCCCCCTCTCTCTCTCTCTCTCTCTCTCTCTCTCTCTCTCTCTCTCTCAGTCTCAGACTCGCCCAGTCCGTCGCCCGTAGCCGCCCCCTCTCTCTCTCTCTCTCAGACTTGCCCAGTCGCCGCACCGCCCATCTCCGCGCCGCACCGCCGCGTCTCCACGCTGTCGGCCACTCCGCGCCGCACCGCCCAGTCGCCCATAGCCGCCCCCTCTCTCTCTCTCTCTCTCTCTCTCTCTCTCTCTCTCTCTCTCTCTCTCTCTCTCTCTCAGACTCGCCCAGTCGCCTCACCGCCCATATCTGCGCCGCACCGCCGCGTCTCCGCGCCGCATCGGCCATCTCCGCGCCACCGGCCATCTCCACGCCGCACCGCCCAGTCGCCCGTAGCCGCCCCCCCTCTCTCTCTCAGACTCGCCCAGTCGCCGCACCGCCCATCTCCGCGCCGCACCGCCGTGTCTCCGCGCCACCGGCCATCTCCGTGTCGCACCGGCCATCTCCGCGCCGCACCGCCCAGTCGCCCGTAGCCAAGCTCCTCCTTCCTCCTTCCTGCTCCTCGTCTTCGTCTTATCTCTTCGACGACGAGCTCCAGCCACTCTTCAAATACGTGAGCCCTCTTTATCCCTTTCTCTTTCTCGCTTGGGGATGAGTGTGTTGTATGAAGCTTTGCCCGATTGAAAAATCGAAACCCTTGGATGGGATTTAGTGGCTCGACACATTCAATTTCTGTATTTTGAATAGATGTAGTAGACTAAGCAGTGGCAAATATGGGAGAGACAGCATACAGCTTTGGACTGCTTATGGTTTAAGACAAGTGTTATTGGGGATTTAGTGGTTGAGTACGTTATTGTTTTAATCGGCTGATATCCAGAGGCGTATTTGTCATTTCGGTATGCTTCTGTCAAGACTGGATCTGGAGATTTTGGGACCGACCCTTGATGAATGCATGGACTGTAAGGCAACCTTTTTGTCGAAATTTCACTTTGGTTTCTTAACAAAAGTTGTAAAGGACATCCTGAGGTACACCATATCAAAAATTTAGAGAAAACAAACAAGAATAGGTAGGTGAAATCGTGGTCCTTTGGAGATGGTTAGATCTGGAATTACGGTAGTACGAACAGGAATTTTAACCGTCCATATTTAATTATCTAGAACGAATTTGACTTCGATGTTTTCATGAAGTATCTACCTTATGGTCTTGGATATCACATAGTCGAATTTCATAATTTTTAAGGTCATTTGGGTATTTAATCGGAAATGTTTCTAAAACTGTGCAATATGATGTGTTCGGATCTTGTAAGTTGCAATGCGTGGACTATATCATTTTGTATGGGGTTCTTTTGGAAATGTGTTCTCCATGAAATATCTCTCTTCATGTCTTCCCTACAACATATTTAAATTTCGTAATTTGTTTAGTTCATTTGCCTATTTAACCAAAAATGTTTCCAAAACTGTGCAAGTAGAGAATAGGAAAAGTAAATTGATTTTATCTTTTAATCCAGAACGAATTGGACTACAATTTCTTCATGAAACTTGTACCTCTAGGTCTTAAATACAACGTGTCCAAATTTCAAAATTTTCTGAGTTTATTTAAGGGTTTAATCGAAATTGTTTTCATAACTTTTACCTCTAGACATTCTTGTTCTAGTGGTAATGGTGTTTTATTTCTACTTTCTACTTTGTTATTTGTTTTGAAATTTCTAATTATATTCTATTATTATTGTGCAGTGCAAAGTTAATGTATCAAGATAACATATCAATGGAGGTGGAGGGACGTGAGGAAATGACTCCGATTACGGAATTGGAGTTTTCTAACGATGAAATTGAAGAAGAGGCACCCCCTACCTCGAGTGCCACAAATAAGGTACCCGGTTCTCATCTTTCCCATGATAAGAAACATACATCCGAATGTTGGAATCATTATTCGAAAATTAGTGATAAGGATGGAAACATATATCAAGTGAAGTGCATTCATTGTGGGTCAATGCTTAAGTACCGTGTTGCTAACGGTACTTCTGCAATGAGGAAGCACTTGACCACATGCAAGAGGTTTCCCCGTAATCTAGATAAGAGGCCGAAATTTTTTGTACCACGTAATGTCAACACGGCTGGCAATGGAGGAGGAGATTCTAGTACTGGTAGCGTCTTATCAACATGGGCATTTAATCAAGAACGTTGTAGGCTAATGCTTGCTCGGTTCATCATCCTTGATGAACAACCTTTTTCCTTGGTTGAGCGTGTTGGATTTCGTAAATATGTTAGTGAGTTACAACATCTCTTCAAACATATATCACGTTTCACAGTGGCAAAAGATTGCATGAAGTTGTTTTTATGTGAAAGAACTTCTTTGAAGAATTATTTTGGAAAGATTAATTCTAGGATTGCACTCACGACTGATACATGGACTTCCAATCAAAATCTAAATTACTTGTGTCTCACTGCACATTTTATTGATGAAAATTGGAAGTTGCATAAAAGAATCATCAATTTTGTGGTGATGCATAGTCTCAAGGGTAAGGAGATTGGAAAAATGGTGGAGGGATGTATTGAGGAGTGGGGAATAGAAAAAAAAAAAGGTGCCGACAATTACCGTGGATAATGCTAGCTCGAATGATGTTGCAGTTGGCTATTTGAGGGATAAACTTTCGAAACAAAAGTCGTTGATATTAGATGGTAGTGTTTTGCACATGAGGTGTACAGCTTATATATTAAATTTGATTGTGAGAGATGGCTTGACTATGGTACGTGACTCCATTGCACGTATTCGAAATGTGGTTAGATATGGAAGGAGTTCTCCCACAAGAGCCCAAGTATTTCAATCTTACATTGAGAAAGAAAAGATCACTTATAAGGGTTCGGTAGTTCTTGATGTCGCCACTAGATGGAACTCCACTTACCTCATGTTAGAGACCGCCATAAAGTTTAGAAAAGCTTTCGAAAGGATGGAAGATCACGATGCATCTTTTGTAAGTGAGCTTAATTATGAAACTCCTAGTGAAGATGATTGGGAAAATGCTATTATTCTTTCGGATTTTCTCAAAATATTCTATGATGCCACCAATCAGATGTCTAGGATTTCATATGTTACTTCAAATGATTATTTTGAAGGGAGGTGATCAATGCTTCAAATCCTAAGCTTCAAGATATGGGTGTGAAAATGAAAGAAAAATTTGACAAATATTATGGAAGCTTGGATAAAGTGAATATGATGGTATTGATTGCGGTTGTGTTAGATCCTAGAGCCAAGTTAAATTATGTGAGTTTCTTGTATGGACAAATTTATGATGATGAATCGAAAATTAAAGAGATGCATTACAATGTGAAGGATACATTGGAGCGTTTGTATGAATTTTATAAGCAATATGCTCTTACTTCAAGTGATCAAGATTTTGGTGGCCATAATTTGGGTGTAAGTAGTAGTAGTTCAAATTCCAATACCGATACAAGTGGTAGCGAAGGAATAAAGAAGCATAACGCCCAAGATTAGAAGAAAATGTTTTTCTACTTGAATGAACAAGGGAGCGATGGCAACAAATCCGAGCTTGATAAGTATCTTCAAGAAAAAAAATGAAAATGATCTTGGTATTGACATTTTGATTTGGTGGAAGACTAATGGCTCAAAATATAAGATCCTTTCCTTGATGACTCGAGATATTTTGTCAATTCCTGTAACTACCGTTGCTTCAGAATCAACTTTTAGTACATCGGGTCGTGTGCTTGATGGCTTTCGGAGTTCTTTAACTCCAAAAGTAGTGGAAGCTTTGATTTGCACTCAAGATTGGTTGAGAGCCACTCGTATACCGCTTGATGTTGAAGAGTGTATTGAGAACGCAAAACAATTTGAGTTGGGTAAGTAATGTTTATATCTTTATATATTATAATTTTTTTTTTGTATATCTGATAAGTGAATATTTTATTTAATCTCTTCCTCTTTTTTTTTTTTTTTCAGATATGGTTGGTCTTAATGCGGAGATTATGATCGATAAATAAAGTTGGTGGTATCGCACTTGCAATGGATCCAACGGTTGAGAAGTCAAGCAAGGTTTTTTATTGGCTTATTGATAAGCAACTTTGTTTATCGTAATTTTAATGCAAGCTCCTTTTTATGTACATTGAATTTTTGAACTATGTTGTTAAAAAATTTAGGAGCCTTTAGATGGGCAAAATGGCATGCTTCATGGAGTATTATCGATATTGATTTTTTTTTCTGTGTCTTTAGTTAGGATTTTGGATTGATTTGTATTTATGTCTTTGCAAGGTTTTGCTGTGCCAAAGGAATCACATGGAAATGTTGCAGAGTTCACACTATGGAGTAGATGAAGATCTTATTGGCACTTCTGGTTTTTCATCTCTTTAGAAACTTCTTTAGAAACTTCTTATTAGTTTTGATTATGTATGTCTAAATTCTTGACAATTGGCATTAGTATGTTTGCTAAGATGTGGGAAGTTACCGTGTAGTATACGCGTACATTATAGTTTTTTTTGGTAACGTGCGCATACGTTATATTTTTTTTTGGTAACGTGCGTGCACGTTATAGTTTTTTTTGGTAACGTGTGCATACGTTATATTTTTTTTTGGTAACGTGCGTGCACGTTATAGCTTTTTTTGGTAACGTGCGCATACGTTATATTTTTTTTGGTAACGTGCGCATACGTTATAGTTTTTTTTTTTTATAACGTGCGCGTACGTTATAGTTTTTTTGGTAACGTGCGTGTACGTTATATTTTTTTTGGGTAACGTGCACATATATTATAATTTAAATATGAAAATAACAAAAAAAAAAAAAAACTGTTGGAACCTGGAACCGATCCTGGAACCTGTGACAGGGTAGGTTCCAGGTTCTCGATTCCCACGGGTAGGTTCCAGGTTCCTCATTTTGAGGAACCTGTATCCGAGGGTAGGTTCCAGGTTCCAGACGGAACCAAACCGGAACCTGGAACCGCTTACCCCTAGCTCTAGGTCCTCCACTCGACGACCCTGAAAATGTTGCCCCACAACGGGGTGAGATATCATCTCAGCGAGTCTAAACTCTAAATCCTAATTAGGAGGGAAATATGCAAAGAAGTGTCATAATCACACAATCACATAATCAAGGAGACTCACACCGTCTCATATTCACCCTGCAGGTCAGTACAATTTATATCACAGACAACATGAGAGCATGAGCAATAATAAGCTCCAATAACTTAAACGCCACACTCAATTAATCATGCATTCCTAATTTTGATCTCGACATATAGCACGGCTTACTCTCAGTTCGGCGGTCTTCTGGCATTGCTAAGCTTTGTCTCACCCAATTGAGCACGGCATGTCTTTTTATCAAACGGCTTTCTCGAAGGAGCATAGGGTTTAGAATCAACTGCGACCAGCTTCCCGTTGTCCAGCGGGTATCCCAAATAGGGATAACGTCTAGTTTAACAGCCTGGGATGATTTCTCTTAACCAACACACGATCGCTCAAATATGGCTCAGGGCACCATGGATTGCACTCAAATGCTTCAATTAAAATGGTGAGCCTAGCCTTTTTCTTTGTATTAGAAATTTACATGAAATTACTCGTGTGTAGGTACATGGTCAATTTGACCTCAAAAAATTGATATTCTTCATTTTTGAAATCCCACTATTTCATATGGTACTAAAAACCATTTTCGGTGTCAAAACCCGACACCCAGGATTTTTTGAATAAACATTGAAAATTCACAATCTTTGGAGTTAAAAACCAAAATCTAATCAGCACTCAATTTGCATAATTTAACACTCAATTGCAGAAATTAATCACACCATTGCAATCGGCACGAAATTCCGGTTACCAGCTATCCCGCCTAATTTCCGAAAAGAATAATTAATAATTAAATAATTATTGAAATTAATTAAATAAATCAATTTAAATTCTAAAAATACTAACCTAGGCCAGAATCATTAAATTAATAACCAATATGGACTCGGAGAAATTCTCGAACCCTTCTAAATAAATAGTACAATTTATTTAGGCCTTAGCTAAACCATGCTAACCACCTAATATGCTCAATTAAATAATTACAATTCAAACTTAATCTAACTAACCACATAATTCCTAATAAAATAAATCTAAACACCCCTTAAACGTCATTAACCTACTAAGCAGAGTTTAGAGTATAAACTCACCAGTTAATTGCGGAAACTGGTTCACTGTGACGACGACTTAACAGTGGTTGAAATCCAAATTTTCGGCGGCATCGACGAACTTGGACCGGGCCTAGGACCGGCCCAACACAACTCAGCAAGGCTGAGTTTAGGTCTTGGGCTTCTACAGGCTGCTGGTCGCGGGCTTGGGCCTTCTTCTCGGGCCCAAAATGGCTGAACTTCAAATGGGCTAGAACTAACTGAACTTGGGCCTAAGCTTGGGCTTCAAAATCTGCTAGAGATTGGGCTGCTGCAGGTTGCTGACTTGCGTGGGCTTGGAAATGAAGATGCATGGACTGAGCTGGGCTTGGGCCGACTTCAATTGTCGGGCCGATCGAGCGTGGAGAGGAAGCAACAACGTCCACGCGCTGAAGAAGTTGGCTGCTGGCGTCTTCGAGCTGGCCGAAACCCACGAGCAAGAGGAGACCACGCGGACGAAGATGGGAGCTGAAGGAAAACGTGAGCTGCAGAGAGAAGACGCGGCTTCGCTGGCTTCGGTCTTCGTGGGCTTCAATTCGGTGGAGGCTGTTGACCAAGGAGGGCCGAGCTGTGGACGCGTGGAGATGGGGTCAACAAACCGAAGTCAGCTTCGGTTGATTGTTGATCGAGGCAGCGAAGTGGGGAATCAATGAAGTCGAAGGTGGAGTTGAAGACACGAACGAGGCAGAAGAAGCTGGTTTTCGGTGCAGCTGGTCGAGGAGTCAACTTTGCTGGGGACGCTCGCTTGCTGGTTGACTCGAAATGGGCGAGCAGTTACGGTCAATAACTGAGGTGCAGGGGGCGGTCAGCTGGAGCTATTTCGATGGCCACAATTGCAAGAAGATGAACCGCATGCGGCAGCAAAAACCGAAGGGGATGAAAGAGGCTTCGGTTCAAGAGTAACCGATAGAAAAGAAATTGCAAAGGAGATGAAATAAAAACAGAGCAGAGAGAGAGATGAGGGAGCGAAGACGTCCGAAGGAGAGAGAAGCGGTGGTTGGACATGCTCAGCAAGTTTGGAGGAAAAATGCCCCAAAAGTCACAAAAATATCCCGATTCAATTAAAGCGTGGTCTCCCCTTTTATCTTCAATCTTATCCTCATGTCCCCTAATTCTTTCTTACTTGTAATTCCATGAATTAACAAATTGTAAAGCTAAAATTGCTGCTCCTTTGTAAAGCTCCGAGTTTCACTTAAATTCTCTTAAATTTCTTCATCGATTTTCCAAATCAAGATCCGATTTCGTTGAAGAAAAATCTCATACAATTTTCTGCAAATCCCGAATACTATATAGCTTAGCTTGGAAGTCCAAATTTCCTTTAAATCGGCCCGTTCGAATTTCCGCTAATTTTCTGCAACGTCCGTGTCGATTTTCTGTAAAAATCTCGGAATTTTTGAAAAATCTTCGGAGAATGAGTCGACGTTCCTAAAATAGCTCTCGATATCTTAGAACTTTTAATTTCTGAAATCGGGTTCAAATTCGCGGTTATTTTCAATCCGGCGCGCTTTTAGCGTAACCTAGTCTACCGGATAACTTTTACGAATTTTTGATACAATTCACCCATGATCCATTTATCTCAAGTCACAATGTATATCTTTGACACATTGACGACTCTCGATTATCGTGAAAATCTCAAGGTTTCAAATACGGACAGAGTGTACCAAAAACGATATAAAATCAATTTAGTGCTGATCGATGAGAATTTTGCAATCAGGTGGAATTACTCACATTTTGATCACTCATCTCAATCGAATCGACCTATCATTGATCTCTGATCGATTTTTAAATGTGCCGTAATGACCCTTGCAAATTAGCACGGCCAAGCAGTCGATTCCTAGTCGAATTCTCAAGTCTTTTGCGTTAAAATCCCTTAATAATTTTCTCAGATAGTCTAGTTATCTCTTGAGTGATTGGCTCAGAAAATAGCACCATAGACGCGTCGATGAAAGGCCCGATTTATTCAGTTGAAATCAGATTTGAAAAATCAGGATGTCACAATTTAATCGAGAGGGATGTTTGTGTGCTTGGAGTTCCAGGCGTGACAATATAGATATGATAGAAGCGAACAGCTAAAAGAACTGTACGAATCCCTCTCAGGCAGCGAACCCGACCCGCAAACTAGTAGAAGTCCCTTACTTGCGTTGTCCCCAGAAGATTGCCAATACAGGATAGTATTCCTTGGTTTGCATGTCCTTCATCTTCAACATCGGCCGTTGGTAAATTCCTCGCTTCGATAAAATGCAGTTTGCCTGGACAAAGTTTAGCGACTGGTAAACTGATTTGGCCATGCAATGCACGCTGTGCAGATAGCGAAGTGCTCGGTCAGTCTTTGCTTGCTAAGGCTGGCGATGATCTTACTTGAGATGCAATGTTAATTGTTGAAGTTTGTCAATATTTGATGACTGGATGCGTTTATGATGGATCGCGGGATCTGAAGTTCGCTTACTGTGCCGATGTTGTTCCATAATTTGGGGATTCAACAAACGTATTCTTCACAGTGCATCAATTCAGGTATTATATCTGTTCACAAAATGTTACCAGCTGACTTTTGATCGCCTTCGCTTAGGTTTCTGCACCATCGACAATAAAATGATTCCGACACAAAAGAAGAATTGCTGCCTTGTAATTTGGACAGTTTCAAAGTCTCTTCTTGACTAGATGGTTTGTGTTATATCCTCTTCCTCGCTTTTCAGACAATCGGGTGCTTCCTTTCTATGGATGGCATTATTGAGCTAGGCGCAACCTAACTGGTATCATGTCATAACCCCTTATTATAGTTTTTTCAGTATTTTGAGGTTGCAAACGCACAGGAAATCTAAAACAACTTTCCTTTTTTTTCCATTTTCAACTGTTTTGTAAGGTTTTGGAGGATTCTTATCTCATTCGACAAGTCAAAACTTCCCTCTTAATGTCTTCAGACCCGAAGGCACTGAGAAATCCTACTCTTTTGCTAGAGATAACAAAAGTACACAACATTTTGCTTTTGATCAAGCAATCTTCGACAGGGAATTGACTTCAATAGAAGCAAAGGAAGAACTTCACTTAATACAAGTTTGAACGGGCTTGAGCCTAACCAACAACTTGACGACTTGTGTCTCATCGGAGAACTAAATGGGGTTGCTTCTCAATTACAAAGTTGGCAGGTCAAGAATGATGAGCTCAGTTACAGCATCCATAAATTCCAGCGACTGTCTTTCGTAATTAGAAACTGGAACTTCCATTTCAGTTTCTTATCTTGACAAGTCCAACGATCATTGGCTGGAAAACCTTCAACAATGCAATCACAAAGAACTAAACCGGGTACATCTTCAAGGTGATGATTTGCACCGCCAAACCATTCTTTCATCTATCTTGAAAACACCCAGTGAATTAAGATCAGGACTGCATTGTGAATGCAGTAAACCAGAGTTAAGTTTCGTAGGTTGGAAGAAAGCACAGCAAACGTGGCAAAGAGCAAAGGGGTTCCACAGAAGTTGCTGAAGATTATCTTGCTTGACGTTGACATACCTTGGCAGCCAAGGCTTGGCTGCATGCCAGGAGTATGCTCGATCTTTCCAGAGTAAATCACAAGAGAGATGGGATTTGGCCAAGAAAAATGAACTCGGTCCAGACCATATTCTATCTGAAAGTAGGCAAATGGAAAAGATAAATGAGCAATATTCTATTCTTAACTTCGATCCTCTTATCAATAAAAAGAGTGTATATATAACTAATGCGCCTTCAACATGGAAAAACTGATCTCGTTGTCACTCTATCAACACTAGCTAATTAATTCAAATAAATACTGCAATATGGCATGATCCAGGTTGACAAAGTATCTATGCTAGACAACACAACCGATTACATAAAGGAGCTTCTCAGAGAAGGGTGGAAGAGTTGGAGTCGAGCAGGAGGTCAAATGAATTATTGGCATTCTATGGAGCAAAATGCCAATGAAGAACTGAGAGGACATCTGATAACTATGGCATCTCTAGGACAGGTCTCTGCATGCAGCCAGAAGCTAAAAAAAGGAGAGCTCCCAACCTGGACACAACAGAAACAGATACTAATCATCTTAGAGATGATCCAATTGAGAATTTAACTGTTGGCATGAATGATCAGGACGCGCTAACTGGAATGAGGTATCTTAAAGGAGTATGGCTTGAGATAATTGAAGCTTTGAGCCATTCTAGTTTGAATTCTCACTCGGTTCAGTCATCGACCAAGGAATGTACTCTTTCCATGACCATTAAATATAGGTATGCAATCATGTTAAATTGCATCTTCTTTATGAATTTGACAGGAATTAGCTCAATCAAGAAGTTGAGCTGGATTAGATTGTGATGTCTTGTGTTCTATGATATCTAGTCCAGATAATACCAAGATAATGGGACAGGTGGCAAAATTAATCATTGATTCGCCGGCAAGGGTTAGCATTTTCTATGATTGTCTTGCGGTTGCAGAGACCAACGATGACGACAACCACGACCACGACAACAACGATCAAAGAAGCACTCCAGGGAGTCGCTTGGAAGTGCTGATCATTCGCTCACTGATATATCCCTAGGATAGCTTGACCGGCTGAAAACACATATTTTGAGAAGTTGTTACTGACGTTCTCCCAGATAAGTTAGTCTAATAAGTCGAGAACTAATTTTCCGAAATATCGAATTCATTCTTTTAGGGTGAGAATGAAGATTTTTGCCTATCCGAGATCGGTGTCTTTTCTTTCCAATGAGCTTTGTTCTGACGTATTTTAAGGAGACTTGGAGGGAGAAACACTTCAGTGGCATATAAACCCACGAACAGAGAATGTCGAGACCCTTCTGGTTCCCGCATTACTGTTCATCCGACTGGTGAGCTGCTCCCTCCCGAAGTTCTAGCCACCCGATTGAGCTGAAATTTGGAGGGTAGGTTCCTGTTGCCTCTTCCTTCCCTCCGAACGGATTTGGCTGGGTCGACCTATATCTCCAGATTTCGCCAACCCTAGGAGCTTCGCATCTGCTGCTCGTCTGGTCTGATTCCCGCATGCTCGGGGAGTCTCGGCTGGTCATTCGTTCGGTGCTGCTTCATCGGACGACGTCCCTGGTGTACGGGGAAGGACGAGCTTGGTTGTTCGGAGTTTCCCCTGTTTTCAACCGGCTTCATTGTTCACCTTCGACGGACTCCTCTGCTGGTTCGGCTTTCCATCGGCTTTCCATCCCAGCTGGTGCGGCTGCCCCCCCCTCTCTCGGCGCCTAGTAAGTCCCCTTCCCGAATCGTTTATGGCGAATTGCGGGTAGGGTTTATTAGGCTGCTCTGGTTGTTTCGTTCTGCTGGGATTGATGGACTCGGGGTCGAATCGAGTCTTCGCGGAGGGCGGGGAGACCTCTGCTCGAAGCTTATCTCCTCCTGCTGCTAAGATTTTGTTATTGGCTGGTGCTTCGGTGAATGACCACAATCTTGGGACCTCGAATCCATCTGTTGCGTCTGGTAGTGGCGATGCGCAACCCCCTCGAGCTCCGGCTGCTGCTAGAACTCGTAGTAGGGGTAGGTCGCGCTCGAAACGTCCTCAGCTGAGAAGAGAGGCTAGTAAGGCGAACCCTCGCACTTGGGTTGCAGTTGCGAAGACCGTGGCTAAAGGGTACGAGCTGGAATATACCCCTCCGACTTTCAGGAACAACAAACCGGTCATTGTTATGACAAAGCAAGACTTACAAGCGGCAGATCCTAAGCTACACGATTGCTTATTGGGTTACTTTCTTGGGCGACGCCTCCCATTTAAAGTTGTTGAGGAGGCACTTTAAAAAGCTTGGGGACCAAACCTATTCGAGATCATGTCCAATGGACAAGGATCCTTCCTTCTCCATATCCCGGTCAGGGACTTTAGGCGGAAACTTCTTGAAGGCGACCCTATAATCGTTGCTAGAATTCCTCTAGCTTTGCAGCAGTGGACCCCTGGTTTGGAGCTTAGGAAAGCCGCTCAGCTTTCAGTGCCGGTATGGGTGAAGCTAACGAAGCTGCCCTACTCTTTCTGGTCAGCACAATCCATTGGTAAAGTGGCTAGTGCTTTGGGGAAACCATTATATGTGGATCACCGAACTGAACAATTGAAGGCAATGTCGTTTGCGTGGGTCTGCGTTGAGATAACTGCTGATCAACCTTCGTGTGACTCAATTGAGCTTGAACATGAAGGAGAAACCATTGAGGTTGGAGTTGAATATAATGGAGGCCAGTTGCCTGCTCGAGTTGCGGAATTTTTTGTCACAAGTGCCCTCCATCTGCTGAAAAACCTTCTGCTCGTGCCTCAGAAGCACAACCTTTGGTCTCCACATCCGGAGTTCGTCCTGCTCCTGCTGCGACAGATACGATTCTTCCCTCTCCGGTGGATACTGCCCCTACTCAGCAAGTGATAATTGAGGCCTCTTTGGCCCCTGTTTTACCTTCGGCTACACCTCAGATGCCGCTGCCTGTAGTCCCTGATCCCACCAACATCCTTCTTGTTGGATCGTTTGGTTCGGGTGAAGACAAGATTCCAGCCCCGGCGACTTTGCCTCAGGATTCTTCTGATCCTATTCTTGCTGATTTGGGTTGGAAGAAGGTCAAGAATAAGAAGAAAAAACAGTCTCCAGCCAAGAATGAAGCTTCCTTCCGTCTTGCCCCGCCCAGTGAGGGGCAGCTCTTGAAACTGAAGTCCCCTTTACCGCCGAACCTAGCTACTGTGGTGAGCTCCAAGCCTCCAAAAAGCTCCTCTCAGGTTACTATCAGAGCTAATCAAGGGCGATCCCAGCAGAAGTCGGGTCTCGCGTCCCCTGTTGACTCTCACCATAATTCGGATGTAGATGAGAATTGTAGTGTGAGTAGTTTGGTTGCTTCGAGTGATGATGATCTGCTCTCAGATAAACCACTGTCCTCAAAAGGCCCGAGTTCTCCAAAGGCGATTATGAGCATTCAGGACCAACTTTTGTTACTTCCACCGGACCCTCCTGCACCGCCCCCTTCGTTTGTTCCTAAGGCGATTCTACTAGTCGCAAGGCCTCCAAGAGGAGATAAGTCCCTGTTTTTCCCCTCCTAATGTTTTTTGGCTTCTGGAATATTAGAGGCATGATGAATCCCATCAGACGTGCGGAAATTAGAAAGTTTGTTTCTTCAAACAAGTTGTGCACAGTGGGGCTTTTTGAGACTAAGGTTCTGAATCTCTTTTTGATTCCATTTCTTTTACCTTGCTGAGAGGATGGAAGTGGGTTGCCAACTATGATTGTGCCCCGCGTGGTAGAATTTGGCTGGGGTGGAACCCGGATTTTGCAAATTTTGATCTTATCTCTACTAGTGCTCAAGCTATTCATGGCCGCTTCAAGCTTAATGCCGTCAATACCTCCTGCCGCATTTCGGCGGTGTACGGAGAGCACACTTTTGTCAAACGCAGGTCTCTGTGGGAGGATCTCGTCTATTACAATGATCTTTTTCAGGATTCAGCTTGGCTTGTGGCGGGCGATTTCAACGCTATAAAAGACCCTTTTGACCGTCTTGGTGGTTCTAATACATGGTTGCCATGTTTCGATGATTTCCGGCTTTGTCTTGACCAAACAGAATTAGTGGACCTCAGGTATGTTGGTCTCCGGTATACTTGGTCAACTTCGGCTGGTTCCTCAAGGAAGCAAAGGAAGATTGACAGGGTCTTAGTTAACACTAAATGGAACATCGACTTCTCCTTTTCGAAAGCGGCTTTTTTGAACCCCGGAATATCTGATCACTCTCCGATGTTTGTCAGGGTTATTAATCCGCTGTCCAAGAAGAAGCCTTTTAAATTCTTCGACTTCTAGACTGAGCATCCAAACTTTCTAACTATTGTCCAGCAAGCATGGAACTCTCCAGTGATTGGTTATCCCATGTTCAGGCTTGTCTCTAAATTGAAATTTCTAAAGGCTCGCCTCAAATCACTAAACCAAGAAGCTTTCTCGGACATCTCTATTAGAACTACTGAAGCTAGAGAAGCTCTTCAGTCTACTCAAGTTGGTCTCCAATCTGACCCTAATAATGTTGATCTTGCAGAACTTGAAAGATGCCAGTGGCATTTTTTCATAGACCTTCGTGGTCAAGAAGAATCCTTT
The DNA here is from genome assembly GCA_014182885.2 of Eucalyptus caleyi. Lineage (NCBI taxonomy): Eukaryota > Viridiplantae > Streptophyta > Magnoliopsida > Myrtales > Myrtaceae > Eucalyptus > Eucalyptus caleyi. Next base: position 4,399,468 of record CM024470.2, read on the forward strand.
TATCGCCAGAATTCAAGAGTTAAATGGCTTAAGGAGGGAGATCAAAACACGAAGTTTTCAACAATTCTGTGAAGGCGAGACACCTCACCAATCGAATCCTCTCTGTTAAGGACTCCTCTGGCTCTCTTATCACCGATCCAACTCGAGTGCCGCAGGTTTTTGTCTCTTTTTTCTCGGATCTATTATCCCCCCATGTACCCTTGTCAAGCCATCCCTCGAAGACTTGCGGCAAGTTATTCGCAGCCCACTCTCGGATGCCCAGGTTTGCTCCATAGTTGCACCTATCTCGAACTCTGAGATTAAAGACACCCTTTTTTCTCTTCCAAGAAGTAAAGCTCCGGGCCCTGACGGCTTTACTGCTGAATTCTATAAAAACAATTGGAGAATTGTTGGACCTTTGGTGATTCGGGCTGTGAAGGATTTCTTTTCCTCGGGTCATCTCCTGAAAGAAGTTAATGCTACAATTCTGGCGTTAATACCTAAGGTACCTAATGCTTGCGAGGTCACCGATTTCAGACCTATTGCGTGCTGCAATACTATTTATAAAGTCATTACAAAAATCTTGGCAAATCGGATTGCTATGGTTCTAAACAGTATTATTAGTCCTGCTCAGAACGCCTTTGTTAGAGGTAGGAGGATTAGAGACAACATTTTATTGGCACAAGAACTATTTGCAGGTTTTCACCGTGATCCTTATCTTCCGAAATGTGCCATTAAAGTTGACTTCCGCAAAGCTTATGATACCGTGGATTGGGATTTCTTGGAGTTAACCCTTCTAGCCTTCCGATTTCTAGAGTGGTTTATTAAACTGGTCATGGTTTGCGTTCGCACGCCTATGTTCTCTATCTCTATCAATGGGGAGCTTCACGGCTTCTTTGCTAGTGGTAGAGGCATCCGGCAAGGAGACCCGATGTCTCCTTATCTATTTACCCTTGTGATGGAAGTTTTTTCGGGCATCATCAATTTGAGGACCTTCATCAAAGATTTCAAGTTCTTTTGGAGATGTAAATCGACGAGACTCTCCCATCTCTTTTTCGCTGACGACGTCTTCGTATTCTGCCGTGCGAATCGGAAGTCGGCGGTGGTTCTTAAAAGGAGCCTTGACACGTTCTCCTCCTGGAGCGGTCTTGTACCAAACAGAAACAAAAGTGATGTTTTCCTATCGGAGGCTCCTCTTCCCTTCAGAGGAATATTCTATCTACATTTGGTTTTCAAGAAGGCAAACTCCCTATTCGGTATCTAGGGGTACCTATCATCTCTTCTAGATTGACCAAGACCGACCGCACCGAGTTGATCAACCGTATTACAGCAAGAGTCCAATCTTGGACTCATCGATTTCTCTCTTTTGCGGGGAGACTCCAACTTATAAGGTCCGTTCTCCATTCCATTCAGGCGTTTTGGGCTAGTGTCTTTTCTTTACCTGCTGCTGTTCTTTTGAATATTGAGCGCATCTTGAGACAATTTCTTTGGAAAGGTTACGCCACAGGAAAGGTGGGGCCAAAGTCTCGTGGCTAGATATTTGCATGCCAAAATCGAGGGCGGCTTGGCTATTAGAAACCTTAAAGATTGCAATAGAGCTTCATTGCTCAAATACATTTGGTTCTTATTTACTGATAAGGAGTCACTCTGGTGCCGTTGGATTCACTCGAATTTCTTAAAGAGAGTGAATTTTTGGATTTCTCCTCAACCAACCTTATGCTCGTGGGCTTGGAAAAAAATCTTGCAGCTTAGGCCCTACTTTCGCCAGTCGTTTCGTTGGAAAGTTGGCAATGGAATGCAGACATCTCTATGGCATGATAATTGGCTTCCATGTGGTCCTTTGGACGCAATTGTTTCTTCCACTATAATGGAGGACTCGGGTTTATCTAAGATGGCAGCTGTCTCTGAACTATACACCTCCACCCTAGCCTTTAAATCCCTCCTGGAAAGTTGGGGCTTCTCCTTGCCGGTGCTTTCTAATGTTTGTGACCGGTTCCTTTGGTGCGGTGATTCTACGGGCCTTTTTTCGGTTGCTTCAGCCTGGAATTTAATCAGAGTTAAAAAAGATTGAGTTCCTTGGGCGACTCTGGTTTGGGATAATGCCTTGGCACCGCGTTATCAATTTCTATTATGGTTTATTGCCAAGAAGCGCCTACCGACTCAATCACTCCTACTTTCTTACGGTAGGATTGACTACTCGGTCTGTGCCTTTTGCTCAACTCAGCCTGACTCTATTGATCACCTTTTCTTTCACTGTCAAACCCCTGCTACCCTAGCTTATTTCTGGGCTTCTAGGTGCAACCTACCTTGGAGAATTAGACCATGGACTGAGACCTCCACTTGGGCTCTAAAGTTTTTATCGGGTAAGGATTTCTTCCACAAAATTGCTAGGTTCTCTTTTGGAGCTTTGTGTTATCTAATTTGGAAGAAGAGAAATTGCATCATCTTTCGAGGTGAAATTGTTTCCGTGTCGGCTCTCAAAAATCATTTGATCAAAGTTGTCAAGGACAGAGTTCTCTCCTTCAAGAATGTGCCTCCTACCCCAAGAAATAGAAGACTTCAAAGGAATTGGGGCGTCGACCCCTCGGTCTTTTCTCGGTAGCTTTGCTTGTTGCTGTTGGTGCTTGTCTTTGTACCGTCCTAGTTCTCTCGTCCCGCTTTTAAGCGTGTAGTAGAGATTTGCTAGGGTTGGTTTTGCCTCAGCCCGGGCTGTGGGCGTTTTTTTTTCTTTCTTTTGTTTTCCCTTCAACTCCCTTCCACTCTTCCTGCTGCGCGGTCAGAGTGTAAGTTGGCGCCATTTCTTGTTTGTCCAAAGTTATCAATATATTTCTTACCTTTCACAAAAAAAAAAAAAAAAAACACTTCAATACCATATAAACCGCTATAAATAAAATTAAAAAACCAGAATGATCAAACGAAAATCCCCCAGAACCCTGAAAATTTTGTGTTGAGAATCTGAAATAAGGAATTAACAGTTTGTTTCTTTATAACTTTAGCTCACCATACGACGGATAATGATATCAACCAACCATCTAAAGAGTTGGTTTATGTGTGTCACATAAATTCACCATACATGCTTAATTATCTAAGTGCTCAATTACGGCTATGAGTAATTAGATAAATTATAAATTATGAACAATCTACTAATCTATCTAGATAAAAGATTTCTTTTATACATCGTCTGTTAACTAGATAATTAGCTCAGAGGTTTTCTCTAACAAGTTTAGTTCATGAATCGATAGAACAAAAAGAGAATAAACGCCAACATCTGAACTGGTAAAATGATCGGCCAAGGCAATGAGATGTTAAATCCAACATATGTCATAGGATTCATCTAAGATGATGTCTTGCTTTGTTTAGTATCTTGTGAATTTTGCTCTTCCTGCAAATTATTAGATGGTCGGAGGAAGTTGCGAAATTGTAACTTGCAAGAGCTGCTACAAGAATCTTTACTGAGTATCGTGCGAATTTAATCATGGTTATGCAGTAACCGTCAATATTAAGTCACATATGACAAACACATTTACAAAAACATAATATTTTACTTGAAGATGACAATTATACATGGGGCATCAATGCTTGCACTCAGAGCGAGGCATTTGCCAACGGCCAAAAGCATCTAGACGAGAACTTCGGCTCGACTGGATGCCGGGACTGGCATCCTTGAGGGGAGTTTGGGATGCCTTGCCTTCAAGTTCAAAATGGCCATTGCCGCTTCAATCGAAGGCTGAGACCTGGCAATGAGATGAGCACACCAAAGGCCCGCCATCATCAAGGCTTTAGCCTGTTTCTTGTTGAAATTTCTGCCGAGCCCCGAGTCCATGGCATCGAACAACTTCTTGTGCCCATATTGCTTCCAAACCCACTTTGCAAGGCCTTCTTGGGCTTGGTCAACTCATTCCGGGTTGACAACTCTTCTCTCAGATCCTATTTCCAAAAGGAGGATCCCAAAATTGTAGATGTTAGATTCCTTACTTGTCCTATCCATTTGATAGTATTCTGGAGCCAAGTAAACCGGTGTTCCTACCAATTCAGTTGTTTCTAGCACTCTGACGTAGTCGACCAGCCTAACCAATTCAAAAATCTCCCAATTTGGCCTCGAACCTTAATCGAGCATGGTATTGTTGGATTTAATATTCCTATAGATTACTTATTGATTACATTATTCGTGTAGGTAAGTACCAAGGCTAATCCCCAGGCAATGCCATACCTCCTCTCCCATGTCAACATGGATCTACCTTTAAACAGATGATCCGCCAAGTTACCTTCTCTCATGAATTCGTAAACCAAGACGAATTCATTTGCCCTGTGACAATATCCTATAAGTTGCACCAAATTTCTGTGCCTAGGTTTGCTTATCAATATCACCTCCATTATACACTTTTAGCCCTTGGTGTGAATCAGGGTTTGCTATCTTCACAGCGACCCTTGCGCGAGAGTCTCCTACATGCCCTTCATACACGATACCAAAACCTCCTTTTTCCCAGAATCCTGCCATCTGCAAAAGAATCGGTCGCGATCATCAACTCTCCATAGGAGAACTTCTTGGGTCCACTCGACCTTTCGAACACTTCGGTTAATTACGCGCAGTAGTCGCCTTCTTCTCTGCTTGTCTCGGTCTTGGTTACGTTCTCTTCGGTTGTATTAGGTGCAGTATTTCCCTCTGGCATATCGCTGCTTGGGTACGGACGGACTACTTTTGACCTATAACGTATCTAGGCAATATGCGAAGCTATAATGATCGCCCCTAATCCAACGGCACTGCCCATGACTATGAGAAGCCACTTCAACCAAGAGTCGGTAACCTTTCCCGTCTGGAGCGGTAAACTGGAGCTGAATTGCCATGAGTGGGAAAAGTGATGCTGAAATGCAGCTCCGGGGCATATATTGAACTACAAGGCACCGCATCGTAGGCGTGCTCAATTAAGCTGAGGGGGGCATAGTGAAGACTGATTGAGTTACTGGAATTCCCAACAGCATCCATCAGGACACCGCTCAAATTTCTCGCGTGCGAGTCATACTTTATGGAATCATCAACCGACCCGCCATTCATGATTGTGTTGGTCAGCCATGGGATGGTGACATTGGCCGTGGACCTGAGGTCGTTGGAATCTATATCGACATGTGGAACATCTGCACCTCCGAGATTCTCGAAAGGGTCAACCTCGACATAGATAAAAGAGACCTTGGGAAGAGCCAGATGGCCTCCCAAGTCGCTCAACATGCTCGAGGCCCAAGGAATGGCAAAGGGGGAGAATCCGTCGGCGAAAGGATTTCTCTGTTGAGAGTCGATGCGAGTAGAAAAATCCGCCTTGAAATCCGCCACATTCCCCACAGCCACATCCCAAAGATGCGCTTTACTAGAAAACGTGGCTCGGCCGCTGATGTCACTGAGGCTTCGGTTGGGCCGGCTTAGGCTGAGATGTAGTTAAGGACATAGCACGGAGGCATTCCCCTGAATGTCTAGCAGCTTGAGATCCTTAGAGCCAGAGGATGGGAAACTGAAAGATGTGCAGTCAAAGTGTACGGATGAAGCTGAAAAGGGTTTGAGCAAAGAGATCATCAAGACTAGTACTAGGGATGTCAATGATTTGGTTTGGTTCGATTTTCCAAAACCGAACCGAACCGTTAGGGAAAACAGCTAAGCCAAACCGAACCAAATGCGACCCAATCCAAATACCAACCAAACCTTGATTCAGTTTTGACACCCTAATACCAATTAGGAGTGTCAGATTTCTTGTCTTCCTTAGCGCAACCAGTGACCATAATGTGATTTCTTGTTTTAGTTGCAGATTTCACCTCTGCATTAAGATTTCACATTCTTATCTCATCTGGGTTTTGCGTTATCTCACTTGATGGCTTTGTCCCTTGTTTTGATTCTTCTTCTTTACTTGAGCTTTGAAGCAACTGAAAACTTGCCCGCTCAATCAATGTGATTTTCGACCCATGACTTTGTATTGGCTGAATATGCAGCTTTTAATGGGCTCATGTTTTATTGTTGTTGGGATGCTTACACAAATTTGAAACCGTTTGCATTGTAATTGACTCTACAGTTTCCTATCACAAAGAACTTTCCTCTCCGACTTTGTAGATCAAATGAATAATCGTCTAAAAATGTAAACTTTTTAGAAAAATGTGATTCTGCGGGGCGTTAATTAAACTGGGGTAGACCAATCCAAAGGGCATGAGAAAATAACTCTTATAATATATGACAACAAAAAATAAAGCGAAAATAAGAAATCTGAACCGAACCGAACCAGGCCCGGAGAAAATTACTCTTATAATATGCGACAAAAAAAGAAAGAAAACAAAAGCGAAAATCAAAAATTGAAAATCCAAACCGAACCGAACCGGGGCACGGGAAAATTACTCTTATAATATATGACAAAAAAAACAAGACGAAGAAAAAAAACAAAAGCAAAATCGAAAATCAAATATTGAGAACCGAATTCGCATTCGGTTCAGGTCCCATTTTGTTTGGTTCAGTAGTTTTCCTTAACGGTTTGGTCGGTTCGGTTCAATTTTCCTGAAAAACCAAATCGAACAGAACTATTGGCCCCTAGATGTGGATGTGGCTGCTGGAGGCTGGTCTCTATGTCTTCCAAAGCTTTTCATGTTGGATATTTCCAAGTTGTTGCAGATCTGGTTACTGTCTGGAAACTCAAAGCACCATGTGGAATCTTCATAGTTCTTACCGCTTGGCTTTGATAAAGCCAAAGAAGTGGTGCATAATGAATAGGAAAGTGCAGTCGCTTGGCGCGGTAAGTTTGGAAACGACAATAGGCTTGATGAACGGTGTGTTGCTGAGAAAGACAGAAATTTCCAACAAAAATTCGTCGCATTGCTATACAATCTATTACTTCTTGGGATTTGGAATTGAGTAGTCTTAACCTACAAAATTGTGTGCATTTGGCTCATTTGACATTTCATAAATGCAATTCATCTATCATAAATATAAGTTTTATGTCATCTTTCCATACCGGATGGTTGCCAACTCTTATAAAAGTAATGTTACGACTCTATTTTATTGGAAAAATTAAGGGATAACAACATCACGATCACTCGAATTTTTCCCAGTTTTACAATTGAATATCTCAAATCTTTTCTTTTATGCAATCAAGTACTTCAACTTTTCAAAAGTGGGTCAATAGATACGTCCCTTAAAATCGAGAATGGAAAATGTCAATATTTTTTTTTTGTCGAAAATGCAATATCTATTCATTTACTTAGATAAATTCGGAGCAATTACATTAGAAACATCGGCACATAGTAAATCGATTAAGGCTGTCAAGGGGTTGGTTACCTAGTTTCAAGGGAGATAGTTTTCTCTTTGGGCTCTTGCAATCCAGTCGGCGGGCCTGTTGGCATCTCTGCTGCAGTGGGCCAAGGATAGGCCCAAAAAGAGTTTTATTTTTTCTCGGATCCGGTCCACCGGCTCTACTACTTCCCAACTTGGTTTTGTCGCTTCCTGAACTGCTTGCATGAGCAACAAGCAGTCAAAGTATACTTGGAGAGTTCTATTCGAGCTGTTGGAGAGGAAAATGTCAATGTAGACACTAATACTATTAAATAATAATCAATATTGGTGTCCAATGTAGCCTTTTGAGACGATTCCGCATCAATAGATGCATATTTGGGTGGCTGAAATCACCCAAGTCAACACACACACACTGTCTCTACCCTTATCGCTTGATTACCAAAAGGAGAAGCCATATTTTCCTTAACATTTGCCGAGTAAACAAGTCACGCGAGCAAAATCACATAACATGTGAATTTATTTATTGGATGCCTCACATTGAACCAAGTCTAAAAGGTTGAGATACTTGATTAAACAAAAAATAATAGTTAGACAAACGACTTTAGAATGGGAAAAATTCAGGCATTTGCCCTGCCATTATTTAAAAATTGAAAGACGTGGACACTGAAAAATTAGATGGACCCTCCAACGGACTTATTAGGATACTTGTCTTCTTCTCTTTTTGCCCGAGACATACGAGACTACGTAAAACATGCATTTACATCTTTGAAGTGGTATCTTCATTTCTGTACAATTTTGCGGCTCGTCCCTTTCTCAAAGTGGCAAACGTATGTAGTTTATTCTCATTAATTATTTCATTGCTTGGTAAAAAATATTAGGAATAACTATTCCCAGTAGGGGTGAGCAATTCCAGGTTCCTTATAAGTTCTGCCTAGAACTTAAAATCTACCCTCAAATATAGATTCATAATTTTTTGAAATCTGAATCCCACCCGTTGGAACCAAAAACCTAAAACCTACCCTATCATAGGTTCCAGGATCGGTTTCAAGTTTCAACAGGTTTTTTTTTTTTTTCCAGATTCATTTATAGTTTAAAAAAATGAAATGAATACAATAATAATAAACAAGCTTGTTATTCATCAAAAAGAATACAACACGAACAAAACTATCAAGATAGGAAAAGGAATTCTTGGTGAGGAATTCAACTAGATAAAAGAGAGGAAATTGAACAAAAGTTTACATTAAAATGGAACAAAATTCACTAGACCATAAATTTTGTTTTGGAACTTTGTATCAGGGAATTTATAACACCATAGAACAAACTAGACCATAAAAACAAGAGCATTAAGGATCATATTCTCAGTTTGGTTGCTAAAAAAATGTATCGATAAAACTCCACCATCTCAATGCATTAATAATTTAGTCGGACCCTACTTTCATGACCCAAATTACTTGACATTCATATGTTTTTTTACTGGAGAAGGGAACATGAAATCTATGACTCAATCCAATGTTAGGTTTAGCTAGAATCTTTCATGGAACATGCCAAGATCAATTACGCAAGGTAGACAAAACTATTTGAAGAGTAATAGCAACACTTCAGGCATTCGTCCTCAACAGGCAAATCTGCAAATTTGTTACAAAAGGTAAACTGATCTAAAACCCATATTACTATCTGAACATTCATTAAATGGAACGGTTTAGTTATTGATCCCTCACTTGGTTTGGCTACGATTTCAATTCAGTTGAAGATTATCTGATCCGACAAGTTTAGCTTGGACAACTACAGAAGTCACAAAAGTTCACCATTACCCACCCAACAAAGTAGAAGAACAAGTTCCATATGAGTAGAAATATGCATTTACTGTGCATATTTACTGTGATTGCACCATCATTAAGGGTTTGAAATCTGTTTACTTCCATGTTATATAGTATGTAAATGGGTTCAAGTATATCTTAAGGGGTCCAACAATTACAGTACTAAGACCTCATTGCCATGCTAGGGTCATTGATGTTCACAATGCTACCAAAAGTTAAAGGGAAAGATTAGTGAGCTCTAAAACCAAGGGTAATTGGTGCCATCCTATGTGCATCTGAACCTATCAAGGTGAACTCTCAATAACTACAGATGTCCTAATATGCAGCAACTATAAAATAATATCTACACCCAATATTGGAAAATGGTCAAAAACTCCAATGAAAAAGCATTTGCTAGATAATTTTGAATGTGCATTCAACAGATCAAAATAGGGGACGGAGCTAACTCACCTGTTACTCTCACTGCCTTTATTCCTGTAAGTAAACAATTACCACCTTTTTTTTAGCATATGGTAGAGTCCTATTAATATACATTATTAGCCATTTTTATATTATGACATTGAGGCCTTAAAAAAAATTCACACATGCATAAAAACAACAAACGAATAGTGCCATCAGAAGGATCTTCAAATTAAAAGTTTTTTTCTCATAACAACTGCACAATATCTATACATTTGTTCATATAGCTTGTATCTCTTAGTGCAAATTTAGGACAGATGATTGAGTAGCTCACTTTCTTCATTCAAAGGAAAAACCAACTCCCAAGTCATGTCAAATGTTTCTTTCAGAGAAATACACTTTTGTGTAGTCCAACTCAAATATCTCAAAAGCTGCAAATTCCTAGCATACTACACGTCTTATTGAAAAATCTCTGGACATCACTGCCCTAGAAGACATACTCAGAAGAGAGACTTATGATAGAGTGGGCAAAGCAGTGGATATATCAACTGAGAAGGAAAGAACAATGAAATCAGATCATTTGCCGAAACTATGTAGTTCTTTCACCAATCCTTGTCCAGATATTGTTTGTAGCCCCTTGCATGGAAAAAGGAGACCACAAAGCGCATCTTCAAATACCACTAAAGAAGGAGTAGGTTCCATTAAAAATCTAGAAGTTGTTGCAGAGAATAGTGATAATTCACATGCCTTGAAATTTTTAAAAATGTGGCTTGATCGCATTGTCAAACGGTCAAACAAACTGGGCTCAAAGGTATGGATTTTCTAAAACATGCAGATATAGAGAATGAGCATTCTCACATATCGTTCTCATTTTCTGTTTATTTTCTCATGGACATAGGCATCTGAGTGTAATTTGGGACCTAAAGAAAATCATATCTTCCAACACTCCCCCTCAAGCCGGTGGTCTGTATATGTCCAAGACGCCTAGCTTGTTTAGAAGATATGTATGTTGTCTTTGACAAAGAGGTTTAGTGAATATATCAGCGGGCTGTTCCGAAGTCCTGATCCCTCTCGTCTCAACAATTCATTCTTGAATCTTTTCTCGAGTAAAATGACAGTCGACTTCTATATGCTTTGTCCTCTCATGCAATATAGGATTTGCTGCAAGTTTGAGTGCTGAATCATTGTCACAGAAGAGTAGAGTTAGTCCTTTAATAGGAGCTCCGAGATCCAGAAGTAAACCCCTTAACCAGACTACCTCACAAACAGTCTTGGCCATAGATCGATATTCAGCTTCAGCCGATGATAAAGATACGGTAGATTGTTTCTTTGTCTTCCATGAAAGAAGTGATTCCCCAAATTTGATGCAGAAACCAGTAATAGACCTCCTACTCATAGGGCATATGGCATAATCTGCATCGCAATAGGCCGTCATCTCCATGTTGCACTTTCGAGAAAGAAGTATTCCCAAACCTGGACATGTCTTTAAGTATCTCACAATCTTCAAGGCTGCGTTCATGTGAGACTGCTTTGGATTGTGCATAAATTGACTAAGAGTCTGAACTGCATAGCAAATATCTGGCCTAGTCATGGTGAGATATATCAATTTACCCACGAGTCTCTAATATCCTGAGGGATCTTGTAACAATGGATCATCAGAAGAGGAGGATACGCCAGTGTCATAGCCAACAGAAGTCAATTTAGCATTTTGCTCAATAGGGATGACTTATGGTCTACAGCCTGATAATCCTGCTTCTGATATTATTTCCATCACAAATTTCCGTTGGCTTAATGAGATGCCCTGATCTGAGCGAGCTATCTCAATTCCAAGAAAATACTTAGGTGACCCTAAGTCTTTGATATGAAAAGACGAATGCAGATGCCTTTTAAGCTTCTTTACAGCAAAATCATCATTCCCCATGATAAGAATGTCATCAACATAGATCATCAAGTAAATAAATGACATACCTTTTGTCCAGGTGAATAAGGCATAGTCATACTTGGATTGATTGAATCCAGCAGCCAAGAGTGCACTGGTGAACTTAGCATACCATTGTCTGGAAGCTTGTTTCAATCCATCAAGAGATTTGCGGAGACGACATACCTTCGACTCCCCCTGTCTCCGTAATCCGGGTGGAAGCTCCATATATATTTCTTCATCCAGATCGCCATGCAAGAAGGCATTATGGACATCCATTTGATGTAATGGCCAGTCACGAAAAGCAGCAATAGACAGAAAAGTACGAACCGTGACATCCTTTGCTACAGGAGAAAAGGTTTCATGATAGTCGAAACCTTCTCGTTGGGTGAAGCCTTTTGCCACCAACCGGGTTTTGTATCTTTCCACAGAACCATCTGCTCTGTATTTTATCTTATATACCCACTTACATCCAATGGGTTTGCGATGATCAGGCATTGATACAACATCCCAAGTATGATTGTCTATTAATGCATGTAATTCTGATTCCATGGCCTTTTGCCAACGAGGATCATCTTTGGCTTCATTATAACTAGCAGGTTCTTGATCTTCAGAAATATGACTTATGCAACATAGATGTTCTGGCGACAATCTATCAAAGGAGACATAAGAGGAGATAGGGTAACAAGTACCTGATGATCTTGAAGAACCACATATATAATCTTTCGTCCAAGTTGGTGGTCGAGAGATTCGATGAGAACGCCTCTGTGGCATTTGTGGTGTGATGGACAATTCTGCTGTAGTAGTTGCTTCTGAAGTATCCTCCAACTGTGCTGGTTCTTCATGCAACGAGCTTTCTTTATGAGGATGCTCAATGGAATCTTCAGCCGTATTCACAAGACGTGTTGGAGGTAAGATATCAATTGCTCGTGGAAGAGCGGGAATAATGAGTGCTTCTCCACGTGATGAATCTTCTTCCAACAAGAATTGCCTATTTGTCGTTCATTCTTCAGATAAAGACGTTAAATAAAAAGGAAAAACATCTTCATGAAACACAACATCCCTGCTGATAAAGAAATTTCCTGTAGACGGTGCATAAAGCCGATATCCCTTTTGCAAAGTTGGATAACCCATAAAAATGCATTGAGTAGCTCGTGGTGCTAGCTTATCTCTATGGCCCACTGTAGTGACATAGCACAGACACCCAAAGGTTCTGAGATGGTTCAAATTTGGCTTTCTCTCGTACAATAACTCAAAAGGTGTCTTTCCCTTTAAAATGCGTGATGCCATGTGGTTGATCAAATATGCTGCAGTAATCACACAATCTCCCCAAAATTTTTCAGGGATAGAAGCTTGGAATTTAAGTGCACGAGCTACTTCTAAAAGATGGCGATGTTTTCTCTCAACAATGCCAGTTTGCTGGGGTGTATAGGTACAAGAACTCTCATGCAATATTCCATTTACATTGAACAAGGAAGCACATTCAGCATTAAAAAATTCTTTTCCATTATCAGTACGTATCCTACGAATGGATTTCTGAAATTGAGTCTTAGACAAAGAAATAAATGTCTTTAAATGAGAAAAGACCTGATTTTTGGACTGCGTGAGAAAAATCCATGTGGCACGAGAGTAGTCATCCACAATGGTAAGAATGAATCGAGACCCATCATGATTTAAAGTATGATAAGGTCCCCAAACATCAGCATGAATAAGAGAAAAGATATCATCTGCTCGAGAAGTGCTATTCTGGAAAGGAGCACGTGTTTGCTTAGCCATGGGACAAATAGGACATTTAAGACAAGGAAATGATGCACTGTGGCCCAATCGTTTATGATTAAGGAAATTGATGCCATTAACAGTAGCATTACAAAGAGATTTATTGAATTCAATTGGAGATAATTTAAAAAGATGCGGAAAATCCAACCAAAAATATAGTCCCTGGCTGACTCTACCCAAGCCCATCAGTTTCCCAGTCGAAAGGGCCTGAAAGAAACATTTATCAGAATGGAAAAGAATATGACATGAATTTTCTTCACAGGCTCGAGCAACTGAGATTAGATTGAAATGGAAATTGGGTACGTAGAGCACGTTTTTAAGAGTAACAAGAGAACTAAGCTTTACAGTCCCAGTCATTATAACTTTGGTGGTATTTCCATTTGGAAGTTGCACTGATATAGGAAAAGATAATTTTGTAATGTCTAAAAGTAAATTCCTATCACAGACTATGTGATCACTTGCACCAGAATCAATAATCCATGCATCTTTAGAAATTGAGTTCATTAAACAATAGGAAGTACCTGTGAAGCTGCCTCCTTTATCAGAAGGATCCAATTTCTTCAAAGTTTCCATCAATTCGTGATATTGTTCATGGGTAATTGATTTTCCCATTTGCTGACCCGAGACCTGAAAAACTGAGGAAAATTTCCCTTTTTCTTTTTCTCCTGGCTTTCCATGCAATTTCCAGCAATTCTCAATTGTATGGTGCAGGCGTTTACAATAATCACAGTACAATTTACCTTTTCCCCGTGGCCCATTAACTTTTGTATTTGAAGTGGGCCTGAAAGCCTGGGCCGAAATTGGCCCATATGATCCATCGATCCCTCCTAGAAATGGGCCTCGCGAGCCTTCCAACCCACTTGTGCTGATTGATCGTGAGCTGTCCAATCCGATTGAGTAGCTGCCTCGTGAGCCGTCGGATGGATTTAAAAAAATGGCACGCGAGCCGTCGGATGCAATGGAGAGGACGCCGCGTGAACCGTCCGATCCTGTCGACCCCTAGAATGGCCGTGAGCCGTCCGATTGATGGTGGGAGTGATCTCCACCGTCCATGTTTCTCCTTAAAAGCGATCTAGGGTTTTCGTTTTCAAAGAACAACCCTAGATCCGCCTCTCTCCTTCCCGAGCTTCTCTGTGACGAGTGAAAATGGGTCTTGGCTGCGAGAGCGATGCCTTCTACTCCCTTACCGTGGTCGGCCAATCTTTGTTGGCTCTCCTCCTGTATGGCGAGTTGATAGATACGGTCGAGACTTGGCAGAGGCTCCATGGTGAGTATATGGGAACGGAACGGCAGGTATGCCTCGTTGAGGATGAGGAGGAATCTCGTCGCCTTCTCCCTCTCTCGCATTTGCTTGTATTGCTGTTGGATATTATCGGGCCAATTGAATTTTTCCTCGGCTGCCTCTAACTCATTCCACAGACCAGAAAGCTTGTTGTATATTGTCGCGATGCTCATGTTCCCCTGTTTCAGATCGGAAATTCGTTGTGTGAGATAAATTTTTTTAACTTGGTCGAGTTTTCCGTACATCTCCCTTATGTTTTCCCACATCTTCTTCGGATCCTCCGTCGGGGGAAGTCCGGCCGCGACCTCGGGCGCGATGCAGTTTCCAATCCAGGTTCGCACCAGTTGGCTGCATCTCCTCCAGAGCTGTGCCATTCTCTCGTCGGACGGAATCGGAAAAGATCCGTCAATGAAAACTTCTTTATCTTTTGTTATAAGGGCCCGCCGGAATTCGCGTGACCAACTTGAATAATTGTCTGCACCTGTGAATTGTTGACTTATGATTTTCAGTTCTGGTCCGTCGCCGTTTGTTGTATACAACGGGTCCCCGGGTTCCGGCCGCCCATTGGTAGCGAGAATTTGATACGGGAAGAAACCTGGTGCAGGAGTCGGGTTGGGATTTGTTCCCTGACCCGAACCGCTGAAGCCGAATCCGTAATCCGCATTTTGAAAACCTGAATGGAAATTGGTTCTCTGACCCGGTACATGCGATCCGCCCATCTGCTCCGGGCCGATGCTAGGGTTTGCCCCATCACTGGTTGGTGGACCCTCATCGACCCGCGCGTTGCTGTGGTAGCCAGGCGATGATGAGTTGGGGATAGATCCAGGATACCATGGATACGGCATCCATTGGTAGGGGTGACCCGTGAATGGTTGCCCTGTAATTGCCTGAGCCTGTTGTTGCCACTGCACGTGCGGATGTTGGCCCTAGATTTGTCTTTGCTGTTCTGGTGCAAGGACTACGACGGACGAATCTTGATCTCCCAAAGCTTGTATCGAAGCTTCTGTAACAGATTGGTCGACTAGGGGAGAGGTAAGATCTTGTGGTGTTGACATGTTGAAGAAAAAGTTGATTCCTCTGTTAACCCCTTTTGCAGATAAGGTTCTTTCAGGCAATCAAGAATTTCGATTCCTTTGGCAACACTTTTCTGGGATTCAAAGTTGGTTTATGAGGCAATCGGAGCGGAAGCAAAGAAGTTCAGAACCCTGAAGGCTCTAATACCATGTCAGAAAAGGAAGATAAGGATGATCGTAGAAGGCAGAGGAAGAACGAACGAGCTTATTGTTTTCTTCTTCATTGATTTAATTATGTACATTGCCTCATGTATTTAATTACAAGGAAGAAAAATAATAAAGGAAGTGGAATATTTGCCTATCCTTTTCTATCCTAAAATACATTTGAATTGCTATCAATACAGATTACAAAATCAGATCTTCCAACAGAATGCATACTCATGCTGAGGGTCGAGTGGCGTCAAGAAGGGTGAGCGGCGCCGAGGGTTGAGCAACGTCAAGAGAGGCAAGCGGCGTCAAAGGGCGTCGACTGGTGCCAAAGGTCGAGCAGCGTCAAGGGGCGTTGTCGCGACCAAATTTTTCGGGAGTGAACCACCTAGGGTTTGGCTAATGGATTGTTAAGCCTAGACTTAACTCGGGCTCTCCCAAGCCCATACCAATTCGCAACTTAGGTCTGAATTGTTAACATGCAAATTTTTTAATTAGGAGTCGCCACTAATCTATTTTTGGTGGGTCGATTAGAAACCCAAGTAAACTAATGGGAGATTCACTTTACTCCTACGAACTAGAGACTAGGGGTACGGGGACTTGGTTACGTTAGATTTCTCTAACGCCCTTTCGGTACCTTTCTTTTTATTTTGAAAAATGTTTGGCAAGCAATTTGGATTGATTTTAAATCTATTTCTCTAACATGTGAGGTGTTCATGCAAGTGCGCAAACCACCAATTTAACACCCAAGAAAGCAATTAAATGATGCAGAACTTACCTCAAAGCAACGAAAGCATCTGCGTTGTTAGTTTAGAATTCACATCAGCAGTCCTAAATATGATTTCTAATTAACACGCAATTTTTATTTTGTTTTCACTTAATTAATGAAAATCATGCAATATGCAATGCATGCCACTAATTTAACATGAAATGATACGACATGGCAACATGACTTAGCTATATGACCTAAGCAATATGACATAACTAAGCATGTAGTCTATCCTAAGCACGAGATGATTTATTCTAAATAATTTTTTGTATTTTCTATGAGATTCGAAATTAAGGAAATGCAACATTTAAATATGCAATCTAAATTAATCTAATGACTGACAATTTCTAATTAAATTGACCTAATAAAAATCACTAAATGACGTGCATTGTATGAACCTAATTCTATATGACGTGCACATGGTTTTTATTCTAAATAAGCATGCAATTTATTCTAATATGCAATGACGTGCAAAAGATGCATTGATTTTACATGACATATGCATAATGACTTTTTTTTTGTGTTTTTCCTTTTTTTCTTTTTTTTTTTTTAATTTCAAAATTTATAATCACCAAATAATTAAACATGCAATCCAAGTTTAAAAAAAAAATTAAAAAAACTCAACCTAAATTAATTGATTTGATTTTTTTTTTTTTTGAAAATTCGAAATAAAAAACCTATTATGAGCATGCAAACCCTAAAACTACATTTTTTGATTTTTTTAAAAAGAAAACTAATTTAAGTAACAGCACAGCAAATCAAGCCATATTGATACCCAAATCGACGAACCATATCTCGCGCATGAGATCGGGTTGGCCAATTTCACATAAATCACGAATCGGATCTCGAGCGGAAGATCGGATTGGCAATTTTTTAAGTAATTGCGAGTAGGATTTCGAGCTTGAAAATCGGACTGACAATCACTAATTTCAAGGCAATTTCATATCATGGAATTTCAATTTCACATTAAAGGAATAATTACACTAAAAAGATAAAGTAAAATAGCAAAAATAATAAAACAAATATAAGATAAAGAAAATACCTAAATTTTCTTTTGTTTCTCTCTTTTTTCTTTTCTTTTTTTTCTGAAAAAGAAAAAGAAAAACAAAGCTGTGGCCGGTCCGGCGAGGGGAGATCACCGGTTAGGGTTCCGGCGAGGCTCCGGAGCGGCGTGTCGGCAGCGAGGCAGCAGGGAGCGTCACGGGTCTGCTCGGGCTGGAGGCGAAGCGGAGGCGGCGTCGGGGTGGCGCGAGCTTCGGCGAAGCGGCGGTGCTGCTCGTGGAGGCGGTGGAGCGTCGGGGCGGCTCGAGCTTCAGGCGTCGGGGCTCGCGGTGGAGGTCAGCGAGAGGTTGCAGGCGGAGCGGCGTGCGGCTGACGAACGTCGGGGCTCGGATGCCGGCACGGGCGAGCGGGGACGGCGCTGGATCTAGGCCGGTTGCTGTTCAAGATCTAGAGGAGGAAGGGCGTCGGCTTCGGGTCGCGAGGCTGCAGAGGAGATGCGGGCCGGTGCGGGGGCTCGCTCGGCGGCGGAGCGATGACCGGCTCGGATCTGCGGTCGTCGGGGCTCTCGAGTGGGCAGATCGGGATACCGGTGGTGTCGCGGAGAGGCGGAGACGCGGCGTGGGCGGCGGGGTGGCAACGCGGACGGAGGCCGCGGCGGTGAGCAGCAGCGGCGCCGGCTACTCTTTGGGGAAGATGAACAGTAGCCGATTAGGGTTTCGGCTACCTTTTCTTTTTTTTTTTTTCTTTTTTACCTTTCCTCTCTCCACTCACTTTTCACCTTATTCTCTCTTTTTTTACCCACGGAAAAGAACCTCCGAAAAGCCATCAAAGAAGAGTTTTCTTTTGTGCTTTTGTTTTCTCCCCAAGAACAAAACGGAAGAAGCCCCTCTCTCTCGTGCTTTTCTCTCTGAATTTCTTTTTTCTTCAATATGGTCGAATGTCTCAATTGCGTGGCCTCTTTTTTTGTACCCCATCACACCTTTTATAGGGTAAAAAATTGAATCTTTATTGCATATTCCGTTTCCAATTTTGCTCGTGCAATATTCTCTTTTGCTTTTTCTGCATATTCCATCCAAAAAAAAATTCCCTTTTCAAGCAAAATGCACCCCCCAGTATATATTACTTGAATATGTGAAAAATCTGAACGGAATATGTAAAAAATCCTCGTTTCACCGGTGGCCCAAAATAAAAATGAAATGTTTCTAAACTATATGCCATGTGTGTGTGTGTGTGTGTGTGTGTGTGTTTTTTTTTTTTTTTTAAGTAAAAATTAACCCTAAAAATTATGCAAAAATTTAGGTGTCAACAGCTGCCCCTCTTTGAAGGTGAGCTCGCAGAGGTTACCTTCAAAGACAAATTGAGACCTAAATTTTGGGAATACTCATGCAATGAATGATTTTTTGTTGGGAACATGAATTCCATTTTTTAATGCAATTTGTATGATGCATGGAAATGCTAATGCAAATGCATGATGTCAAAGGAAAGAACGTACCTACAATTACTTACCAATCAGTGCGATAAAGCATCTTGAGGTACATGATAAATCCCCATTTACTTTTTAAGTACCTAACTCTCACTCAGGTTCCTTGAAGAGTGTAACAGGTAATAGATTGAGACATTGAGATTGAGAAGAACATTCACATCCAAAGTAAAATGTTCAATGAAAAGAATTGAGACATCCAGATCCAGACTGAGATGTCAAGATTTTTAGACTTGAAATACCTAGATCCAAACTAAGGTATAACAAGAAAGCTCGAAAAACATTCACATCCAGAGTGAAATGTTCAACGAAAAGAATTAAGACATCCAGATCCAAACTGAGATGTCAAGAGTTTTGAATTCGAAATACCTAGATCCAGACTAAGGTATAACGAGAAAGATCGAAAAAACATTCACATCCAGAGTGAAATGTTTAGACGAAAATAATTAAGACATCCAGATCCAGACTGAAATGTCGAAATTTTTGAACTCGAAATACCTAGATCCAAACTAAGGTATAACAAGAAGGATTGAAAAACATTCACATCCAAAGTGAAATGTTTGAATGAATATAATCAAGACATCCGGGTCCAGACTGAGATGTCAAGATTTTTAAAAGTTCGAAATACCTAGATCCAGACTAAGGTATAACGAGGAAAATCAAAGAACATTCACATCCAGAGTAAAATGTTCAATGAAAATAATCAAGACATCCGGGTCCAGACAGAGATGTCATGATTTTTGAAAGCTCGAAATACCTAGATCTAGACTAAGGAATAACGAGGAAGATCAAAGAACATTCACATCCAGAGTGAAATGTTCAACCAAAACAATTGAGACATCCAGATCCAAACTGAGATGTCTAATTTTTGGAAAATGGTAAAGAAACTTACCTGGAATATCTTTCCTTCAAGGAGGGTAGAGTGACCCAAGGTAGTTGGTGTTACATAACCAGGACCTGTACTTTTCTACGGTCGCCTAGCATTGCAACATTGATTACTCGACCATGACTCAAACCTCTCTTCGGTCACTTGAATCTGAAGAAAACTTCTGGGGGACAACTCAATTGAGTCGAGTGTCGGTGCATTTGAGAGGGAAATACCTGTGCAATGACAAATATTTAAAGCATGGATAGAGATATACTTACCTGGTAACATCTTTGATCTTGTGGGATATGTCTCCTGCAAAACATGGTCGTAGGAGAGGCGATATGCATTTGCAATCACGAACATGCATTAATTCAAGAGATGTTCATGCGTGATAATTTCCATCAATCTGGCATTTTCATTCCAATCTGAACACATGGATGTCATGAATATGTCAAATGAGGGATTTTGAAAGGACTTTTCACTCATCCTCATTAAAAGGGCCATTTCATCCTGACCTTTGATGTAGGATTTTTGACAATCGCTCTATCTCACCATCGTCATGCCAAACAAGGGTCTAAGCAATCTCGCAAGTGGTACGACCTTACCAATCTGAGAGGTCTTTAACATGGACTGTAATATAGGCTTGGTCAACGGTTTTACAAAGAGGACTCTTTGAGTCGAGGCTATTGAAAAAATGAGTGATATTCCACAATCATCTTGGGGTTTACAAGTCAAGAAACATGAGAAATGAAGCAGAAATCATCTTAATCGCACTTCTTCAAGCAATGCTTTCAAACATATGAACTTTTACGTTAATTCAAGTGCCTAATCTGAAGAGATTTTGTAAGGGATGTAACGTAGGTTGGATTCATGGGTTGAGAAACGAAAGGATCATTTGGCTCAAAAAATGTTTATGGGGTCAAAGTTGGTGATCATCTTGACATTTCCAACAATTTTCCTTCCCATCATCAAAGATTTTCTTCACATCACAACTCCACTTGATTGCAACATCTCAACATTTGAGTTTTTTTTTTTTTTTTTGGGTACCATCTTGTTGAGGATACGACTCACTTCATCAAGTGTTTGATTTTTTCTTTGGGCATTGGCCTTGCTTTTACCAGGCACACTGCTTTTTCATGCCCCATTTTTTCATTTTTGCATTTTTTTTTTTGGACAAAGTCTTAGTTCATTTTTTTTAGCATTGTAAATCATGCTACTTGAGTGGTTTGATTTTTTGCCTTGCCCCAGTGTGGGGGATGATCACCAACTGAGTTTAAAGAAATGAAATTGCAGGCTCAAATGGGCTATGCAATGGATAAAAGTGTATATGATAGAGAAAGAACTGCTCTTCGTCATTCTAAGGCACTTTAAATTATCGTACAAGTCACACTGTAAAAGCAATACTTAAAGATTGATGCAAGTGCGAGTAAGAAAATTCCTATCATTCTTTTCAAATCTTGTCCCAGTATGAGATGATTCTTGATAGGGATAATTTAAAAAACTCTTCATGTGTGTGGGCTTCAAAGGGCTGAACAATGGATATACCTGTAGTGTTTCGGGTAGCAGAAAGAAACTGCCTCTCATCACCTCGGTTGACGTACCATTTGCGAGATCACCCTTTTCCTCGTGGGCATGGAATTTTTTCACACGACTCACCAAGGATTAGTGTATGAAATAGTGTATGGAGTTGGGCTTGCCTTTCGTCATTCCAAAGTATCCCATTTGACACATTCAATTTATCTCACATAATTCATCAAGGAAAACATGCAAGATTTATAACAAATTTGAACCATTGAATTTGCAACACATTGAGGCAATTTATTCATCATAAAAATGATCACAAATCAGAACATGACATGGCAAATTCAATCATGGGTAATACCTCTTGATAGCATCAGAATTAACTGGAATAGAAAACTCACAACCATCCATTTTGCCAGGATCAAAGCACCTCCAGGAAGTACCTTCTTCACCCCATATGGGTCGTTGTAATTTGGAGCAAACTTGCCCCCAGGATTTGGAAAAATTGGCAACAGCTCTCTTAGAACAAGATCATTTTACCTCCTTGGCTTCTTCAGTGTTATCTAAATTAATAGTGACGGTCTGCTCGGATGTAAGAGCCTTAGCTCTTTCATGTTGTTCCCAGCTACGCTGCACTTCAATGGCATCTTCGATCAAGTCTTCGGGACCATCATTGTCAGCACTTCTTGCATTGGATTGGACCATTTCCATACCTTTGCATGCTATATGACCGCCCTTGAAATGAAAAGTAGATGGATCAAAAAGACAAGCAAGGTAAGTCATTTCTTTTTTTTTTTTTTTTTTTTTTTTTTGAAAATTTTTTTGAAAAGCAATTAGAAAAGCATTTTAGCACGAGAAAGCATGATGAAGCCCAGGCCTCAGAATTCTCCTTGGATTTTTCTTTTTGTTTATCGGCTGGATAACATCACCGGGCTGGTTTGGTGTACCTCATCATGCCCTCAAAATAAAACTTGTAATTTCATTGATATTCATCAATCGATTACATTTATTGAATGAAAAATGCGAATTCAAGTCCTAAAAAGAAAGTGAAAAAGAAGAAATCGAAAACAATCGCTAGATAGCGATAATAACTCCTAAAAAGCAATAAAAATTCCTAGAAAGCGATAAAAATTCCCGCGCAGGGGAATGTGCAAAAGTAATAAGTTACTCTTACGGGCCAAGGCCCATTTCTTCCAAAGGTCCCTCATCAATGGCATTCACCCTATCCTCGTGCTCAGGTAGAGGATTCTTTTTGACATTCGGCTGAGCGGCACTAAAGGTAAACGCCTTGGTGTCCAGTAAGTTTTGGACCTTGTGCTTCAAAGTTATGCATTCATCAGTTGAATGTCCTACTTCCCCATATGGTACTCGCATTTCTTGGAGGGATCGTAGTTGGAAAATTTTTCAGCATTGGGTCGCTTTGGCTCATAGGACAGCAACCCCTTCTTTTGCAAGACCTTTAAGACTTGGGACAGAGAACCAGGAAGAGGAGTGAATTGCCTCTAACAAATTGCCGAGGGGCAGACGGTCGGCCTTCCCCTTGTTGATTCTTAGGGACATGAACAACTGGAGGCTTGCTAGATTGTGCATATGTGACATTGACTTCCGTGCTTGGTTCTTTGTCTTTCTTCATGGTGAACCTTTTGCCTTGATTGGTTGGTTCATTGAACCATCCATCTCTTAGCCCAACTTCAATCTGTTCACCCACCAGGATAAGTTGGTTGAAGTTCTCAACGTACGTGCTAGCCATTCGGTTGCGAAACTCAAATGGGAGAGTCTTGATGAACAACTTCATCAACTCCTTGTCAGCAGGCTCCGGAGTGACTTGAGCGGCCAGATTTCTCCACCTCACAGCATACTCCTTGAAAGACTCACTCTTCTTCTTCTCCATCCGCTCAAGATCATCTCGGGAAGGTGCAATATCCATGTTGAACTTATATTGCTTGAGGAATGCATCAGTCACTTCATTCCAGGTGTCAAGGAGGTTTACATTCTTCATTATATACCAGTTCAGTGCAGGCCCAGTCAGACTAGCATGGAACGATTGAATCATGAGAGGCTCATTCTTGACATATTGGGCCATGCGTACGTGGTACATCTGCAAATGAGCTTTCGGGCAGGAAGTACCATCGTACTTCTTGAACTCCGGCATTTTGAACTTACTTGGCATTTTGACCTTCTCATATACCGAGAGGTCGAACGGAAGTGAGTTTTGTGATCCTTGCAATTGCTTCACTTTCTCTTCTAGCTTTGCCACGCGCTCATCTTGATTTGTCTTAGGAACGCCGTCAAGCTTGGCCTTTCCAACAATGACTGGGTCATCTTCCAGCCCAGGCATGTCGTCATCAATCATTTGAACCTTGTTTGCTTGCTTCGGGATAACTACTCCAGGAAGAGTAGGTGCAGCTGTTGGATTCGTTTGGAGGAATTGGAGTTGATCCGTCACAAGTTGTAAAGAGGCGAGTACTTGTTGGAGTTGAGTCTCCACAGCGGAGACACGATCACGCATTTCGGTTTGTTCGGCCATTCTAGCTCTTAATCGTGTGATGATGGGTGAACGTGACGGATCCGTTATAACCTAATCCAAATAAACGGAAATATGTAAGCACGATGTGTAAATAGAGAGCCAATCCATGACAACAATCTATTTTAGTCAAGAAAAGTTCACACATGAAAAGGATTTCCTAAAAATGGATTAAGAAAACAAAGACATGGGATGCCCCCAGTAAGGACGAAATTTCCTAAACATGAACTAGGAAGAGCCAAGACACAAATTGAAAACAAATTTCCAAATTTTCAAATGATTCATTGTATGGCAATTTCCTCATTTCATTCATAATTGACAAATGAATTAAATCAATGATTGACCTAAATTGTCATGGACCGACCAAAAGTATGACAAACTAAGTAAATTGCATAGTATAGGGATAGAAGACTTACTTCACCAAATAAATGGCAACCACACAGACATGCGCATGGTAAGTGAGGCTCGATTTCTACTCTATAAGGCTTATCAAAGTGGAACCACAAGGATGATCGGACTAGCCACGAGCTTGTGGACTATGTCGGGTCCTCATGACTCCGGCTTGGTCAAAGAGCCGACCCGGATCGCGAGCATGCGGACCGAGGTGGGTACTCTTGACACCATGAAAGAAACTTCGGGATTGAGATGGGCGACTCGTACCACGAGCATGCGGTCGAAGTGGCAAACATCTCAATACCATCCTAGATGATCCTAATGCGGCCTAGGTCCGGCGGCAGGTTGTGTGTGCAATAGTGTAGTGCTAGATGCAAGGCATGCACAACATTTTATATCAAGCAACACTTCATATATGAAAATAAACCATACATTCCTACACCTCCCTGCAAAACAAAGGTTAGCAAACACTTCCCCTTATACCTCCCATCCTGCAAGAACATTTAACACCTTAAAAGTTAGGGGCGTACCTGCAATCCTCGCTGCCAAACAAAAACATTTTTCAAAAGAAAAGAAAAATTGGCCTAAGTCCACTAAGAGTTTTAACTCAAGTCCCCAGCGGAGTCGCCAAGCTGTCGCGACCAAATTTTTTCGGGGGTGAACCACCTAGGGTTTGGCTAATGGATTGTTAAGCCTAGACTTAACTCGGGCTCTCCCAAGCCCATACCAATTCGCGACTTAGGTTCTAATTCTTAACATGCAAATGATTTTTTAATCAGGAGTCGCCATTAATCTATTTTTCAGTGGGTCGATTAGAAACCCAACTAAAGTAACGAAAGATTTACTTTACTTCTACGAACCAGAGATTTGTGAGTTCGGGGACTTGGTTACGTTAGATTTCTCTAACGCCCTTTCGGTACCTTTCTTTTATTTTGAAAAATGTTTGGCAAGCAATTTGGATTGATTTTAAATCTATTTCTCTAACATGTAAGGTGTTCATGCGGGTGCGCAAACCACCAATTTAACACCCAAGAAAGCAATTAAAAAATGCAGAACTTACCTCAAAGCAACGAAAGCATCTGCAATGTTAATTAAAATCCACATCAACAACCCTAGATATGGTTTCTAATTAACACGCAATTTTTGTTTTGTTTTCACTTAATTAATGAAAATCATGCAATATGCAATGCATGCTACTAATTTAACATGAAATGATATGACATGGCAACATGACTTAGCTATATGACCTAAGCAATATGACATAACTAAGCATGTAGTCTATCCTAAGCATGAGATGATTTATTCTAAATAATTCTTTGTATTTTCTATGAGATTCGAAATTAAGGAAATGCAACATTTAAATATGCAATCTAAATTAATCTAATGACTGACAATTTCTAATTAAATTGACCTAATAAAAATCACTAAATGACGTGCATTGTATGAACCTAATTCTATATGACGTGCACATGGTTTTTATTCTAAATAAGCATGCAATTTATTCTAATATGCAATGACGTGCAAAAGATGCATTGATTTTACATGACATATGCATAATGACTTTTTTTTTGTGTTTTTCCTTTTTTTCCTTTTTTTTTTAATTTCGAAATTTATAATCGCCAAATAATTAAACATGCAATCCAAGTTTTTAAAAAAACTAGCAACCTAAGTTAATTGATTTGATTTTTTTTTATTTTTGAAAATTCGAAATAAAATACCTATTATGAACATACAAACCTAAAACTACATTTTTTAATTTTTATTAAAAAGAAAACTAATTTAAGTAACAGCACAGCAAATCAAGCCATATTGATACCCAAATCGACGAACCATATCTCGCGCATTAGATCGGGTTGGCCAATTTCACATAAATCACGAATCGGATCTCGAGCGGAAGATCGGATTGGCAATTTTTAAGTAATTGCGAGTAGGATTTCGAGCTTGAAAATCGGATTGACAATCACTAATTTCAAGGTAATTTCATATCATGGAATTTCAATTTCACATTAAAGGAATAATTACACTAAAAAGATAAAATAAAATAGCAAAAATAATAAAACAAATACAAGATAAAGAAAATACCTAAATTTTCTTTTGTTTCTCTCTTTTTCTTTTCTTTTTTTTTTTTTCTGAAAAAGAAAAAGAAAACAAAGCCGTGGCCGGTCCGGCAAGGGGAGATCACCGGTTAGGGTTCCGGCGAGGCTCCGGAGCGGCGTGTCAGCAGCGAGGCAGCAGGGAGCGTTGCGAGTCTACTCGGGCTGGAGGCGAAGCGGAGGCGGCGTCGGGGCGGCGCGAGCTTCGGCGAAGCGGCGATGCTGCTCGTGGAGGCGGTGGAGCGTCTGGGTGGGTCGAGCTTCAGGCACCGAGGCTCGCAGTGGAGGTCAGCGAGAGGTTGCAGGCGGAGCAGCGTGCGGCTGACGGACGTCGGGGCTCGGATGCCGGCACGGGCGAGCGGGGACGGCGCCGGATCTAGGCCGGTTGCTGTTCAAGATCTGGAGGAGGAAGGGCATCGGCTTCGGGTCGCGAGGCTGCAGAGGAGATGCGGGCCGGTGCGGGGGCTCGCTCAGCGGCGAAGCGACGACCAGCTCAGATCTGCGGTCGTCGAGGCTCTCGAGTGGGCAGATCGGGATATCGGTGGTGTCACGGAGAGGCGGAGACGCGGCGTGGGCGACGGGGTGGCAACGCGGACGGAGGCCGGCAGCAGTGAGCAGCAGCGGCGCCGGCTACTCTTTGGGGAAGATGAACAGTAGCCGATTAGGGTTTCGGCTACCTTTTCTTTTCTTTTTTTTTTTTTCTTTTTTACCTTTCCTCTCTCCACTCACTTTTCACTTTATTCTCTCTTTTTTTACCCACGGAAAAGAACCTCCGAAAAGCCATCAAAGAAGAGTTTTCTTTTGTGCTTTTGTTTTCTTCCCAAGAACAGAACAGAAGAAGCCCCTCTCTCTCGTGCTTTTCTCTCTGAATTTCTTTTTTCTTCAATATGGCCGAATGTCTCAATTGCGTGGCCTCTTTTTTTGTACCCCATCACACCTTTTATAGGGTAAAAAATTGAATCTTTATTGCATTTTTCGTTTCCAATTTTGCTCGTGCAATATTCTCTTTTGCTTTTTCCGCATATTCCATCCAAAAAAAATTCCCTTTTCAAGCAAAATACACCCCCCAGTATATATTACTTGAATATGTGAAAAATCTGAACGGAATATGTAAAAAATCCTCGTTTCACCGGCAGCCCAAAATAAAAATGAAATGTTTCTAAACTATATGCCATGTGTGTGTGTGTGTGTTTTTTTTTTTTTTAAGTAAAAATTAACCCTAAAAATTATGCAAAAATTTAGGTGTCAACAGGCGTTGAGTGGTGTCAAGGGTCAAGTGGCGTCGAGAGGTGAGCGGCGTTGAGGGGTGTCCAACGGCATGGAGAGTCGAGCGACATCGAAGGGCGTTGAGGGCGGCGAGCGTTGGCTAGCGGTGTCAAGGGGCGTCAAGCGGCGTCAAGGTCGTCTAGGGGCATCGCCGAGAGGAGTGAGTTGAATAGTCAGAGAGAGACTTCAAAGTGACACGGGGGAGTCGAGGACAAGGCAAAGAGGGAAAAGAAAGAAACAAAAAGGGAAAAGGGGAAGAAACAAATTGAAATTTAGGGTTTTCACTTTTTAGGTTCTAGAACCCGGTTTCGGTTCCAATTCCAGGTCCCAAGAAAATGGACTTGGGACCCACTAGTCCGGTTCTTTCGGTTCCAATTTCAGTAATTACCTCTAGTTCGGTGATTTTCATATACATCACACTTAAATAGACATCACTTATTTCTTTTCAGAGCGAGGCATTTGCCTAAAGCCAAATGCATCGACGAGATGAGACGAGACCTTTGGCTCAATTATATGTTGAAACTTGGCATCTTCGAGGGGAGTTTGTTTGGGAGGCTCTGCCTTCAAGTTCAAAACGGCTATTGCCTCTTCAATCGAAGGCCGATACCTAGTATCGGGATGAGCACACCACAGCCCCACAAACATCAAGAACTCCGCCTGTCTCTTGTCGAAATCCTTGCCGAGTCTCTTGTCCACCGCACGGAGAAAATTCCTGCGCCAGCGCCCGCTCCAGCTCCTGCATCCATAATGCTTCCGAACCCACTGTACAAGGCATGGGCCTTGCTCTGCTAATTCCGAGTCCAAGACTCTTCTCCCACATACTATTTCTAAAATGACCACTCCAAAATTGTAGATGTCAGATTCCATACTTGCCTCACCTGTTCGATGGTATTCCGGAGCCGCGTAACCTGGTGTTCCTATCATTTGGGTTGCTTTTCGCCCTCTAGCATGATCAACTAGCCTAGCCAAGCCGAAATCTCCCAATTTGGCCACAAATTTTTCATCGAGCATGATATGATTGGATTTAATATCCCTGTGGATCACATTTTCCCTACTTTTGTTTTAACTTAAGCATCGAAGAGTCCACATAGACCAAAATACAAAGATCTTCTTTCTTTGGAGGTGTGCATGTCCAAGGTGCTCGAGGTCCATTGCAAAGACGGCACGTCAGATTCAAGTATCGATACCATCTAAACCGCTATGAAAAATAAATAAATAAAGAAGAGTGAAAAGTAAACGAGAAATTCTCTAGAACTCTAAAAACCTTGTGTTGAGAATTCACAATAAGGAATTGCCAGTTTATCCCTTTTTCTCAGAGAGGTTCACATGGTTAGGTTTTTTCAAATTGATTGATTGTTCGATGCTTGATGAGAGTGAAGTAGAGTAGAAAGCCTATGCCATTATTCAAAGATGATGTCTTGCTTTGTTTAGTATCTTGTCAATCTTGTTTCTTCGTGCCGTTTATTAGACGGCTGTAGGAAGTTGCAGAATTGTATCTTGCAAGAGCTGCTACAAGAATCTCTGTTTCTTTTTCTTCAAATCACTGCTTGGCCGGTACCCCACTACCGTGCAACTATGCAATACTAAAGAACATCTTGTTACACTATATATGG
The DNA here is from genome assembly GCA_014182885.2 of Eucalyptus caleyi. NCBI lineage: Eukaryota > Viridiplantae > Streptophyta > Magnoliopsida > Myrtales > Myrtaceae > Eucalyptus > Eucalyptus caleyi. The sequence goes on from CM024470.2 coordinate 4,428,646, forward strand.
ATATCGTAACCAGCAACTTCAAAAACAAAAGCGAACATAAAGAGACACATAGTAAACGTGCATACGCAAACGTAACTTTTTGCTTGAAGATGACATGCATATAACGCTAAAAGAGGCATCTATACTTGCACTCAGAGCGTGGCATTTGCCCAAAACCGAAAGCCTCTAGACCAGACCTTCCATTGAGACTGTCGGATATCGGGGGGGAGGTTGGAAAGATCTGCCTTCAAGTTCAAAACGGCCATTGGAGCTCCAATCGACGGTCGACAGCTAACATCGGGATGAGCACACCAAAGCCCCGCGATCATCAAGGCCTTCGCCTGTTTCTTGTCAAAATCTCTGCAGAGCTTTGAGTCTACCGGTAACTTCCCCCGCCCATATTGTTGCCGAACCCACTCTACAATGTGACCTTGGTCTTCGATGACTCTTCTCCCGCAAGCTATTTCCAAAAGGACGACTCCAAAGCTATAAATATCAGATTCCTTACTTGCCTCACCCGTCCGATGGTATTCTGGAGCCACATAACCCAATGTTCCTGCCACTTCGGTTGCTTTTGGCTCTTCAGCATGGTCAACTAGCCTAGCCAAGCCAAAATCTCCCAATTTGGCCTCGAACCTTTCATCAAGCATCGTATTACTGGATTTGATATCCCTATGGATCACACATTGATTACATTGTTTGTGTAAGTAGTGCACCGCCGAGGCTAATCCTAGAGCGATGTTGTACCTCCTTTCCCATGTCAACAAGGTCTACCTTTAAACAGATGATCATCCAAGCTACCTCCTGTCATAAATTCGTAAACCAGGACAAATTCACTCGGCTTGTGACAATAGCCCATAAGTTGCACCAAGTTTCTATGCCTAAGTTGACTTAATGACTTCACCTCAGATATATACTCCTTTGCCCCCTGGCGTGAACCAGATTTTATTTTTTTTACAGCAACCACGGTGCGATCGCCTCCCATGTACCCTTTGTACACGGTCCCGAAACCCCCTTCTCCCAGAATCCTGTCACGTGCAAAAGAATCGGTCGCGATCATCAACTCTTCGTAGGAGAACTTCTTGTTTCCACTCAACTTTTCAAACTCTTCGGTTAATTTCGCGCTATGGTTGCCTTCTTCTCCGCCTTTGTCTGTCTCTGGACTGGAGACTTTTGACCTATAATTTACCCAAGCAACAACGACCGCCACCAATGCAACGATACCGCCCATGACTATGAGCAACCACTTCGACCAAGAGTCGGTAGCCTTTTCCACCCGGAGCTGTGAACCGGAGCTTAATTCCCATATCTGGACAAAGCGATGCTCAAGTGCAGATTCAGGGGGAGCTATGACACAAACACCTACCATCTCTGGCATATATGCCCTTGAGCTGTTGGCGCAGTAGTGACGACGGATTTCGTTACTGGAATTCCCATCAGCAAACCTCCAGACCACGCTCAAACATTTCGTACGCGGGTCGTACATTATACTAGAAGACGACCCGTCCTCCGTGACTTTCTTGATCGCGATTTGGATATCAGCCCTGACGCCGAGGTTGTTCGGATGTATACGAATAAATGGAACAACCACACCCAACGTATTCTTGTAACGGTTAATGTTGACTGCAACACAATCGCTGTTGGGACGAGCTAGATGGCCCCGAGAAGGGCGAAGGGAGTTCGCATCGAATGTTAGTGTGTCTTCCTTCGGTCGACAGGTACAGCAGTTAGTACAAATCCTGAAGTCGACGACATCATTTTTAATGACAAACATAACAAGACCGACTGGAGGATCAGCAAGTGAGGCGAGTTTGTTGCCGAAACGGTTTCCCTGTTGAGAGTCGGTGCCGGCCGTGTACTGGGTAGTGCAATTCACCACATCTCTCGTCGCCTTGTCCCAAAAATGCACTTTGCCGGAAAACGTAGCTCGGCCGCCGATGCCGTTGAGTTTTCCATTCGGCTGGCTTGGACTGAGGTAAGAAGGTCGATCAGAAGCATTCCCCTGATAGGCTAAGTGATTGTGGGTTTCAAAGCCATCTGGGAACATGAAACATGGATTGTCAAAGTGGAGAGCGGAAGCTGAAAAGGGCTTGAGCAGAGAGATCGTCAAGACTAGTAGAACTAATGCGGGTGTGGGTGGTTGAGGCGGATCTTTATGTCTTCCAAAGCTTCTCATGTCGGATGTTTCTAATTTCTGGCAGATCTGACAACCGCCTGCAAACTCAAAGCGCCGCGCGATCAGGTCAACGTCTTCATCGTTCTCAGCGCTCAGCTCAGAAAAAGTGGTGAAAGAGATGATCAATGCGGTGCGCCAGAATCAAATAACGAATAGAAAACCGCACTCACCGCCGTTTCAGTCCTTTGTCATCGAGATCGAGTTGGGCCGCCGAACTTGGGCCTCAGATTTGTGATGTGGAGCTCAGCTCGACCTTGAGTCTGAGATGATTCGGGGTCGATCAAGGTCGGCCTTGGCAACGAACGAGGCGGTCGCGGAGGCGGAGGCGTGGTGCGTCAACACGGCGTAGGGTTTCTAACCAAGTTGTAGCGAAGGGGGGAAGAAGAAAGAAAGCAAAGAGTAAAGAAGAAGAGAAGGAAAGAGAGAGTAGCGATGGAAGGGTGCTGTCCCCGTCAAAGTGAGGGGGAAGAAGAAGAAATAATAAAGGAAAGAAGAAGAGAGAGTGGTGACGTGAGGTGGGGGAGCCCCCCCCCGCCCGCCGCGGTGCGACACGTGTCGCCCGCTGAATGGAGTCCTACCCCATATTTTCTCCGCCGAGGTTCGGTGAATGCGAGCGCGAATCGAAACGCGTCAAAAAGTCTTCCCATGCCTTTTTTTATTCGGTGATTACGGTTGTTTGGGCTGCGGATTAGAAATTAATTAGAAAAAAAGTCTAAGAAGAGGGTACCATCCCGTCCCTTAAAAAGTAACCGGGTAAGGCTGACCTCACATCTCAACTGTAGGATATTGGCAACAGGAACTCAACGCTTTGAAGATGTAATTGCCAAAAATGACCTTCATGGGGAAGCTGGACCCATTAAAGAAAAAATAAACATAATCTACATTTATTACATCACCAGGGCTCCATTTGTTTTGGAGAATGAAATATCATAAAAATTATTGCTTATGCTACTAGAGATAATGAGTAAAAAATGCTTTCGTTACCCACAACAATTTGTATTTAAACAAAAAAAGTGCTTTCATTACCCCTAACAATTTGTATCTAAATATTTTTAGATGGTTTGAATATATGTCAATTATCAGATTTTCCTTTCTCAAAATACTTTTAATCAAAATACGCAATCGGCAAGTTTTGTCAATCATCGAAACAAACCGAGAGAATGTTTTCTCCAACAGCTTGAATCTATACCGACACGTGGAATGTCCACATTCCAGATATTCTTGAAAGGATCAGCCTCCACAGAGTCACAATAGCTCTTGGGAAGAGCAAGATGGCCCTGAAGAGCACAAAGAAGGTGAATGCGTTGCCAAAAGGGCTTCTTTGTTGAGAGTCGGTGCTAAACATATACTGGGCAGCGAAATCCACCCCCATTCCGTGTGGCCTCGTCCCAAAGATGCAATTGTCCGGAATACCTAGCTCGGCCACCGACGTCGTTTAGTCTCCGGTTCCACTGGCTTGGGCTGAAACGTAGGTAAGTAGACAGCTCATAAGCATTCCCCTGAACGTCTAAGAGCTCGACGCTTTCAGAGCCAAATGAGACATTGAAAGATGGATTGTGAAAGTGTCTAGCTGAAGCGGAAAAGGTTTGAGCGAGGGATTATTAAGACTAGTACTAACATCTTTGTTGGTCACTATGCATTATGGCGTTTATCATTCTCACCATTTTTTTTTATATAGAGGAACCGCCAGAGTCCCCTTATGGGGTCACATAACCCACGGGTGCTCGGTGACACCGTCAGGCCTCACCACAAGCCACTATTTAAACGTAAAGCCCAACCAACTACGCTATCCATCACCATTCAGCTTTGATAAAACTGAAAAAGTGGTGCGTGCACCAAAATCTGGTGGTTAAAGGTACAAAGAGGTATATTTGGAGTGATTTTTTTATCGTAACACCTAAATGATCAACCAAAGCCTTCCCGTTGTGGCGTTACATCTCCCAACAGTCCCTCCAATCGAAAAGAACCAGAGCAAGCAGCTTCATGACGGAATCCTGGAGTTTTCAGGAAGATAAGGATCACTCTTTTACGATAATACATAATTGACAAATGAACAGGCGATTATGATAAGATGCTGGCTACCCCCTAAACTACCCACCTGTCAGAAAGAAGTTCAAAACACAAACAACTTATGAGCTATAAGTTCATTAATTCCAACTAGTTGACCCAATGAATCCCTGATTTATGCCATTCCAGATTACTCCATAGTCCACAATCTACACCAAAGCTCTATTTTCTCATCGAAGAAGCTACTGAGTCACAGGCACTTTTACAGTACGCGGGGTGTTCCGTACAGATTACCACGTGCCCTTGTTAAGTACAAGAACCTCGTAACACAATCATAGTTAGTTGTAAACAAATCTATGTACCTTAGAAATTCCACTGAGTCACCTACAACTTCGAATTCTGCATTGGCAGAGTGCTCAAAGAAGCAGAATTCATTTAGAGAAGTTATAGTGGGTGAATGGGTGAATGTGTTGAGTCTCAAATCGACGACAGAATGTGCGAACTGAATGCAAAGTCACGGGCTTGAGAAAACCAGTTTCCTCTTCTTACCCGCTATTTTTCGGCAAGCAAAGAGAAATCTCGAAAACAAATACATCATCATTCAGAAACCCAGAAGGGACAAAGCCGAATGAAATCCATAGGAAATAAATGGCGACCAAAGCAATGCAAGAGAATCGGGAGAATCCAAAGAACCCGGACGAGCTCGACTCTGTACGAGCCGAAACCAGCGCCTCCGCAGCTCGCCGATTCATTTCCCTTTTTCCCCGAGAAAATTCAGAAAGTTAGGGGACTGTTCCGGGAAAATCAGCGTTTAAGGAAAGTGAGTTAATGTAGAGAGGTCGGATTACGCTCCGGCGACAGCCGCGAATTCGGAAGATGCTCCAGCATGCCGGGGGAATGGGAAGATTCATGCCTTGGCGGCGCGTCCGCCGTACGGATTCGGCTCCCGCGCGGAGAGGAACTCCGATCCAGTGCGCCCCCCACGGCAGTCTCGTCGAATAGGGGGAACGGTGCGATCGTACTTTCTATATGCAATTCAAATTCAACGTTGCAAGCTCTGTCAGCGGCGAGAGTCTCGCCGAGGACGCGGCCGGATAAAACGCGAGTCATGCGCATCTCTTCGGACCAAGTCATGAGAAAGCAATCTATTACCGATTTGTTTGTCTTGCGCACGCGGATGTCGAGATGTCCATCTCTGACAGATCCAGATACGAACGTTGTTTCACCCGTGGAAGTCGATACATGAAATGTCGTCTGGCGAAGGTACGGTTTATTAGATTGGAGAATTTAGCAGAGAGCAGAGGCCCAAAGAAGCTTAATCGAACGACCTGTCCCCATCGGGCCGTCCCACCTATTTTTGAACATAAGGGCAAGGCCTTGTCTCCTTCTCTCTAAACTCTATACTCCAAAGTTACCTTTGATCATCCAAATTTCTAATTATGATAGGATTAGATAAGACATAATATAAAATTCAGAGGATTTTCATAATCCCATCCAATGTTTAATAATTACAGTAATAAAGTCGAATACATCCATACCATATTATGTACATTATTTAGTATAAAGACATATTAGTAGAAAATAGTAAAAATCTCTCGCGACACTACTACCTGCTTCAGTTTATTTGCTTTTCTATTTTGTTTTCCTCTCTTTTATTAATTAATTTCTTTTTTATTATTTTCCTTCCCTCCCATCATTCTCTAATGAAATTTTATTAAATAGTAAGCTATACTAATATACCTAAAATACTAACATACCAAAAAAAATGTAATAAATGTATATTTATATTTATATATTTAAAATATTTTATAAAATATAAATAAATTCAAATATATATAAATAAAAATAAGATTGAATTAAAATCACTAAATTATTTTTTTTTAATTTTGAATTTCTCATATTATAATTCAAATATTAGTTATATTGAGACATAATTTTAATATTGTTAACTTAAAAGGTTAGTCATTCAAGAAAAATAAATTTGCTATTATGGATTCTAAAAATCCTATTCACCTTTATCCAATCTCCTCCATGAGATAATTTTGCATGGTCTATATCCCTCTTATATTCGACTTTATTCTATCTTGAGTAGGTACCAAACATAAAGTAGGATAAATTATATCTTGACTGCCAAACACGGCCTAAGTTCTCACATTTTCTCTACTTTTATTTTGGCTTAAGCATCGAAGAGTCCACATAGACCAAAATACAAAGATTTTCTTTCTTTGAAGGTGTGCATTTCCAAGGTGTTCGAGGTCCATTGCAAAGATGTTAAGCCTACAGCACGTCAGATTCTAGTATCGATACCATCTAAACTGCTATAAAAAATAAATAAATAAAGAACAGTGATAAGTAAACAAGAAATTCTCTAGAAGTCTGAAAACCTTGTGTTGAGAATTCACAATAAGGAATTGCCAATTTATCTCTTTTTCTCGGAGAGGTTCACGGGGTTTGGTTTTTTCAAACTAATTGATTGTTCGATGCGTGATGAGAGTAAAGTAGAGTCGAAAACCTATGCCATTCTTCAAAGATTATGTCTTGCTTTGTTTAGTATCTTGTGAATCTTGTTTCTTCTTGCCGTTTATTAGAAGGCTGTAGGAAGTTGCAGAATTGTATCTTGCAAGAGCTGCTACAAGAATCTCTGTTTCTTTTTCTTCAAATCACTGCTTGGCCGGTACTCCACTACTGTGCAACTATGCAACACTAAAGAACATCTTTTTACACTATATATGGATATCGTAACCAGCAACTTCAACAAAAAAAAAAAAAAAAAAAAAAAAAAAAAAAAAAAGCCAACATGAAGAGACACATAGTAAACGTGCATACGCAAACGTAACTTTTTGCTTGAAGATGACATGCATATAACGCTAAAAGTGGCATCAATACTTGCACTCAGAGCGAGGCATTTGCCCAAAACCGAAAGCCTCTAGACCAGACCTTCCATTGAGACTGTCGGATATCGGAGGGGAGGTTGGAAAGATCTGCCCTCAAGTTCAGAACAGCCATTGCAGCTTCAATTGAGGGCCGCCACCTCACATCGGGATGAGCACACCAAAGCCCCGCGATCATCAAGGCCTTCGCCTGTTTCTTGTTGAAATTTTTACCGAGCTTCGAGTCCACGGGCAACTTCCCCCGCCCATATTGCTCTCGAACCCACACCACAATGTGGCATTGGTCTTCAATGACTCTTCTCCCACAAACAATTTCCAAAAGGACGATTCCAAAGCTATAGATATCAGATTCCTTACTTGCCTCACCCGTCTGATGATATTCCGGAGCCACATAACCCAGTGTTCCCACCACATCAGTTGCTATTAGCCCACCAGCATGGTCAACTAGCCTGGCCAAGCCAAAATCTCCCAGTTTGGCCTCAAACCTTTCATCGAGCATGGTGTTGCTGGATTTGATATCCCTGTGGATCACACATTGATTACATCGTTTGTGCAGGTAGTGCACCGCCGAGGCTAATCCTAGAGCGATGTTGTACCTCCTTTCCCATGTCAACAAGGGTCTACCTTTAAACAGATGATCCTCCAAGCTACCTCCTCTCATAAATTCGTAAACTAGGAGGAATTCATTCGCCTTGTGACAATAACCTATAAGTTGCACCAAGTTTCTATGCCTAAGTTGACTTAGTGACTTCACCTCAGATATATACTCCTTTATCCCTTGGCGTGAGCCAGATTTTATTTTCTTTACAGCGACCACGGCGCGAGCGCCTCCCATGTGCCCTTTGTACACGATCCCGGAACCCCCTTCTCCCATAATCCTGTCACGTGCAAAAGAATTGGTCGCGATCATCAACTCTTTAAAGGAGAACTTCTTGGTTCCACTCAAGTTTTCAAACTCTTCGGTTAATTTCGCGCTAAGGCTGCCTTCTTCTCCACCTCTCTGTGCCTTATACTTTACTACCCCAGCAACGATGATCACCACCAAAATGGCACCTACCAGTAGCGACTTCAACCAAGATACAGTATCCTTCTCTTCCTGGAGCTGTGAACCGGAGCTTAATTGCCGTATCTCGCCAAAGCCATCCTCAAGTGCAGATTCAACGGAATCTTCTTGGACAAAATGAACCTTCACCCCTTTTTGCAAATGCATACTTAGGACAAATTGCCGTATCTGGCCAAAGCGATGATCGAGTGCAAATTCAAGGAGAGCTGCTAGGAGACAAACAACCACCGCGTCTGGCAAATACTCACTTGACCTTAATTGCTGAATCTGGCCAAAGCAATGCTCAAGTGCAGATTCAGGGGAGCTGCTAGGAGGCAAACACCCACCGCGTCTGGCAAATACTCACTTGAGCCGCATGCGCAATAGTGACGATGGACTTTGTCCCTAATATTCCCACCAGCATCCTTAAGGAAGCTCATATATTTCGCCCTTGGGTTGTACATTATACTAGCAACCGACCCATCATTCATGACTTTGCTGATCGTCCCTTGCACATCGCCCATGGACCTAAGGTCACGTGGAACGTCCGCATCCAACGCATTCTTGAAATGGTGAACGTTGACCGCAAGACAATCGTTGTTGGGACGAGCTAGACAACCCTGAGAAGCAGGAAAGAAGGCAACAGCGTCGCTGATGAAAGTATTTACCTGTTGAAGGTTGGCCTTTACCTGTTGAAGGTTGCTACACTTGCCAGGGAAACGTTGCACAGACACGGAGAAGGCCTTGTCCCCAAAATGCTCTTCCCCAGGGTTTCCCCGTTGAGAGTCGATGCTGGCCGTATACTGTGTAGCACAATCCACCACATTCTCCGTAGCGTTGTCCCAAAAATGCACTTTGCCGGGATACGTAGCTCGGCCACTGATGCCGTTGAGTGTTCCGTTCGGCTGGCTTGGGCTGAGGTAAGAAGGCCGCTCAGAAGCATTCCCCTGAATGGCTAAGGGCTTGAGCAGAGAGATCATCAAGACTAGTAGAACCAACGTGCGTGTGAGTGGTTGAGGATGATATTTATGTCTTCCAAAGCTTTCCATGTTGGATGTTCTAAGTTTCGAGAAGATCTGGATACCGCTTGCAAACTCAAAGCGCTGTGCGAAGCCGAGCGGGCAGGTTAAAATCTTCATCATTATCAGCGCTCAGCTCAGAAAGAAGCGGTGGAAGTGATAATCGCTGCGGTGTGCCAGAATCAAATAAAGAATAGAAAACTGCACTCACCGCCGTTTCAGTCCTTCGTCGTCAAGACCGGGCTCGGCCGGCGAACTTGGGCCTCAGATTCTAGATATAAGGTCGAGCGAGCCCAGCACTTGTGATGCTCAGCTCGACCTTGAAGACCAGGATCGGCTCAGGCAACGAACGAGGTGGAGGCGGAGGTAGCGGCGTGGTCCGTCGATGCGGCGGAGGGCCTCGACCAACTAGTCGACGTGGGCGTGAACGCAGATCGTTGAAGTGGAGAGAAAGCGCGAGAGTCCCCTTTTTTCTTCTTGGGGATTCAAGACCCAAGTTCGCTGGCTAAGCTCGGTCTCGAAGACGGAGGACTGGCGAGGGGTGGACTAATATTCTCTCCCCGTGAGAAACCCGTCAGAGTGGGGGGAAGAAGAAGAAAAAACAAAGGAAAGAAAAAGAGAGAGGGGCGACGTGCGGTCCCCCGCCCGGGGGGTGTGGGGGCCGCCCGACACGTGTCGCCTGCTGAATGGAGTCCTACCCAATATTTTCTCGGAAGGGACGGCTTGCGTGCAAATAGGAGAAAAGGACGCAGTCACTAATGAAGAGAGAGAGGACGCGGCAAAAATTTGGCTAAAAGAAAAAGCGGGACTCGGCTCCACGTGGCGACGCGTGTCGCATCCTGATTGGCGGGGCGAACGGTGACGTGGAGCGCCCGGCGCACCTAATATTTTCTCGGGTCGGTGAATGTGAGCGCGAATCGAAACGCGTCAAAAAGTCTTTCCGTGCCTTTCTTGTCCGCAGGAACTCAACACTTCGAACATGTAATTGCCAAGAATGACCTTCATGGGGAAGCTGGACCCATTAAAGAAAAAATAAACATAATCTACATATATTACATCACTAGGGCTCCATTTGTTTTGGAGAATGAAATATCATAAAAATCATCGCTCATGCTACTAGAGATAATTAGTAAAAAAGCTTTCATTACCCACAATAATTTGTATTTAAACCAAAAAAAATGCTTTCATTACCCATAACAATTTGTATTTAAATATTTTTTAGACGGTTCGAATATATGTCATTTATCAGACTTTCCTTCCTAAAAAATACTTTTAAACAAAATACACAATCGGTAAGTTTAGTCAATCATCGAAACAACCGAGAGAATGTTTTCTCCAACAGCTCGAATCTATACCCACATGTGGAATGTCAACGTCCCAGATATTCTTGAAAGGATCAGCCTCCACAGAGTCACAATAGCTCTTGGGAAGAGCAAGATGGCCCTGAAGAGCACAAAGAAGGTGAATGCGTTGCCAAAAGGGCTTCTTTGTTGAGAGTCGGTGCTAAACATATACTGGGCAGCGAAATCCACCCCCATTCCGTGTGGCCTCGTCCCAAAGATGCAATTGTCCGGAATACCTAGCTCGGCCACCGACGTCGTTTAGTCTCCGGTTCCACTGGCTTGGGCTGAAACGTAGGTAAGTAGACAGCTCATAAGCATTCCCCTGAACGTCTAAGAGCTCGACGCTTTCAGAGCCAAATGAGACATTGAAAGATGGATTGTGAAAGTGTCTAGCTGAAGCGGAAAAGGTTTGAGCGAGGGATTATTAAGACTAGTACTAACATCTTTGTTGGTCACTATGCATTATGGCGTTTATCATTCTCACCATTTTTTTTTTTTTATATAGAGGAACCGCCAGAGTCCCCATGGGGTCACATAACCCACGGGTCTTCGGTGGACACCGTCGGCTCCACCACAAGCCACTATTTAAACGTAAAGCCCAACCAACTACGCTATCCATCACCATTCAGCTTTGATAAAACTGAAAAAGTGGTGCGTGCACCAAAATCTGGTGGTTAAAGGTACAAAGAGGTATATTTGGAGTGATTTTTTATCGTAACACGTAAATGATCAACCAAAGCCTTCCCGTTGTGGCGTTACATCTCCCAACAGTCCCTCCAATCGAAAAGAACCAGAGCAAGCAGCTTCATGACGGAATCCTGGAGTTTTCAGGAAGATAAGGATCACTCTTTTACGATAATACATAATTGACAAATGAACAGGCGATTACGATAAGATGCTGGCTACCCCCTAAGCCGTCATAAGAAACTACCCACCTGTCAGAAAGAAGTTCAAAACACAAACAACTTATGAGCTATAAGTTCATTAATTCCAACTAGTTGACCCAATGAATCCCTGATTTATGCCATTCCAGATTACTCCATAGTCCTCAATCTACACCAAAGCTCTATTTTCTCATCGAAGAAGCTACTGAGTCACAGGCACTTTTACAGTACGCGGGGTGTTCCGTACAGATTACCACGTGCCCTTGTTAAGTACAAGAACCTCGTAACACAATCATAGTTAGTTGTAAACAAATCTATGTACCTTAGAAATTCCACTGAGTCACCAACAACTTCGAATTCTGCATTGGCAGAGTGCTCAAAGAAGCAGAATTCATTTAGAGAAGTTATAGTGGGTGAATGGGTGAATGTGTTGAGTCTCAAATCGACGACAGAATGTGCGAACTGAATGCAAAGTCACGGGCTTGAGAAAACCAGTTTCCTCTTCTTACCCGCTATTTTTCGGCAAGCAAAGAGAAATCTCGAAAACAAATACATCATCATTCAGAAACCCAGAAGGGACAAAGCCGAATGAAATCCATAGGAAATAAATGGCGACCAAAGCAATGCAAGAGAATCGGGAGAATCCAAAGAACCCGGACGAGCTCGACTCTGTACGAGCCGAAACCAGCGCCTCCGCAGCTCGCCGATTCATTTCCCTTTTTCCCCGAGAAAATTCAGAAAGTTGGGGGACTGTTCCGGGAAAATCAGCGTTTAAGGAAAGTGAGTTAATGTAGAAAGCTCGGATTACGCTCTGGCGACAGCCGCGAATTCGGAAGATGCTCCAGCATGCCAGGGGAATGGGAAGATTCATGCCTTGGCGGCGCGTCCGCCGTACGGATTCGGCTCCCGCTCGGAGAGGAACTCCGATCCAGTGCGCCCCCCACAGCAGTCTCGTCGAATAGGGGGAACGGTGCAATCGTACTATCTATATGCAATTCAAATTCAACGTTGCAAGCTCTGTCAGCGGCGAGAGTCTCGCCGAGGACGCGGCGCGATAAAACGCGAGTCATGCGCATCTCTTCGGACCAAGTCATGAGAAAGCAATCTATTACCGATTTGTTTGTCTTGCGCACGTGGATGTCGAGGTGTCCATCTCTGACAAAGATCCAGATACGAACGTTGTTTCACCCGTGGAAGCCGATACATGAAATGTCATCTGGCGAAGGTACGGTTTATTAGATTGGAGAATTTAGCAGAGGGCAGAGGCCCAAAGAAGCTTAATCGAACGGCCTGTCCCCATCGGGCGGTCCCACCTATTTTTCAACATAAGGGCAAGGCCTTGTCTCCTTCTCTCTAAACTCTATACTCCAAGGTTATCTTTGGTCATCCAAATTTCTAATTATGATAAGATTAGATAAGACAGGATATAAAATTCAGAGGATTTTCATAATCCCATCCAATGTTTGATAATTACAGTAATAAAGTCGAATACATTCATACCATATTATGTACATTATTTAGTATAAGAGATATATTAGTAGAAAATAGTAAAAATCTCTCGCGAAACTACTACCTGCTTCAGTTTATTTGGCTGGGTTTTACCTTCCATGTAGGCGGTGGGTAAAACCACTCAGCGATCGACACGTGGCGCCACGTAAACGAGGGCGTCAGGCGTTCAAAATTCGCGCGGGCCGCGTTTGGGGCCCACCACTCTGACGCTCCCTCTGCTCTGCTCTCCTCTGCGACGCCTGCACCCTGTCGAATCGTCCTCTCTCTCCTCTCTCTCTCTCTCCCCCTTCTCCGTTCCGTTCCGTTGCGGGGGAGAACAAAAGTCGCACAGCTGCTTCTCTTCCCTCTCCTCTGCTCTCTCTGCAAACGTTTCTGCCATGACCGAGCTGGCCAGATTTATCTAGTCCGCCATTCCGTCCTCTCTCCCTCCCTTTCGCGGCTTCGAGATAAGGCGCTGCTTCGCGAGGAACAGAGCAACGACTCTCCCCACTACCACCAGGCCAAGACGATGGCGGGATCCAAACCTCAGAGGAGGGTTCTGCTGCTATGCGGAGACTACATGGAAGAGTACGAGGTAGGGCCCCGGGGGTTGGTTCATCGCACCCTATATTCGCTCCGTTGTTTTCTCCGTCGGGTCTCGGATTGAGACGTCTTCTCGGGCTCGGTGGTGTTTTTCTTTTTGGCTGTGGATGCAGGCGATGGTCCTGTTCCAGACGCTTCTCGCGTACAGAGTGTCCGTGGACGCCGTTTGCCCCGGGAAGAAGGCCGGCGATATCTGCCGCACCGCCGTTCACCAGATGAGCGGTCACCAGGTCTCTCTCCGTCCCCCCCGTCCCGCTAATCTAGCTCCTTTCGTCTCTTCTCGTTTTTTTGGTCCGTGTCTATCCGTGTCTTTCTCTCCAGCCAATGGCGTTGGAGGAGAGATTCTAGTTTCTCTGGCTTTGCTTTAGTGTTCCTTGATTCTGTTGGGGACGCCCGTTTTCAAGAACGGGTTGCCTTTTGTAAGTGAACCGCAGTTGAGAAGTTTAAACTAGTTGAACTTGAAGATTTGTAGCAGAGTTCTGAATTTGGCCATCGTGTGTTCGATTAGAAATAGGTTATTGACCACGATGATGGGATGCCTCGAGTAAGGATAAAATGTAACGTGGCACCTTTTTGGATCATTGGTAACTTGATACTCTAAACGTCTTTTGGTTGTAAATCCATCTATACCGTTCATGTATGTATGGTGTCTCCTTCTGAATCATCTATCAAGGTTTCGTTTGCTTCATTAAAACGCGCGAGTCGCATCACAATAGGAGAAGGGGTCCTCTTATGGAAACAAATAAATCCGAGCACAAGTAGTTGGCATTTAAGTTTAGATTCCTTTAACAACACTAAGGATTATCTTACAAGCATCTGATACTACAGGGAATGCAACGCACCTATAGAGTAACGAAGACCTACAGAAGTGCTATTTCGCCTATTTGAGAAGTACATGGCCTCTGATTGAGTTGAAAAAAATATACATACTGTGATCATTTTCTAAATGGTCCAAAGTACAATGGGCGTTTTGAAATTTCACTTTCTTAGCGATGCCTGCGTTACATGACATGACTGCCAACCCCGATGGGAATAAAACCTTACTCCTAGTTTTGTTGATTTTCCGCTTGATATTAGCAGACTTTAATGAGACCTGTTATTTTTGAATGATTGATTGAATTCATGTGCCCTGTCAAACTTCGCTTCTCTCTCCTTGGTAGTTATTGTCAACTACATCATATTGAATGTGCTAGATGAGTCCCAGGTACACTAGGTGACAGTGAGAATCTGCTGTTTGAGCATCTACATGTGATCTCATCTCAAGTTCTTGAGAAAGAAAGGAAATTCATAAAGCATTTATGATTGTTCTACATCAATGTGAATATTGCAGAGGCGGATGAATTAAATTAGAAATGCTGAGCATGATCTACATCGAGTTGAAAAAGGCTATTACTTGAAGAGCATGTATGTCATTGTATCATAGTCATTAAACTAATGTCCAAAAAGAGTACGTGATAAGTAAGCACTGGTATAAATAGAAAAATATTTCAAGCTACCCATTAAGTTCACATTAAATATTAAAATTAGATGAAGTACAAAAGAAAATAGAAAGACCTAACTGAACTAGAAGACAGTCCTGTCAATAGCATGATTTAGAACAAGTCTCTTCATGTTCTCACATGGAATTCAAAGCATTCAAAAAGTGTCCTCTTCATATTTTTGGGTTAAAAAAGAAAAAAGAGAACACTCTTTGCCCTTACAGCATATGTAAACATCTCGCAGTCATACTTGTCTTCTTATCATTGGCCTTATACATCTCAGTGTCCATAACTAACTCTCATTGACTAGGAAAATCATCTCGATACCCGTTCTGCTTCAAGCATTTTGTTAAGTCATTACCTGTATTTTAGTTTCAGCAATCCAAGTCCTTGGACTTCTGTTATCCGTGGAATAATCTACTGTCCAATTGCTGTGAGAACCTGTAATGTATCTATTTCTGTGTGGTAGCCTAGGAATTCAAAGGGATGTTGTATGATTGTCTATTTTCACAAACGCATTCAGTATGGGGACATATCATTGTTACAAAAGATGCGGCGCTTGTTTTGGAAGTAATGTGGATTGCAAGGAGATTATGGACATTTTTATTTTTCTTACACACAAGAAAAAATCAATGATGTATTTAAAATATCTTCTCAGTTTATTGAGAACTTTTTAATAATTTCAACATCTATCTATACTAGCAATATCAAAATACTCATGTAATTCTTTTCTCATGTGTATATAGAAGAAACCATACTACAACATTTGATAATTTACATATCAGACTTTCAGCCTCATAGATTTCTTTTATTGCTTACATATATCATCTTTAATCTCCATTGAGCTCTTAAAGAGCTGGGACATTGGTTTGTCTTTTCTCAATCTGTAGGCGTTAATTACTCCTTTTTGAGCTTTACCTTCTACGCTGTGCAGACTTATTCCGAGTCTCGGGGGCACAATTTTACATTAAATGCCACATTCGCTGAAATCGAATTCAGTGACTATGATGGCCTAGTCATGCCAGGAGGACGAGCTCCGGAGTATCTTGCGATGGATCAATCTGTTGTAGACTTCGTCAGCAAATTTTCTCATGCTGGAAAGCCGATTACCGCTTTTTGTCATAGCCAATTGATTTTGGCTGCTGCAAATATTGTTAAAGGTCGCAAGTGCACAGCATATCCTACTGTGGGACCTGTACTGATTGCTGCAGGTGCTCACTGGGTTGAACCTGAGAGCCTGTCACACTGTATTACTAATGGCAATCTTGTGACTGGGGTTGCATACCCTGGACATCCTGAGTTCATCCAGTCTTTTGTGAAGGCTTTGGGCGGCAGCATTACTGGATCGGAAAAACGGATCTTATTTTTATGTGGGGTATGTGTTGAGAATTTACTGAACATTTGGGCAGTAATGGCTTATATGACTTGTGTTCCTGCTTCTATTTCTTTTCAACTGACTAGTAATCCATCTTTTTCTATTTACTTGAGCTTTTTGGAGCTGGTTCTCTGCTATGGATCGCTGGATACTTCCTAACCTCTCTATATCGGTATTGGAATGTGCTCCAAGAGTATTGTCTGAAAATGTTTTCAAATAAATTACTCAATTTTTTTTTCATTTTCCGGTGCATTTTCTTTGGCTGTCAATTAAAGCTTCTAGTTTCTCAAGAGAGTTGAGTTATGGACGGCAAAAGTGCAGAGTGATGTCGTTTTGGATTGTAACACATTTTATTGAGCTTATACAGGTTAATTACATAATTGGGATGATTAGTTGAATTTACTTGTGTCCTTGTCTGAACTGGTGGTACAGATGAGTCAGCGGTATTTGAGTTCTGGAAGTGAAGTATGGTAATTATGATATGTGAAAATATTATTCAAGAGAAATATTTCCTGAAAAGAATTGGTGCTAGCTTGCATTGGATTAGCTCTTTATATTAAAATAGCAGTTGAGCCACTTAGTTAAATCCGCATTTGGTTCCATCTAATTCATGGGTCAATTACCGCCATTCTGTTTTAAACAACATTACAGATCTCTGTTCTAGGTGAGTCTATGATTGTCAGGGTTAGTTGTCACAGGAGGAGTAGTCCTTCCAAGTGGCTGGTTACTCTTAAGCAATTCCAGGTGAAGACTGTCATGGACCCAATACTTATCCTTATCCTTGATGGATGGTTCATTTAACTTATTTTATTTTTCTGCTATTCAACTAATCAAATTCACTTTTCAATCAAAGAATGACTAAATAGGAAAAACGAGTTACATTGCTCATATTGTTGAATTTATACTTTATCTGAAAGGGAGCAAAAGACATTATGAGTAGTTGTGCTTGTGCATGAATTTGGGCGGTTTGTCACGAGCTCGCTTCTACTTAACATGTCACGAGGCCATACAGTTTAAGCGGAGTTTGCTAAAACCTTTTGCCCATGGCTTGCTATTATAGGACTACATGGAAGATTATGAGGTATACGTACCTTTTCAGTCTCTTCAAGCTCTAGGGTGCCATGTTGATGCAGTCTGCCCCAAGAAGAAGAGTGGTGACACTTGCCCAACTGCAATTCATGATTTTGAAGGTGACCAGACTTACAGCGAGAAACCTGGCCATGGTTTTACTCTTACAGCTGACTTTAAGGGTTTGGATGCCTCAAGTTATGATGCCTTTGTCATCCCTGGAGGTCATGCCCCAGAATATTTGGCCTTGGATGGGAAAGTGATTGCTCTAGTTAAGGATTTCATGGAGGCCAAGAAGCCAGTTGCCTCCATTTGCCATGGGCAGCAGATTTTGGCTGCTGCTGGTGTTCTCAAGGTAGTTTCTGGATAATGGATATTAATAATGGGACAAAACTTTTGATTAGCATGTTATCTGGTAGCAGTTGTAGGAGTTTATGTATAAATTCATCGGTCTTTTGAGAATGCTCATAATGATCTTGAGGAACTTCTTGTGGTGGCGACTACTTTAACTGCGACTCTTGGCATCTGTGATTGTGAACTTCTCCATATTTCAATCGAACACTAAGGTAGAATGTATCAGAAAAAGTCACGGAGATAGGCACATGTCCCTTATCTGCTATTCAAGTTTAAATGTATAAGGCTTTTCAACAGATTGGTGTGGTATTAAAGTGTGATGAAATGAAATAGAGCCAGTGGAATGTGAGGCCCTGTTGAGTTTTAGCATTTGACATGAAAATTTTCTGAAGTTGAATGGCATTCTGTGTTATTGTATCTTGAGATCATCAGGGTACAACCGGTGTATTCATCGTGATTTGTTGCAGGGGAAGAAATGTACAGCATATCCTGCTGTGAAGCTCGACGTGGTACTAGCCGGCGCCACATGGTTAGAACCTGATCCAATCGATCGCCGCTTCACCGATGGAAACTTGGTCACAGGAGCGGCTTGGCCTGGTCACCCAGAGTTCATTTTTCAGTTAATGGCACTACTGGGTATAAAGGTAACCTTTTAGCCGACGTTCGTGCTTGTACATGTATCAAATAAATAGCATGGAGTCTACTTCCGTGCTGGCTATAAGAAGGAAGAATGAGAGAGGTGTGTGTTCTGTGAATCACTTGGAACGGTACATGGCCGTGGATGTTGACAGAGTTTCGCCCTGGGAAGTTTTCTATTATATATGGTCGATTAGTGAATATCACACATTGATTAGTCAATCTCTGCTGATCCAGCATTTTCTATCGTTCATTCGCTACAGCCTTTTCTTGGTCTTACTAAGAGGTCATTCCCTGCATCAACAATATAATTGCCTCCTCATGTTATGTATTAGGAAAGGTAGCCTGCATTATCAAATCTGTGTGACTTGGCGATCCATTGGCGCTGTGGTTTAGTGTGCATTCTTGTTCGATTGATTCGTGGAGGACAACTGTCATACTGACTAGAGCTCGGTCGATGTACCTACTTCCTTGTTTTACAATGGGTGGGAACTCATGACATTGATTTCGTTTAAAGATAACAACCTTCTTTGCTTACAAGGTCACATTTAGAACTGATATTAAACAAAGAAAGATTAACCATCGCACTAAACCTAAGTGGATATTCTCTGCATGAATGTTGGAGTTTTATCGGAGGTATTTGGCATTTTTTTCGTCATCATACTTTCCATCTTCCTTCACATTGGGTCGCCGATCGTCATGAGTTCTCAATGAAAGTGTGACAAGGGACAAAAGGAGTTTCCTTTTGGCTCGATTCTCTCTTTAGTCTTTGTTTGCGAAATGAAGGAAAGTGGATGGAATGAGAGTGGGTGCGGAAAACAGAGGATACTGAAACCTGTTAATGCGAAGAAGATCGAGAGAAAACTTTGGACATTGACTGATTTTCTTTCCCTGTCCCTCACTTTTCCTCCTTTTCCTTTTTGAAGAGTTGTGCTGAGTGTTAAGGATATGTGAGCTTTGTGGAGAAAACTTTGGCATGTACTGATATTCTATATTTTTCTATTGCAGTCTGAGGAACGAATGAGGAAAGAGATGGAAAGATTTGATCATGAAAGAAGGAAGGAAGAAGAAAGGTTGATGCGTGAACAGCAGAGAGAGGAGGAGAGATTGCTACGTGAGCAAAGGCGAGAATCAGAGCGACAGGAGTAGTATTTGCAGAAAGAATCTAAGGTAAGTATTTGAGCTTGATATTGCATTTTCACTAGTTAGTTTCTTTTGCTTTATTTGATTGGTTAAGTAGCATCTCTTCTTTTCTCTTTTCTTTACCAACTTCTCTGGTTTTTTTGTTTGGAAGGCAGAGAAAAAGAGACAAAAAGAAGAGCTTCGTCGAGAAAAAGAAGAGAGACGAAAAGCTGCAGTGGAGAAGGCCACTGCTTGCAGAATTGCCAAGGAATCCATGGAGCTTATGGAGGATGAACAGCTGGAGCTGATGGAATTGGCCGCTGCAAGCAAGGGGTTGCCTTCAATCGTTAATCTCGATCATGTCACTATGCAGAACCTTGAGTTGTTTAGAGGTAGCTTTTTTATAGCGATTACTGTTAAGACCAGTTTCACTCCATTGATTCATTGATTGTGTGATATTGTTGTTTTAACTAGGATTCTATGGCAGCTAAGACAACTTTTAAATTCCTATGCTCTGTTTTTATCTTGTGCCTTAAATTCAGTAGAAAGGAAATAGGGCCCGATCCTTTCTAGAAAATTTACCAGTGTTCCATTATTGTCAAGAATAATTCTATACAATTACCATCATACTAAATGATGTTAACATTGGATATATGAATAAGTCACCACAATCGACTTTGTTCCCGGAAGAAAGGTACTCTGTTTTAGCTATATGTGAGCAAGATAATTCCTACAAGTGCCTTATTCATTAAGTTTTTTTTCTATCTGCAGGATTCAAGAGTTTCTCCAAACGAAGGAAGCCTTCCAGATGCTAATGAAGGTATTTTGTTGTGTCAACTTTCCCTTTGTTGTTTGACAGCTGCGGACAAATTAACTTTTACTCAAGAAATTTAATTACCTAGTCTCATGATTCAACTCATAAATCATAGGGACCTGAGATAGTCACGTAATATGTCACCCCTAGAAGAGAGCATAGAAAGCGAAATTTTGTAAACGTGAAAGCACAAAACCAAGATGTGAGTCTTAACAAGCCAATTTTTGAGAAGAGTGAGGGTTCAAGAGAAACTTCGTCATACCGTATCCCGTAAGTAAATTCACGTCTCAACAATTGTCAGTATTTTACTAGGCTGCAAATATGGTTGCCCCTATTTTCTACTTCCTCTGCTCATGTTTCTCTGATATGCAAGATTCTTATTCTCTCACTCCAAGAAACTTCTTCTTCTAAGGTTTTTCCTGGATCTGGTTTGTATTTTTGATGAGATGTTTAGAATGGGCGATTGAGTACGGTATTCTTTTCTTTCGTGGACTGACAGCTGTTTGTGATGCTTTCAAGCTGAAAACCTAATTTTAAGCTTTGCCTCTCTGGGCAAAGACTAGACAAACTTTCTTTTTGTGAACCAGAAGTTTCATCATCTACATCACATGGCTATATATATTTGGCTCCTGGAGAAGTTCAAATCCAAGTTTCCACCACTCCTGACCTTTGAGAATGTGCAGATAACTTGGTGAAGAACGCCGGATTTGAGGAGGGTCCCCACCGCCTGATCAATTCATCCAATGGTGTACTCCTCCCCCCAAGACAGGAGGATCTCACATCTCCCCTTCCTGGTTGGATCATTGAATCGCTCAAGGCAGTGAAGTTCATAGACAAGAAGCACTTCAACGTCCCCTTTGGATTTGCAGCAGTAGAGCTAGTTGCAGGAAGAGAAAGTGCGATTGCCCAAATCATAAGAACCCTCCTGAGTAAATGCTACAATCTCACCTTCACCGTTGGAGACGCAAGGAACAGCTGCCATGGCTCGATGATGGTGGAAGCTTTTGCTGCTAAAGACACCCTCAAAGTCCCTTTCCAATCGCAAGGGAAGGGGAGGTTCAAGACCGCCAGTTTCAAGTTCAAAGCACTTTAAGCAAGGACAAGGCTCACTTTCTTCAGTTCATTATACCACACCAGGATTGACGACTTTGGCTCTCTGTGTGGCCCCGTGCTTGATGAAGTTAGAGTTGTCCCTCTGTCTAGATGTTGAGACAGGAAACCGAATGATTTTCACAAAAAACGTCGTGGAGACTTCACAAGGAGTTCTAATAGGCGTGTCTTGTGTGTTGACATTTGATTGAGGCAAATTTTCTGCTTTAGCGCTTGCTTGTCGCTATCATATTGAATAAGATGAGATGGGAATGTTCTCTAGAATGACACCCGGTATATTTGTGGGAAACATTGTCTTCCAATCATGGAGGAGTTTAACCTACCCAGCAAATAGTTTCAGTCATCTTTTACAAAAAACTACAATATGATTGTTTTTATTTGGTGCACCATTGACCGAGTTCTAGAGCATTTCAAGTACTCACTACAGCAGGACAGAATCTTTTGCAACTTTGGACTACAGTATAGGCAGTATGCATTATTTTCTAAATGTCATCGGGACATACATCAACATCGATCTTTAAACACGATACTACATTAGTTCAAAAAAAAAAACACGATACTACATAAATGACAACGAATTAGTGCCAGTAGAACCTTCCATCCAAATGCAGATGACATTTCCGCAGCAAATGATAAAATCCAAGATTGAATTGGAAGATATTTTTCCCCACTAATATCAGGTTCGACAAACAACAAGCGAGATCTGGCCCAAAAGACAGCCTTGGTAAATGACAATGGAAGAACATTGGGATCAATTTCAACCAAAACATCAGTCCATAACATGGGGATGCACATCCATCCTCTATATTCCCGAGAAACAACCATATTTTGTGAACTGAAACCACCCCACGCACCAAAATCCTCCTCCTCCACACCATATGGAAGAAATGCTGGCCAATCATCATATTCATCATCATTCAACTTGATGGCACCTCTACCAATACTTGGGCGTGTGTGAAAACTTAAGGCTGATGATATTAAGGCAGTAGCATCAGAGACCAAGATAGTTTGAATGAGATCAAGGGCTGGTTGCCGCAAAGAAGAAGAGAAGAATCCTTCAAGGAAGACACAAGAGAGGGACCCCTGTCCAGTTCAGTATTTTCAGAAATGAGCAATATTATCCTTCTTCCTTGTACATGTCAAGAATTCTAAACTCTAAGATTGGACACTAAAGTTCCATTCACAATAGATAGAGTTCATTGGGAAAGAAAAAGAGGGATGAGTAAAGCCAATACACCTCCATGATGAAATATTTGAATCTAATAAACGATCATTTGTGAAATAAAAGCTCACTCTCAAGTAAGAATGCCTAAACTTGAGGGGCAATTATCCCTCAAGATGCAGCCTTCATCATTTTCCCTTAATGTGCATAGAGCAAAATTCATAAGAAAAATCAATACAAAAAAGGCACAGATATAGAGTAGATATAGCCGTACCACATATATGAACATTCAAAAGGGGAGAAGGTGGATTCATCTTGTAACCTCTGTGTATGATAAGAAAAGCTATCTGAAAACACGAGATTGAATAAGTAACAAGAAAGATCAGCCCATTAGATAAACCAAACAAGTGCACCAGATAAAACTACCGAACTCACAAGAGAATATGTACTGCGAGATTTTTGTCTAGTAAGAACACTGAAGTTGCTGCTAAGCGGCACTTGATGGAGGAGAAAATAAAGAAAATTCCTTCTTTGCTTCTCAAGCTCGCCATCTTGCCAAGCTTCAAGAGACTCGGAGAAGTCCAAATTTACCCATCACAGACATCAGCACTTGAAAGTAAAAGAAGTAATTGAAGGACAGGAGATAAATGCATGCCTGCAAAAGTGGCTGGAAAAGTTCAAAGATATCCTTATGAATTTTTTCATTACGAGAATGGAAACACTGCCCAACAAGTGTGCTTCGCATGATGCTTGGAGATAAGGCAGACCTCAACCATAGCTTACAACCTTAAAGCAACACCAAATGCAAAAAGGAGACTCCTATAATGGCAACAATATTGCTTTTGTTCCTTGAAAGGACAAATCAAAAGAAAGCAACAAACCAAGCATTTCAAAGAGAAGCTAAAAGCAAGTGATCGCATAAGAGAATACAGGAGAATCACTTTGGAGACTTGGTTAAGAACAACATCAAGAAAAATAGAATAGGACTCCAATATCCCTTCTTCCAATGCTGGAGGCTCTAGAAACCCAATCCTTCAAAATTAGAATTAAAAAATCAGAGAGCACAAACAAAGAGACTGAAAATGCCCGACTATACGAAACTTCAGCATCCCAACCTACAATGATTTAATCCCAATCCACGCAGCAGAACGGTCAAGCTCCAATCTTGGCCTTAAATTTTCACGGTCGAGGGCATCACTTAGTGACGAGTATCGACTCGGCATGAGGGCGTTTTCTGAAATGTAGGTGTTCTTGGTGAGAATCGGCAGCAAAAGCGAGCGGAACCCCTGACAACGCAGCAGATGACACCGCGAAGAAGTCCACAAGGTCGAAGAAGCGCGTGAGCTCGCGCTCGAGTCGCCGGAACAAATTCGCCCGAATAACAACGAGTAGAGATAATCAAAGACCGAGAAGCTACTGCGGTACCTGACGAGGACGCTGTGAGATATGAGCAGAGTCCCCAGCCGAACGATCGGTCGAGGCTTCGGCGGAGGTGGAAAGGGCGTCGGCGGAGGTGGGCGTCGGCGTCGGAGTCGAGGGTGACGGAGGCAACGGCTTGAGGGGCGTCGGAGTCGGGGGCGACGGAGGCAACCGGCTTGAGGGGCGTCGGAGTCGGGGGCAACGGAGGCAACCGGCGGACCCGCAACACGACCTTGAGGGGCGGAGGCGGAGGCGAAGGCGGCGTCGTCGGAGTCGGAGGCAACCGGCTTGAGGGGCGTCGGAGTCGGGGGCGACGGAGTCGCGAGAGGGCATCGGGGCGGGGCGGGGGCGGAGGCGGAGGCGGCGTCGTCCGCGTCGGAGGCAACCGGCTTGAGGAGCGTCGGAGTCGGGGGCGTCGGAGTCGCGAGAGGGCGTCAGGAGCAGAGGCGGAGGCGGAGGCGGCGTCGTCGGAGTCGGGGGCCACGGAGGCAACCGGCTTGAGGGGCGTCAGAGTCGAGAATGGAGAGAGAGAGCTCGTCGGCGAGAATGGAGAGAGAGAGCAGAGGAGGGGGAAGAGAAGCAGCTGTGCGGCTTTTGTTCTCCCCCGCAACGGAACGGAACGGAGAAGGGGGAGAGAGAGAGAGAGGACGATTCGACAGGGCGCAGGCGTCGCAGAGGAGAGCAGAGCAGAGGGAGCGTCAGAGTGGTGGGCCCCACACGCGGCCCGCGCGAATTTTGAACGCCTGACGCCCTCGCCTACGTGGCGCCACGTGTCAATCGCTGAGTGGTTTTACCCACCGCCTACGTGGAGGGTAAAACCCAGCCAATATTTTCTCTTGTTTCACCCGTGGAAGCCGATACATGAAATGTCATCTGGCGAAGGTACGGTTTATTAGATTGGAGAATTTAGCAGAGGGCAGAGGCCCAAAGAAGCTTAATCGAACGGCCTGTCCCCATCGGGCCGTCCCACCTATTTTTCAACATAAGGGCAAGGCCTTGTCTCCTTCTCTCTAAACTCTATACTCCAAGGTTACTTTTGGTCATCAAAATTTCTAATTATGATAGGACTAGATAAGACAGGATATAAAATTCAGAGGATTTTCATAATCCCATCCAATGTTTGATAATTACAGTAATAAAGTCGAATACATTCATACCATATTATGTACATTATTTAGTATAAGAGACATATTAGTAGAAAATAGTAAAAATCTCTCGAAAACTACTACCTCGCTTCAGTTTATTTGCTTTTCTATTTTGTTTTCCTCTCTTTATTAATTAATTTCTTTTTATTATTTTCTTTCCCTCCCATCATTCTCTAATAAAATTTTATTAAATAGTAAGCTATACTAATATACCTAAAATACTAACATACCAAAAAAAAAAAAAAATGTAATAAATGTATATTTATATTTATATATTTAAAATATTTTATAAAATATAAATAAATTCAAATATATATAAATAAAAATAAGACTGAATTAAAATCACTAAATTATTATTATTTTGTTATTTTGAATTTCTCATATTATAATTCAAATATTAGTTATATTGAGACATAATTTTAATATTGTTAATTTAAAAGGTTAGTCATTCAAGAAAAATAAATTTGCTATTATGGATTCTAGAAATCATATTCACCTTTATCCAATCTCTTCCATGAGATAATTTTGCCTGGTGTATATCCCTCTTATATTCGACTTTATTCTATCTTGAGTAGGTACCAAACATAAAGTAGGATAAATTATATCTTGACTGCCAAACACGGCCTAAGTTCTCACATTTTCTCTACTTTTATTTTGACTTAAGCATCGAAGAGTCACATAGACCAAAATACAAAGATTTTCTTTCTTCGAAGGTGTGCATGTCCAAGGTGTTCGAGGTCCATTGCAAAGATGTTAAGCCTACAGCACGTCAGATTCTAGTATCAATACCATCTAAACCGCTATACAAAATAAACAAATAAAGAAGAGTGATAAGTAAACAAGAAATTCTCTAGAACCTTGAAAACCTTGTGTTGAGAATTCACAATAAGGAATTGCCAGTTTATCTCTTTTTCTTAGAGAGGTTCACGGGGTTTGGTTTTTTTAAACCGATTGATTGTTCGATGCGTGATGAGAGTAAAGTAGAGTCGAAAGCCTATACCATTCTTCAAAGATGATGTCTTGCTTTGTTTAGTATCTTGTGAATCTTGTTTCTTTGTGCCGTTTATTAGACGGCTGTAGGAAGTTGCAGAATTGTATCTTGCAAGAGCTGCTACAAGAATCTCTGTTTCTTTTTATTCAATTCACCGCTTGGCCGGTACCCCACTACTGTGCAACTATGCAATACTAAAGAACATCTCGTTACACTGTATATGGATATCGTAACCAGCAACTTCGAAAACAAAAGCCAACATGAAGAGACACATAGTAAACGTGCATACGCAAATGTAACTTTTTGCTTGACGATGACATGCATATAACGCTAAAAGAGGCATCGATACTTGCACTCAGAGAGAGGCATTTCCCCAAACCGAAAGCCTCTAGACAAAACCTTCCATTTAGAATGTCGGATATCGGAGGGGAGGTTGGAAAGATCTGCCCTCAAGTTCATAACAGCCATTGCAGCTTCAATTGAGGGCCGGCACCTAACATCGGGATGAGCACACCAAAGCCCTGCGATCATCAAGGCCTTCGCCTGTTTCTTGTTGAAATTTTTACCGAGCTTTGAGTCCACGGGCAACTTCCCCCGCCCATATTGCTCCCGAACCCACACCACAATGTGGCATTGGTCTCCAATGACTCTTCTCCCACAAACAATTTCCAAAAGGACGACTCCAAAATTATAGATATCAGATTCCTTACTTGCCTCACCTGTCTCATGAAATTCCGAAGCCACATAACCCGGTGTTCCCACCACATCGGTTGCTTTTAGCTCGCCAGCGTGGTCAACTAGCCTGGCAAAGCCGAAATCTCCCAATTTGGCCTCAAACTTTTCATCGAGCATGGTGTTGCAAGATGTGATATCTCTGTGGATCACGCATTGATTACATTGTTTGTGCAGGTAGTGCACTGCCGAGGCTAATCCTAGAGCGATGTTGTACCTCCTTTCCCATGTCAACAAGGGTCTGCCTTTAAACAGATGATCCTCCAAGCTACCTCTTCTCATAAATTCGTAAACTAGGATGAATTCATTCGCCTTGTGACAATAACCTATAAGTTGCACCAAGTTTCTATGCCTAAGTTGACTTAGTGACTTCACCTCAGATATATATTCCTTTATCCCTTGGAGTGAGTCAGATTTTATTTTCTTTACAGCGACCACGGTGCGAGCGCCTCCCATGTGCCCTTTGTACACGATGCCGGAACCCCCTTCTGCCAGAATCCTGTCACGTGCAAAAGAATTGGTCGCGATCATCATCTCTTCAAAGGAGAACTTCTTGGTTCCACTCTTTTCAAACTCTTCGGTTAATTTCGCGCTAAGGCTGCCTTCTTCTCCACCTCTCTCTGTCTTATACATTACCCAAGGAATGATGATCGCCACCACTACAATGACACCAATTAGTAGCGACTTCAACCAAGATTCAGTATCCTTCTCCTCCTGGAGATGTGAACCGGAGCTTAATTGCCGTATCTGGCCATAGCGATGCTCAAGTGCAGATTTAACGGGAACTGCTGGGAGACAAACACCCACCGCGTCTGGCAAATACTCACTTGAGCCGCATGCGCAGTATTGACGATGGACTTTGTCCCTAGTATTCCCACCAGCATCCTTAAGGAAGAAGCTAAAATATTTCGCCCTTGGGTTGTACAATATACTAGCAACCGACCCATCATTCATGACTTTACTGATCGTCCCTTGCACATCGCCCATGGACCTGAGGTCCCTAGTATTCCCACCAGCATTCTTGAAATGGTCAAAGTTGACCGCAACACAATCGCCGTTGGGACAAGCTGGACAACCCTGAGAAGCTGGAAAGAAGGCAACATCGTCGCTGATGAAAGTGTTTACCTGTTGACGGTTGGCCTTTACCTGTTGAAGGTTGGTACGCTTGCCAGGGAAACGCTGCACAGACACGGAGAAGGCCTTGTCCCCAAAATGCTCTTCCCCAGGGTTTCCCCGTTGAGAGTCGGTGCTGGCCGTATACTGGGTAGCACAATCCACCACATTCCCCGTAGCTCGGCCACTGATGCCGTTGAGTGTTACGTTCGTCTGGCTTGGGCTGAGGTAAGAAGGCCGCTCAGAAGCATTCCCCTGAATGGCTAAGGGCTTGGGGATCGCAAAGCCATATGGGAACATAAAACATAGACTGGCAAAGTGTAGAGCGGAAGCTGAAAAGGGCTTGAGCAGAGAGATCTTCAAGACTAGTAGAACCAACGTGCGTGTGAGTGGTTGAGGATGATCTTTATGTCTTCCAAAGCTTTCCATGTTGGATGTTCTATGTTTCTAGAAGATCTGGATGCCGCTTGCAAACTCAAAGCGCTGTGCGAAGCCGAGCGGGCAGGTTAAAATCTTCATCATTCTCAGCGCTCAGCTCAGAAAGAAGCGGTGGAAGTGATAATCGCTGCGGTGTGCCAGAATCTAATAACGAATAGAAAACTGCACTCACCGCCGTTTCAGTCCTTCGTCGTCAAGACCAGGCTCGGCCGGCGAACTTGGGCCTCAGATTCTAGATATAAGGTCGAGCGAGCCCAGGATTTGTGATGCTCAGCTCGACCTTGAAGACCAGGGTCGGCTTAGGCAACGAACCCGGCAGAGGCAGCAGCGTGGTCCGTCGATGCGGCAGAGGGCCTCGACCTCCTAGTCGACGTGGGCGCGAATGCAGATCGTCGAAGTGGAGAGAAAGCGCTAGAGTACCCTTTATTTTCTTGGGGATATAAGACCCAAGTTCGCTGGCTAAGCTCGGTCTTGAAGACGGAGGACTGAAACAGCGGTGAGGGGTGGACTGAGATGGCGGTGGGGTGGTAGCTATATAAGGGTGAGAGGGGTGACGCGCGGTCGTCCCCCTCGGGCGCCCGTGCGACACGCGTCGCCCGCTGAATGGAGTCCTACCCAATATTTTCTCGGCCGGCGAGGTTCGGTGAACGCGAGCGCGAATCAAAACGCGTCAAAAAGTCTTTCCATGCCTTTTTTTTTGGGTCGACCTTTCCATGCCTTTCTTATCGGTGTTTGGGGTGTTTGGGCTGGGGATTAGAAATTAATTAGAGAAAAGTCTAAGAAGAGGGCGCCATCCCCTTACTTTAAAAGTTACCGGGTAACGCTGACCTACGTCTCAACTGTAGGATATTGCCAATAAAAATAAGAGAGATCCTTGCATCTCAAGGACGACTTCTCTGGACGACCAATATTTACCCTTCCGATATTGCGTTTGACTTCACAAACACTATTCGATCTTTTCCATCTTTGCTGTGTTTTGCTTTTTCATCAATCTAACTCTGTTTCGATCGTTGTCGGGCACGGACCTGCAAACCCCCCACCCATATCACGACTTGCTGCTCTTGCCACGGATATCCCTGGTCATCGAGAAAAATCTCGAGTTCAGGAGCTTCATCAATGGGAACCCTTGCCTAGCCATGCCATTTGATCTGCTGGTCACTGGAAGTCCCTCAACGTGAAATCAATGAAATTCACCAAGAGTGTGGTGATTGAAGAATCGGAGATCGGAGAGCACAGCTCCGCTCGTGAAGAAAGGAGGGAAGGGCCATTAAAAAAATTCTACTCTAGTCGCATAGGGGAGTCCTAGCGGTGACCAATCGACTCCGATTTTCATTGGTGAAAGTTCATCAGTTGTTTAGGGCCTTGCCATCGGCCGAGAACCGAGAGTTCCTTGATCGAGCACCACCGAGCCGTCCGATCTGTCGCATTCTATTCGGAATATTATCTGCGCAATATTTCAAATTAGGTTCCTTCGCGTGCTCAACCCCACAAAAGTCAACTTTGCTGGACCTTGCTTCGTCTCGTGGAGTCCAGATAGTCCCTCCAGCATTGGTGGCGTTCTAGTTTCAGTGGTCCCCCTCGCTGAGAAGTTACGCTACCAAGAGACTCTTGCCTAAGTAATCGTACGGAGAGTCCCATACGTCACCATTTGTTGCCGTCCCATTGAGGAGGATCCGGTCCAATTGTGCTTGGTCCAAATTTGGAAATAATATCCTCGAATTAGAGAAGATGCACATTTCTAATATATTTGCATATTTTACTGTCTCGTATATGTCTATTAGTATCTAATGTGCATAGGATAGATACATCTCCCAATTATGATTTATTGCCTAATCCACAACCGCATGTCAATTTTTTATTTCATCTATAAGGCTTTAGATGGAATAATTAATCACGCAGGAATAAAATTGATATTTTGATTTTTAAGGCTTAAAGATCAATTTATCGATTTTATTAGCGAAATGATAAAATTGATTAGATATTGTTTCCTAATTCAAACAATGGATAATGTCTTTGACGACCGTGAATGATTTGGTACTTATATTTTAATTGCTTTATTTATCCCGAAAATACAAAAAAAAAAAAAAAGATAGCATTTGCATATCATGTAGATTACAATTAATTTCCTAGATAGAATTGCATGATAGAATAGTTAGATACATTTCTAATTATATTAGAATGCATGTTTAGATGACATATAGGTTAGATGGTATTTTGGAATTAAATTGCATATTGAGATAAATTTCTAAGTTAAGATAGGATTTAAATTAGTCTATTTCCTAACTTAAAATAGATAATATCTCACTTTAGTTAGAATTTTATTATTAGTAATTTTTAATTACGAATTTTATATAAAAAAATACAAAAATATCATGCGCATGGCCTATAGAATTAGGTTCATGAAATACATGTCATTTAGTCATTGTTGCTAGGTCCATTTAATTAAAAATTATCCGTCATTAGAATTGGGTTATTTGGTTAAATTGCATTGCACATAAATTAGATTGAGAAAATTGCGTGTTAATTAGAAATCATATTTAGGATTGTTGATGTGAATTCTAATCTAACATCGCAGATGCTTTCGTTGCTTTGAGGTAAGTCTCATAATTTATTTATTGCTTTATTTTGGTGTTAAATTGGTTGTTTGCGCACCCGCATGGTCAACTCACATGTTAAAGAAGTAAATTAAAATTAGGGGTGTGCAACCGGACCGGGTTTACCCGGTTCCCGGTCCGGCCCACCCGGAAAACAGGGTCGGGAACCGGTTCCGGTTGAAACCGGTCCGGGAACCGGTTCCCAAAATTCAGACCCTGTTTGAACCGGTCCGGGAATCGGTTCCAAGGGATTACCCACCCGGGAACCGGATCGACCGGACCGGTTTGGGAACCGGTTTGAGAACCGGTTTTTAAGGCAGCCCCAAATAAAAACCCTAATTCGTTTCTATCTTCTTTACCTCTCACACGGTCACGACTCACACCTGCAGACTTGCTTTTCCTTCGTCGCGCCATCGCCAGATTCGTCAATGGGAGAACGCCACCGCCGGAGCCGTCGTCGGGTTCGCCACCATCGCTATCGCGCACCCCCTCGACGTCGTCTGCACCTGGTTCCAAGGTCTCTCTCTCGGGTGCTTCCGGCTTGTGTCGAGTTTTTGGAGTTTGCTTTGGGCTGATACAGATTCGTTCGTGCACTCACGTAGCGAACGACGGTAGAGTTGTGTGCCTCCTGGCGTACAGGAACACTGCCCAGGCACTCTTCACCATTGCTCGCTCCGAGGTTCTCTCTCTCTCTCTCTGAGTTGAAAGTGCTTCCGTTGAAATGGGATTCTGGGTCATGTCGTGATTTGCGGAACAGATAAGAAATGGGGGAAGGGGAAGGACAATATAGACGACGAGGACATCACATTCCAGCGCATGGTCGCCAAGGTTAGCCCCATCCATCTCCCACCCCACCCTATCTCCTGTCTCTTCTGAACTTGATCGAGCTCAGTTTCGTTTGGTGTGTGTGTTGTATGCCAGCTCCTGGCCTCCATAGTGCTTAGAACAGGTAGATGGTATCAATGGTTCAATAGTGCTTAGCTTTCTGGGTGGGATGATGTTCTAAGGATGTTAAGTAAAATATAGATGATGATGGGATTAAGTGAAAGAAAAGCGCCAGTGGACTTAGGTGTGCTGTGCCCGAGGAACTACGCATTGAGGTTCTCTCCTAGGCTAGGAACTTGGGTTCCTCTGTTCATGTGTTCTGGATTAAGACGGGTCTGCAGAAATTTTAGGTGGTTGTCGTTTTACGTTGATCATGCCTGTGGTATTGATGTAAGAATATGTGAATCGACTCTTGGTTTAACTTTGTTATATAGAAATATACCGGTTAGCGCAATTTACAGTTTGTCCACTAACTTGATAGATTGTAAAGACTGTTTTTTAGTTAGCGGGTCGGCCAGGAGTCTGTTTCGCCATATAATTTTACTTCAGTCCCGATCTCCATTAAGCATTTGCATTAGGATGGTTTTCTGATAACATGCCCGGGCAGGGATCTTGGCCTTTACCGGGTGGCTAATGCTAGCAGATGCAAGAGGTTGCTGGAGAACGTGGAGGTTACCTTCATGGATGAGGAGGTAGGCATAGTCGTAGACAAACTTTCGCTGTGGTGCACCCAGCGAAGTGATGGGAAAGCTCTTTCCTGGGTTTTTTTACAGTTTTATATCTTTCCTTCTTCTTTTTTTCGTGCCTTTAGTTTCTAGAACCTTGTTTGGGCTTCATTGTGCAGCCTTGGACAGTGATGATCTGCTATATCTCAGGGAACAAATGGAAGCTGAGGAGGATGCAGAACGCCTTCTACGCCGCACTGAAAAACGAGCATTTGCTGCTTTTAAAATATCCTTCAATGTTTGGGTTATCTTTTTGTTTTTGGGTGAAAGTTTTTAGATTGGTGAGGTCAATAATGTGAAGATGATGTTTTTTTTTTTAAGGTTTTCATTACATTTGAAGGAGTGTACTTCACTGTCGATTTTGGCTAACAAGATTAGTCTAGGTTTTATGCAAATATGGTAATAGTGCAATGAAAATTTCCATACTTGTGCTCTTTGGGATCGGACTTTGTATGAGGCTTTCATGGGATATTGTGCATGATTCTACCTAGGTGTTGTGGGGTTTCTATGTTTTTGGGTCTTCTTGGCTGGCCAGTCATTGTGGTTTAATATCAAGGCAATGTAGCGGTGCGATCTCAGTTTCTTGTTATAGTTACAAAGGCGTATCTGCAGGAACAAAGTATACATATTGGGTTAATTGTTTCTTTCGGCATGCGCATTGAAAATTTTGTTTAGGATCTCTTTATTGTATTATTATGATTAAGTTGCCACCTAAGTGATCTTGATTGGGAGAACAGAGAACTGATGGTCAACTCTGTTGATGTTTGAAGCCTTGATTGGGATAGTTTTTTGACATTGATGCACGAATTCTTGGCTTTAAAATGTGTCAAAATGTTTCAGTCATTGTTCTGATAACTTATAGATGTAGAGGTCATTAAAAGAGGTAGAATGGAAGCCCTGTCACAGTGCTTTCATCGAGTTTTTTACTTAATTGAAGGACACAGAGCTGCGAGTTTAGCAGATTCATCTCCTGCATCCGTGCCTTTGCCTCTTCGTGTCGAACCAAAACCAAAGATTGGGATCAGGTATTGTCTCTTTCCAGTGCACGTGCAAGGTTGGAATTTTTTAGGTTTTTTCCTCCTCTTAACAGTTCTAACTGTCCATCTAACGCAGGCAGCAAGTTCTCCTCAAGAAAGTTGTGGACATCAAGCCTAAGTGGCAAACGGTTCTAGCCCACCAAATGCGAATCAGGCAACCACCATATACAATAATCATGTGACTTCCGAATCGAAGGCTGACCAGGTGAAGAAGCATCCCACGCCAACAGAAGCAGAGGATAAAACTGAATCGGAAAATCTTGTAAAAAGCTTGCTGGACATAGCATATGAAAGTTCAATGATCGAAGAATGAAGAGTGGATGCATATGTGTGGTTCTGCATGCTCAGTTTTGATGTTTACTCGAAGTAGGAAATGTAGTACAAGACAAAGAAACAGGTTCCAATATAAACAGGGTTAACCCTGTTCCCGGACCGGAAAAACAGGGTGGGTCGGGAACAGGGTCCAATGCAAACAGGGTCGGGTACAGGGTCCAAAAAAAGAGAACCGGTTATAACAGGATCGGGTACAGGGTCCAGGTCTAGACCCTACCCACCCTGGACCCGATCACCCCTAATTAAAATCAATTCAAGTTGCCTACAAAACATTTTTTTTTCAAAATAAAAGAGAAATGTACCGAAATGAGCGTTAGAAAAATCTAGCGTAACCAAGTCCCCGAACTCACAATCTTTGGTTCGTAAGAGTAAAGTAAATCTCCCCTTATTTCTAATCGACCCACCAAAAATATATTAGTGACGACTCCTAATTAAAAATCAATTGCATGTTAAGAACTTGAACCTAAGTCGCAATTGGTATGGGCTTGGAGAGTCCGAGCTAAGTATAGGCTTAGTAATTCATTAGCCAAACCCTAGGTGGTGCATCCAAGGTGAGGTCGCGACAGTAATTAATTACTTTGTCATGATCATTGGCATCTACATAGATTTAAAATGTGTGCTACGAGTTTAAGGTTTTGGTTTGACTAAGGTTACCAAAGCAATAACTTGAACATGAACATCATGAAATCAAAGAGATGATGAGGAATCAAAACACATACTACTCCCTCCAATCTACCATATTACTTGCATAAATATTATCTTCTCCTAAATTTCATCGAAATTTCTCATATTTCACTTTAGAACCTTTCAAATGTAGCCATTATTGATCCAACTAGTGAGAAAATGTCTTCCCGTGTGTATGAATCTTTACTACTCTCCTCTATGATGGTGGTGATGGATGTGCATTTTTTACTCTCTTCAATCTCATGGAAATAGTGGAAACATGATAATAGAATGCATGCATTCTCTATCGAAAAGAGATCTTATATACATGGTGTGATGGGACTAACCTAGAGCTGCCAAATCTCAACCTTCCATCAAAGTTTAAGATATAGATTCTACATGCCTAATTTGATGCCACAAATATATTGCCCATATTATATTTAACTAAATTGGGCATATGTCAAATGTTAAATAATAGACTTGATAAGCCACATAAATTGGTTGGACCCCGTCGACTCCAACACGCAGAGATCATCAAGACTAGTACTAACGTGGATGTGGGTGCTCGAGGCTGGTCTCTATATCTTTCGAAGCTTTTCACGTTGAATGTTTCTAATTTGTTGCCGATCCGGTTACTGCCTGGGAACTCAAAGCACCATGGGAAGCCGCGCAGGCAGGTCAACATCTTCATCGTTCTTACCGGTTGGCTTTGATAAAGATGAAGAAGTGGTGCGTGCACGAAAATCTGGTGGCGAAAGTGACAATCCCCGTGGTGCATAATGAACAGAAAAGTCCACTCGTTTGGCGGGGTACGATCAGAAACTACAATAGGCTTGACGAACGGCGTGTTGCTAAGAGAGGCAGAACGCAGTTGAGATCGAGAATGGCCGGCTGTAATGTCTGGTTCCTTCGTCGGGTTCATTGTACGGGGATGCTCCCAGGAAAGATATTACAAATCAATCAGAGGATTGGGTGGTGGATAAGAAAACAATTAAGGGCATCATCGCGCAAAAATGAAGATCAGTAATATTATAATGAATCAACTCTTCGTATAGTCTTATTTGTCGATGTGAAAACAACATAAACATAAAAGAATTAAGTTCTGTTACTGTGTCTATTGATCAAGTCAAACTCCAAAGGCCATAGCTATGTCTTCTTGGCAGATGTTAAATTAATATCTCGAGATTGAATTCGGATAACGATTTATTATACCAAATTTTATCGATAAAGATTTCTCAAGAAGAAATTTCGTCGGTCTCCGAAGGATTACAAAATAAAAAGGAGACGCGAAATTTTCTTTACCTGCGGAAGTTGACCGAAATTTGTTACGCAATTGGGGCCCAAAAGTCAAGCTTTGACTTTTAGGGCGCACACACAAGTTTAGCGTGAAGCTGAAGCCAGGAGCGTAGGTGGGCCCTCCCTTGGGCACACACGTACACGCACGTATAAAAAGAAGAATCGGAATTGCAGGTCTTCTTCTCCCTAGCCGTTCCACGTCCACCGAAGCCCTACGTACAATCCGCGAGAAGCCGCACGCCGCCGCGAGACAGAAGCTGCATGAGAAAGCTTGGGAATCTTTTCTTTTGGCGTACAATTTAAATGCGGTAATTTGTGCCGTGAGTTTATTTCCAAATAAATTGTTTATTTATAAACACTTAGAATTTGAGATTAAATCTAAATATATGAAACACTTGAGCGATTAAACGATTATAAACTACAATTCTCCGATTATAGTGGATTATTTGCTGCTGGCTCTTCCCATGGATATAGGTACTGATACTCGACCGAACCACGTAAATTTCTAGTATCTTTATTTTTCTCGTTTATTTCTTTGGTGATTTCGCATTGACATAAATTGTCAAATCCTATTATTTCCGTGTATTATATCCCAACAGTAGAACCTAAGGTGGGTGATTTGGTAGAATTCGTTCCTTCACGGTGCCCAAAATCATTTTTTTTTCACGCATGCTGATAAATTTCACTAAGGCTCTATTCGTTTCGTAGGAAATAATTTTCGGGAAAACGTTTTCCAGATTTTCTGGTGTTTGTTTCACGAAAAATGAATTCCTTTGGGAAAATGTTTTCCATAAAAAGGAACAAAGTCTTCTAAATTAGGAGAAAATGTTTTCCACTTTTGAAAAGTTGAAAACCTTTTCCTCATTTAATCTCTCTTATCTCACACTTCTACAAATCCTCACTTCCTCATCCCCTTTTTTTTTTATTCGAATTATTTTTTAATTTTTTTTTTTTTTTAAAGATTTTTTTTTTTTTCTTTTTTTTTATTCGAATTATTTTTAATTTATTATCAATGTTTATACGACTTTACCATAGAGTCATTCTACATATGCAAAAACTTGGTAGCATTTAAAAGAATAATTTAGTTTAATTAGTAAAAGATTGCACGCATTTCTATGCTACATGGAAAAGAATAATTTAGTTTAATTCAATGTCTTCAAATATATACAAACCCATACATATGGGACTACTTGAAGTTCACGTAGCCATAACATATGAAGAATAATTCTGGAGGGAAAGGCAAATTTTTTATGACAATTAGTCGCAAAAGGTCTTAAAAGATTTAAAATGAGATCAATCGATTTCATATATTGCAGTTTATGTAATCATATGGTGATCTCATACGCCATGCCTCTGAAAATTCTATCAATGACATAAAATGACACGCTATCTACAAATGCATATCATTGTAATTACATGTAAATAATTCTTAAATTTGATAAGTCGTAGGTAGGGATCATCAAAACACCAAACCATCTAATGTAAAGACGGTTCGTTAATACATAGGTGTGTTAGCCATGATCATTAGGTTTTATTTATTTATTTGTGAATAACACCCTGCAGAAGCTATATAGTGGTTTGAAAAGGCCACAACTTCCCTAGGAATGGAAGAGCAAGTTATCCAGTTCCTACGTAAAAGTGACGTGGTAGATAACAAACCACCATAACGTGATGGGACCATCTTGTTTAGATTTTTCTTACTATAGGGGTTTTCTGATTTACTCGACCGAATTTTACGTAACCACTTACGCATTCACTAGTCTTATCGCATTCTACCAGTAAATTAAAGCGACCTCATCAAAACCAAATACTTGAGAGTGACTCAAATTAATATCATGACGAGTAAACATTCAGACCAAAGATAGAGTTCTTTCACATTTGAAAATGATCAGGCACTGAAATGCTTTTATCTAATGTAATCAGGGCTTTATCATACCCCAACACTTTTGGGCCAAAATAAACAAGAAAAAAAAAAAAAAAAACATGCCCTCGCAATTTCCACGATTTACTTACTCCATATCTCAAGCTAAACAGGCAGTCCACATCACAGCATCCAAACTAGAAAGGTCACGCCTCCATCTATATATAGGATTTTAAATGGGCTTGCGGTAACCTGCATCTATAGATCACTTATTAAGACTATATCGATGATATTATGGAAAAGATAAGGTTTAATCGCGTACAGAAATTGGAAAGGCCTCAAAATGAAAAG
Organism: Eucalyptus caleyi; assembly: GCA_014182885.2. Classification (NCBI taxonomy): domain Eukaryota; kingdom Viridiplantae; phylum Streptophyta; class Magnoliopsida; order Myrtales; family Myrtaceae; genus Eucalyptus; species Eucalyptus caleyi. Next base: position 4,466,720 of record CM024470.2, read on the forward strand.
GTGCCCTGGGCCTCTCGGATCCAATTAATGCACAGGTGAGAGAATAAAAGTTCAAAGCTGCGGTTTGTTTTTCTTCCGGTCATTGTGTATGTCAACTAATAGTGTGGATAGTTGCGAGACTTTGGAATTTACGCACAATTAACAAGAGACCTTTTCGTTCCAATCAGTTACGTTGATTAATTTACCAATGTAATCCTAAATTTTTAAATGATTTGTCAATTTAATTATAAATCTTTTAACATTTTGTTAATGTAGTTATTCTGGCTAATCTTGCTCGAAAATTACAGTCATAGTAACCTAGCTAGCGACAATCGTCCACATGATTGACACTGATGTGAACAGTTTTTGAATTTTGTCCTTTCTTTTTCCTTTCTTTTTGTTCTTTTCTCCTTATTTTCTTGCAAAATCTGGCAAGGGCAGCCCTCGCTAGCCACATCAGAGGCCGGCGACCAGTAGAGGGAAAAAGGAAAAGAAGAAAAAAATTAACAGAAGCCTCATATTAAGCCAATTTAAAAGGTTGAGATAATTGATTGAGTAGATTATAATAAATAGACAACCAACTTTAGAATGGGGAAAAAATATTCCTCACCATCGGGATTAGTTCTGACCCATGCAGTAGCTCATTTTGGCAATTGCTTATTTCGCTGACGGACTTCATTTCATTCGTAAGAGTAAAATTCCGATAGTAAATCAAGATTTCTTTTGAAATGACGCCATTTGGCACGATCAAATCTAAGTAAATATTCTAAGTACTATACACCATTACAGTCAATAGTGAATGAGATGTTGGAAGTTTGTTTGTAAAACAAATAAAGTGTATGTTTCCTTGCCCTACATAGGAAAAGTGGGAGAAAGTGGGCGAATTAATAAGTGTGGGGTTTTTTTAGTATACCTAAAGAAATGAATGGGTGTGAGCTAGACCTCACTATACTCACATGTGAGTGCATGATTATTAGGCGCACTTAGCACTTTGCGCGCTCGGGTTTAATTAGCACTAACCCTTTTGTTACTTTTTCTTTTCTTTTGCCTACATTTTTAAGATTGTTTATATATACATGTCAATTTTTAGAAAACAATGTGTGTGATCATTTTATCTTTTCAATTGTTTCCTAAAGAGATCCTAGAGAAACACTAGAATTGTTATATAATTATTCTACCCAATTCGAAACCATATTTTCCCAACATGAGGAAGGCGAGAGTACAACAGCTTTTTGAGAATGACCTTTATTTCAGTGATATTCACATATATCCCCTTTCAAAAGACATCATTTTCTAACAAAATAAAAGATAGACATCATCGAGGCATTTGCTTAAAGCCAAAAACATCCAGACGAGACCTTTCGATCAATAGAAATATGCTGGCATCTTCCGCGGGAGCTTGGGAGGCTCTGCCTTCAAGTTTAAAACGTCCATTGCCGTTTCAATCGAAGGCCGAGACCTAGCAACGGGATGGGCACACCACAGCCCCGCGATCATCAAGGCTTTCGCCTGTTTCTCGTCAAAATTTCTGCCAAGCCTTGTGTCCACGGCATCGAGCAATTTCGTGGGCCCATATTGCTTCCAAACCCACACTACAAGGTTTTCTGGGTCTCGTTCTAGGTCGACGGCTCTTCTCCCGCATACTATTTCCAAGACGACAACTCCAAAACTGTAGATGTCGGATTCTTTGCTTGCCTTCCTCGTTTGATGGTATTCGGGATCCCAGTAACCCGGTGTTCCTACCACTCGGGTTGTCTTTGGCTCTCTGTTGTGGTGGACGAGCTTAGCCAAGCCGAAATCTCCCAATTTGGCTATGAATGCTTCATTGAGTATAACGTTGCTGGATTTGATATCCCTATGAATCACACATTGAGGCCGTTTTTTGTGCAGGTAGCACAGTGCTGAGGCTAATCCCAAAGCGATGTTGTACCTCCTTTCCCATGTCAACAAGGAACTGCGTTTAAACAGATGATCGTACAAGTTACCTCCTCCAACGAAATCGTAAACCAGGGCAAGTATATTCGCCTCGTGACAATAGCCTATAAGTGTCACCAAGTTTTCGTGACAAAGTTGGCTCATCGAGATCACCTCAGATATATAATCCGTTATCCCTTGGTGTGCACCAGAGGTTATTTTCTTCACAGCTACCGGTGTGCGAGCCTCTCCTATATGCCCTTTGTACACGATCCCGGAAGCTCCTTCTCCCAATTTCTGGTCACTTGCAAAAGAATTGGTGGCGATCCTCAACTCCTCATAGGAGAACTTCTGGGGTCCACCGTGGTTTGCTGACTCTTCCGTCAATATCGGTGCACGGGCAACCTCTGACCTATCACGTACCCAATCAACCTTCATTGCCAATTCGATCAATAAAATCATGGTGATGGGTGCCACCCGGAGAAGAAGCCAGTAGCTAAGCCTTACCACCCCCAAGAGCAATGGCCAAAAGCTTAGCAATGCCACCCAGGGCAGTCGAAAGTAGCCAAACAATGCGACCCAGAGCAGTCCCCAGAAGCCATCTTCATAAAGGAGGACGATGAGAAGCGCCAATGCAACAACAATAGCAGCTGCGGCAACATCGTCATTATCTCTGGCAAACATGAACACATCAACAGTCAGCAACTAATTTTACAGCTACTCTCAGTAGAATGTCTCATGAGAAACCAAGTTTCTGCTTTTGGCCACTACCAAGAGGAAAGTTTACATGGCTTTGAAGGCACCCCAAAGAAAAACTTCACCCATGTCTATTTGTCTATGATCATCCATAAGGTCAAATGTTGGCTTCAGAAATGCGTGCAATCGAAACTTGAGGATCAAATCAATAAAACTATTTGTGTTCCACAAACCTTCTCAAAATATGCTACCCTTACCCATCCTTTATCAAATACATACCGCACACATACACACATTCAAATACAAGCTTCTGCACACATCTAAATTTTTAACATGGTATTAGAGGTAGGTACATTTGGATGGTTTTGGGCATTTGTCCTCACCATCCTCAACTAAAATCAAGGCTAGAGCCAAATAAGAGCCTATAGAGTCAGAGCCGAAGTCCAAGAGTAAGAGCCAATAGAGTCAGAGCCGAAGTCGGAGCTAGAGCCAGACCCAAAGCTAGTGTCAGAGCCAGAGCCTATGAGCCAAAACCAAATTCTGAGCAAACAACTACAACTACGAGCATTTTGATGTCCCAATACATATGGAACATCATCGGGAAAAAGGTATGTTGATTTGAAGAAAAGTGCAAGTGTTACAACAAAAGATGCAAGGGATCGTGGAATGAAACCATGGAAAAGGCATGGGACAAATTACAATAATAATTTTGAGGTATGTCTGAGACATTAAAAAATATACTCACAATACTACAAAAATGGATCAAGAGAGTGTGGAAATGGTGATCCATTTTCTAGAATTTCCTAGAGTTGCTAAGCTGCAATCTAGAATTCCCTAGATGAAGTTTTGGATGGCTAAAGATTGTGGCCGGAAAATGTCCAACATGTAAGAAACAAACAATCTCTGAACAAATAAGAGATATGATGGTGGCTACAAGATGAAGCCTACGTGGACAACATTCAAGAGAAGTCCAGAATCCTATAAGGCGGTTCTACTTCGTTGGTGGAAATGCCTTTATAAATCATAACCCATTCACGTAATGGGGTGAGAGAAGCAGGAAAATAAACTCCATATCATGGAGCTCCTCCACTAGCACTTCCTTTAACTATTGTAAAACCATCTTTTTTATAAACTAGTGAAATTATCTTTGTCCCATAAACCTTCTCAAAATATGCTACCATTGCCCATCCTTTATCAAATACATACTACACACATGCACACATTCAAATACAAATTATGCCATGCTTCCGCACACATCTAAATTTTCTTCAGAAACGTGTGCAGTATTGAAACTTGAGGATCAAATCTCACATAGAAAGGTCAGGTGGTTTAGACTCTCTGAAACTTTAGTGTCAATAGTCCATGTAGCAATCGTAGAATTAAGTGTCCGTTATCAGCTTCTCTCAAAAAGGCCTGATCCTCTAAAACGACCCAATAACTTCCTCGGTGAGACGTTGCTTTATTGGCTGCAATCATATAAATCACCTTACAACTATCGGCATCATAGGGACCACAACAGGGCAACCTTAACTTACTAGAAATGCCAGTTACCCCTAAGAAAGTGCGCAAGCATGAATCAAAAAAAGGGTAAGAAAACTAGAATTTTAGTGCTTCGAGGGGACGAGGAATACAGAAAGTATGTCAGAGAGGCACCGCGCCGCTGGAGTTGATCCACGGTATCAGAGAAAGCCTGTCGGATCTGAGAGCGTGGGCGAAGAATTGAGGATCGAGCTTGCCCAGCACCAGGGGCACAAGCCACGCGAGCCACACCAAGATCAGCAACCCGTTGGAGTCGAGGTCGAGTCATCGACAATGCCGAAGAGGATATTGCTGTAGTCAGCGAGGAAGGTTGGAGTCTGAGACTGAGATGAGAGAGAGACACGGCAAGGCTGATGAAGAAAAAGAGTAAAAACGTACTTATTTAGGGGTGATCGTGTTCTGTCCCGGTTCTATCCTGGAACGAGTCTGGGAATTGAGAATAGGTAAACTGACCGGTCCCGATGTGAACTGGTTTTGAATTAGCCAAGTAAAGCCGGTTCGTGTCTTCCCTGGTTGCTCACCCCCATTTCTCTGTTGAGAGTCAACACTGAACATAAATTGGCTAGCGATAGCCACCGGATTTCCCGTGGCCTCATCCCTAAGATGCACTTTCCAGGAGAACGTAACTCCGCCAGTGATGTCGCCGAGGCTCCGGTTTGGGTGGCTTAGACTGAGATATAGGCAAGGAGACAGTACATAGGCATTCCCCTTATTGTCTGAGAGCTTGAGGATCTCAGAGCCAGAGGATGGGAAATCGAAAGATGTGTTGTCAAACAGGATAGCCGAAGCTGAGAGGGTTTGAGCAGAGACAATCTCCGTTGGAAACACAAATAGCCTCGATGAACGGCGTGTTGCTAAGAGAGGCAACAGAATGTGGTTGATGGCCGGCAGTAATGTCTGGTTCATTCTACTGGGTGGTGGATTAAAAAATAATCAAGGGCATCATCACACGAAACCAAGTGGATTTCTTATAGATATGATGATATGTCGTATGCGTGCAGGCTTGTTTATTTTTTTGTCAACATATGTGTGTGGTTAGATCAATGATATTATAATGAGTCAAGCCTTCCTATTAGAGATGAGCATGGTTCGGATTGAGCCAGTCCACCCCCTAACCTTAGGACCAACCCGCACAATATCAGTCCTCAATTTTTTAGACTAAGGACTAACACTATTGAACTTGGGACCGAGGACCGGACCAACCCAATGGTTTGGTCCGGTTTCCAACTGATAATTTTTTATTTCATTTTTTGTAATCCTTAAAAAAAAAAAAGCGATTGAGGATTGGACTGATCCAATAGGTTTGGTTCGGTTTTAAGGTCAACCAGGACTAACCAATAATTTTTTATTTTATTTTTTGTATTCCTTAAAAGGACAACCAAATATCGTACCGACTCAATGGGTTCAATGATGAGCAAAATCAGCTAAGAAATGCAAGCGAATAGGGTCAAGTGGGGTGAACATTGAACAGAATGAGCAGCGAATGTCGAGCGAGGAGCAACAAACCAAAAGAGTATCGTGCAGCGAGTGGCACAAGTGACCCAAAGCAAGCGAGGTGAGTGTCAAGTGACGAGTGGAGAAATTATTATTTTTTTTTTTTTATGTTAGCAAATTGAAGACTAAGAGGACAAATAAGATAAAAGAAAATGAATACTAGAAAAGGATGTCATAAGATGCATCTTTGGATGCTGTTAGGACTCCTCACAAAAACATTTTCCTCATTCATAAATTATGACTATTGACGCCGTAAAAGATATTAAAAACCTAAGTTATTAAAAAATAATGTAAAATTACTTGAACTCCTCACTAAAGAGTTGTTTAATGTTGTTGACGCCATTATTTTAAAGTTTTCTCTATATAAAAAAATTATAAATAATATTATATATATAGTCAGAGTTAGTCTGGGTTGGACCAACCTGGAACTCTCAGGACCGAGGACCGACCCGCATGGTGCTGGTCTAGGAATTCTAGGACCAAGGACCGGCCCAGTCTCCCTGGGAACCGAACCAAGACCGGCAGGTTTGGGCCGGTCTAGGGTCGGTCCAGGATTGACCCTGAACCGATACTCACCCCTACTTCCTATTGTCTTATTTATCAATGTGAAAACAAATTAAATATTGAAGAATTGAGTTGTGCCATTTTTTGTTCTTATTAGTTTAAAGGCAATGGCCCTGTCTCTGAGGCAAGACCTGCGATATGGGTGAATTGGCAGAATTCTACCGGGGTGCTCTCAAACACGATATACATATATTGGGATCCCTTTTTTGAATAACTTGTTGGTAACGTACCATTAGTTTTATGAAATTACCAACTTCTTTTATAGTTTGCATATTACCAATTTTTATACCAATTAACCAACTTTTATTCCAGTAGCTTACTAAATTTTTAATTTACTAATTCTTATATAAAATTATCAATTTAAATTATAGTGATTCACTAACTTTGGTCATATTATATTAGCAATTAGTTTTAGCTTACCTACTTTCATTTGATTTTTTTTTTGAGTTACTAACTTGTATTTTCCTTGATTGGTAACCCCTTATATTATTAACTCTTTTCAGAGAAAACCAACCTAAATCAGCATGGGTCGGAAGCTTTTCTCTTTAAACTACCACATATAAATGGGATATAATCTTATTTGACTTACTTACCAAATTTTATTTATATTTTTTTTCAATTTGCCCACTTTCTTTTTATTACAAACTCTCTTTTTTTTTCTTTTTCTTTTTTTCTTTTTTTTTTTTTTTTTTTTGCATTTCTTAGTAACGCCTTAAATACATTGACTCTTTTACACATTACTGATGTTAATTACATTGACTTATTAATTCTTCTCTAATAAAATTACCAATTAATTTTGAGCTACCAAATTTCATTTGAGTCATTTATTAAGCTTATTTCTATTTTAATTACCAATTTTCTTATATTTATTAACTTATATTGCCTCTAAACTACGTCTTAAATTTACTAGTTATTATATAAAATTATTAAATATTTTATTTATACATCAACTTTTCTCCGAAAAGTTATAAATTAAATGGGTATATGATAAGAGAGGCTTCTCAAAGATAAAAGAATTTGGTAACTTTAAGAAAAACCCAATAAAATTTTATAACTAATCAAAATATAAGGAGGTTACCTAATTACAATTGGTAACTCAATTGGGGAAATTTTGTAATTGCTCTAATTGAGGTTGGTAACTTTTTGGAATAGTTGGTGGGTTGACATGCAAGGCAAATAAAAATTGGTAAATTTATTTAAAGAAAAATGGACTTTAATAAATAAGGGTGATCAGTTCCATGTCTAGTTCAGCTCCACCAAGGAATCGGGAACTAGAATGAGAGGATCGATTCCCAATTTTTGGGATTGGGTACTAGATCGAACGATCTTGGGATTGAGAGTTGAACCGAACCGATTGGTCCAGCCCTATCCAATAGAACTGATCATTTAGCCCAAAAAAATAAAAATTAAAAAAAAAAATTACTAGAGTTGTTAATATTTTAAGGTTTAGTGCTATTTTTAAGAAATAAAAATCATATTTAAAAAAAAAAAAAAAAAAAAATCGATCCAGTCCGTTTCTTGAGGAACTAGGAACCGGATCAAAAATCATCGGTTTAGTTTTCATGGAACTAGGAACCGAACTGATGCCCTCGGAAACTGGACCAAACCGGTGAGTTTGGTCTAGTCTAGTCTAGGTGGTTCCGGTCCAATAAGCTTGACCCCGCTTGTGAGCAACTAAAATGATAATTAATAAGCTAATCTAGTCGATAACCTAATAGGAGAAAGCTGGTAAATTTGGTAAGTTAATATAGAAGTTGGTAAATTTAAGGTGCATTTAAGAATTGGTAAGACACATAGATAAGGATTGGTAAATTTATAGCATTGATACAAAATGCAATTAAAAGCTGGTAAAAGATTAAAAAAAAAAGGAGTGGGTAATCTGCAAACTATGAAAAAAAGTTAATAATTTCGGAAAAGTCTTGAGAAGTTACTCTCAAATTATCACAAATTGGGTAAACATAAATTTTTTCAATTAATAATTTTTTACACCTATTAACTCTTTAAGAAATCTATTAGTACGGAAAAAAAAAATCCACTTTTCAAGGAATGAACACAGTCGAATGGAGATGTCTTCTTGTCTGAAGGAATTTTTTTTTTTTTTTGAGTTAATAGCACAAAAACCCAAACTAGTAAATCTATAACCAATTTATCCTAAACTAATTTTTTTAATGACCAAAAACCCAAAATAATATACTTGTGATAAATTTACATTCTATTAGTTTTTGTCTAATTTCATTATTAAAATTACTAAGTTGGGTGACTTGTGGCAGCTAACGAGTGTATCTATTTGAGGTTTTACTCTCTGTTTGTCACAAGTGTATCACTTTCTGATTTTTTGTCATATTAATCCAATTTAACGAAAACTAACAAATTGTGTAAATTTGTCATAAATATATTAATTTGAGATTTTCGGTTGTCAAAATATCAATTCCTAATAAATTTGTCACATTTATATTAATTTGAGGTTCTTCATAGTCAAAAAGTTAATTTAAAATAAATTTAGTATAAATATATTAGTTTAGAATTTTGTGTGATATTAATTCTTTTGTTTTTTGGTCGACTTCTTGTCCGAAGAAATGCCAGAGTGTTGGAGGTCATAATGGTAACTCTGTCGCGATCAAAGGCAATGTGTTCAATCTAATGCCGTAGCTTGTTAAGTATTTACAGCTGGACGACAACGAAATTCGTCTCCTTCTTACTTGGAATTATGACCAATTAAGTTACACGTGGGTAAAAATCACCGGAACAAGTTATGGTCAGTGTCCCATCTTCTCAATAACCCCCATTCTTCTCGTGCGAAATGATTAAATCATTATTTCTATCCAGACATCCGAGAAAAAAACAAAACAGAAGCCCAGAGACAGACAGAGCGCGCAGAGATTCATTGAGCATGTCAGAATTGGCTGGTAACGAACAACCGCCACCGCCGTTTCCAGCCAAGCCAACGGCCCCCCGCCACGCGCCTCCGTCGACTCCCTCTTCATCAGCACAGGTGGCGGCGGCAGAGGGCCAAGCAGGATGGGCTTGGGCCCGATGACCCCGGTCTCCCGCATCTTGGAATATAGGCCATTCTCATTTTTTGCAGACTTGGATATTCCACGAGATGAGCTTTAGGCGACCAGCAGATCCAGAATCATCGAACATCGCTATATTAGTCAGCTTCGTCATCCACAAGTTGCCCTTGAAGCCATTTTCATAAATTTGTTTCCCGATGACAAACAATTAAACTTGAAGGAATGGATGAAACTAGCATATTACTTTGGGTACTCGCAGTAGTTTTCCTTAAAAGGGGCAAACTAGGATTATATATCTATGGAATGGAAAATTATGATTAGATATTTGAATAAGTGGGTCATACTTGAGTATCCAACAAAAATTCATGACAATACCATGCAATCTATTACTTTTAGAGATTTGGAATTTAGTAGTCTAACTTACAAATTTGTGTGCATTTGCCTCATTTGACATTTCTTATGTGCAATTTATCCATTGTAAATATAAGTTTTATATCATTTTTGCAAAATGGATGATCGCTTATTCCCATAAAAGTAATGTTGCAAACTCCATTTTATTGAAAATATTAAGGGATAATGATGTCACAATCACTTGAATTTTTGTCTGTTTTACAGTTGGGTATCACAACTCTTTCGTATCATCTAGGGACTATTTTGAACATGTATTAAACGAATTAAAATTCAAGAACCACATTGAATATTGGGCTAATGTTCAATGACCTCATTAAACAAATTGAAACTTTAAGGATCACATTGTAGTTCATGAATCATTTATGTTATTATCCCCAAGAAAGAATCAAGGGCATCATCACACGAAACAAATTAAAAATAATGGCCGGCTGTAAGGTCTGGTTTATCTTATGCAGGAGAATGGAAACAAATTACAAGTCTGATTGGATGATTGGATGGCGGATTTAAAAATAATTAAGGCCATCATCAGGCGAAAATGGAGATCAATGATACTATAATGAGTCAAATCTTCCCATTGTCTTATTTATCGATGTGAAATCAATGGTTCCGCTATTGTGCGTTTTTTGTATGTCAATTTAAGGGAGATGTCCATGTCTTTTAGGAAGAACCTGCGAAATGGGTAATTATAACTGATTCTTATTGATAACAAATTTTTATTTGCATTTCTCAGCAACGCCTTAAATTTATCAAATCTTTTTTTTCAAATTATTGACCTTAATTATGGTAGCCTATCAATTTTTCTCCGACTAAATTATCAACTAGAAATTGAGTTACCAGCTATCATTTAAGTTATTTATGAAGCTTGTCTCTATTAATTACCAACTTTATTTTATCTTTATCAACTTTAAATTACCTTTCTTTACTTAGTCTTAAATTTGCCAACTGTTATATGAAATTAACAACATTAATTTAATTGAAATGAGGGAGAAGTATAGATTTTAATTTTGGAGAATATACAAATGAATGAAAAAACGAAAGAGAGAAAAAGGCTGGAGCTTTCAAGTAGAAGACGATAAAATGCTTATCAATGTACAAATTGAATAAAGCAAGTATCAATGCTTACGTTACATAAGAATACGACATATCGATAAGGAGTGAGCAAAAGAATTGGCCCGAATGAACTTATTCTAGTGTACACTCACCCACTAGACCACCAAGATTGGACCAACTATTTTTTAGTTCCTATTATTCCAAATTTCCAAAACCTTCTCGCTCAAATTCAGTCACGGACCCCGTCACTCATATCTTTCACTCTCACTTCTCTCATTCTCAATTACGCAGCACACACACCTCCTCGTGGCTTGATGCCTCTCAAACACGGTTCTTATGAGTATTATAGCTTTATTCATGGGGATGATTATCATGTTTAGCTTATCAAAAACTTGTTCAATTAACATCACTCGTGCAGTTATTTAGACTATCCAATAACACTTGTAGTCTTGTAGGGAATTTTCAAAAAAAAAAAAAAAAGAGGATGCAGCTGATTCTTGAAATCATCTGAGAACCGGAGCGAACCAATTGGTACGTGGCAGAGGATATGGGAGATGTGAAATGATTTTATATAATGTTCATTGGGCTTTATCATACGCCAACAATTTTGGGCCACCACTTACTCCTCCATACTCTAACCTCGAGCCGAACATTTTAGGAATTGTTTGATTTTTTTTTTTTTTTATTTCACTAAGTTCGTGCCAGAGGAGATGCAGACGTGAGTATGCATGCGATCGTATGCGCATGCATGCATGCACGGTTTTTTTTTGGGAGGGGGGGTGGCGGCAAAAGAAAGATGGCATTTATATATTAGAATAATACTCAAAAGGTATATAATGATTTTCAAGCCTAACAAATCCTATATAATTAAACAAAACAAAAATCAAAAAGCAAATAATAAAGTATAGCCTGAAGCTAGAAGCACACTCTTATCTTTCAAATACAAGTCAGCAATTGTAAACGTTTGACGGTCGATCACTAGATTAAATTATGAGCATCCACCGAGATGTTCCACTCCATTTGCAATAGCTTGCGATATGCGTCTAAATCAAACTTCCTTATTACCACCGTCATGTAGAGACACCAACATCAAAATTGAAAGAACACATATCAAATGCCTATAAAGAGCTTCTAGATCTATATGTAAATCTAGTTTACCTAAATCTAAATCGGGAGAGGAGAGCAGTCTATTTTCGGAGAGGTTATGGAGCCACATTACAAACATTCTCAGTGGTGGCTGTCGACTGGATGAATAGCCGAACTGATTTCCATATTCACTCAAAATCAGTTACAGAAATTTATTCACACATACAATCTTTCAGAACAGATCGGGAGAGAAAAGAAGGATGAAAAGATGAAAAAAAAAAAGGAAAGATGGAGACAGAGAGGAAGAGAGGGGAGGGAGGGTAGGAGGGTTCTCTATCTCAGGGAGGGCACCTTAGAGAGGCAGCAGCTTAAAAAAGAAGAGAGAGGAAACCTTAACCAAGGAAAAGGAGAGAGATGAAATTATCACTTAAGTAAGACGACACAATCGCGTGCCCAATTGAATTGCTGAAAATATGTGGAGCAAATCTTCATAACCTCCTCACAAAAAGACAGGTATCATTTCAAGAATGCAGAAGACGTCACAGCCAAATTTATTCTTTCCTCTGGCTTCATGATTCATGATTGACTGAGTTGATTCTAACACCTTTTCCATGTGGTCTTGCACAAAGCCTGTTGCGAGTAACAAGCGATTCAACAATAAAATAGATAAATAAAAAATAAATTGAATACCATATATATGTGGTCCAGTCAATGTGACCTCCATGCACAGTAAGAATAGCACAAAATTCTAATAAATCAAAATTATAATCACACTTAAGTCACTCAAACACTTTTGATATTTCTTAACCACTTATTACACTACACTTCCTTGCATGGATAGCTACCACCTCTTCTCTTAACTTTACTTTGCTTTTGGTAGACTAAGAGCTCTTTCTTTAGTCTCTATCCTATCCCCTCCAACATTAATTTGATTCCAAATTCAGAGCAATCCCTAATGTACCCTCTTCAAATTCTACTAATTCACCCACCATTACTTTATCAAGACCATAAATACGAGCAATGTCGTCGCCTACTTGTAGTACGGTCTGGTATTTACAATCTTTACTTCTCTATTATATTGTTCAATACGTTCACAAATAATATTACTAATTTTGTCAACTCTAATGGTTACGGATTAACTACTAAATCACAAATAAAAATAGGGAATAGATTCATAGGTCCGATGCCTTGTAATAGAAATAAGGGTTAATAGAAATAGTAGATCACATAGATTCAACAAATGAGGTGGGTTCATTAACAATTCAAATGAGTGAGAATCCAATGCCCTGAAAGTCTAAGGGTTCCTCCACAACATTCATCTACGGAGGGTGAGTTAGAGCCTAAGATCAGGCCGAAAGGCATAGTCGATGGACAACGGGTGAATATTCATGTACTACCCCTTGTTGATCCCAAGAGGCAGAGGAGGCTAGGTTAGCCAAAAGATGGTTATCAGTTCAATGATGCAATGTGCCCCTACTTTTTCAAGGTAAGAAGGGGTAGAGAAAATGCATCGAGCCAATGTTCGAGTACCAAGCGCTATGGTGCTGAAGTAACGCATGCCATACTCCTAGGAAAAGCTCAAACGACCTTCAACAAAAGGACACTTGTATCCGAAACCAACACAGGTGGGTAGGTAGAGAATACCTAGGGGCGCGAGACAACTCTCTCTAAGGAACTCGGCAAAATAGCACCTTAACTTAGGAAAAGGGGTGCCTCCTCACAAACGAGGTCGCAATGACCAAGCTTGAGCAATTGTTTACCAAAAACACAGGTCTCCACAAAGTCGTAAAACCATGTATGGGGGCTAACGCCTATCTAGTGCTGGAAGGTCAAGGAAGTTGGTGACCTGATGACAGAGGAGCCGACAACTGAAGCCTTGGTGATCAAAATGAAAGAACTTATGATAATAACTATAAGTATAGAAAAAAAAAAGAACCTTTTTTTTGTAATTCCTATGATGCAATTGGAGCTTATCGACAGAAAAGAATCAATTTAGATAGTCCTTTGTGGCTTCGATGGCGACTAGATCAACTCACAACAAAGACACTCTTAGTATGTATGTACGTGTGGGTATATATATAGACAAGAGTTGAATCCAAAACAAGAAACCTATTCAAATAGAAAAACTACTTGTATGAAGAAATTTCTTTTTTGAATTCAAACTTGAAACATATTTTCAAAAAAATAAATATTGTGCCAAGTAACTTTCCTTTTTTAAACATTATCCTACACATAGTTGGAAAATTTCGAGGACCGCTGGCAAAAAGAAATTGAGAAAGTGATGCTTGTTCAAGGTGTCCAAGCATTACGTACGTGCCATGAAAACCCTTAACCTCTTGCGTGAATTGTTTTAATCATTTTATGGTAATTGATGTACTTTCGTTGCTACACTTTCTTCATTAGCCATGATGGGTATATTTATAAGTTTCGCCATGACTGGCCTTTGATTGATATATCAAAATGTATTGAAAGTTTTAGAACATATCATAAAAGTACAATTGAGTACAAAAGCTTTTAAAAAGTACATTCAAATTCTAAAACTTGTCAAGAAAGTACAATTGAATCCTACAACTTTCAAATAATGCAATCAACCCCTAAAATTTGTCAAGTCGATACAATTAAGTTCTAAAACTTATTAGCATTTTTCGTTTATCAAGTTAGATAGAGTAACTAAAAACCTAATTACATCAACTTGACAAGTTTTATAACTTGATTATACTTTTGAAAATTTTGGTAATTAATCACATTTTCGTGATAAGTTTTAAAACTTTCAGTATATTTATTCCTATATTATAATTATGATAGATCACGAGGGATGTATATATCAGGTACATATCATATATGTCATGGGCTTTATGAAAATTTTTATTGGAATTATTCCTCCACGTACATGTACAAGAAACAGATAACAACAGTATAATCCGTCTTAAACAAGCTGCTCATGATTGTGAAAACTTCATGAGCAATTAACTTCGAGCTGGTCAAAACAAAATTACTAATTTTTTGTCGAAAGAGCCACCGGTGACGACGCATTGGCGTTCGTCATATGTATGACCACTTGCTCCGAACCAGTTGCCAATTTCGTTACTCTTAGCGTGCATCTCATTATTCCTTAGGACAATGATAGTCGACGACATTGGCGGACAGATCGAGTGGATTATCATCGAAACGATTTCGACCCGTTTCGAAGTCTCGTAGCTTCTTCTTCACGGATTTTTTTTTTTCTCAAAAAATCAGAGAATATACCATCGGTGTGTTAAGAGATCGTTATAAAAGCAATCTCATCCGCCTTTTGAGAGGATCTTGTTGTCGTCGCGGACCCTTCAAAGATTTTACCAGCATTTAGCATCATCTCCTTGCGCCATGTTAGAAACGATAAGGATTGGGAAGAGCAAGAGACAGAGAATGATTCGATTGCACTAGAAAAAAACAGTAAAATCGTCTTATTGTATTCTTTATTTAATCAAATCTCAGATCTTTCATACAAATACCGGCAGCTAGTTCCCATAGTGAGAGGGAATCGATATAAATTATTTTAGTGCGCTAATTTGACTTTATTATTGATGAATTTTTGACCCACTAAATTGTTTCATTACTATGTTTGATACATTTGAATCTGAAGAAACCCAAGTCGCAATCCAGAAAATTCAGATTACAAACTCACTCAACTATACGGAGGCTTACAAAAATCATAGAACTTGCTCGACTGAGTTTGTAATATAGGGACACAACCATCCTACTGACCTAAGCTTTTAAATTGAAACTTATATGGTATCCAAGCACCGGCCAAGTAGTTTGAATCTCGGCACTCTTCTCTCGAGCTCATTGCTCATGGTGAGGCCACAATAACTGACGCACATAAAATTGGAGCTTTGCCTATTTTATAAACTAAGCCTAGTCATACATTTGCAGGGATCGACTTTACTTAAATATGCAACTATAATATAATATGTATATATAAATGTATATGTATATGTATATGTAGTTTCCCTTCATCTATTTGCTTAATTATTTAGGTGGGATTTTCTTGCGTAATTTAACTTAAGTCAGGACTTACAAGATTTTTCACCACATCTAAACACTTATATGTGAACTCAGTTTTTCATTTTAGGGTGTGTTTGTTTTGGGAAAAATTTTATGATAAAAAAATATTTTCTAAGAAATCGTTTTGTAGGAAAATGTTTTCTTCTTTTCAAATTAAAAAATTATTTTTCAAGATTTAAGCATGCATATATTCTTTGACTGTAAATAGTTTTTTATTGACTGGTTAATTTAAGCAAATCAAACACGCATGAAAATTCAGAAAACTAATTTCCGGAAAAAAAGAATTATTCAAACAAACACCCTTAATTTGAGTCCAATCTTATATTCGACTTGAAATTCTAGAATATCATCAAGCGGGTTTTGGACTTAGTGAACTTACATACGCAACGTTCTCTCGATATCTGCAACCAAATTAGTAACTATTTTATTTTACCTCTACCGAATCCCGCTTCCCGAATCCAGCAGATGCGACCGGATCATACGTTGTCGATCTAAACTAAGAGTTACGTGACCCCAAAAAGAAAAGTAAAAATAAAATTATCACGACTCTGCAAATGCTTAAATGCTCATGAGACCACTCTTCCCAGAAGGTCGCACCACCTCCACTCTCTCTCTCTCTCTCTCTCTCTGAAATAAAAGTCAGTATCCCATTGATTCCAGACTAGAAGTGACAGAACTGAGACTCTGAGAACTTCAAGCTTCGACATGGATGTGCAACGTGAATTGCGTTCACTTCTGTTCTAAATTTTGAAACTCTCTCTCTCTCTCTCTCTCTCTCTCTCATGAGTTTGCTTTTTTCTCTTTATCGTGTTTAAGAGGTGAAAAAGATTGGCAAAACCAACACCAGAAGAAAGAAAGTCGTGAGTGACTGGGGTCCCTTTGTAGGACCAAGTGTTTCAGTTCAAATTTCTTGCCTTTTCTCTTTTTATTTTCTTCGTAAAGAATGGGTCTATGGTTGGTTCTGAACTTGGTTTATAGAATTCAAGAACTCCAAAGGCTAAACGATCTTCAGTTCATCCCTTACTTTTCTAAAAAAATAGAAAGGAAATTTACGTCGAGGGTCAGTGCAGCTTCTCCCCAGTAGTCTGCCAGCATTAATGGCTCCGCCTTATCTTGAGTATGTGTAATATGATAGCATGAGATCTAGTTTCCAAGAATTGTCCTGTGAGAAGATTTAGTTTCGTTCCTCTTTTTTCTTTGTTTCCTTTTCTTTCTTTTCTTTGTTTATCGGTATATATTGTTAAAGAACAAAGGTCAAAACCACAGTCTACAAATACTGATGGAAGTAAAGAAACAGAGCAAAACAAGCTGAAGCAAGAACAGAGCAAAGTAAACTGAAGCTGAAACAGGGCAGAGCTCGAAATAAGGAAAAGCAAAGGCTGAGCTGGTGATCCGTAAGAAGCTGAGGTGGCAATCCAGAAACAGAAGATTGACTGCAGCTATGCCAAGAGCCGTACAAGTGTCAATATAACAGTATAGTTAGTTTGATGATTCAATCTTGTAACAAAATACTGTTAAGTCTGTTTTGAAAAGAAGTTTTTGAACAAAGATATAAAAGCTTCGCTATTGTAACAGAAGCGTGCTGTAGAACAGATGATTCTCTCAATTCTCTCAATTGCTTTCATTTTCTTTGAAGTAGAACTACAGTTGATTGTATAGATTGAGAGAAGTAGAAAAGAGAGATCTTACTTGATGTAATTGTTCGATTCAGTTCTATCAATATACAGAGTTCTTTACCTCATATGCAGTTCATCTTTGATATCTGCATCTTCACATGGTATCAGAGCATTCTTCCTGGTAGTTCGTGATCTTCTTTCTCCATTACTGAAAGCTTGTACAGAAAGCTTGTACAGAGGCTGCATGATCAAGATCAACTGTGAGTCAAAAGAATCGATATCCAAAGGTTTGATTTTAGATACTCAAAGGTCACCTACTTGTTATGTCATATCTTCAAAGTGTCTCGGTATACAGAATGACAACCAGAGTGCAGAAGTATTCATTTCCGATTCATGTGAATATAGCAAATTTTGTTACAATCAAGGCGACAGGAGAATTTTCTACTATGGCAAGCTCAATTTCATAGGTTTCTAAAGAGTCAAGATTTAATCGGGTTTATTAATGGTGAAACATCTCCTCCAGCACAAAAGCTACAAACTGAGATTGAGGGAAGGCAAACACAAGAAATAAACCCTGAGTATCTAGATTGGATAAAGGCGATCGAGTTAATCTCATCCTGGATAAGTGGAGCGGTATCTGAGAATATTCTAAGTCTGATAATTGGCCTAGAGACTTCATTCGAGATATGGCAAACTCTTATAAATCGTTTCACACAGAGATCTGTAGCAAAGGAGTTCGAATTAAGAGGGAAATTACAAGTACGCAGGAAAGAGATAGATCATTGAGTGAATATCTTCGAGAGTTCAAGTCCATTTGTGATCGTTAAATGCTATTGGAAAACCGGTTGATGACATAACCGGGATGTTTGGAGTTCTTGAAGGGTTAGGATCAGAATATGAAAGCTTTAGAACAACCATGTACCTTGTCTCAAACCTCAACCAGAATATGATGAGGTTATTTCTCAACTTGAAAGGTTTGAGACTAGGCTACAAACATATTACGTAAATCAGTACAATACTAACCTAGCATACTATGGACAAAGAAAGGCGGAATAAGTCCGCAAAGGCCAAATTTCAGAAACCAAAGAGAAAATATTCGAGGTGGGCATAACTATGGCAGAGGACAAATTACTAACCGAAGGAATAATGGGAGTAACTTTTCTGGATCAGGAAGGAATCATCAATATCAAGAGAATAACCTGAATACAACACAGCAAGATTAGGTTATTAAGGACAACTGGTCTAACTACGGACAGGGTTTTAGACCATATACAAATCCTTCTCAAAGGTATCAAGGTGTTAGATCCTACCCACCACAAAGCTCAATTAGCAACAAATATGTGCAGAGCTCGAAACCGAAGTAATGGTCCTCTGGAATGTCAAATTTGCAAAAGGCCAAGACACTGACTCTTCGATGTTGGTATCGTTTTGACAACTCATATCAAGTAGAAGAAATACCAACTGCATTGGCAGCCATGCATATTGAAGAACCTTACGGTACAGAATGGTACCAGGACACGGGAGCTACATCTCACATTGCTGCGTAACCGGTATGCTTCACGACTACTACGCATATAGTGGTACCGACACCGTTATGATTGGAGATGGATCCTGTTTGTCGATTTCAAATATTGGTAATGGAATACTGCATACAAAAACAAGCATATTACCATTAAAAGATGTTCTAGTAGTTCGAAATCAAAAAGAATCTGATTTCTGTATCAAAGTTAACAGATGACTATCCCCGTTCTCTTATTTTTGATAAATATGGGGTTTATATGAAGGACAATTACAACCATACAACAAAGTGAAGCTAGGAAGGAAAATCAAGGGGCTGTATCAAGTGGACCCTAAAATCACGTAAGTTCACTTCACTCGGGTTCAACGGGAAGTGGGAGAAGATGTCTGGCATCAAAGGCTTGCTCACACCGGTTTAAAAACAGTGAAGCTTCTACGAAGTCAACAACTCATTCGGTACAATTCAAAAGCTCAAAACATGTGTAGATTGTCAAATTGCTAAAAGTTCAGCTTTACCTTTTTCATCTTCAGACTATACATCTAGTGCTCCCTAGAAAAGATACATTGTGATGTTTGGGGACTGCACAGTGCAATCTGTTCAACAATTTCGCTACTATGTCATTTTTGTGGATGACTTTTCTCGATATAGTTGGATATATCCAATGAGGCGAGAAATCAGAAGTTTATGATGTTTTTGTCATATTTCAAAAGCTGGTGGAAAATCAACTTGATCACAAGATCAAAATATTTCAAAGTGATGGAGGAGGCGAGTTTACTAATATCAAACTTCAGAATCATTTACAGCAGTGTGGTATAAAACAGAGTATTCCCTGTCCTTACACACCAGAACAAAATGGAATCTCTAAAAGGAAGCATCGACATGTGATTGAATTAGGCATGGCAATGTTATATCATGGTAGAGTACCTTTGAAATATTGGGTAGATGCCTTTATGACAGCAGTCTATATCATCAACATCCTTCCTACAACAAAGCTACACATGACTTCACCTCATTATAAACTGTATAAACAAAAACCAGATTATGCTCATCTACGAGTTTTTGGATCTGCCTGTTATCCTTGCCTCAGGCCCTATAGACAACATAAATTCGATCCAAGATCTCTCATATGCATTTTTCTGGGATATAGTGAGAGACACAAAGGCTACAGATGTCTCTTACCTACTAATGGACATGTCTATATCAGCAGACATGTAGTATTCGATGAGACAGTCTTTCCTTTTACTCAGTTAGTCACAGCCGAGCATCACCAAGGATCTGCACTATACAACCAATGGACAAGAGGAGTCTCTGGATTCAATAATACAGAACAACACCAGTCAAAAGCCAATAAGCCTATTGAGCACTTGCAAAATACTAGATCAACTCATATAGTTCCTGATGTACTAGACAGTGGACTCAGTACAATTGATTCGATAGATATACCACAAGGGAATACAATACCTGGTAATGTGATGCAGAATGTTTCTAATAATGCATCAGCTACTCTTGAACTGCCTCCTGTAGCTGCAAATACTGAGGAAGTAGAATATTCGAATCAATAACCTGTTCCAATACCACAAAGTGATACAGAGCAAACTCAAAACACTTCTGCATCAGGAAATACACAAGGTACTTGTTCTATCCATCCTAAGCAAACTAGACTGAGATCTGGAATTGTTAAATCAAATCCAAAATATGCGTGTCTAGCTTAATACAAAGTTCCTAGTGAACCAAAATCAGTAAAATCAGCTTTGGCAGACAAGGGATGGTATCAAGCAATGCAAGATGAAATGAATGCTCTATATCAGAATAACACTTGGGAGTTAGTTCCTAGAACTAATCACATAAATATCATCGGCTGCAAATGGGTGTTTAAGACAAAACTTGCTCCTGATGGCACTCTTGATAGACTGAAAGCTCGACTTGTAGCCAAGGGTTTTCACCAAGAAGCAGGTATCGATTTTACATAAACTTTCAGTCCTGTAATTAAGCATGCTACAATTCGACTAGTCTTGTCTGTAGCAATGATGAAACAATGGGAAATTCATCAACTTGATGTTAAAAATGCCTTCTTACATGGTACCCTAAGTGAAACAGTCTATATGGAACAGCCTCCTGGGTTTCAAGACCCACAGAGACCTCATCATGTATGTCTCCTCAAGAAATCCCTCTATGGACTTCGACAAGCCCCTCGAGCTTGGTTTGAAAAGTTCAGCAATTTCTTACTAGAGTATGGCTTCTTCTGTAGCTCCACTGATCCATCATTGTTTATCCTACATACTGGAACAGAAACAATTCTCCTACTGCTGTATGTTGATGACATCATTTTAACTGGAAGTTCATCTTACATGCTCTCTAACCTCATCAACTCTCTTGGTCTTCAGTTTCACATGAAAGATCTAGGTGCACTTCATTATTTTCTTGGCATTGAAGTTAAGCGTGCTTCTGACAATCTGTTTCTTTGCCAAACGAAGTATGCAATTGATCTTCTGAATCGAGCTCATATGCTGGATTGTAAACCAATCTCTACTCCACTTTCATTGAGACCAAATGATTTGCTTACTGATCCTATTCTTCTGTCTAATCCAACTGAGTATCGAAGTTTGGTTGGTGGTCTCCAATACCTCACACTAACTCGACCAGATATTACCTATGCCACAAATGTACTATGTCAGAAGATGCAGCAACCTACTCTTACAGACCTTCAGAAATTCAAGAGAGTATTAAGATATATAAAAGGTACTGTTGATCTTGGAATATTCATCCATTCCAGAAGCACTATGCATCTCTATGGTTACTCGGATCACGGTGGGCTAATTTGTTGATACTAGAAGATCAACCACTGGTTTCGCACATATCTCGGATCCAATTTAATCTCTTGGGCAGCAAAGAAGCAACCAACGGTAAGTCGATCCTCTACGGAAGCTGAGTATCGTGCCCTTGCTTCCACTACGGTGACCTCACTTGGATCGGTTTTGTTCTACGAGACATTAGTTGCCCTCTTAAACCTCCTATTCATCTATCTTTTGTGACAATAAGTCAGCCATCTCTCTCACTTTGTTAATCCCATCTTACATGCTAGAACTAAACATGTTGAAGTTGACTTCCACTTTGTTCGGGAAAAAGTTTCCTCAGGTTCATTACAGGTACGATATGTTCCAAGTAATTGCCAACTTGCCGATATCTTTACTAAACCTTTGTCACGACTAGTACATCATCATATGCAAGTCAAATTGGGAATTAGTCGTCTCTCCATTCCCAATTTGAGGGGGAATGTTAAAGAACAAAGGTCAAAACCGCAGTCTACAAATACTGATGGAAGTAAAGAAACAGAGCAAAACAAGCTGAAGCAAGAACAGAGCAAAGTAAACTGAAGCTGAAACAGGGCAGAGCTCGAAATAAGGAAAAGCAAAGGCTGAGCTGGTGATCCGTAAGAAGCTGAGGTGGCAATCCAGAAACAGAAGATTGACTGCAACTATGCCAAGAGCCGTACAAGTGTCAATATAACAGTATAGTTAGTTTGATGATTCAATCTTGTAACAAAATACTGTTAAGTTTGTTTTGAAAAGAATTTTTTGAACAAAGATATAAAAGCTTCGCTATTGTAACAGAAGCGTGCTGTCGAACAGATGATTCTCTCAATTCTCTCAATTGCTTTCATTTTCTTTGAAGTAGAACTACAGTTGATTGTATAGATTGAGAGAAGTAGAAAAAGAGAGATCTTACTTGATGTAATTGTTCGATTCAGTTCTATCAATATACAGAGTTCTTTACCTCATATGCAGTTCATCTTTGATATCTGCATCTTCACATATATTAGTAAGCAATCAGTTGCTACATGCCGCGTCTTTTTCTTCCTCTCCAATTCTTAATTTAGAAATTTATACAAAAGGGAAAGCTTCTTGTGCTTGGAATTTAGTAACTGAGCTCAGCTTTTGGAAGCTACCAATGTTGTTTCTGCTCCATGTATGATAAACCCCACCTGTGTCATCGCCTTTCTGGTACACCATTACACAATTTGAGCGAACTATAGGCTATTGTGGTAACTGTGAGAAACATTATTTGCAGAGAATGAAGGGAAAAAGAAAGAAGTGTACAACAATGGTTTTGGCGTTGAGAGTGAAGGAAAAAGAAGAAAAAGTTTAACTGCATTGGTTGGGAACTTTGTATTCTTTTTTATTTTTTGGCCGTGTGTGGGTCAAGAAGAGATCTTGGAATTGTCAGCTGGGGTCCAAAACGAGGGGACAGTTAAAGAGCACTTGAAGGTACAGCTTGCTCTTGCTGCGAGGGATATCCGATGGAGCTATGCAATCTCCTGGTCAATTTCAGCTGCACAGCCAGGGTACCAATACTACCTCTCTGTTCCTGTACATACTTGTTCTGAAACATTTTCTCTGCATAAGTTTCTATTTGCTTCTTCTCTTGAATTTCAGAGTTTCGTTGTAGTTAGTAGGTCTAGTTTAGGTTTAACATAAATAAAAACTAACGACGTTAATAAATTTGCATATCATTGCTTGCCTGCTCAATTCAGAGGTTAGAACATAGGAGCTGCAGTGTCTTGATCATGGATTCCAACAGCTGGCTTTTTCTTCTTTTCTATTTATTTTTTCAATTTTAGAGTTGCATTCCCATGGTCATATCAGCTTGGTTTTTCCTTGTTTGGCATTCATATTAGCTTGCTTAGATTCTTTCGTATGCCACTTACCTTCTTGAATTTCTGTTCATAATTGCAGTTGTCATGCCTACAAGAATAAAATCTTCCTCTGCGTTACCAGGTATGCATGTGTGTATGTTGGTGGTTCTTAATGCAGAATGTGAATATTATTTGATCAATTTGGGTTCTGAGTTACCCCTTTCTTGGCTTGCCTTGAGATATGAGAAGTGAAGTGGTTTGAGACTCGTCATGTTTCTTCTAGCTGAAATATGTAAATACGTAGAGTTTTGTGCAGGGTACTGGAATGGGGTGGCGGGTATTATAATGGTGACATAAAAACCAGGAGGACGACACAAGCTATAGAACTCGATGGAGGAGACACTATGGATTTGGATAGAAGTGAACAGCTACGAGAGCTATATGAATCCCTCTCAGGCAGCGAACCCAATCCACAAACTAGTAGAAGGCCTTCAGTTGCCTTGTCCCCAGAAGATCTTGCCGATGCAGAATGGTATTACTGTTTGTATGTCCTTCATCTTCAACATTGGCCAATGGTAAATTCCTTTCTCACAAGTAGTGATTACTAAGACCACTGGATGCCATGTCATGCCTTTTTGAATAAATGCCAACATTTGGAACAGGTAGAGTGGCTGCGCCAAGGTCATGGGAAGATAAATCCGACAATTGACAATTTTTTCTAAAAGGTTCGCAGGGTTCACGATTTCCAAATTGACTTGATGGTTCAATGCGTGATGAGAGTGAAGTAGAGTTGAAAGCCTATGGCATTCTCCTAGGTTGATGTCTTGTTTTGTTTAGTATCTTATGAATCATGTTTCTTCATGCCATTCGTTAGACGGTTGTAGGAACTTGCAAAATTGTATCCTGCAAGAGCTGCTACAAGAGGATGTTTCTTTTTCTTCAATTCACTGCTTGGCGTACCCCACTACTATGCAACTATGCAATACTGAAGAAATTCTTTCTATACTATCCATGGTCGTAACCATCAACTTCAGAAACAAAAGGCAACATTAAGAGATGCTAGATAAACATATTGTTAAAAATTTTGGATATGTGCATGCGGAAGCATGATTTTGGTATTGATTATAGTTTTGATTAGTGAGTATATAATATAATTTGTAGTGGATGGACAAGGGACAAGACAAGATAATTGAAGGATATAGGACATGAGATATGAGGGAAAATAGTTTCATTAGTTGAACAAAATAGTTTGATGGAGGTACACTAAAGATCTAAGACCTCTCACGGTGGAGGGTTCACCTCACACATAAGGCGAAGGGTTTACCTCTCACTTCTCAAATGATGCACTATAAGGCTATTTATAGGCGTAAGTCACTGCCTTATTCTACTGACTTAAGTGTATAGAAAATAATATAAAATTTCAGCTTGCTTCTTTATCTCCTGCTAGTTGCGGCTAGTCAAAGTCCAAGTTGGGCTTTGCTTTCCTTTTCTTCTTTCTTCCAGATCTTCTCATTGCTTCTCCCTTATTCTCCATTTTTCTATTCTCTGCAGCTCTTTTTGTTGACTTTAGTTTACTTCTCTAACTTGACTTCTTGCTGCCCACGTATTCTTGCTGCCTACGTAGTAGCAGAAACTTATGAGAGTCTTGGCTTGTCTTTTCTTGCATTTCACGTTCACTGTTGCCGACTTGTTCCTTCTCCATTAAGTTAGTAGTTTTTCTTGATAATTTTAGAGAAAATTGATCATAATTTTCAACACGTATATACACACAAACGTGACTTTTTGCTTGGAGACGACATGCATGTAACGCTAAAGAGACGCAGGATAAACATATATATGCGCAAACGTAACTTTTTGCTTGAAGACGACATGCATATAACGCTAAAAGAGGCATCAATGCTTTGCACTCAGAGCGAGGCATTTGCCCAAAACGGAAAGCCTCAAGGCCAGACCTTCCATTGAGACTGTCGGATATCGGAGGGGACGTTGGAAAGATCTGCCTTTAAGTTGAAAGACATACGAAACTTACTTAAAACATGCATTTATCATCTTTTGAGCTGCTGTCTTCATTTCTGCATAATTTTGCGGCTCATCCATGTCGCAAGATGGTGAACATAACCGTGTTTTTTATATTCTATTCTCATTGATTATTTTACTGCTTGTTTCAAAATATTAGGAATAGCTATTCCCTGTTTGTTTCGCCCTAACAGCAACAAAGATTCCCATGCAGGGCAGCAAATGATTCACTCGGAAAAAAGAAGAAGAAAGATATAGTGCCTCAATGATGTCTATATTTTGTTTGAAATAGAGGTCATCATCGAAAAGCTGTAATACTGCCTTTCTCATTTGTTACTGATGGTAATGTTATTCGGTACTCAAGATACTAATTTAGATTAGATCATGTCAAACAGCATCATTTCAGGAGGGATCTTAACTTGCAATCGACATTTCACTCTTATGAACAAAATAGAGTGCGTAAGCAAAATAAGCCATTATCAAAATGAGCTACTGAGCCAAACCCATTTAGACGAGACCTTCAGGTCACCAAACCCATTTAAACGAGACCTTCGGGTCAATCATATGTTGAAATTTGGTATTTTCGGGGGAAGTTTGGGAGGCTCTACCGTCAAGTTCAGAACGGACATTGCCACTTCAATCGAAAGCCCAGAACTAGCAATGGGATGAGCACACAACAGCCTCACAATCATTAAGGCCTCCGCCTCTTTCTTGTAGAAATCCTTGCCGAGACTCTCGTCCACCGGAAGGTTAAAATTCCAAAACCAGCGCTGAAACCAGCTCCCGCATCACAACGCTTCCAAACCCATGGAACAAGGCCACCGTGCTCTGGTAGTTCCAAGTTGGAGACTCTTTTCCCACATAATATTTACAAAAGGACCACTCCGAAACTGTAGATGTCAGATTCCTTACTTGCCTTACCCATTCGACAGTATTCCGGAACAAAGTAACCCAGTTTTCCTTTCACTTAGGTTGTATTTGGCGCTCTAGCATGGTCAACTAGCTTAGCCAAGCCAAAATCTTCCAATTTGGCCACAAAATCTTCATCGAGCATGATGTTGCTGGATTTGATATCTATATGGATCACGCATTGCTGAAAATATTTGTGCAGGTAGTGCAGCGCCAAGGCTAATCCCAAAGCGATGTTGTACCTGCTTTGCCATGTCAGCAGGGTTCTATTTTTAAATAGATGATCCTGCAAGCTACCTTTACTCATGAATTCACAAATCAGGGCGAACTTATCTGCCTCGTGACAAATAGCCTATAAGTTGCACCAAGTTTCTGTGCCTAAGTTGGCTCATCGA
The DNA here is from genome assembly GCA_014182885.2 of Eucalyptus caleyi. Lineage (NCBI taxonomy): Eukaryota > Viridiplantae > Streptophyta > Magnoliopsida > Myrtales > Myrtaceae > Eucalyptus > Eucalyptus caleyi. The sequence continues at coordinate 4,493,599 of CM024470.2, forward strand.
CTTCACCTCAGATATATACTCCTTTATCCCTTGGTGTGAATCGGAGTGTATTATCTTCACAGCAACCGGTGTGCGAGCGTCTCCTAAGTGCCTTTCGTACACATTGCCGAACCCACCTTTTCCCAGAATCCTGTCTTCTTCAAATGAATTGGTGGCGATCCGCAACTCTTCATAGGATAACTTCGTTGGTCCTCTCACTTTTTTGAACTCTGCGGTTAACTCCACTCTACGGCCTTGTTCTCCACCTCTCTCGGTCTCGATTACGTTCCCTTCGATTTCCCTAGGAGCATTATTATCCTCCGGCATATCATTGCTCGGGCATGGACGGGCGACTTTTGACCTATTACATGCCCATGGCTATGAGCAGCCACATCCACCAAGAGAAGGTAGTCTTTTCTGCCGCCCGGTGCAATAAACTGGAGCTAAATTCCCATGAGTGGACAATGTGATACTCATATGCCTCTCCAGTGGCAGCTGAGAAACCAACCTCCACCCACTCTGGCAAATATGATGGGAGAACGGTAACAATTCGAACAATATTGAATCAACGCAGCGGAATAAAATAATCTCCCATCTTGTGTAAACCTAATAGGAATCGATATAGTAGAGTAAAATAAATACCAAGCATGCGAACACAAGATGATTTTTTACGTGGAAAACTTCCTCGATGTGAGGAGATAAAAAACCATGGGACCGGAGTCCACCCAAAATTCTTTACTATCAACAAAATTGGGTGAACAATGTTCTTCTCTAGGAAATACTAGAGGTACATAGCAGCAAAGACTTCAAGAACATAATTCTTTGGCAATACACATAAACTTCACAAGAGATCAAGGATAAATCTGACCAAAAACGCAAGTTTTGATCAATTCACAAAAAACCTGATGTAGGAAGCTTCAAACGAAAATCAAACCATTCAGATTCAATAAAATTGCGCCACGAACATGCTAACAAAATTTCAGCTCAATCGGACCACGAATCGACCTCCGACGCCAGTTTGATGTAAATCAAATATTGCCACAAACCCCAGATTTTCTGTTTTCTCTTTTTCTCTTATTCTTGTTTCCTTTTTTTTTTTTTTTTTTTTTTTTTTTTTGCGGCTACCTCTTTATATAGATATGAGAAACCCTATTTCCTCATATAACTTATTATATGGGCTCAAGCCCTTTTGGGCTTTCAACTCGTGGACCTCCTTCCATAGGAGTGAACCCAGCTAACAAATCTCCCCCTCATGACAATGTGGAGGGATTCGCCATCTCTGCTATCAATTGGCAATGTTTAAGCTTCTCTCTTGGTAGAGTCTTCGTCATCATATCAGAGCTATTATGATCTGTATGAATTTTCTCAAGTTCCAACAACTTTTCATCTATAACATCTCTTATGCAATGATATTTAACATCAATATGTTTTGATCTATAATGAAAAGATGAATTTTTACCAAGATGAATTGCGCTTTGATTATCACAAAATAGCACATACCTCTTTGTTTGAACCCAAGTTCTTCTAAGAATTTCTTCATCCATAGCATCTCTTTACTAGCTTCAGTCACTGCAATAAATTCAGCTTCGGTTGTAGAAAGTACAACACATTTTTGCAATTTTGACTTCTATGATACAGTTCCACTCGCAAAAGAAATCAAATAACTAGAAGTAGATTTACGAGTATCAATATCTCCTGCCAAGCCGGAATCTGTGTATCCAACTAACTCAAGTTTCCTGGTCTCGAAACTGAGTTTCAAATTTGAAGTTCCCCAAAGATACCTCATAATCCACTTCACTGCATTCTAGTGCTCTTTGCTTGGATTTGACAAATAGCGACTAACAATGCCAATTGCGTGCCCCAAGTTTGGGCATGTACATACTATTACATACATTAAACTTCATACAGCTAAGGCATATGAAACACTTTCTATATCTTTCTTCTCTTTATCAATCGTAAGACTTTGTTTCATAATTAACTTAAAGTGGGCAGCAGGAGGAGTACTAACCACTTTAGCCTTGTCCATGTAAAATTTCTGAAGTATCTTCTCGATATATTTTTCTTGCAACAAAAACAACTTCTTAACATCTCTGTCTCGGGTAATTCTAATGCCAAGAATCTGCTTCGCCGAGCCCAAGTCTTTCATGGCAAAACACTTGCTCAGCTATTTCTTCAATAACTCAATTCTTGAAGCATTCCTGCCAACAATCAACATATCATCAACATAAAGTAAGAGAATAATAAAGTCATCATCAGGAAATTTTTGGACAAACACATAGTTATTTGATGAAGTCTTCTTATAGCCATGTTCTGAAACTTTTTGTATCACTGCCTCAGTGCTTGTTTTAGGCCATAGAGACTTTCCTTCAATTTGCACACATAATTCTCTTTCCCTTTCACTTTAAAACCCTTAGGTTATTCCATGTATATCTCTTCCTCCAAGTCACCATGTAGGAAGACTATTTTAACATCCATTTGCTCAATCTCCAAATCTAAGCTAGCTGCCAAGCCTAGTACCACACAAATAGAAAACATTTTCACTACCAGAGAAAATATATCATCAAAATCAATACCCTTTCTCTGATCGAATCCCTTAACAACCAATCTAGCTTTGTACCGTGATTGTGAAGTATGTTCATCTTGCTTCAACCTATATACCCACTTGTTCTTCAAAGCTGTTTTATCTTTAGGTAACTTCACCAATTCAAAAAGTATGATTATCATAAAGTAACTGCATCTCATCTTGCATGGCATCAAACCAATTGCTTTTGTCCTCATCTTCTATTGCTTTTGCATAGCACTTTGGTTGACCTGCATCAATCAATAATACATACTCATCTTCAGAATACCTGGTGGAAGGTCGTCGGGTTCTAATGGATCTCCGGACTTGAACATCTAGTGGAACATCTAATTGAGCCTCTAGTTCAACAATATTATTATTTGTTTCAACATGTTCAGGAATATATGCGTTATTTGGAATATTGACTTCCTGCTGCTCTTTATCAACCTGTGTAGGAATATTTGTAAGAGGAACTGGATCCAAATCAACCAAATTATCACTAACCTGTGGTGCTGAAATCATCTCTACTTTCTCAATATCCTTTATTGTTTGATCTTCCATAAACACAATGTCTCTGCTTCTTACAATTTTTATTTCAAGTGGATCATAAAATTTGTAACTAAGCATATCTTGTCCATAACTACTAAATATGCACTGTCGTATTTTCACATCAAGTTTAAACCTCTCATCTTTGGGAATATGCATAAATGCTTTGCACCCAAAGACACGCAAATAATCATAAGAAATATCTTTGCATGTCTAAACTCTATTAAGAACATCAAACACTAAAGGAATGCATGGAGTAAGATTTAATACATGCACAACTGTACTTAAAGTCTCACCCCAAAAGGATCAAAGTGGCTTTGACTATGAAAGTAAGCATGTCACCCTTTCAACCAGTGTTTTGTTCATTCTCTCAGCTAAGCCATTTAACTGAGGCGTCTTGGGAGGTGTTTTTTGATGTCGAATATCTTGTTATCTGCAATATTCATTAAAATGTCCAATATACTCTCCCCCGTTATCAATTCTGATGCATTTCAATATCTTTCCAGTCTGTCTCTAAACTAAAACTTGAAATTGTTTAAAAGTATCTAATACTTGATCTTTAGTTTTCAATGTATGAATCCAAATTTTTCTTGAAAAATCATCTATGAAGGTAATAAAATAAAGAGAGCCACTAAGTGATTTTGTTTTCATAGGACTGCAAACATCATAATGCACTAAATTCAGTATACCTAACTTTCTTGAAAGAGGAGAGCTTTTAAATGCAACTCTGCTCTGTTTTGCTGTTAAATAGTGAACACACTTCTTTAGCGCCGAACTTTTCAATCCTGAAAGGAGCTTCTTCTTGGCCATAACTCAGCTGCATCTTCGCTGTCTACTGAATTAATTTTGTCTTTGGACAACTTTGCCTGCATAATGTACAACGAAAAATATTTTTCACCTCTAGCAACAACAAGAGAACCTTTGGTGAGCTTCCATTAACCATTACTGAAGGTGCTGCAATACCCCCACATCATCCAATTTGCCTGTAGAAATCAAATTCAAGCGGATATCAGGTATATGTTTAACATTATTCAATACTAACCTTATGCCATTGTTGGTTTCTAGGCACACATCACCGATGCCTACAGCTTGAGCTAACTCATTATTTCCCATCTTCACAGATCTGAAGTCACTTGACCTGTGTGATGTAAAGAAATCTCTACAAGACGTAGCATGAACGGATGCACCACTATTAATTACCCAACCGGTCTCATGAGATACAAAATTCACCACATCATCATAAAAAATAATGAGAAAGTCTTCTTTAAGTGCAGCAACATGATTGTCATCACTGTCATTATCATTTTTTTTTCTCTTTATCTTTATTTTTTAACTGACGACAAAACTTCTAAATATGTCATTTCTGATGACAATAATGACACTTAACATTAGCAAATTTATTATACTTACCTCTGCTTTTATTTTGACTTTTATCTCTATTTCTCGGATCTTGAGACTCATTTTTTCCCATTTTCTCAACAACCAAAGCATCAGAATGTGAAGAGGATGATCTTTGTGTCTTCATTCTCATCTCTTCATTCAAAATAATACTCTTGGCCAAATCCATGGTAATTGTACCATCTGGGGCAGAATTAGACAAAGATGTTCGGAACGTCTCCCAAGAGTCCGGCAAAGTACCAAGCAACCATAACGCTTGTATCTCATCATCAAACTTGATTCCCATCGCAGCCAACTGATTTATAATTCCTTAAAAAGAATTTAAATGATCAATCAAACAAGTATCATCATGATATCTTAGAACCATCATCTGTTTTATCAAAAATAACTTATTATTCCCAGTCTTTCGAGCATATAACTGTTTGAGCTTATCCCATAAACTGCATGCATGTGTTTCCTCAATAATATGGTTCAAAACATTATCATCTACCCACTGCCTGATATAACCACACACTTAACGATGAAATATAGACCATTCAACATCAGTTTTATTCTCCGGTTTCTCCTCGGTAAATACGGGCAAATAAAAATCTTTCACATATAAAAGATCTTCCATCTTCCCTTTCTAAATAAGATAATTTGAACCATTCGATGTAATCATTCTACTCATATTCGTTTCCATTGTTTAACACAAGGCAAAAAAATCAAGCAATAACCAGATCCTTTGATACTACTCTGATGGGAGAACGGTAACAATTCGAACAATATCGAATCAACGCAGCGAAATAAAATAATCTCCCCTCTTGTGTAAACCTAATAGAAATCGATATACTAAAATAAAATAAATACCAAGGACACGAACACAAGATGATTTTTTACGTGGAAAACCTACTCGATGTGAGGAGATAAAAAAACCACGGGACCGGGGTCCACTCGAAATTCTTCACTATCAACAAAATTGTTCTTCTCTAGCAAATACTAGAGGTACATAGCAGCAAACACCTCAAGAACATAATTCTTGGCAATACACATAAACTTCACAAGAGATCAAGGATAAATCTAACCAAAAACGCAGGTTGAATTGACTTAGAACCGGGGAAGGAAAAATTGATGTAGGAAGTTTCAAAAGAAAACTCAAACCCTTCAAGGACAGCCTTTTGAGAAAACTACTCAGCCCAGCCTGAACATAAGCTAACAAAATTTTAACCTACCCAATCTGCATTTCTTGGAGGATCGATCTCCGATGCCGGCCTTGATGAGAAGAAGAGGAATTTAGAAAGCCATAGAGAGGTTTTTCACAAAGCACAAACTTTACTTCAGGGGACTCTGCCCAAAACATTACACGAATATTGCCTTATATAGGCAAGAGGTTACAAATAAACAAGGACCAAGCTCACGGGTCCAGATACAAACAGAGGCACCGGAAACTTCCGAGAGGGAATTATTCGCACACTATGAACAATGATTGTACTGTGAACAGTACTTTTCCTAGCCTAGTGCCACAGTAAAAGTGAACAGTAACTTGCTACAGTGAAAACGTACGAACTCCACGGTCTCATCCGTCACGAGCATTGTAGTCATAGTCGGAGTCATCCGAGCTATATATTGTTGCTAGGCAATGTTGATCGTACTTTTGCTCAAGTGCTTCAAGGTCTTCTGGTGATAGAATCTGGTTGAGTTGGCGGGATGAGGATGCTTCTTCATGAGCCCAGTGGGATGCTTCTTCTTCTGCCCAGTTTGTGTTGTCACTTGTAGTGTTGGCAGGGATGCTTGGCTGAGGCCAATTGGTTGGCTGTGCATAAAAGGATGTGTCCATGCTTTGAGATAAGGACGAAGGTCCTGGATCATAAGGGTCTTGGGAGAAAAGACCTCCCCAACGTGCATAAGGGTCTTGAGTAGATTGGACAATATCATATGTACTTGTCATTTCATGATCTTGGGATGATGCAGCTTGTCTGCATTGCCTGAGTACTTCATTAGCTTATGGTGCTAGGTCATAATGATCCCATGCAGTGGGTACATTATAATTCCATGCATCTTCAGGAATGGTCTTGTTCTCCTGGCAGAATATTCTCTGGAGTTCTCGGTACTGGTGTTCACAACATCCAACAGGTCCTGGATAAGATTTGTGAATTCGAGCTTCTCGGCTGTTCAAGTGAGGTTTATAAGATGTGGTTCCTATATCCAGTGGGGCATCGATAATGTTACCATTATTTCTGAAAAAATACCATGGAACGTTAGAAGATCAGGGTGGTGTGAATTTCGGGGTTTAGTGTCATGGTTCTCAGTTCTTTTTCGAGGAGATGTTTCCAGTGAGTATGATGATGGAACCAATTTAGAAAATCTAAAAGATTTTTATCACTTTCTTTTTCGATGTTTCTTCCGAGCAAGAATATCCTTGTGAGATTGGCAATGAATCTTCTTGTTGGAATTTCAATAGGTATTAAGTACTTATTGGTTAAGTACCATAATAACGTCTTGAGTTGATCAGGAAAATCATCTTCCTTCCAGATAAGAGGATGAATGAATGGATAATCTGAATTTAATCCAAAAGGATAAAGAATCGAACCTCCATTGAACCTGAACAGGTCTGTGTGGCATTGCCACATGAGATTTCCAAGGTTTTCCATGAGACTGTCATTCTGGATTTACTGAATAATCTCCTGGGGATATTTCCAACTTGGCAAATCTTTGATCTTCTCAATCTTGTATTTCACGCCATAATTGAGTATATGGAAAATAGGCATCTTAATGTACATGTTGATTTCGGCTGGTGCTTTTGGTCTTGACAAGAAGTCAGCAAGCACATTCTTCTTTCTAGGAATATGTTTGGTTTCAAAAGAGTATTTTGAGAACCATTCAGCCCATCGAAGCAATTGAGAATTTGGAATCTACTTTTGTTTAAACTTGGTCATCTGAGGGAAAGATGCCATGTCTAATTCTACCAAGAAGTGATGGCCGATGAGATGAAACTCAAACTTTTTTATTCCATTTTTTACTGCCGGGATTTCTTTGAAAATGGAATGGTAATGCATTTCAGATTGATAAAACTTTTCACTTTTGTGAGCACAAAGGTGTCTCTTACCATCAATTTCTTCAAAGAGGATGGCTGCCCAGATTCATCATTAGCGTTAGTTTGAAGAATTCTTTTCCCGTTGATGGTATTTGTAATGGTGGGAGGTTTTGCATAATCTCCTTAAGCTTAGCGACTGCTTTGGTCTGAGTTTTTCCCCAAGATGGGGAATTCTTCTTCAGCATGGATTGCAAAGGAATCAAGAGCTTTGCAATACTTGGGACAAAAACCCTGAGATAATTGATTATTCCAAGAAATTGCTGAACTTGTTTTGTGGTGAAGTTATCTTCAGGAAACTTCAATAATTCTTGAGCGATATGTGGCCCTGGATAGTATGTTCCTTTGTTAAGGTGCATACCAAGGAATTCGATTTCTGTCTGGGCAATATTTATCTTCCTTTAAGAAAGCATGATACCATGTTTTTTCACGATTTCTGCAAATTGTTCAATGAGTTGACAGTGTGACTGCTCGTCAAGATTATAGAGCAGAATGTTGTCGATGTATATGGCTGCACTTGACAAAATTGGTTGGAAAATACGACACATGGCCTTTTGGAAAAGGGACGGTGCTACCTTTAAGCCAAAAGGAAGAACTTTCCACTAGAAGTGTTGGTTCGGAATACAGAATCCTATTTTGGATCTGTCTTCAGGATGAATGCCTAATTGCCAAAATCCGGCTTTGAGGTCGAATTTGGAATAGATGTGAGCCTTGGTTAGGCTAGTAAAGAGAGAATCTCTGGATGGTAAAGGGAATTTATCATCTTGGAGAAAAAGGTTGAGAGGTTGATAGTTGATTACCAGTCTCATTTTTTCTCTGTTTTGCTCAGCACACTTATTGACATAAAAGGCTTCACAAGCCCATTGAGAATTGGAGATTTCAATAAGGCCTTACTGTAATAGTTCTGAGCATTCCCTTTGAGCTAAAGCCAAATGTTCTGGCTTCATTCCTATGTGGCTCGCCTTTGTTGGATTTATATCTTCATTTTTCTTAAAGGGAAGGCGAACAAAGAACTTTGAATTTTCCCATAAAGGATGGGAACACTTTTGAGCAAATTTCAAATGGGATTCCGAACAAGATTCTAACAATTTTTGCATAATTTGATCTAATAGACTAATCTGAATGGAAAAGAGTCTCTGAATATTGACGAACTTAGAGAACTAATCTTTATACCTAAGACATTTTTCCCGGAATGATACGAAGCTGAGAGATTTGAGTCATGATGTCCCACCCAATTATCAGATCTTTATTGGGGAGACTCGATCCAAAAAATTTTGTGGTTAAAGAACACTGGGGAAAGAACTGAACAGTTATGGGGGTGGTTCTCACATTTGTTGAGAATGTGTCTCCTGAGGCAGAGTTGAAATATCGGACATAAGGAGTCCAATATTCTTCAGGAAGAACTTTAGTATCGAGGATGGAACAACTTGCTCCAGTATCAATGAGAGCAATAACAGTGATAGGTTTGGCAAACTTCGATATGAGAATTTTCACAGGAAAATGGGGACAGTGAGTTTGACTTGAAAATATGTCAAGGTTTGGTTCTGAAGATGTGGGGGATATATGAAAAATGTCTTTAGACTTTGAGTCTGACTCAGATTCACTGGAAGTTTGGTAAGAGGGAATGACACAAAGAGTTTGTTCAGACGGTTCTTCATCAACACAGAATAAGGATTCAATATCATCATTTTCAAGAGAAATACCTGTTTCATTCTCAATGTGATGAATTAGACGATTCTGACATTTTCTCGCTTAAGGACAATTTTTGGCAAAATGTCCTTTCTGATTGCAGATGAAGCAACGATTTGATTTCTTATGGCCTGTGTGATCCTTCCTCTTGCGTAGGTATCGTCATTTCTTCTTTTTCCGAAAGTGCTTGGGGCCATGTTTGGATTTTTTCATCCAAAACTTCTTGAAGTGTTTCTTTTTCCGAGAAAACGTACCACAAGTACCATCACAGTCTTGTTTTGAACATTTGATCTTTAGCTTCTAGCGAGAGCAGGCTGTCTCGAGACTTTTGTCATCTGTGATGTAGGTACGAACCATCTGGGCTTTAAGCACAGTTCTTCAAGGCATAGATGGATTTCTTGTTGTATTTCTCCCAAGGGAATATCTTGTATTCTCCTTTGTCTTCCAAAGAAATATCTTTCAACCATCTAGGATAATTCTTTAGGAATGGAAGTCAGGAGGACATGTTTCAGATTTGGATCAGCTCCAATCTGATAGAAAAGCTGAAGCATTATTCGATAATGCTTATCAAGATATTTCTTCTGGAGAGAACAACATTTTCTTTTGAAAAATTCTCTTCTTTTCATTTCTATGAGGTCAGTGAGTTTTCCCACAAAGATATGATATAGGATGGTGATGGCGTGGCTGAAATCAAGTGACATTAGAAAATGAATTTGATCTTGTTCTGAAACTAATTTCCACCAAAGTTTGAGACTTCCTGAGAACCTCGTAACAAAGTTGTAAAGGACATCATTCATATCATGGTTGGTAATAGACTAAGTATTCAACCAAGTATGAAATTCTTCAAGTCTTTCTGGCCATTTGTGATAAGGAATATCATCAATGGTGAAAAAATGTTTTGATACCATGGACACATGCTGTCCGGGATTGTCTGTCTGAACATTTTTTGGCTCAAAATAATTGGATTCCATCTCATGGTCTGGAGGGTCAGCCATGAATATTGACAAAGTGATTGGTTCAATAAGGAGGGAATCAACTGTAGGAATTGAAAAGGATGAGGAGGACGAAAGGGATACTGAATCGGATTCAGTTTCAAAGATGCTAGGAGAAGTCTGTTCAGTTGGAAACAGAATCTGATTTTCCGGAATGGCAGGATCAGGTTGTTGGATAATAGGGTCAGGTTCCTGAGTACCCAAATCCTTTAGAAAAGATTCTAATGGATTGGATAACATCATCTGATCTGGCCTTTCTTTTATAACAATCGAACTTGATTCTGTAGGCATCTTCTCTTTTCCTTTGTCTTTCTGCATATTTTTTAGACGATTTCGTAATTCTGCCATATTTGGTTCTTTTATGAAAGAATCTTCTGGGATGGCAGAAAAAATGGACGTCTGGGGTTATGGAGGCAAATACCCAGTTCTGACAGTAGTTGTAAAGGGATCAAAAGGTCTGAACCTTCCTTCTTCAAGGAGTTGGATTTACCTCTTGAGTTTTTCTATTTATGGCTTTGGGCTCTCCAAATGATGATACCCTAAATGTTGTCCTGATTCCAAGGCATTTAGCCTCTTTTGGAATTCAGAAATCATTTTCTTGGTGGTCTCATCATACTTTCGAAGATCTTGTTGCACACTTCCAATCTTGGAATCAATTGCTTTGAAAGCATTTTTTTGTGCTAACAGAGTCTCCGATTGCCAATTTAGAACGGCTTCAGCAACAGGAGTCTTTCTCTATCTCTCATGTTCATCCACATCAGTGGGGGTAGGAATCTTAGGAACATGGCGGTATCTGCCATGTGAATCAATAAACTCTTCTGAAGCAGGAAACGAGAGTTTAGGACTTTCTCTGGCCAGAGGAGGAAAGTCAGTTTCATGGAACATGGCGATAGAAAAAGTGGGTGGTGTTTCTGTTGGAGCTTCAAGGGGGTAAGAGTGCTTCTTAGCCCGTTTTAGGATTGGCTTGTAAAACGGAGAGAGAACTTGTTTTTTCTGGGGAGGAGATGGTGGGGATGATTTTGGTGGATCTGATAAAGCTTGGGATGTAGTACTGAACTCTGGTGGAGGATGTGGTGCATACGAAACCATGAACTGGTATTTATCACATTTACCAAAAGTATCAACGGATGGATCTCCGTTCAAGTACCTTTGGTACACCTTATCCTTTGGCCTTTTTCGTCGAGGTGGGGATCTTGCTAAAGGATCTACCTCGTCAAGGGAGTTTGTACAATAGGAACATTGGCAAAAATGATCCCATAAACAATGACCATAATTGTCTTTGTAGTAATGGACAGGATGTCCATCACTATTGAAGTGTCGAACAAGCTTTTTTGGATCTGGCTCGGAAATTGATTGTGGAACGCATGGTTCAATCATGAAGAGGGTCTGGAAGATAGAAGGACTTTCTTCCTTTTCTTTGCCAAATTTGATGGAAACAGTTCCATCTTTTTTTCAGACGAATTCAGAGTCTGTAAACTGGAAAGGCTTGTTATGATGATGTAGCTTTTCATAGTTGGTAATCCAAGTCTCTGGAAGGAGCTTGGCCAGCGTATGCTTCGGGATTTGTCTAGGAACATGGATGCATGATGCCTGATCATTTTGCATGGAGATAAATAAAGCATCTTCATTACCATTGTTAAAGTTGAGGTCAAGAGCATGATTCTGCACTCAATAAACCATCTGGTAATGTAGAGTTGCAGCTACAGAGTCAGCAGTTTGAGGGGCTCCAGTGAGCTGAACTTGGACTTTTAAGAAAGAAAGTAGTTGGGGATCTGAAAGAGCGATGTTGAAGTTTGGATACAAAGTCACAAAGACTGTTCCGGCGTTCAAAGTGGTTTGGACAATACCAATACAAGCATGTTGGTATTGTAGAAACCTAGTATCCAACAACGCTATTCTTGCCACAACTGGCAAACCTTTACGACCATGGAAAGTGAGAGCAAGACGAACAGCTCCATAATGGACATGAGAATATCCCTGTTGAATCCATTGTCTGGGAAATTCTGGAGGGATCTGGAGAGTAACAAAGTACTCCTTTTCAGTAGCAGGAATGGGATGCTAGTCAAATTTGGAGGACTGGACATATTCCTTTACTTGCTTTGGAGTTTGATGAATAAGTTGGCGGATGGAGCGGATAAGTGAGAATGACGAGTTGGGTTTAGCAAAGGCGGAGTAAGGATTCATGAGAGGAAGTTGAGTTTCTGAAATCTTGGTTTCATCGCTAAGAGAGACTTCATAGAGATAATCTATCTTAGAAGCATTGGAAACACAAAACTCTGGAGGGGTTGAGGATGAAGAAGAAGGGACAAGAGAAACGGGTGCTTCGAGGATTTCTAGATCTGTAGACATAATGTGAAGAGTTCTTCTCAGCACTGGATTCACCTATCAAACGCATGGAATGGATAACATTAAAAACGCAACCATGGCTCTGATACCATGAATAGACCTAGACTTAGAACCAGGGAAGAAGAGTAAATTTTCTGCAAGTATGCCTTCCCACAGTGGGCGAACAACTCCCGTTCAAGCCCTTCAGGGACGGCCTTTTAGCAGAAAACTACTCAGCCCTTTAGTTTAGAGCCTAGAGACACTCAGAGATGCCACCTGATGTAGGAAGCTTCAAACAAAAATCAAACCGTTCAAATTCGATAAAATTGGGCCACAAACATGCTGACAAAATTTCAGCTCAATCGGACCACGAATCGACCTCCGACGCTAGCTTGATGTAAATCAAATATTGCTCTAAACCCCAGATTTTCTACTTTCTCTTTTTCTCTTGTTACTGTTTCCTTTTTCTTTTTCTTTTTGCGGCTACCTCTTTATATAGATAGTGAAAAACCCTATTTCCTCATATAACTTATTATATGGGCTCAAGCCCTTTTTGGGCTTGCAACTCATTGGGCCTCCTCCATATAGGAGTGAACCCAGCTAACAAAATACTCACTGATGTTAAGTGGGGCATAGTGAAGACTGACTGAGTTAGTGGAATTATCTGCATCCATCAAGACCACACTCAAATTTCTTGACTGCGAATCGTACTTTATCGAAGCGTTAACCTGCCATTCATGATTTTGTCGGCCAACCATGGGACGGTGACATTGACCACGGACCTGAGGCCTTTCACATCTATACCAAGATGTGGAGCGTCCGGATCCCAGGCATTCTCGAAAGTGTTGACCTCGACCGCAACATAAGAGTCATTGGGAAGACCTAGCTGGCCTCGTTCCAAGCTGCCCGGCATGCTCAAGCCCCCGAGTGACAAAAAGGTCAGTCCGTCGCCAGAATTTTTTCTACATTGAGAGTCGATGCTAAGCATAAACCGGGCAGCCAAATCCGCCACATTCCTGTGGCCTCGTCCCAAAGATGCACTTTCTCGGAATATGTAGCTCGGCCACTAATGCCATTGAGGCTCTAGTTGGGTTGGCAGAGGCTGAGATGTAGGTAAGGAGACAGCACAGAGGCATTCCTCTAAAAGTTTAAGAGCTTGAGGCTCTAAGGGCCAAAAGATGGGAAATTGAAAGATGTGTTGTCAAAGTTTGTAGCCGAAGCTGAAAAGGGTTTGAGCAGAGAGATCATCAAGACCAGTACTAATGGGGATGTGAGTGCTTGAGGCTGATCTTCATGCCTTCCAAAGCTTTTCATGTTGGATGTTCTTAATTTGTTGCACATATGGTTACTGCTTTTGAACTCAAAAGCACCGTTTGGAGCCGCAACTGGCAATTCGACATCTCGATCCATCATTCTCACCATATGGCTTTGATTATGTTGAGAAAACTCCTACCAAGTTTTGAAGTTGACAAAACTTTCTGCTTCTATTGTCTTTGCTTCTGAGGAATTTTCAAAGGCTCTTAACAATACGTTTCCAGAAGTATATCCCTCTTTGATGACCCCAAAACGAGAATTAATTTAGAACCAGACCGAGTGACCGAGTGATGTTGTGACACAAATCAAGAATAAACTTTGTCTAGTAACAATTCTTCAACGACTATCTTTTGGCCAAGAATTTTACTTACCTTATATATTGACAAAATCAATCTTGAATATAAGTTTTATATAAAGAAGCATCACTTATGAAAACTAAGATTCTGATTGTATAGGCGAACAAAATCAAGTGAAATTTTCATTCCTGGCTTCAACGACCACATAATCTCCTTAAATGATTCTGTCCAACGGCTTGATTAAAAGAATTTCCTACCGAGAATGTCAACGTCTAATGTTGCATGGAGGAGTATTTAAAGGAAAGTCATTCATTCAAGTTGGTAACGTGAAATTAGAATTCCAAAATCTGAAACTTCTCTCAATCACTTGTCTTTGTCTGTGAGCATTACAAATTGCAATCAAGAGAGAAATACACAAAAAGAATGTCTTAGTGAGCTAGAGAGATCCTGAGTATTTACACTCATAAGTTATAATCTTTTATTGATAATATAGTGAAATCCAACTAGTATATTGTCAATGTGGGAAAGTGAACGTAGCTTAATCTAAGCCAAGCCATTACAAAATTCATGTACAATTTTCTCCTCTCAATTCTATTTATTTTAAGTCTATTGTACACTTTATGGTTAAAAAGTCTAGTGTTCATCAAAATTGATTATGTTTTTATCCAGACTTTACTTGCAACTTATTTTACTTTGAGTTTATTTGTCAAAATTTCTTTTAAACACCTTTCACCCCCTCTTGGTGTTAGATCTAAGTGGTGCGGCCACCAAACTCCCGTGACGATGAAGTGACAATTTACATGGTGAGCCCGACTCAAAAACTGAAAAGTGCACTCGCTAGGCGGATTCGATTGGAACCTAGAAATAGACTCGACGAACAGCCTGTTAATAATAAAGACAGCAGAAAGTGGTTGAGAATGGCCGGCTGTAACGTCTGGTTTATCTTATGCAGGAGGATGGAAACAAATTACAGTTGGATGATTGGGTGGCGGATTTAAAAATAATTAAGGCCATCATCACACGAAAATGTAGATTAGTGATACTTTAATGAGTCGAGTCTTCCTGTTGTACTCTTTATTGATGTGAAATCAAATTAAATATAGAAGAATTGAGCTCTTATTGTGTCTTTTTTGATGAATTTAAGAGAGCGTAGCCAAGTCTTCCTAATGCTAATTAAAAATGTTACCATGCAAGGCAAGTAAGACTTGTAACTCATTAATAAATTTAAGGAAAAACAAATAAAGTTAGTAACTCCTGTGAGAATTGATAACTCAAAACTAGTTAGTAACTTAATTGGAGAAAAGTTGGTTAGTCATACAAATAAAGGCTAGTAATTTCATGTCATAGTTTGTGCATATAAGCAGTTGATATGAAAGGTAAATAAAAATTAGTAAATAATGAGAGAAGTTTCTTTTTTCGTCAAATATAAGAGGAATTGACAAAGGCCAAAATAACAACGGTATCTAACTTAAATAAGAGTTGGTAAAGTAAAACTATGCGAGAACTTTATTAGCAAAAAGTTAGAAATCACTTTAATTAAGGTTGCCAGTTTTTAAAAGAGTTGGTATAACATCTCAATAAATAAGGCAAAAAAAAGTGATAACTCGTTGGTAAATTTAAGTAAATAAATAAATAAAAGTCAGTAGCAATTCAAATGAGAGCTAGTAATCAAAAACTAGTTGGTAACTTAATTGGAGAAAGGTTGAAATAAGTCATACAAATGAATTTTGGTACTTTTACGTAATTGTGTGATTGTAAGTTTATGCAGTTGGTTGAAAATGTAAGAAAGTAAAATAGGTTTATGATATCATAAGCCCTTTTTGTAAGGAACAATAGAACTTTTTTTACTAGCAGAGATAAGAGAAAAAAAAATAAACTTTGTTAACTTACTCAATAAAAGTTGGTAATGCAACACAAGTCGGAAACTTGATTGAAGAAACAATGGTAATTACTTTAATTACAGTTGGCAATTTTTAAAATAGTTGGTAAATATTACTTTTGGTATGTAAGACAAATCAAAATTGATAACTCAATAGAAAAGTCCGTAAATTCAAGAAAAAAAAAAAGGACACTGATAAGCAACCCAAATGATAAATTAAAACTAATAGGTACTTTAACGGGAAAAGAGTTATGAAGTCACACAAATAAAAATTTGTAACTTCATAATAAGGCATATGTAAGAAATGACAAATAAAAGTAGTTAAATGATTAAAAGAGATTATAATAAAAAAAAAAAATGGGTGTGTGCTACAAAAAATCTTAAACTAGTAGAGGTAACACCACAAAAAATCTCAAACCAATGCACATATGGCACATCTAACCAAAATTACCTTTTTTTTGCCACCAAGAATCACAAACCTATACACCTTTGCTACATTTACTCTAAACTAATTTTCATGTTACAAAAATGCTCAATTTGGTACACTTATAATAAATCTACCAAAATCTAAATACAAAATCACAAATGTATCATTTTGGGATTTTTTTAAATGTTTTTAAGCCTTTAACTCAAATTTAGTTGGTAGTTTACTAAAAAAAAATTGGTAAGACATTCAATTAAGATTGGCAATTCCTTTAAGTTTAAAGCGTAGGAAAGAAATGCAATAAAAGTTGGTAAAAAAAATAAGAGAAGTTGGTAATTTGAAAATTGTCAAAAAGAATTAATAATTTCATAGTCGTGTTGGTAGGTCTACACTAAGTTATCGAAAATCAGGTGAATGGTAATTTCTTTTTACCAATATTTTTTTTTACACTTACCAACTCTTCTATAAATCTATTAGCACAGAAATAAAAAGAGGTCTGCTTTTCTAGGAAAAAAAAAATAGATTCATCCTAATGAATTGAGGTCCACTTTTTTTTCACTTTTCGTATCGAAATGATAGGGATATATAGATTTCAATTTGGAGAAGGTACAAACGAAAGATACAAAAAAGTTGGAGCTTTCGAGTAGAAGATGATAAATTGCATATTAATGTACGAATTGAATAAAGAAAGTA
Source organism: Eucalyptus caleyi (assembly GCA_014182885.2). NCBI lineage: Eukaryota > Viridiplantae > Streptophyta > Magnoliopsida > Myrtales > Myrtaceae > Eucalyptus > Eucalyptus caleyi. The sequence goes on from CM024470.2 coordinate 4,510,764, forward strand.
TCAATGCTCACATTACATAAGAACACAACATATCAATTAGGGGTGAGCAAAAGAATTAGACTGAATTGAGAACCGGAACTAATCGGTCAATTCTTGTTGGTTCATGATTCCTAAAATTTGACCACTAGGACTGGATCGATTTTTTTAATTCTTCTCATTCCAAATGTCCAAAACCTTAATTCCCATTTATTTCTCGGTTAGACTCAGTCATGCACGCTCGCCTGCTCATGCCTCTCACTCTCAATTCTCTCAATCTCAGTCACGCAGCACTCACACCTCCCTCCTAGCCCACCGCCTCTCAAACTCGGTTCTTATGATTATTATAGCTTTATTCATGGATATGATCATCATGTTTAGCTTATCAGGAACTTGTTCAATTAACATAATTCATGTAGCAATTTAGACTATGTAACAACATTTGCAATCTTACAAGGAATAAAAAAAAAAGGAGATGCGACCGGTTCTTGGAAACAACCGTGAATCGGACTGGACCGATCGGTATGTGGCAGAGGATATGGAAGACGGGAGATGCTTTCATCCAATGTTCACTGGGCTTTATCAAACACCAATAATTTTGGGCCAAGACTTACTCCTACGTACTCTAGTCTCCGGTTGAACATTTCAGGAATCTTTTTTTTTTTTTTTTGGGTAAGTATGTAGCAGAGGATATGGGAGACGTGATTGCGCATGCAATCGCATCCACATGCATGCATACCCCATTTTTTTCCTTGTCGAAAGAAAAATGTCATACATATATTAAAATAATACTCAAAAAGTATATAGAAGACTTTCAAAAAAGTAAATAATAAAGTATAGTCTGCAACTAAAACTACACTATTTGCCATTGTAACATTAGCTGCCGATCACTAGATTTAACGATACTCCATTTGCAACGGCTTGCGGTGCACGTCTAGATTGAATGTCCTCATTACCATCTTCATGCATAGATACAAAAATCAAAATATTGAAAGAATGCATATCAAATATCTATTAGGAGCTCCTAGATCTATATCTAAATCTAGTTTGAGGAAGTGAAACCCCCTAAACTTGGCATAAATTTAAATTGGGAGAGGAAATGAGACTAATCTCAAAGTGGTAGCAGAGCCACACTACGAACATTCTCCTCGATGACTATCGACTAGACGAATGGCCAAATGGATTCCCACATTCACCAAATTCATGCGGTTTAGTCAGTATGACTGACGTTCACAGTGAGAACTACATAAAATTCCGATAAATCAAAACTACAATTACACTCAAGTCGCTCCAACGTTCATCATGAGAACTGCATAAGATTACAATAAATCAAAACTACAATCACACTCAAATCACTCAAATACTTTTAGTATTTCTCATCTATCAATTACACCTATAATTCATATAGTCTTTAGCTACATAATTCCTCACAAAATAATACTTCTATATCACAAAAGAATTCATAAATTTTACTACAAGATTAAATAGGCTTGAACACTCTCCGATTGTTTAGAGGTAATTCAAGAAGAAACCAAATGTTCTTCACAACAAAGACATTTCTAATATATATATACAGACAAGAGTTGGATTCAAAACACGAAATCTTTTCAAATAGGAAAACTACTTATATTAAGAAATTTTCCGTTTCAAACTTAAATACGAGACATATTTAAAAAAAAAAAAAATCTTGTTGCAAACTACTTTCTTTTCTTTTCTTTTTTTTTTTTTTTTAATTATCCTACACATTGTTGGAAAATTTCTGAAGGCCACAGGCAATCGTCCAAGCATTACGTGCCAGGAAAACCCCAAATCTCTTGCGCGAATGGTAGTAATCATTTGATGGTAATTGATGTACGTTTGTTGCTACACTTTCTTCATTAGCCATCATTGGTATGCGTATTTCTTTTGCCCCAATTGGCCTTCGATATTGTAAAGATAAGTATACTTAAAATCTTAAAACTTATCACGAAAATACAATTGAGTATTAAAACTTTTAAAAAATATAATCAAATTCTAAGACTTATCATAAAAGCACAATTGAGTCTTAAAAATTTCATAAAATCCAATCAAGTCTTAAAACTTGTCAAGTCAATGCAATCAGCACCTAAAATTTATTAGCATTTTTCATTTATCGAGTTAAACAGAGTTAATTGAAAAATCCGATTGCACCAACTTGACAAATTTTAGAATTTAATAGTACTTTTTGAAAACTTTAGTACTCAATTATACTTTCGTGATAAAGTATAAAATTTTCAACACACTTATCCCTATATTATAAGTACAATAGATCACGAGGGATGTATATATCAGTTATGTATCACATCTATCATGGGCTCCATGAAATTTTTTATTTCATGACGTCTCCAATATGGAAACTTCGTGAGCAATTATTATTATTTTTTCTTTTTGTCAAAAGAGTCACCGATGATGACGCAAAGGCGTTCGTGATATGTAGGACCACTTGTTCCAAACCAGATGCCAATTTCGTTACTCTTTGCGTGCGTGTCATTATTCCTTAGGAGAATGATTGTGGACGACGTTGGTGGACAGATCAAGTGGATTATCATCGAAACGATTTCGACCCGTTTCGAAGTCTCGCAGCTTCTTCGTCGCGGATTTCTTCCTCGAAAAATCAGAGAATATACCATCGGCGCGTTAAGAGATGGTTATAAAAGCAATGTCATCCGCCTTTTGAGAGGATCTTGCTGTCATCCTAGACCCCTCAAAGATTTAATCAGCATTTAGCATCATCTCCTTGTGCTGTGTTAGAAACGATAAGGATTGGGAAGAGAATGAGACCGAGAGCGATTCGATTGCACCTGGAAAAAAGCTGTCAAATCATCTTCTTGTATTCTTTTTTTTAATCCATCAAACTTCTCACAAAAGTACCGGCGGCTGGTTTCCCATAGTGAGAGGGGTAAGCGATATAGATTATCTTACTGCGTTGATTTGACTTTATTATTGATAAATTTTTGACCCACTGAATTGCTTCATTACTATATTTGATACATTTGAATCTGGAGAAACCCAAGTTGCAATACAGAGGATTCAGATTACGAACTCACCCCACTATACGAAGGCTTAAAGAAATAACAGAACTCATTCGATTGAGTTCGTGATATAGAGACACATTCAACCTCTTGACTTAAGCTTTTAGACTGAAACTTATATGGTATCTAAGCACAGGCCAAATGGTACAAATCCTTGCGCTCTTCTCTCAAACTCATCGCTCATGGTGAGCTCACTATAACCGACGCATGTTAGGAGCATTGCCTATTTTATAAACCGAGCCAATCATGCATGTGTAAGGATTAATTTAACTTAAATACACGGTTATGATATATATATATATAAGTATGTATGTATGTAACTTGAATACACCGTTATAATATGTGTTATATATATAGTTGCCCTTCATCTATTTGCTCGAGTATTTAGGTGAGATTTTCTTGCGTAATTTAACTGATGTTAGGACTTATAGGATTTTTCACCACATTTATATGCAAAAATTGTCGTGTACACTTTTATGTGAACTCAGTTTTTTAACTCTAGAGTGTATTTATCTCAGGAAAAATTTCATAATAAAAGAAAATGTTTCCAATAATTTGTTTTGTCAAAAGATATTTTACTCTTTTCAAGTTATAAAATTTATTTTATAAACTTTAAGCATGCATATTTTCTTTGACCGTATATGGTTTTCCATTTACTAATCATTTTCAACAAACAAATAAGTGCGAAAGTCTACAAAATTAATTAGCAGAAAATTCATTCACTCAAATAAATATCCTTAATTTGAGTCTAATCTTACATGTGGGTTGAATTTCTAGTATATTATCAAGCAGGCTTTGAACATAGTGAACGGATATACGCAACATTCTCTCAATATCTACGACCAAATTAGAACTATTTTCCGTCTTTTGCTTATTATAACCTACCAAATCCCCCTAACCAAATCCAGCATATGTTTTGAAAAAAAAAAAAAAATCCAGCAGATGCGACCGGATCATACGTTCTCGATCTAAACTATAAGTTACGTGACCCAAAAAGAAAAAGTAAAAATAAAATTATCACGAGTCTGCAAATGCTTAAATGCTCCTGAGACCACTCTTCCCCCGCAGGTCGCGCCACCTCCTCTGAAACGACAATCAGTATCGCATGCGATTTCAAAACAAGAAGTGAGAAAGCTGAGACTCCAAGAACTCCGAGAACTTCAAGCTTCAATATGTACGTGCAACGTGAATTGCGTTCATCTTCTAACTCTCTTCTTTTGAAGCTTCAATATGTACGTGCAACGTGAATTGCGTTCACTTCTAACTTTTGAAGCTCTCTCTCTCTCTCTCTCTCTCTCTCTCTCTCGAGTGAGTTTGATTTTCTCTCTTTATCGTGTCTGAGCGGTGAAAAAGATTGGCAAAACCAACAGCGAAAGAAAGAAAGCAGTGACCCGGCTCTCTTTGTAGGACCAAGCGTTTCATTTCAACTTTGTTGCCTTTTCTCTTTTTATTTTCTCCGTAAAGAACGGATCTTTGGTTGGTTTCCAACTTGGTTTATAGAATTCAAGAACTGCAGAGGCTAAAAGATCTTCAGTTCGTCCTTTGCTTTATATTCATATATAAAAAAAAGGGAAATTTATATTGAGGGTCAGTGCAGCTTCTCCCCACTGCTCTGCTGTGATTAATGGCTCCACCTTATCTTGAGTATGTGTATTATGATGAGGCCTCATAACTCAGCATGAGATCTTGTTTCCAAGAATTGTCCCGTGAGAAGATTTGTTTCGTTTCTTCTTTCTTTTTGTTCCTTTTTTTTTGTCTTTTCTTTGTTGATTGATTTACATTAGTACACAATCAGTTGCTACATGCTTCTTCTTTTTCTTTCTATCCAATTCTTGATTTAGAAATTTATACAAAAAGAAAAAGCTTCTCGTGCTTGGGATTTAGTAACTGAGCTCAGCTTTTGGAAGTTACCTATGTTGTTTGTGCTCATGGATGATAAATCCCACCTGTGTCATCACCTTTCTGGCACATCATACACAATCTGAGACAATTATACGCTTTTGTGGTAGCTGTGAGAAACATTATTTGCAAAGAATGAAGGGCAAAAGAAAGAAGTGAAAAGCAATGGTTTTGGTGTTGAGAGTGAAGAAGAAAGAAGAACAGGTTTGACTGCATTGGTTGGGAATTTCGTATTCATTTTTTTTTTTTTTTTTTTTTTTTGCTTGGTCGAGAAGAAATTTTGAAAATGTCAGCTGGAGTCCAAAACCAGGGGACAATTAAAGAGCACTTTAAGGAACAGCTTGCTCTCGCTGTGAGGAATATCCAGTGGAGCTATGGAATCTTCTGGTCAATTTCGGCTGCGCAACTAGGGTATGCTAATAGTCACATCTCTGTTCTTGTACATATTTCTTGTAAAATATTTTTCAGCCTAATTTTCTTTCTAAGGTTGCTTGCTCTCCTGAAGTTCGGAGTTTTGATGTAGTTAGTAGGTCTAGTTTAGGTTTAACATAAATAAAAACTAACAATGTTGATAAATTTACATATCATTGATTGCCTGCTCAGCTCAGAGGTTAGAACATAGGATCTGCAATGCCTTGATCAAAGTTTCCAACAGCCAGCTTTTTCTTTTTTCAATTTTAGAGTTGCATTCCCATTATCATGTCAGCTGGGTTTTTCCTTATTTGGCATTCATATTAGCTTGCTTAGATTCTTTCGTATACCACTTCGCTTCTTGAATTTCTGTTCATGCCTACAAGAATAAAATCTTCCTCTGCATCACCCAGTATGCATGTGTGCAATGTAGGCGGTTCTTAATGCAGAATGTGATTATTACCAGTTTACCAGATATCAATTTTGGTTCTGAGTTACCCTTTTCTTGGCTTGCCTTGAGATATGAGAAGTGAAGTGGTTTGAGACTCGTCATGAGTTTCGTGCAGGGTACTGGAATGGGGTGGTGGGTATTATAATGGTGACATAAAAACCAGGAGGACGACACAAGCTATAGAACTCGATGGAGGAGACCATATGGATTTGCATAGAAGTGAACAGCTACGAGAGCTATATGAATCCCTCTCGGGCAGCGAACCCAATCCACAAACTAGTAGAAGGCCTTCAGTTGCCTTGTCCCCAGAAGATCTTGCCGATGCAGAATGGTATTACTTGGTTTGTATGTCCTTCATCTTCAACATTGGCCAATGGTAAATTCCTATCTCATAAGTAGTGATTACTGAGACTACTCTATGCCATGTTATGCCTTTTTCTCCTTCCTATCCCAATTTGTAAAAGCAGCTCGTGTTCAATACTGACAAGTTCACGAATAATGATTATTCACTTCATTAACCTGCAGTTTGCCTGGACAAAGTTTAGCAACTGGTAAACTAATTTGGCTATGCAATGCGCACTGTGCAGATAGCAAAGTGTTCAGTCGGTCTCTGCTTGCTAAGGTTGGTGATGATCTTATTTTAGGATCAATGTTAATTGTTAAAAGTTCATCATTATTTGATGACCCTACGTACTTATGATGGATTGTGCAATCTGACATTTCCTCTATGTGCTGATATTTTCTGTACTTTGGGGATTCCACAACCATATTCTTCAGAGCGCGTCAATTCAGGTATTATATCTGTTAGCAAAATGTTACCAGCTAAATTTCAATTGCATTCACTTAGATTCCGCACCATCAACAATGAAATGGTTCCAACACAAAAGTAGAATGACTGCTTTGTAATTTGGACAGTTTCAAAGCCTCTTCTTGACTAGATAACTCTCCTTATATCCTCTTTCTTGCCTTTCAGACTGTTGTGTGCTTCCCCTTTTTGGATGGTGTCATTGAGCTAGGCACAACAGACCCGGTAAAATGTCGCAACCCTTCATTCTATCATCTTCAGTATTTTGAAGTTGCAAATGCAGAGGAAGTCTAAACCAAGTTTCCTATTTTTCGTTGGAAGGTTTTGGAAGATCCTAATCTCATTCAACATGTCAAAACTTACCTCTTAGAGTCTTCAGACTTGAGAAGATCCGATCCTTGTGCTAGAGATAATACTGAAGAAACCATAATGATTTCAGTAGAAGCAGAGGAAGGAATAACTTCACTTAATCCCAATTCAAATGGGCTTGATCCCAACCCACAACTTGATGACTCGTGTATTATTGGAGAATTAAATGGAGTTGCTTCTCAAATACAAAGTTGGCAGATTAAGAATGATGAGCTCAGTTACCACATCCATCAATCCGGAAATTCCAAAGACTCTACTTTGCAATCCTTCTTAGAAACTGGAACAGCTATTTCAACTCCTAATTTTGACAAGTCCAAAGATCATTGGCCAGGAAACCTTCAAGAATGCAATAACGAAGAACTAAACAGGGTAGACCTTCGAGCTGACGGTTTGCACTACCAGACTGTTCTGTCATCTATCTTGAAAACCTCCAATGGATTAAGATCAGGACCACATCGTGAATGGGGTGAACCAGAGTCAGGTTTCATTGGTTGGAAGAAAGGACAACACAAATGGCAGGGGGCAAAAGGTGTTCCACAGATGCTGCTGAAGAAGATCTTGCTTGAAGTGCCTCAGCTGCATGCGAGGAGCATGCTCGACATTTCCGAAGTAAGTTGCAAGAGAGATGGGTTGTGGATGGCTTTGACAGATGAACTCAGTCCAGACCACACACTATCTGAAAGTAGGCAAAGGGAAAAGATAAACGAGCAGTTTTCTGTTCTTAACTCAATCGTCCCATCAGTAAACAAGGTATGTACATTTATATGCCTTCAACATGGGAAAACTATGATCAATTTATCATTCCATTGGCACTAGCTAAGTCATTCAAATGAATATTGTGGTATCGCGTGATCCAGGTTGACAAAATATCAATACTAGACAACACAATCGAATGTGTAAAGGAGCTTCAGAGAAGAGCGGAAGAGTTGGAGTCAAGTAGGACGTCAAATGGATTACTGGCAATCTCTGAAGGAAAACCCCAAGAAAGTACAGAGAGGACGTCTGATGACTGTGGCAATCCCAGGACGGATCTTAGCAAGCAGCCAGTAGTTAAAAAAAGGAAAGCTCACAACCGTGACACGACAGAAACAGATAACGATTATCTTAGAGAGATTCCAATTGATTATTTAAGTGTTAGCGTGAATGATGAAGACGTGCTAATTGAGATGAGGTGTCTTTGGAGGGAAGGAGTACTGCTTGAGATAATTGAAGCTTTGAGCCATTCTAGATTGGATTCTCACTCAGTTCAGTCATTGAGCAGCAACAATATTCTTTCCGTGACCATTAAATCCAAGGTATAGACTCAGGTTCAATTGCATAATCCTTATGAAGATGGCAGAAATTAACTCAACTGAGAGATTGAGCAGGATTGGACTGTGATATATTTTATACTTTCATGTTTAGTCCAGATAATACCAGGATAATATAAGACAGGTAGCAAAATAAATAATTGCTTCCCCCAAGAGAATTAAAATGTTCTATTATTGTCTTGCAGTTGCAGAGATCAACAACAACAAAAACAACAGCTGCAATGATCAAACAAGCGCTTCAAGGAGTCGCTCAGAACTGCTAAAGATCATTTCCTCACTGATATATCCCTAGGATAGCTTGACCGGCTTAAAACATAATCATTTTGAGAAGTCGTTACTGATGTTCTTCCTGATAGGATATTCTAATAAATCGAGAATGGATCTTTCCAAAATATCGATTTCATTCTCAGGGTCAGATGAAAATTTTTGCCTATGTCAGATCAGCGTCTATTCCTTCTGATGAGCTTTATTCCTGTGTATTTTGAGGAGACTTGGAGGGAGAAGTTCAAGCATTAGTTAATTGATGGAAAGAATACGGGTAACACTAGTCCTGTCAAATAAGGAAACAAAAATTCAATCATGAAAGTTTGTCACTCATCCTGGGGGACTGTCCTGCTACACATCTGTTTGGCATCGTCATTTAAGAGCTGAAATAACAAAGAAAATTACTTGCTTGTGGTGTGCATCTTACTTGAAAAGGTGATAGTCAGAAACCCAACTCAACTATAAACAGAGGCAAAAATCAGAATACAAGAAACGGAAACCGTGGAAAAACCATCAAGACTAAGATTGAAGCGAGGGGTATCAAATAATACAATGGGGGCTTTATGGGAAGGGGAGAAAGATGCTCCTTACAAGATTGTATTAGTTAATAAATCACATATTGCAGTATCATCCTTCTCAGCCAATCATAATCTCATTGAATCCATGCTTTAGCAGAGGCCAAAGAATGATGTTCCGTCTTAAAATTCCTTAAAGTAATGCAAGTTTGCCCACAGAAACATCGAGAAAAAGGACAAACCAAAGATAAAGGCGAAGGCTGTGGAGACGGAGTATAATATACCCAACCTAAAGATGATTAGGCTGATGATATTATAATATAAACTCCCCTTCATATAACTGGACAGTAAAGTAAAAGTGTGCTTTATGCAAAGATCCCTTGAAATGGTCAAGAACCTCCAACAGACATAATCAAGACCCGGGTATGGAAAAAGACAGACAAGCCCCATCTCGATGAGTTTAAAGTAGATATTTTGGCACTATAGCAGCACCTTGTTTGATTAAAGTTCTTCCTCATGTCCATCATTATGCACATCCGAAATTCAAATTTAGTCGGGCAATTTTATCGTTTATTCTTAGTCCCTATGTCATCACCCCATCGAATATGCGCCAATCTCACAAAATTGAGATGACTCCAATCACGGACCAGTTCCTGCTTCCTGGAATTCCATTACTGGTTCATTTGACATTTCCCTTCAGTAAATCATAGAACATCTTGAGATAGTCCCCACTAGATCCCTTCACAGTACCTTACTATACATAGTAAAAGATCTGGGAAAGAGAATATTCCTGCTTCTCACAAGAAGCAGCTACTCAAAAATATACTGTAACACACATCAAAGACGAAGCATTTATGGAGGCCACCAACAATAAACAGAAACAGTTCGGAGGGAGCAAGGCATAGAGATTATAGTAGGGGTGATCGGGTCTAGGGTGAGTAAGATCTAAATCTAGACTTTGTTCCGATCATATTTGTATTGGACCCTGTACTCGACCCACCATGTTAATCCGATCCGATTTCATAGTCAAACATATTTCCACTCAAACCTATTTTGCAATCTCCCAATATCCTATACGATTTCAAATTTTATATTAACACGCGAGAAAATAACGTAATCCTCATAATTTGTATTGAAACATTAAGCATATGCAACAAAATAAATACATTAACTTTTTGACTAAATGAAAAATTAAAGATTCACAAGGCTATTTATAATAAATAAAATCATAAGACAAAGAATTAACTACAAACATAGATCTAATATTAGTTTTATTCCCACAACTATTACATGAAACTACTCATTTATGCAAGCATAACTCCTCCTACAAAAGAAAAATTAGGCGATCAATTCATATGGCACACAAGAATTTGGTGGCGATGAACACTGTCCATCCGTCGGACAGTGCGAGAGAGAGCCAATGAGGGAGGGAAGCAAGTGAGGAAGAGGAACGACGAAGGAGTGCCGTGCGTATTTGATAGAGCCAAGAGGAAAAACACCGTGTGATTGCAAGAATAAAAATAGAAATAAGGGGAAAAAATAGGATTTTCGACCTATACTTATAAAACTGGTTCCAAAACCGGTTCGGAAACTAGTTCCTAGGTGGGTAATCAATTGGACCCGATTCCCAAACCGGTTCCCAACCATGTTTTTCAGGTGGGCCGGTCCGATTGCACACCCCTTGATTATAGTGCCAATATATGTACAATTTACATAATGTACTTTCTTTTGAATTTTATTTCCACAATGATTAGTGAAGAAGGGGGGGAAAGCATACTATTGAAACTTTTCTATATCAACTTATTAAACAAATCTCCCAGAAATTTCGCTCATGCCCCACCATATCAAAACAATGACATAATAAAGGCGAAGTATGTTCCGTCGGCAATAAAGTTGTACAATCAAAAGGGCAGTAGTCGAATTTAGCAACTTAGAAAAAGATAAATCATCAATCAAAAGGAGGGCAGGACAGCAGATATTGAGAAAGCAGATATTTCAGTAGCCACGCCACAAAGGATTGATTGTTCTAGCTCAATATCTTGCACTAATTGTGCTTTTGCAGAAAACAATGTCAGTGAAGCAAGAAATAGCATTTGCAATTCATTTCAATATTGATGAAGCAAGAAGTCCAAGATCATGATACCATCACCACCATCTATCCTCTCTGGGACATCCTCCAATTACGACCAGCCGCCACTCCCACACAAGGACCAAACGACATCGCCTTTGAATGTTTACTACAACACATAATTCTTGACCATTTTCAAAATAAAGAAGCTTCAAGAGGGCTTGCAGAATGAGTATGCCACATTATCACCAAAGCTCTGTCGCTGGCGCAATTAAGTAGCCACGGGAAAACAAGGGAAAAGTGTAGGGCCATTGCCCCCACTAGATAAATAATAAATAATTCAAGAGCACGAGAACTAAATTGCATTTGTTGAATTCCCTTTCAACAGAACGCAATATCAACATTACATGTTTTGTCTTTTCTCCTTTCAAACTGAGGACTAGTACATTTGGCACAAAATCTCCCACAACTTAGTTTCTATGGGCACCACTCTCCTGCTCTTCCCATTTCAAGTATAAGCCAAACACTGATACCAATCATACAACAAAACCACACCAATTCCAGATACAAAGAAACAATCTTAATTACTGCTATTGAAACAAAGAAAGGGAACAGGAAGGAGTGGAAGCAATCTGAACATTACTGCAGAGCAATTTCTCCATCACCTGCCATCTTTGACAGCAGACTATGAAATACCAGGAACATGAATATGAATAGCAAATTCACCAAACAGAATAACATATCACATGCTAAACAGAACTTATAGCATTGTAGTGTCCGTTGCTTGAATTTCGACCCCTGCAAAATCCTTGACAGTGTATCCAATTTTCTCAAACTTTCCTTCCTCATTGCTCTCCCTAAATTTCAGATAGTCAGCACAGACAAATGGCTTGTAAATCCTTGCGTTATCTTTCCCCACAATATCATTAGGTGCCAATATCACCTTCTCATCCTCAAAACACCAAAAGAAAGCCAGAGAACGGCGGTTCACTGGTTGCTTAAGAACAACTTGGTGTTCAGATGACCTAAACCTTCCATTGCTCCAAGCCTGCATCAAATCTCCAATATTAACCACCAAAGAACCCTTGCAAGGGTCTATATTCAACCACTCCCCTTCCTTGGATCTCATCTGAAGCCCACCAATCTCATCTTGATAGACCAGTGTTATGCAACTCATATCCGTATGCATTCCGAGTCCTTCAACCTCTTTTTCTTTTACATTTTCAGGTGGGGAATAATTCACGATCCTCAAATAACCATGACAGTTGCTGAATTCTGTCTTGTAATACTTCTCTTCGTAATCATCGCTCAAGCACTTCAACAGAACCTCTATAACCATCTTTGACACCTCAATCATCTTGCTTCCATACTCTTGCAACACATTGCTGGCACAATGAAAGCAAAGAAACCAAATTCAAAAAACAAAATAGTGCATGATAAAAAGGCAGAGAAGGACCAAAGGTACTAAAGTTACCTCATTTCGTGATTTTGTGAGCCAAAAAGTTCATCAGCAGACGCCTTTGCAGAGGCCATAAAGTTGGGTCCAGACACTCGTAAACTTTCAAAGTAAGGAGATGCTATAAAACGCGGAGTATAGGTCTGGATTGATGACGATGGACCTAGTTTAAGTTTCAATTCCTGGGGAAGGCTGAATATGTGCTCTGATAGAAAACATAGCTTACTGAATATACTTTCAGGTATACCATGATTGGCAACATAGAAAAATCCCCATTCTTGACATGCTTGAGCGAGTGCAGAGAGGAAGGTGGACTCTACAGGTTGAGACAAATCAAGAACAGGAAGTTGAATGGAAATTTTTGATTCGGTCATTATTGCACTAGAAGATGACACGGGTACTTCAGCTAGCTAGGGGTTGGCTACTTATAGAGTAGGGTACCCAAGAGAAGAAATATATCAAAATTGTCATTCGTTGCTTCATGTAAGTTCCAAATGCAATAATGATGAGCAATCATTAAAAGCCTTTGAAGTCATCAATTGTCACACTCCAACATAAAGTGGTAGGATTAAAACCACAAAGGCTACCATAATCAGTAGCGTAGACTAGGTGGCATAAAGGGAATGAGAGAGTTTGTTACTCTCAGTTTCACGACTTCAAAAGGAGAAGCTTTAGCAAAGTCTACTATCAATACAATAGTGGTAGGGACAGGTCATACTGATTACCCACCATAAAAATAGCCAAAGGAACACTGTAGCATCACTGAAATAAGCAAGCAATAAGATTTGCCTCGAGAAAAAAATGCAGAAATGAGTTCAACCCGTATCTTAGCAGCAATAATGCACAGGATGAGAGCAGGTAATGGTGCTAGTAAAGCCTTTAGTATTGCTCTATTATAATTTGTAGTCAGACAAGCTTCAATTAGTAATCCACACAAGCATCAATGCTTTTTTAAAATCAGGCAGATGCGCCTTGCAATATGTACCACATATCAGAATACGAGTTCAGCAAACCAATCTGCCAGTTCACAAACTGAGTATCAGCAACAAGTTATAAAGACTATGCACAACACAGTTCTTTTAGAACTTTGTGCCATTTTCCATCTAATTAATACACCATCTCAAAACCCTTCCCTTTAAGAGAATGAGTATGAAATATGACATACCACATCACATTAATTGTCACTAGTTACTGGAAAATTAAGTCCCAAAAATGAGCTTTCAAATCTGATCAAAAATATTATAAACCCTGACAAGTTTCTTGATACTGGCATCACTCCCACTCAATTGTTGACGGAGGCTTCGATGTGATGTCAGAACAACTCTATTGACACCTCGAACACTGTTGCATATCTTTCGTGAGACGTGGTCAAGGAATTTGTGATCAAACTGATACCTGAAATTGTTTGTAATTGACATATAAGCGCTCAGCATTCCAATAAGGTTAAAACAAAAGGAAGAATCCATAGATGCAAGTGCCCTTAAATGCCCTTTAATGAAGACCACCATCCAGATAAGCAAGACAAAGGCAAAGAAATTGTTGAAAAATGCATACATGGGTAAAAGACCTAGAACAAGAAATATCAGAGCAACAAAAAATGGAAAAGATGCCTTAGTGGGCTTTACAAGTCATTACCAACCCTAGAGACAAGCATCCCACAATACAAGCTGGCTAGATGACATTCTTTTCCAAAAACAAGAAGAAAGAAGTACGACATGCCCTGAAAGAACTGCCTGCTTACCAATCTGCTGTCATTCCGTCTTGACTTGTTACCGCTCTAAGAGCAACAACATGAGAATGTGTCCTTTGATCACCCTGAACTCCAACAGACCTTACTGGAAGAAACACAGCAAAGGCTTGCCAAATAGTATCATATAGTCCAGCATCCTTAATTGATTGAATAAATATCTCATCCACCTTGAGAAGACAAAACAAGAAGACAAAGGTTATGCCTTTAATGTGTAGAAAGTGAAGAAACATTCGTGCCATGCCTTAACACCACATACCTGGCGAAGAATATCTAAAGCATTATCTTTAGTAACGTCGCCCAAAACTCGAACTGCAAGGCCAGGACCAGGAAACGGGTGACGCTTCAGAAATCCCTCGGGAACATCTAATATCTTTCCAAGCTGACGAACCTGGAGAGAAATACATAAAGCAGGTCAAAAACCAGACAAGTCAGAGCAAAAATAAAGACAAGCCACAGCAAGCCAAGAAGAAGTAATACCTCGTCCTTGAATAGAAGCTTAAGCGGTTCGATCAGTTTCAATTTCATATCCTTGGGAAGTCCTCCAACATTGTGATGGCTCTTAATCGTGTGTGAGTGCGACCTTCCAGTCCCTGGGGGAGGACATGATTCAATAACGTCAGGATATAAGGTTCCTTGGACCAAGTATGCAGGTTTCTTCCCCAACTTTTTCTCCAGATCATGGGCGAAAGCATCGAAGATGCAAATAAACTCCTTTCCAATTATCTTTCTCTTCACCTCAGGATCTTCTACACCCTTTAACTTGCTAAGGAACTGCTCAGTAGCATCAACACAAGTAACTGGCAAGTGTAGATCTTTTTTAAAGGTTGCCATGACACGCTCCTGCTCCTTGTACCTATAAGAAGCAAAGATGCAAAGTAAGGCAGAGGACATAAAATGGCAAGACCACACAAAAATTCACTGAAAAGGAGGCTCAAACTCACCTCAGAAGACCATTGTCAACAAAAATACAATGAAGCCTCTCTCCAATAGCCTTGTGAACAAGAGTTGCGGCAACTGTTGAATCGACACCTCCAGACAATGCGCAAATGACATGATCTTCAGGCCCCACTGTGCTCTTGATCACTTTAATCTCTTCATCCAATACGTTTTCCATCTTCCACCCTGCATTGACTCCACAGATGTCAAAAAGAAAGTAGCGCAGCGTTTCCATTCCTTCAGGTGAGTGAGTAACCTGCATGCCGGCATTCAACAGCCATTATTTATAAGGAGAGACATGTGATGATCTCAAAATCCAGCCACGACTCAGCAGCAAGAGAAAACCATCTAACTCGAGCCTAATCGGGTCATATTTACTAAATGCTTAAATTAACCAGATCACACAGGAAAATTTCTTATTTTGAGGAGATAGCAACCAAATTCACATGAAATCTGCACAAATTTACATTGAACTTAATCAAAACAGAACTGAAGTCACGAACCAATAACCCAAAATTTAGGCTTCCACCAATCAAAATTTATATATCCATGTGAAAATTCTTTAGCATCGTGAACCAGAAAATCCAAAAGAACGACCTGGTAAAATCACCAACTGCCGTCACCGCCGCCATAAATCCAATGCAAGACAGAATTTTTCACAACAGAAACCATAATCAGAATCAAAACCAAACCTCAGGATGATACTGGAGCCCATAGAACCTCCTCCCCCGGCTCTCGATGGCCGCCACCGCCCCCTGCTGGCTCCGCGCAACAACTTCGAACCCCTCGGGCAATCTCAGCACCTCATCCCCGTGGCTCATCCACACGGCCTGCCGATCCCCCACCCGCTTCGACCCGAAGAGCCCCGAGTTCTTCTCCACCGCGATCTCCATCCTCCCGTACTCCTGCTTCTCCCCGACCCCGACCTCCCCTCCCAGCCTCTGCACGATCAGCTGCAGCCCGTAGCAGATCCCCAGCACGTGCACCCCGTTGCTCTCGGCCCACTCCGCGAACCCCTCGGGGAAGCTGGGCGAGTCGGCCGTGTGGACCGAGTGGGGCCCGCCGGAGAGGATGACCACGCGCGGGTTGTGGTCGGTGATGGCCTTGAGCGGCGAGGTGCCGGTGATGCAGAGGGAGAAGACGGAGAGGCTCCGGATGCGGCGCGTGATGAGGTGGGTGTACTGGGAGCCGTAGTCGAGGATGAGGACGAGGTCGGACTTGACTTCTTTGGCGTCCATCTCGGGGAGGAGGGTGGCGGCGGCGAACGGCGAACGGCGACCAGCGAGCGGCGGCGGCGGCGGCGGCGGCGGGGAGTTCGGGACCGGCGGGGTTTAAGCGGAGAGAGGGGGGGCTAGGGTTTTAGTGGAGTTTGGCGGGAAGCGATGCCATGGATATGAGATGGATAGGGGGTTAAATGGGGGAAAAAGTGGAAGTTGGGGGATGTCTTTCTAAAATTGGGGAATTTTAGATATAGTTCCCTATTTTGTTAATGGACACGTGGCAGGCAAAGAAGTTGTTCTTGTGAAGGTAAATTTGTGGGAAATTTTATTATGGAATCCCTTTGCCATCTAGTCTAGAAATACTTAGGAGGTTTGTTAAGGCAATTGCAATACTTTAATGCCTATTTTGGAGTATGAGTTGAGTTGGACAAATTTAAGGAATCCCCTTGTCCTCTAGTCCCCAATTTTTGCCCTCGGCTTTGATTAGAAAAATGGGCCCCAAACTCTATGAAGTTGTATAAATTATCACCTTGAATTTTGATTTTTGTTGCGATTGCTAGTTTTTCTATATGTCAACAGAAAGAAAATATCAGTTACATGATTAATAAAGTCAAAAGAGTAAAGAGAATGCATGATTTGTAAAGTGAAGAAAATTCAGAAAATTTATTTTGGTTAAAGAAAACGAGTTAATCCGTTTCCATTCAATTCTTAATAATACTTAGACAAAAATACTAGCGACTACAATAAAAGTCAAAACTTGGGGAGGTAATTTGTAATTTTTCCAAAATCCTAGGACTATTGTGCAACAGTGCTAAAATCGAGGTGTAGTTTGTAACTTTTCAAAATTCGGGGGCTTTATACAATGGTTCTAAAATTGAGGGGGGTTTTGAGCACTTAACCCCAACAAATTTTTTAGTTCTAAATAATTCATCTAAGCGTGCGATTGGACAATCGTGAAGACCACGGTGACGTTAGTGCACGAACATTAATGCAAAATAATAATCATGCAATCTCCTTTTTGCTGTTGAATATTTTTCTAAGGTAACGTTTCTTTTAAAAATGTCGGAAATCCATTAAGCAAGACACTCCTTTTATTTTAAGGAAAGTACACTAAAAGTGTTAAAAGTTGTATACGGCGCTTACTTTGATATTAAAAATTTTCGTCGGATCACTTAAATGTTAAATTGAAAAAAAAAACAATCATTTTGTGCCATTGACAAGAGATTCCGGCTAAATTAATTACATGACTTTTTATATTTTTTTTTAAAAAAGTTGTGATGGCTTTCAAACAACGTCGTTTTTTATTCTTCTTAAGAAACGACATCGTTTTTGCTGTCATACGTTGACAACCTCACAAAAACAATGCCGTATAGCTTATATGGGGATTGAAATTAGGAATTTTTTGTCGTTCGCCCGCTATCGCTTGGCCATCGTCATTCACTAGCCGTTGCTCAGCCACCGACGTTCACTCGCCGTCGCTCAGCCACCATCATAGTTGCTCAACTAAGTGAGCGAGGAGAGGTTGAGGTTGTTGCTCAAGCAATAAATGGTGGAAACAATAAGAGGCAAGGGTGGAGGAGGAGGAGGAAGAAAGGGAGTTGAAGGTGCCTGGTGTTGTTGCTGGCTAGGTAGCACCGACACGTTCCAAAGGCCTCCGTGTCGTGTCGGACACCCCGACACGTGTCCGACACGCTCGGACACGTTCGGACACGCTCGGACACGCGGTCAACGCGTGTCAGAGTTTCCGACACGTGGTCAACTCTTTCCGACACGCGCGTCGGAGCGTGTCCGGATGGCGGATCTGCGGTGCGAAGGAAGAAGGTGATGGAGGGTGGAGGCAAAGGTGAGGGAGCCGTCGCTCACGCGAGGGAGGGCTGCGACCACCGACTGTAACGCCGGAGAAGGCTGCGACCGCCGACTGCAACGCCGAGATGAAAAACCGCAACACCGCGATGGAGGGCTGGACGAGAGGCTTCGACGGCAAAGGGAAGAACGGAGGTGAGGCAGCGGCGAGAGAGGTGGAGACGTCAGACCGAGCAAAGGAGAGGAAAAATAAGGTGATTGCTAGGGTTTTTAGGGAGAAGAGAAAGGAGAGAGACGAGGCGTGACGGCTTCTGGGGAAAAAAAGCCTTGTGCAGGTGGGGGAAAGAAAGCCTGCAAGCCTCGTGCAGGGAAAAGAAAGCCTCTGCAGGGGAAGCGACAAGCGCAGGCGCAGGGGAAGTGAGGGTGGGTGGGCGTGGGGGTGGGGGATAATGATAAATAGACAGGTTAAAAAGTTATTTCAAAAAATAAAAGTACTAAATATTAAATAATGATAAATTTTGATCATTATAAAATAAATATAAATTTATTTTGACTCTAATATTTCATTAGTTAATTATTTCATCGATAACTTTTGTTAAAGTAAAAGAATGTCTTTTCAATTTTTTATGAATAAATTTATTATAGGCTCTTTTTATTATTATTTTATTTATGAATTTGAATAAATTAATTTAGATCATATATATATATATATATATATATATATATATATATATATATATATATTTAATATTTAACGTGTCGGAACGTGTCGGAATTCTCTACTTTTTGAGAAATTGCGTGTCGCGTGTCGTGCCGTGTCGTATCGCGTGTCACGTATCGCGTGTCGGTGCTACCTAGGTTGCTGGTACTGCTGCTGGTGCCATCATTGATGTTGTTGAAGAAGATGAGGAGGAAGCCCATGCCTTCTCTCTCTCAATTTGGGAATTTAAGGTTTTTACTTAGGGAAAAGACACCAAACAGCATCGTTTTGTTGTTTGGATGCTGACTGTACTCTCCGATGAGCCACATCAACTTCAAAAATTAATAAAAAAGTGACACGTCAGATTTCCAGCTAATTAGATCGGCATTGGCACTAAAATGATCGTTTTTCAAATTTGTTGACACTTAACTGATCCAAAATAAATTTTTGACATTAAAGTGAGTGACGTACACAACTTTTGATAGTTAGAGTATATTTACCTCCTTTTTTTGGGAGAAAATTACCAAAAATGGCCGGCCGGCGCCGACAACATTTTTTTAATAATATTTTATTTTTGGAATATTTTATTAATTATTTTTATATTTTTTCCTTCTTCTTTTTTCCTCTCCCTCCTTCCTCCTCCTCTCCTCCTTCTTCCTTGGGCTCCAGCGACCGGCCATAGAGGAGGGCTGGCCAGTCGCCGGACTGAGGAGGCCGGCGGGGTGAGCCCTCGCCAGATCCGGCAAGGGGGGCCTCGCCCTCGCCAGATCCGGCAAGGGGGGCCTCGCCGTCGCCAGTCGGCGCGCGCCCAGCGTTGGCGAGGTGAGCCCCCACCAGATCTGGCGAGGGCTCGCCTTGCAGTCGCCGGTCGAGGCGAGCCCTCGCCAGATATGGTGAGGGGGGCTCGCCAACGGTCCAGGAACTGATCTAGAGGAAGAAGACCTTGGAGTCGCCGATCGAGGCGGGAGTCGAGGAGGCCAAGGATGCCGTCGCAAATCTTGGAGAGCTCGGCCTCGATCTTGGCATGGTAGTCGCGGATCGCGTTTGGCAAGGCCCTCCTCGCCAGATCCGGCGAGGAGGGCCTTGCCAAACGCGATGGCGAGCCCCCCTCGCCAGACCCAGCAATGGCGAGGGCTCACCCTGCCGGCTGCCTCAGTTTGGCGACCGGCCAGCCCTCCCCTCTGGCCGGTTGCCGGAGCCAAGGGAAGGAGGGAGAAAAAAAAAAAAAAAAAAAAAAAAGGAAAAAAAGATTAATAAAATTAATAAAATATTTTTAAAAATAAAATATTATTAAAAAAAAAATGTCACTGGTGCTGCCGGCTAACCGCCACATCGCCCGGCCGGCCATTTTTGGCCGGATGAACTGATCGGAAATAATTATAAAAGGTTTAGGACTCAATTGGTCAAAAATATAAGTTTAAGACTGAATTGGCACAATTATAATAAGTTTAGGACTTTTTTAGTCATTTTCCCCTTTTTTTTGCCTTGATAATTTAACTCTACGAGGTTGCGGAACAATTCATGGGGTAGATGTCATACAAGATGTTATCTCAAAATACATTCCCGATGACAGTGAATGAATCCCTTTAAATTATCTAAAACTTCTCAACTTTTAGCGAACTTGTTAAAGCGGATGAGTCGGAGAAAAAATAGTTGAACTCAAACTTACTCATTTAACTTATTTTTAACCAATTTGTAATGCGATACTAAGCGACCCGACCCAAAATCTATTTTTAGCAATTTTTTTTCTTAAGATTGTCGCCTTTGAAGATCGAACGGCTCTAAAGACCCAGTTCATTGAGTCACTGAAGGAATTCGCGGGTTGGGATATGGACCGAGCATAAGAGTGGCGGTGAAAATCTGCCACGGGCCGTCCATGAATCATCTAACGGGCTCGGGCTTTAGTTTCAGGTTAAATATAGACAATAAATCTTAAATTACTGGGTTTAATGAAAGCCTAACTTACATTTGTCTTGTAACTAAAACAAGTCCATACTAATCTATTGTCTAATTGATCTTTTTTAATATTACACATCTTAGTTGATGAGTAAATTATGAGTTTGCTACACAACGATTGAGCAATTATCACATCATCAATTGTATTGTTTCGTTGACGAAATACGGCAACGGCATAAAATCTTAAATTGTTGGCAATGGGTGTACTTACTTTCATCCTTAGATGTTAATCAAACTTTAAGAAAACTTTTTAACTAATGTACTCACACGAAATGCTTATGTGTTTCAAAAGTCAATTTTAGTAAAATATATAAAGAAGCATTCTCATGTCAAGAAAGTGTGAATGTGAATGACAACCATCATCACTTCCTTTTTTTTTTTTTTTTTTTTTTTGATGATCCAGAAAACTTGCGCACCGTACCAACACAGACAGCCCGACAAACCCGGGGTAACGGGAGCTAAACCCTAGGGCGACACTAGCGGATGTCCCACCACCCTGACGTCGCACTTAAAGATCCCGTACGGCCAGCGGGATTCGAACTCCTCTCATCCTCGTAAAGGATCATGGAAGCCTTATTCAACTGAGCCTTATCATCACTTCCTTTATATAGGCCATACTGACAAAAGTGATTGTCATGAAACACTTAAAAGAGTGCCCATTTGAATTTTTCAAACATCGTACAGAAAAAGAACAGAAAATAAAAGAAATACATATATTTGTTTATTACGGCTTACCATTATTTTTCCATCACTCATCTCATCATTTCATTTATGACCAAAAAAGAAAAAAAAATCTCATCATTTCATCACGATGAGCAAGAGAAGCGTGAAAGTTAATGGTCCAGGATGAAGGTGAGGCGTGCCGCGTGACTTAGATCTCCTCGAAGATATCACTTCAAGCTTTTGTGGCCTAAGATACTAACGGGCTAAAATTCAGAAATCGGTCTACGACAGATTCAGTAAAATCTATTTTATAATTAGACTCTACTCTAATAAACACATTCGAATTCTTAACTTTGTGCAACCCATACTCTAATAAATCCATTCGAATTCTTAACTTTAGGCAACCCATATTCTACTCACTCCATCAAATGCTAGTCATTTCAACCCATTTTGCCACCTCGACATGATTCCGTCGCTCTCATCCCTCCCTAGCAGCATCTATTCCTATTTTTATGGCCCATGCCCACTGAGTATTGAGCATATTCACATCCACATCCCACTCAAACGCATTCACCAGGACCACCATGTTATAAGAAATGACCCCTAGGAACACCCCAAATCATGGCCTGCAACATCCCTGGGACCCTCAGGCTCGCTCATCAAGTGGGTTTGTGAACATTGCTCTGCTGATCTGAGACTAGGATGTGGCACACCTGGGCTGATTTATTGGTTCCTTCTTCAGGGGAAATAGCCACTCCCAATCCGAGGGCTCCCTTCACGGGGTGGGCTGTACGCCTTACCTCCCCACCCGGCTTGAGTCGCGCCCAAATCAGCCATCTCCGTGAACAGTTCCCTCGGCCGGTACCTGATGCGCACGTCACTGTCACTGAAGAGCAGCCGCCAGTTCCCCAATCTGTTGTCCTGCTGGTTGTGAGACAGAAGAGGCAGGTCGAAAACACACGAACTGGGGGCAAAGACTACTGATGGTCGTGCAATAGTTGATGTTTACTTGTGACGGTACATGAAGGTCCTGATGTTGGAGCACCGATGAGGCTTTTCTTGTAGGCTGATGTATAAATACGAACGAGGTCATATTGCTTCCCACGGTGTTGGGGAAACTGGGCTTAGGACGAGGCCGAGAGGCACTCTGGAGCTGCTCTGCAAGAAACCCGGGTACAGAATGTTGTAGCAGCCTGTCTTCTAGTAACCATCGTCCTGTGATCAAGAAAACCGACCGAAGCGAACCAAAGAAGCCACGGTAATTAATCCCAACATTCTCATCCAATAGAAAGAAGGTTTAGGTGGAAAAGATGGAACTTTCTGATTTATAAACTGACGACAGAAGCTTAAGCTAGTAAAGTATAGCTTATAGTTACACCATTTGAGTTCCCATATAAGCGCGGATTTACCTGTGGTGAGTGACAGGTACCAGAAACCAGATCACCAATGAACCAAACTAAACCAGACCATCTACGGTACGATTCAAACCATATTTCACTTTCTTTCACCAGCAATTGAAAGAAGAAAAGAGAGAGTAGAAACAAAGCAAAACATTCATCTATCGCTATGCCACAGCACATTGTCACCGTCTGGAACAGGGTGAGTTTATCCAAACTCCAAAGCAGTCATCATGTCCTTCAACCTTGCTTTAAAAGCATACCTGCCCCTCAATAGTTTTATCCAAGGTCTGGAAAAGAGTAACATTAAAGCGCAAAAGCTGTGTGTTGACAAATTCCAGCAAACATGCATACGCCATTGGCCAACTCAACCAACACTTAAATATTCAGCAAAGAGTATCAAGTAACTAGCAAAACTGCCAATTTTATCTATTATCTCCTTACTGATAGTTGAAATGACTATACAGGCAGTCAAATTTCCTACAATCATCCCAAAACTGCTCAAACCCCCCCCCCCTGGTAGTAATCTCAGTATAGCAAATCCTAGAAAAAGTTACAAGGAGATTCTTATCAAATCTTGCTGTTGGACCATGTGTGAGTAATTGTAACTTGGATCCATCGGGTGACCTTGACAGCGCCACAGATGAATCCTTGGCTTTACGACAAAACTCGCTAGTTTCTTGGTCCATCTCTAATTTTTTCACGCAACAATAAATATAACCACAGGCAAATTCACTGATGGCTGATGCTTTTTTGCGGGATTCCAGATCATCATATAATCCTTGGTACAGAATATCCCCTTCATATTTGCAATTCTACTCCACCTCCTCTATTATATCCTCTAGGATGCTCTCTACCATCCTGTTAACAATGCCTTCAGCATACTTTCGAGTATCCACCCAAACTCGAGGCTTTGCAAAGTCCTCTTCGACGAGCTGCTCCAAAGTGTGTAACCTCGTTTGGAAGACAAGGTTCCAATCTACCCATTTGATCGCCTCATGAGCCACATTTTCATCTGGTGGAGCCATTTTGGTATCCAGTCTGAGAAATCTGAAATACCACTCGTATGCAACTTCTTGGAGGATTTCATCAACATAATCAAAGAGGAGTGTGTGATCGATGCCAGACTGATCTGGCTGCATCTCTATTGCACTAAATAAAGATGGTGGAAGAAATTGCTCCGACTCAGGGAACTTCACCAGGAGTTCATCCCAGTTCAAACCCGAAGCTGTCAAAAGTGACCTCACATACTCAGATGTGAGTCTGAGCTCATCAGCCTTATTGGTAGAAAATTTGGAGTCTGATGGGGACGTCACTAAAGCAATTTCAGGTGAGCTTGACGGTAAATCAGCTGCAAGTATCACGACATACTTTAGTCAATGAAACAGAATACCAATAAAAAGACAAATAGCACAGAATGAGATTAATTTCTCTTTTCCAAAATGAATCGTACCGAGTTCAGATACGGCTCTATCGAAGCTCACAGTAGTTCCGGAAGTAATCACATTATCTGAGTTCTGGGCATTTATAATTCTTATTAAGGAATCACCCACAGATGAAAATTCCGGTTGATTTTGTAGAGGCGAATCCTGAAAATGTCGAGACACAACTGTAAGCTGTATGAAATATCCTGGAATGATGGTAGGAACTGTTAAAAGGGGACAGGGCAGAGAAAAAGACATATAGGTGATATTAGAACAATGCAGTCAACAACTTAGGGACTAAAGCTGGCAAGAGAAAGTGTTACCAATTTAAAGCAACGTAAGCATTCTCGTTTGTGGTGGTCAATTGTTGCACTTGCACTGGTGCTCTGATTAGCGCAACAATATAGCCCGTTATTCAATGCTGCAGGTTCTTTGAAAGGATCGACACTATTTGGGAGCATATTATTTGTTGTTTCTGCAATAACAGATACTTCAGCAATGCCAAGGTGCACCTGGTTAGAAGGAGCTTGACTAAGCTCACAAGGTACAGATATACCTTCGGAGCCTGAATCCATAGGGAAAGGGGCAATTTCATGCGTTTCAGTCCCAAGAAGTTCCTCTTGAATTTCTGGGTTTGCTTTTGCATGATTAAACAGATCATCAGGATTCCTGCAAGTATGATCATTCAGCGTAGGGACCTCATCGTTTGGCCTTGGTGGACTCGGAACATTATTCTCATTTTCCTTGTGATTCCCAAGTCTGTTCTGATTGTTTAGATAGCTGCTGTGGGAGTTGAACCTCGTCTGTGCAGTAAAAAACCCCTCTTCTTCTGTTCTCCCAGAACTGAGGAAGGACAACGAGTCTTCCTCAGGCAAAGAGAGTGACCTCATTGTAGTGTTAATGAACTGCTCATTAATAACTTTTTTACACAGATCTTTACTTAATGGCTTAGAGAGATGCGTCCTAGTTTCAGCCATATTGAAGTTTCCTTCCTTGTTATCTCTGTCATTTTCTGCATGAGCACCTCCAGCTGTTGTAGCAGATTCATGTCCGATTTTCACGTGGGGACCATCGTGCTCACCTGCATTACCTTCCTTCTCAAAATCAACTAAAAATTTAGAAGTCAGTCCCTTCTTTGCTCTGCTTAGCTCAGTCGCATTCCTCATTTTCCTTCTCAAACCTTGAAACGGGAAGTGCGACTGTCTAACAGTGGGATTTCATTTTTTATGCTATTGTTTGTTTTTGAAGAGGAGCAGGTTTTCTCGATGTTGCCTGCACTTTGTGGTCCAGGCCTTAAAACCACTATTGAAAAAAGCTCCTCACTGCTTCTCTTGGGAAGGAGTTTTCCCCAGCTCTTGACCTTCTTCCAGGAAAGCATACCTGTACTTTTCTCTTGAATCCCACTTGGATCAATAGTACTTTCACACTTTTGCTCTTTTCCCTGGGAGTCCCGCAATTCTTGAATGTGCTTTGCTAATACAGAGTTTGGGTCATCCAGGAGTTTAGAGAACAATTGTTTGTTGGAATTCAGCATGTGCAATGCTTCTGAGAATTGCTTAGACTTACAGCCTGTCCAATCATTACCAAAGTGGCCACCATTGACAAACTTCTGATTTACAAGTGCCTCCGCCACTTTGTTCCTATGAAGGGATTGAACATTCGTCTTCTTCGATTCTTCTTTTTTTGCCACGCTGATGCCTCTACAGCCAATCTCTCCTCTGCCTCTGGGATGTACCTGATGGCAAAATAGTCCTCTGAATGTCGACTGAGAAGGTCCATCCACTAACATAGGATGGGGAAGTTTCCGTGGAGAACCTGTATTTGAATCATTTTGTCGATGCCTGCGGTGTGTCTTCCCTAGGCTTTTGGATGAGTGACGTGGAGTCTTGGGAAAACGTTTTTCTTCCTGTTTTGCTTCAGCATTCTCTCTCTTCAACTGCTTGCTCAGGAGCCTCTCCTTTTGCCTCGTTTTATTTGCACGTTCATCTCTGAACTTGACAACCGAAGTTGTGTAATCCTGTTCATCCTAGAAGTTACAGATTGCTGGTCAGATGGTTTGTTTCATCCAGCAAATTGTTAAAAACGAGAGACAGAAATGGAGACTATAATTACAAGAATGTTCCACCAGAAAATGTAAATGCAACCAATGGCTGAGTTTAGATTTTGAATGTATGTATTCTGCTTCATAGTAAAAAGGTTACAAATGGATCATTAGACTTAGATCAGACAAAGGAAATAGGTCTGGCCTTTTCATGGAAATTGCGAGAATCAATGTTGTCTGAATCATGCTTCTATATTCTGAAGAATCCAAAAATTTGTGTGATCTCAATAGCAGAGGAAAAAATAAATAGACTTACCACAGCAACTTGGCTCTTCTTGTTCGACATGTGAAGTGATTTAGGTCTCCCTTTCATACAAACATCATCTGCAAAGGTAAAAATCAATAAATTCTTCACTTCAAACTTATCTATTTTATATTTGGCATTTATTTGCTTTTGTGCGTGGATGTTGGATGCTGCATTTTTAAGCATATTTAGCTAACCCTTCCGTGTTGCAACTGATGAACTTTGAACTGGAAAACACATCAAAATGATAATCCTGTCCATGGTTTCTCGATAAGTGATGCAGACCGGTTTGAATTCTCACCATGGTTGTGCTGACTACCCAAATGCCTCGCATCTGCAAGCAGCTTCCTATGTATCCGACCAGGGAGAAGCTCAGGAACGCTCATCAAATCCCAAGACATGCAGCCCAACTGGTCCTTCTCATGGAGCCTGGGGCTTTTCAATGATCTCTTTCCCGTAATACTTGAACTAGTGCGCCTAGCTCAGAATTGCCTCTTGGCTCCTGCCATTCAGGCAATGACCCTCAGGTAAACTGTAGTACATTGACAGATTGAAAAAGAAAAACATTGGGAATGAGAGAAACCAGTTCTTTCAACTGTTTCATTGCAAAAAAATCTAAACTCACTGCAGATTCCTCAAACTAAAATCTTTTGCATAATTAGTTGATGACACAAATTCTTCTAATGCAAAACATACAGTTCAATTCCTCTGCCCTTCCCTATTCACCTTTTTGAGACTAGATGCTGTCAAATGGATTTGTCGATTTAGAGTGATTTGGTAAAGGCAAGTGCATGTTGGAAAATACTAATATATGTGACAGAAAGTTCCTGAATTTGAGTTTAAAGCTCGAATTTTTCAATAGGAAAAGAAGGTTCTGAATATAAAAAAACCCCGTCTAAGTTGTACAATGAGTAAACTCAACTGTTAAGCAGGTGTGATGGTAGTGAAATGTAGTATTACTTCATCAAATAATGCTTTTAACTCTAGCCTCATAGACCTCTTCATTTGCTTGGAAACAGAAAACGCAGGATTGTGATCAAAAACCAGGAAAAGATTTTTCAAGAAAGAGAGATCAAGAAGGCATGAACTGGGTTGTAGAGAAAGCGAGAAAAGAAGTACCGGAAATGAGACTCGGAGCTCAAGCGCTTGAGAGAATGCCCAGAAAGTTCGGTCAACTCAAGATTTTGTGAGGTTAACTTGCAATGGCTGTCCTTGAGGATCAAAAGTTACGTCGAACCCATTAACAATTTGCCAGGAATAGAAAGAGAGAGAATAGGAAGAAGAAGAAAGAGGAGGAGGAGGAGGAGGAGGAAGGACGAGGAAATGTGGGGAAGCTGAGAGGGAAGAGAGAGAAGGTGACGTGAAACGTGAAGAGGACTTAAATAAGGCACGGGGGTGGGACTTATAATGACATTGACCCGTAAACAGTGACCACCACAGTTTTTGCAGGCTTGGAACTCAAGCAAAGTTGAGTTGTACTCTCTCTCTCTCTCTTTCTCTCTCTGTAGCTAGAAGGCGGGATCAAATGAAAAGCCTACAAAATTGCAGACTGTCCTTCTCACTTGGTTCCCGCGTTTGAACCAAGAAGGCCGTGTACAGAGCTCTTGCGGTCACTCCTACTTCACCAATGCATCAGCATTCCCTTGGCAAGTTGGCAAGGTTTTATTATCTGATTAGACAGGAAAATTTCATAACTTTTTGGTCGCCCGTGCGTGTGCGTTTGAGGGTAATAAAACTTTGGATATTTCCAGCTCTTTTTTGGGAGAACGGTTGGCCCAACTTGGGCAAATTTGCCAATGTTCCCGTTTGCGTGAAGTGTTCATGTCAGCCATTGGTAAGAGTCATTGAAGGAGTGGAAAAGAATGGAATTGAGCATACGGCAAGGGAAAGCCATTCATTGCTTGCCTCAGAAAGTCATGTGGATGCATGATGGGCGTATGCGGATTTTGCTTGAATTATAAGGTTAAAAAACTTTACCTGTAATCATACGTCGCACGGGAATCATGTCTACATTTTAAAGTTGGTGGAGATCATTAATCGTTTGATAAATGTCAACAATATTTGGCGAGTAGTTTTGTCCAAAGATTTTGGCGTGATTTCACTTTTTTTTTTTTTTTTTTTTTTTATCTTGGGAAAACCTGATTTTCTTTTCATACATTTTTTTCCAAACATTTGGCGAGTAGTTGTGTCCAAAATTTTTCTTTTCCTCTATTGGAAGAATAAAACCATATTTGGAAAAATTTTAACGACATATTATCAAATGTGCATATTTGCTCATTTAGTATTAATGAATCTTTTTACTCCGAAAAAATATTCTTTTTTTCTCTTTTCCTTTATATCAACTAAAAACGAGTTAAAAACAAAGTATTGAAGCTGAATACTCATCTTAACGTCAATCCATTCACATAAATATAATTTAATTAGCAAGGTATTACTTAAAAATTACAATACCCAAAACTTCAAACGAAACAAAAAATTTAAGTTAGCACATCAATTTGCACTTAAACTCATCATCATGTGAAAACTCCTCTCGAGATTTTTACATCATAAGATTGGATGATGCCACATTGCTAAGACTATACTAAAATAAGTCAAAATGACCAATCAAGTACGACACATCATTTAACAAACATGTTTCGACGAGAAGTTTGGGTGTCTTTTATCATTATAATCGCATCGAATTATGCATGGATCATCACGAATTAAGCTGCCATGAATGTTGTCGAGGAGTCCTCTTAAGCAAACATACAAATGATCCCACCGAACCCTGTCTGCAACTGTTTGTATTAACTATGGCTGACATCTAAAACTTTCGATGCCGTGCAGTGTAGGGGTTTGAAACATTCAATTCCGTAAGCAACTTTGATTTTAAACTTAAACTATTCGTGGTTGTCTCCTTGTCCACATTGCAGGCATCAATTCAGGCCAAAATTGCTCATCCTCTGATGGATATAGAGAGCATATTGAGACTTGATTAGCAGTTTAACTAACATTAAAATGACTTTTCCCCGGAAGAAGACACTGAAGAGAAACCGCTCTTCGCACATCGGCGAAAGCTTCATGTGATTGACCGCGCATGCCGGCTCGATAATCGTGTTAAAATACATGCATCCACGGAAACTTTTGCCTTGATTTTGTACTTATACGTACTGAGTCTTCGTGCAGTGCGAGAACTTTCAGTTCTTGCTTGTTTTCTTCCACCTATTCTCCGCCGGATCAAGAGCTGCCAAACCAGAAGTGAAATTCTGGCTTATCCGACCACATCGTCTCGGAAACATGCCCCTGTGACCCGAGTTTTGTATTATTAGATGACGAATTGCTGTCTGAATTCACCTCACCAGTATGTCAAACAGGAACTCGGAACGAACAAAATTAATTTCGATTTGGACACTAATGAGGACCTATTCCACGAGCTGCAGACCCAAGATGTAACGCATATCTACTGAAGCATCGAGGTACAACATCAGCATCTGAAACTCGGACACACCCGATTCGGCCATGAATCCCCTCTTCCTCGCTGTTCTAACCTTGACCACTGAACGCGAGCTAAACATCTTAATATAGGTCTATGTCGCCGCCTTGAATGCGACGCCGTTTTCTGCGACCGTATTATGGAATTTTAATCATAGCCATCGCATCAGTTTTCCTTCAGGTCCGTTCTTTCCTGGCCTTCGATCGGACACGTTCAGCTCTTCTTAGGCTCTAAACTCCATTCCGCGACACCATCGCTTGGAATTCAAAGCTAGCGTTGGGAAAATCTCTTTGACGTAAGTGAACCAGAAGTCTATTCTCTCTCTCTCTCTCTCTCACTTTCGCCATTTCTTTTTTTGGTCTGCTGTCTGTCCTTTCGTAAGGGAAGTGAATTGAAGGGAAGTGCGGTCGGACGAGCACAAAAACTAAGAGAACAAAGAAGAATAAAAGGAGAATAGTCAAGGAAAAATAATTATCGGATTGATCCTTGACTATTTCTCCTCAAAGATTTGATAATCAAATGTTGTCCGCTTAGAGTATTATTACCATGAAAAGGACTCGGAATTTAATACTAAACACGACACTTTCGTGTGAATTGGGTCTTTTGAGAAGAGAAAACACTGAAATCAATTTGTGCTTCAATTCCGTGTTTGGTATGACCATGAAAACCTCTCAAAAAATGCTATAAGTTGCGTGGAAATTATCAAAGAGTCATAGATTTATTACATGTATCTTAAACCTCTCAATTTGACCAATTTAGCATTAAACCTTTTAACGGCCAATTATGGCCAAAAGGCAAAAATCAATGATGCGTATGCCAGCCATCTGAAGTGCACAGATGGCATCAGTGTGGAAAAAATTTGTATATTTTTTCTCATTAGTTTCCTTCTTTTTTCCCCTTTTATTTCTTTTCCTTTTTCCTTTTTTTCTTTTTCTCTTATTTCTCTATGCCAATCCGCAGCCTAGGCAGTGGCCAACAAGGTCGTTGGCCATAGGCAAGGGCCAAGACGTATGGCCTAGATTTGACAAACGGATTGTGGTCCTCACTGGCCTCATTTGAAAAATTAAAAAAATTGAAAAAACTATTTACAAATTACCAAAAAAAAAAAAATTGTTTAGGTCACCGTCGACTACTGCGCCACGTAAGACGGTTGACATTCATGTTAGTAATTTCCAATTAAAATCAATCGAAATAATTAAATTGGCAAATTATCAAAAGACTTAGAATTAAATTGGATTTTCAAGAACATACCTAACACGGTATCTAAGCACAAGTCAATTTCAATGTTTCTTTTTCTTGAAAGACCCAATTTACACGAAAGGAAAGATGCTCACATCAAGCTTAGTATTAAATTAAAGTTGCCCACATCGAGTTTAGTATTAAATTCCGAGTCCTTTTCATGTTGATAAATACTATAAGCGGATAATGTTTGATGATCAAATCTATTTACGGAATTATTATAATCAGGAGGAGAATCAGTTGGGAGAATACAGGAAGTTGAAGGATGCGCGATGGGCTTCCCATGTATGGACCCTCTGTTGTCTAAAAATCATGTTGGACCAGATCAAATTGCCAACTCCTGAAAGATCACATCAGAATTTCTTCTGGGCCCAATATCATATCAGAAGTTAAAACTCATTGCTTTGGACTGCAATAGGTTGCCTTTGATTGGAAAAATTCCAAATGAGGATTTAAAGTGCCCTCATTTTCTTAGAGAATAATCTGAAATGGTTATTATTATTTCAAATAAGGGTCTAAACTCAATGGTTGGAAAATTACTCCGGCCAATGAAGGGTCTTTTCGACCAAACACAATTCTAATTTTAATTAAAATTGAATAAAAAATTAAAAAAATAAATTCTTTAAAAAAAATATAAGAGGGAGGGTTGGGGCCAGCCCTCCCACCTATTTTTATTATTATTATTTGTGTTTTATTTTTTAAAAGTTTTTACTTTTTCCTTTTTTAAGTTTTTTCAAAGAAAAAATAGAAAAAGGAAAGAAAATAAAAAAAAAAAAAAATAGAATAATAGAAATGCCCTTGATCAGCTCATAAGGTCGTACCGTTCTTTGAGACTAACATGGCACTTCAGATCTTTATATATAATAAGATTCATTCTAGGTCCTTATTTGAAAAAACAATGACACTTTAAATTCTTATTTTGAAATTTTCCCATTGTTATGAATTGGTTTTTTTTTGTTTTTTGGGATTAGGCAAAGACCCTACTAGAACGAGGGGACAAAAGTATGAGTGATTGGTACCTAAGTCGATCCAATTCTCATGCACATCCCTATGCAAAAGGAAAGGAACTAGCCAGAGACTTACCAATTCTCGTAATTTGCTCCCTTCTTCATTGCAAAACTCACCCTAATTAGGTTTCTTTAGAGAGGAAGGAATGCGAATAGAAACTAATTTCTAAACGAAGTTGGATTCTCTTCTCTTCACGTGAAAATCATTGACTTGACTCGTTAATGAGAATATTATTTATCAACGTGGAAGTAACTCTCTCTCAAAGAAATAGCTCTCTTGAACACGATTTCAAAAGGAAAATTCATTAATTTGAGAGAAACTAGTTCCCCAAAAGTCCACGCATTAAAGTAAAAGTAGGACTCTAAAGACAATGGTAAAAAAGATATTGTCCTCAATTCGAAACATGACATGCTTCGCCAGAGCATCAAAATGTTGATTCCCCTGACGGAACAAATGTTGCATTAGCTTTACCTCTCCAAAACCCTGGGCACCGACCCGCCATCGCTAGTGAGTCCCGCCACGAGGCGGGTCGTCGGGAGGAGAATGGTCGGTGAAAGAAATAGCAACCGCCCGCCTGCGTAACATACGTTGGCATAGCTTGCACGATACTGTGCATTAGGTCATCAATTTGTACTTGTATAAAAAAACAGGGGTATATATGTGGCGTTGAGCTTGATATGGACGGTCCGTGCGGACATCACAAGGCTGGAAAATCAATTATGGGATCGTCACAGCTGCATATATCCTCGTGGGCAATGATCGCGGATTGCATTAGGTACGTGACATATAATTCTTTTTTTGTTCTTCTTAAAAATGCTATCATAATTGATGCTGAAGTCAACAATTATTAGAGACCCTTCTAGGGTTTGCAGCGTACGAGCATTTTCTTTTTTTAAATTTTTCTTATGGTGGTGCGAAAAATGAGGACCGCTGGAATAAGACAAGATAATAATACGCCCCCCGACGCAGATCATTCGGATCAATCATGTGTTACGCAATATTCCCTTTTTGTAATCATGTGTTACGCAATATTCCCTTTTTGTACAAAAGAATATGTTATGTATGCTTCGTGGCGTGCGAACCGTATAGAATCACGTCCGGTTCATCTAAAATATAAAACTTATGAATGAAGACAGTGATGTTGCATTGTCATCGCGCTCTGGCTTCACTGACCCGATTTTCAATTTAAGTAGTTTTTTTGGTCGAATCAATTTAAGTAATTGAAGCGTCGTGGAATCTTAAAATTACTTTAAATAAGAGAGGACATGATGTGCTTTTGAAGTTCAAAGTAGGCATGCTTTCTACCGGAATATATTCCCGGGAATATGATATGCTTTTGAATCGAATCGTAAATATAGTTTGAGTTTTTTGTCCCAATACCTAAATAATCCTCAACTTTAGGTTCGGTCCAAAATTTTACCCCAAACTTTTTTGTTCTATAGAAAACTCACAACTTTAGATTTAGTCCCAATTCTATAATGAATTTTTTTTTTATAAAAAGAATTATTAACTTTTACTTGAGTCACGCACTATCTAGTTAACCCTTTGTTCAAAAACTTTTTAAGTACAAATTGTCAAGCTTCCTAAGTTTAGTGTCTCAAGTGTAAGCTCTCCAACCGTGGTCCATCCTAAGTTGGAGAGATTGAAAATTGAGCACAAAATTAAACATCCTTAAGCGAGATGGAAATAAAACTCTTCAAAGAGTAAGAATAATTATAAAAAAAAAAAAAAAAATTTGGAATTTGGAAAAAAACATACTAGACCAATTATGTGAAAATGCCACATTATTTAAGGGCGATTTTGAGCAAAGGATTAACAGAGATAAATATGGGCCCCAAATAAAAACTAATGATTTTTTATGAGACAAAAAAATTATTAAAGGCTTTTTTTATGAAATGCAAAAAAAAAAAAAAAAAAAAGGATAGAATTGAGATTGGAGTGGTTTGGAGTAGACTTGAGAATGGACCAATAATTTGAGAATGTTTTTATGATATAACAAATTTAAGATAAAATTGAGACTTAGGTCTTGTTTGATAATTTACCAAACAATACTTGATTCTATTTTTTTTGTTTCTTGGAACAAAAGTAAAAGGAACAAAAATTCTTTGGTAACTTTTTTGTTTCTAGGACTATATTTGGAATAAAATCGAAAATTAAAAAAAAAAAAAAAATTATTCCCATAAACAATTTTAGAATCAAGCATTTTTTTTCTTTTTTCCTTTCTTCTTTTCCTTTTGTTCTTTTTTCTTCCTTTGCCAGCGACCTTGTTGAAGCCTCGCTCGGCTACTGCGAGGTTGGCCTTGCTATGGCTGAGCATTGCCAATAGCCTTGCCAAGCCAAGGCTTAGCTAAGCCTCATCCAACCATTGCTGAGGCTTAACCTCGTCAAGCCAACGCAAGGTTGGTGTTGCCTTGCGATCTCACGGTGCCCCAACAAGGCTAGGTCTCACTAAGGGCTAGCAATGCTCCAACAAGGTTGCTGGCTAAAGGAAGAAGGAGAATGAAAAAGAAAAAATAATAAAATTATTTTAAAAATTAAAATAAATTATAATTCATAAAAAAATTTGTGTCTCTTATCAAAAATATTTTTATTTCGAGAATAAATTTTTGAATAGTTATCAAATATTTTCAAATACTCAAAAATTCATTAAAAAAATAGAATGAAAATTTATTTTTAAAAATAAAATAGTTACCAAACATATCTTTAGAATTAGTGGAGACCTGGCCACAAAGGAGGAAGAAGGAAAAAAAATGAAAAATATAATAAAAATATTGAAAAATTAAAAAAATAACAAAATTATACAAGTTTATTAAACGCATTTTTATTCCGAAATAAAATTTTTTTATTATCAAGACGTTCTTATACTCAAAAATTATTTCTAATAATAGAAATAAAAAAATTATTTCTATTAAAAAATTATTTTTAAATAAAATAGTTACCAAACGCGTTATAAGTTTCTAAATCAAAGCTGAAGCTTACAGAAATTTAAAATCAACATCGATGCCACGTGTCATCGTGGAAAATCGTCTCCGGGGGGCTAGATTATCTACTGTTGCTGCGTAAGATAGCTTCGGTAGAATTCTCGCGAGGCCGGTGGTTCCGACGGCTGTGATGTGACGACACTGAGGAAGGATCCCGAGAAAGAAAGAGAAACGGCAACCCCCTTGAGTTGCGCCACGTGGCGGAAGGCTAGTGGTTCGGACGGTGGCCGTGAATGTGATTTTTCGGACTTTTTTCCTCCTTTTAGGTCCGCGAGCTCAACGGCTGATGATGCTCGACGAAATAAATTTATCAAATAGCTCATCATTTATTTTATAATTTTCCTTTTTTTTTCCTTGTACCCATCTTTTTTTGTCACCCCCTTTTTCTCGTAATGTCGTTTTCCATGTCGGGAAAGGCTGGCATTGGGCCCCATGCCGAAGGGGGTGAGGCATGTGAGTGGGGGCGTATCCTATAAGGGTGAGTTGGCTTCCCTATCTCTCTCTCTTTTCTTTTTCTGACAAGAGAAAGATTGCGACGCCATTCGAGATGGACCACCCCCCCACCTTAACGTGTTTGGTGATCTTTGATTGGTAAGCACAATTATTATTAACGACTCGAATTGTGGAGTCAAGGTGCGATCTTCATTTTAGCTCACTATTTGCAATGAAATAATGATATAAATAGTCACTGAATTTTATTTCAATATACATAATTATCTCAATTTTTTAATTTTTTAATATAATATGTAAACTTTAACTCAATATATAATACAAAATTGAATATTTTCATATAATCAAAAAATTAATTTAAACATTTACTAAAAATTTATGAGTTACATCAAACGAATCAAAAGTTCGGGGATTATGTTAAATAAATTGAAAGTTTAGAGATCATATTTTTGCTTTTTGTGATGAAAATTCAGATGGGCTCGAAAAATAATCATAACATTTTCGACCGACAGTTTATACACGAACTAAGCTTCTCGGAGTCGAGAACATACCTGTGTAAAGTTGGGATACTCAGATCAGGATCACGGACTACGACGACGTGCATGACGAATTTCCATTCGAAATGGTTTTTTCTTCTACGCAACTTGACTGAAGGAGCCCCACGTGAATTTGCGTTGTCATGTCCTAAGCGTGGAACTCGTTTTACCTGAAAACTTGGAAAAATTCCTCACTTCACATCGGTCACGCAAAAGTGGGACCCGGTTTCGAGCGACAAGTGGCCTCGGTTTCGGGCGACAAGTGTCCCCGGTCCCGCAGCAGGCA
Source organism: Eucalyptus caleyi (assembly GCA_014182885.2). Classification (NCBI taxonomy): domain Eukaryota; kingdom Viridiplantae; phylum Streptophyta; class Magnoliopsida; order Myrtales; family Myrtaceae; genus Eucalyptus; species Eucalyptus caleyi. The sequence goes on from CM024470.2 coordinate 4,547,504, forward strand.
AGGGACAAAGCTGTAAATTCACAGTACCGCGATCTTTGCCGAGCCGTTGCACATGCCGCCGATTTCTTTGATCCTCGAGTCCCGTCGCTTTCCATCGGATCGAACGGTCGGAAGGAAGGGTCGGTTGCCGCTGGGCCGTTGGATTCTGGCGGTTACCGACGTCCCATTATGTGGTCTCTTCCTCCTCCTTCTGTTATTTTCTTTTCTATTTTTTTTCTTCGGGTTCGATTTTTTGTGGCTGTGATTCTGTTACCGTTGGCGGAAGTCCCATTACACTGAAAAAAAACGTGTGATTTCGATGGAAATTCTGGATGCATCGGGACCTCTCGCCTCGCGCGCGGGAATCTGGACCGTTGGATCTCGTGCTCTTGCGTGAGCTCGTTGGTCTCTAGGATCGACCGTCTGCGTACGTGTCCGAAATTCATTAAATGGAACATCGTCCTTGGTCAGTGTTGAAGATCATATTTAGATTCGCGTCCGTAGAATATTGTTCAGTTTTTGCGACATGTCCCCTTGACGAGACAAAAAGGAGAATCATCTCGATCGATGCCGGTGGAGCTGAAAACGATCGTTTGGAAAAAAAAAAAAAGTAAAAAAAGACGCGCCGGCCATTTCTATTTGCCCGTCATTAAAGCTTTTCATGCGATTTTCTCTATCGCAATGGTCGGATTTACGTATGAGGGAACGTAATGAGAGTTAAAAAACCAAGGAAATGGATGTGATGTGGATGGTGTTAGTATTCCGACTGTGGGAAATATTTTAGTTGACGTAATAAGAATTATTCTTCTATTCGGATTAAATCCGACAACATTCGGATAATCTTGTTCAATTGGCCCACGTAAATACGCACTGACGCTAACTACGATATTAATTTTACTTCCATTTATGTTGCAAATATACAAAAAAAAAAAAAAACATATGCAAGACTTTGGAGACGTTTAAGGAAATTAAATTCGAAAAGATAAATAAAAGAAATGCTGATCATATATATGTTACCAACTAACGGGACAAGCGAAGTCATGTCTTATATATCAGAACTTACTAATGCAATGGACATTTAAACAACACGATAAAAAAATGTATATAAAGCGATGAAATCTGCGAAGAAAAAGTTAAAATAAGACACATTATATAATAGTGGAAGAATCTATGAAGGGAGAAAAAAAGAAATAAAAATGGGGAGTAGGTAAAAAGAAAGAGAAAGGTCATTTGGCTTCCCTGCTCTCACTACTCTTCTCCCTCTTAACAGCTTGAACAAACCTTCTTTTCATCCCTTTCTATAGACCGGTATGTGTATTTCTCGGACATGGTGGTGCCGCACAAATCACAGGTTTCAATCACATTGCACAGAACACTACAAAAAAACAAAAGACTGAAGCTTGAAAAGCACTCATTTTGGACGGATACGTCACGAGGGTCCCGATCCAACCTGACATAGACCAAAACCAACTGATTAAGTATAGGTTCTTAGATGAAGCGAGTAGATTTGCAAGTAAAAACCATACAAACTAGTCAAGGCTAGTTCTTTATCGGATTAACTCTCCGAACCGCTTTGGTAGAATCAGTTTTTAATTAGTTTTACTCTTATTTAATAATATATATAAGTTGCAGCAATAAAATTTGATCTAGGTGGCTCAAAAAACCTTGAAGGACTTCAACCATATTGCCAAAGATGCTAAAACATTAATGATGTCAATAATAAATTCGATTTATCTTCAAAAATGGAAAAAAAAATCTTCCCAAGTTTGACTTTGAAATTGACTTGTTTGATTTCAAGCTGGTCTCAAAGAGTCTCAATTCGATTCATAGTTTGAAAAAATCGGAACTAACCCTAACTAAATAGGTTTGAGGTTCTCGATGAAGAAGTTAATCTAGTCCATAATGGATCGCATTGCTTATCTCAACGACACATGCATACTCCCGTCCTTTTTGTAAATAAAGGAACACAAACATAAAAATAGATCTGCTTGGAATGTTATTAGGAGTAAGAAAACTCCGGCTAACTGGGCTTCTCTGATTTGGGACAATGCCATTGCTCCTCGGTACCAATTCATCCTCTGGCTTATCGTGAAGAATCGACTTCCCACGCAGAGTATACTTCTATCCTATGGGCGCATTAACTTCAGTGTATGTGCATTCTGCAGTGAAGTCCCTGATTCTAGAGACCACCTCTTCTTTGGATGTAGCATCACCACTTCTCTGGCCTTCTTTTGGGCCGCCAGATGCAACCTTCCTTGGAGAAATCGATGCTGGAGTGAGCTACTCTCTTGGGCTCGAAACTTCTTAACTGGAAATGATTTCTATCATAGAATTGTCCGGTTCTCCTTCGGGGCCCTTTGTCATCTCATTTGGAAGAAGAGGAATGCAATCATCTTCAGAGGTGAATCCCTTGTCGTTCCGGCGCTCAAAAACCACCTAATTAAGGTGGTTAAGGACAAGGTTAGTACCTTCAAGAATGTCGATCCTGCTCCGAGAAACAAGCGGCTTCAGAGAGGATGGGGCTTTGATCCGACGGTCTTCTCCTCGGTCTCCTGTTGATCCTTCTTGTTTTCCGTATCTGGTGGTATTCCCTTTCTTTGCCTTTAGGTAGAGTGCAGGAGGTTCGGAGGTTGTCTCCTTTTGTCTTCTTTTCCTTAGGAGTTTCGTCACTTATTGTGTAGCCTTGTGCTCTTTTACATCGGATCCCCCTCACTTTGCCGCCATTGGTCAGAGTGTGGGTTATGGTTCCGATCTTTTGTAAGCTTCCCCTCCTTTTAATTTAATTACCTTTACCAAAAAAAAAAAAAAAAAAAAAAAAAAAAAAAAAAAACAAACATAAAAATAGATCAATGATTGTCCCCATCTTTTTTCCTACAAATGAAAGAAACATTTGTGACCATAGTGAGCAAACGGCTACTTTTCAAATTTCACCCACCCTTCCAAAATGATTGACCTAAAAAACGCACTTCTTGACTTGAGGTTGAAGAAATTCACGAAAGGATATCATCAAATCACCACCTTGATTGGAAAACCCACCATCCAGTCACATTGCTCAACCTGTCATCCATCCACAAGAAAACAAACATCCTCATCCCATGGATGCACCACCCCACATGGCCCAAACTACCAAGTTCCATGGATGATTCAAGGAACTTCCAAATAATTTACACCTTCTCCATAAAGGAAAAAAAAAGCCGGAAAGAGCACATGACACTGTAGAGGATAAGAACAAAAGCCAGCAGGACCAGGCCAAGCCAAACCTGTCCACATCCGCTTGCCCTTTCCAGAACAATCCCCTCATCAATCTATCATCAAAACTACATTCGAAAAACAAGGAACGTGCTAGAACCATCATAACAATTAGGTTGATTCAGTTTGATATTTAGAGGCCCTAATCTCGAACTTAGTAGCCAAGCCAAATGACCCATCTTTTCTTTCAGGCCACCAGTGACTTCCACACAATTCAACAGCAGAGAATTCAGAAAGTTTAGAAATTCAACATGCGGAAATAATTCAACTTGAGCAGGATAAACACATGTTAAGAAATATTACAAGTCAGTACGGTCTGTTATACAGTTAGAATTAGTTCACTTCATGCTTGCGTGGGGATGGATTTTTGAACGTCTTTTGAGAATAACTGAGCATTTGCAAGTGAAAATCTCAGTGGCAGCATCCGCAACGGGGTAAATAATTCAGAAAAGAACCGCAACAAGACGGAACAAAAATGCCCACAGTAAAAACTAAGGCAAGCTTATCCTCATCAAGAAAACAATTTCAGCCAATAATCGAGCCAAAAGAAAAATGAAAAAAAAAAGAAGAAAAATAATTGTTGTCCCCACTCGCCACAGTCTGTTGGGCGCAGAGAAAAGAAATGGAGCTCGGCCTTCTATAAAACCACCTTTCATCATCTTCTCCGCTACCACGCCATCTTTATTCACATAAACAGAAAGAGAGAGAGAGAGAGGGAGAGAGGTCAGTTCACGAAACAGAGAAAACAGAGCAGAGAACAGAGCACAGAAGGAGAAGGAAAATGGAGGGCAAAGAAGAGGACGTGAGAGAGGGAGCCAACAAATTTCCGGATAGGCAGCCCATCGGGACGTCCGCGCAGACGGACAAGGACTACAAGGAGCCACCCCCGGCACCGTTGTTCGAGCCAGGGGAGCTCGCGTCATGGTCCTTCTACAGGGCTGGGATTGCGGAGTTCGTGGCCACTTTCTTGTTCCTCTACATCACCATCCTCACCTTCATGGGCTACGCCAACAACCAAAACAAGTGCAAGACCGTGGGCGTCCAGGGCATTGCCTGGGCCTTCGGGGGCATGATCTTCGCCCTTGTTTACTGCACCGCCGGTATCTCTGGTGAGTCAGGAGTGTGTATTGGAGTGAGCTTGCTGGGTTTACTTCACTCACTGCTTCTGTGTCTCTGTTTTGTTTTTTCTTGCTTGGAGATGTTTAGAATTTGTCTGGGAGAGAGTGGGAAGGCAAAAAGGAAAGAACTTTGCCAATTGTCTTTCTTGGAACTTCACAGTTACATGCATGGTTTAGTTTATGTCGTCCTAGGTGTTAGTTTAGACTTGTTTTCCTTCAAAAGATGCGATTTTCGCCATTTTTGTCTAGCCTTTTCTTCTTGCGACAGCCCCCTTTTGTTTTCCTGCTTCCTGCAGCTGGAATTTGTGGGAAGTACTTTAGGTATCATTTTTTCTAAAAAGTAGTAATTTTGGGGGATGATTTCGTGCAAGAGATTTGCTTTATCAACTGTAACATAGATGGCTCTTACAGGTTTAGATATCTTCATCCCTACTCGGGTGACTTTAAAGAGTAAAAAGAAGTTTCTTTTTTTTTGCCATGTTTTAACTATAATTGGCTCATTTCCTCATGGACTTCACCCCATCTCCCTTCCCATGACTGATGGGTGCGTTCTGGTTCCATGAACTTCAGGTGGACATATCAACCCAGCAGTGACCTTTGGGCTTTTCCTGGCCAAGAAGCTGTCCCTGACCAGGGCAGTGTTCTACATGGTTATGCAGTGCCTCGGGGCCATCTGTGGTGCTGGGGTGGTGAAAGGCTTCATGGGCCACACTCGGTATGAGCTTCCGAAGGGTGGCGCCAACTATGTGCACCATGGCTACACCAAGGGTGATGGCCTCGGTGCTGAAATTGTGGGCACTTTTGTCCTGGTTTACACTGTGTTCTCTGCCACTGATGCCAAGAGGAACGCCAGAGACTCTCATGTCCCTGTAAGTGCACACTCTGTCCTCTTCCTCCTCTTGGTGTTCTTGATGTTTCTGGTGTTTACATTTTTTGCTTTTTTTTTTTTTTTTTTTTTTTTTGGTGTGATTCGCTTTTAATCCTTTTGTTCATGAAGTGGTTTAATTTAGTGGGATGCTTAGCTTTGCTGCTTGTGGTTTGATCTATGGAAGGGGGTAAAAGAGTTTACGCAATTTTGGACCATGGATATTTGCTTTTCAAGGGCAATTAAAATTGATGAATTGTGAAGAGGAGAATTCTTAGGGAATCAAGAAGTGGTTAAGAAGAAATATCGATCATTGTGGTATGCATTGAATGAAAATTTTATTGTTATCTTGATGTAAGCATGTTTGGTATAATCTGAGTGCTGTGGTTTGTTGAGCTGGAAGTATCATTCCACATCCATGAACTAAAGTTGGTGGATCAAGGAAAAGAAGCTATGGATGATGGAATTGTTTGACTTTAATGTTGGTGCCTTTTTCTAAAGACTTCTGGATTTAGATCAGATAGGGCTTGTATCATCATGCACGTTCAGGAATTTGGAAAAAGTAGCGTTCTCATAGTACCAAAAAATGGTAGTAACCATACCGCTCATTATTCTTTTGGGCATTCATATTGCAGATCTTGGCTCCTCTTCCAATTGGGTTTGCTGTGTTCTTGGTTCACTTGGCTACAATCCCCATCACTGGAACCGGCATTAACCCGGCAAGGAGTCTTGGAGCCGCCATCATCTTCGACAAGGACTTTGCCTGGGACGACCAAGTAAGCTCCTTATTTTTCTTTTCGAAAAAAATAACATAATTTTCTTGGTTGATAATCAATACTGATTCTGAAATGAATTTGGGTTTTTATCAGTGGATCTTCTGGGTTGGACCATTCATTGGAGCTGCCCTAGCTGCTCTCTACCACCAGATCATCATCAGAGCAATTCCCTTCAAGGCCAGGGCTTGAAGTTCAATTGGCATCTTTTGCTTCTCTCCTTTCACTTGAGGCTTTGTTTTTTCTCCCTTAGGGTTGGACTTTTTTCCATCTTTATGATGTAAATTATCGACTTACGATGGTACTTCGAGTGTGTGAATGCTTCTTTATGAAATGGACTATCCTTTTCTTTTTCCTGCCTTCCCAAGCTTTCAAGGTTGGAGCAATCTTCTTTCTTTTTTAAGTTTCGTACGGTAGTGATTAAGAAGTTGCCTGCAGAAACCGAAACCGCTTAAGAAATCCTGTCTCATAACGCAAGCAGCTAAGATTAAAATCAGACGGTATAAATCTCGACTCAGACAAAAGCCTTTGTCTCGTCATACTAGTTTATTTATTACAAACAAAATGCTTGGAAATGGCCAAGATTGGAGTTGACAAGATGAATGAAGTAAAGGCTCTTGAGTCGAGAGATATTAACTGAGTCGAGATATATTAATCTTCTTGTTAAAAGAATCTGAATCTTCTTGTTAACGAATGCCCGACTGACTTACAAGAATGGACTGCAATTGCGAAGATGGCTAAGCACTTGCTGTTTGCAAACCTAAGCACCTAACGTGAGAAGACGGCTTTACGTGAGAAGACGGCTTTACTTTGTTTGCAAAGGAAACAAAGGATTTGGAGGGTGGAGACTCTACTTTTGAGTACCGAAAACGTGAAATACGCAGGCACAAGAATGGTCCTAACCTAAAGTCGAGCTTGAGCTGTACCTAAAGTTGGTTAGCTCTTTTAATGCACACTGCTTTAACCACATGCAGGAACACCCAACATTCGTGGCAGATGGATCGTTCAAATTCAACGATCTCTTGGAGACGTTTTCCTTCTCACGGCAACACGTACGCCAACAGATATCATTCCATTCCCACTATGTGACCTGTATCAGCATGGATCTCGTACTGCCGCCTGATAAAAAGAACATGAATTTCTTTCTAATTTCTCCACTACATTTAGCTTTATTCGCGACTTCATAGATAAGACAAAAACAATACAAAGACCATTTCAGTAAAAGATGTCAGTTGTCACCATGATAGAGCTGACAACATGCCTATTAAACAAATTTATAATTGCTTTTGGCATCAAGTAAAGAGATTTCAAGAGTATTATCACATTGCATTGCTTCTTTCACCGGAGCAACAGCATATGCAGAACAAGAACACAAGAACGTATAACTGGTAGGATCCACCGCCATAAATCTCCAGAGGATTGCATCAGCATTTGAAATCGAATAAAAAATGCGAAGCAATGAACAAACATTTTACACTAGATACGAAGCTTGACAGATGGACGAAGTATTGCACTATAAAAGCCGAACAAGTAGGCGGAAACCGGCCAAGATGTAATCCTAGCCTCTCTCTCTCTCTCTACTTCATTTGAAGAAGAAAACCTAACTCGATCAAAGAACTGATATTCGCGATGAATGGGTTTCGTCAAACAGGACGTCTTCACATTCCACTAAATCCTCTCTGACTTCTCATTAGTTCTTCATTACTAACAAAATGCTAGGAAAAGGACAGAGAATGGAGTTAACAAGACAAATGAGGTAAGAATTTGAACCTCTGCAATATTCATCTTCTTGCTTATGAATAACCATATTAAATCTCGACTTAAGAACATGAACTGCAACTGCAAATGACAGGAAACAAGTATCTAAATTCAGCATCTCTTTCTTTTACATTTTCTTGCTTGGGGAAGAACAAACATAAATATTTACAAAAGAATCAGTTACAGTGTCTTTTACAACACAATGCTATTCGCAGATCGTGCCAATAATCTAATACAAAACATTAATTTTTGGGATCAAAATCCTCTTACTGAACTCTGCCAAACCTCAATAGACTGCTGATCCTTCCTGGTGACAAACATCTTGTTCCCTCCAAAAGCCAAGTTGGTTATCTTAGCTCCTCCCGTATCTTTCATTCTTCCCATTAAGTTCTTCCTGAATAACCTCTCTCCTAAACCGTCGTTGCTTTTCTTCTGAGAGCTGATCAACACCTCCGACCACAATTCTATATCGCCCTTTTTAGTACAAAAGACCTGATTCCCATGACTCTCGATTTTACACCCAACTCCTTCCTTCTTTCCATTTAGCATTTTTCTCCTATCTCCAAGACAAACCCAAGACTTGTCATCATCCAAGTTCCTCAAATCCATATAAAACACCTCGCCTGAATTCACACCAATTTTAAACATGGCAGATAGGTTATCCGAGACCGCAACATCGGAAAAACAGTCAACTTTATCCTTCACCTCCCACACTATGCTCCCCGTCCTTATATCCCAAAATCTGATATTGCCCGAAACACCCGATGGTCCACCATGAGATCCAGATGCCATCAAAAGATTATAACTTGGAATCCACTTCAATTTCGTTGCCGGGATAGCTGAATCAAGATCAGCACCGAAAATCTCATTATGACCAACCTCTGTGACTGGGCTTAAGCTCTGCAAGTCATAGACCAAGATCGAATTCGAGTTCCTCCGACCAGATTCAAAGCTAACAAATAAGTGCTCACCCGACGAACCAATCGCTTGCACAGTCGAACCAGACCTAGTCACATTCTCCCAATTCAAAGTCTCCCTAACAGCCCCATTCTCAAGATCAAGTATTTGCAAACCCGAAAAGTCGGTGGCCCCAGCCGCGGCCACGGCCGGCGAGATGGGCAGCAGCGAGTCAACGGCGGTGAATTGAGTCAGAATGGTCTTCTTCCTCCCCAGGGACCAATCGAACGAGGTAATTTTGCTCCCGTGCGCAACGTGGAGGGACCCGAACGGCGTGGCGGCGATCGCCGACGGCGCGTCGCGGCCGTTCAGCGGCAAGACCAGCGTTTTCTCGAGGTTAAAGGCGTCGAACTGAGACGGGTTCGACACGGAATTGACCAAAAGGGACTCGACCCCGTAGAACTGGGATTCGGAGATCACGTCCTGAAGATCAAAGGCCTTAGCTTTCGATGGCAGGTTGCCGGTCCGGAGAAGGGACAGGATGACGGAGAACAATTCAGGGTCCCGGTCGACGAAATGCTCGCCGAGGTGCGCCAACTGGGACTTGGCGGCGGCGGAGAGGATCGATTTGGGGCCGGCGAGGGCGAGGGTCTGCTTGGTGGTCTGGAAGATCTGGCCGCCCACGTTGATGGTCACCACGTTGGAGTCCGTCTTCGCCGGATGCAACCCGTTCGACGGCGTGGAGCATGAGAAAGGCGGCATCTTTACCCCCCTGAAATTCCGACGCCTGGGGGACGAGCGGAGCTCCAAGGAATTTGATCGAGATCGAGGAAACCCTAGAGAGGAACAAGAGAGAGGAAGCCCTAGGAACAGGGGAAGAAGATGGGGAGCAGGTAATAAATAAGAGGGTGGGGTTCGCCGAGCAGGAGGATGCTGGTCAAGAAAAACAGGGGAGATGCAGGGGAGAAATGGGAAGGGCAAAATGGGGTCAAACTCGAGGTTGAAGGATTCCAGAAGGTCAAACAGGGCGTCTGCCCAGGAAGAAAAGGACAAAAAAATTCATTACGTGGGACGAACGTATGGGCTCGAATCAACCTTGTCCCTTCGAGTTTTGAAGAATGCTCTGTCCGAAAGCTTGACCACTCTGTCAAAATAAAAAAAAAAAAACACAATTGGGACATGCTTGAGCACGCGACAAGTGTGAGCGAACACATCAGTGAATGGAATCTTATTAACAAGTGCTCGGTATATTTTATCCAGGACATTTCAATTTTCAAAGCATTGGGTAGTGTATGATACATATGAGCTCAAATCAATCTTGTCCCTTTGAGTTTTGATGAATGCCAAGTCTAAAAGTTTGACCCATCTTTCCAAACAAAAACAATTGAAATGTGCTTGAGCACGCGCGTGCAGGAGCAGATAAATTAACGAATGAAATCTTGCTCGACATATTTTATTTGGGATATTTCGATTTTCAAAGCATCGTTGGTATATAATACGAATGCAATCGGTGTTTCGGAAATTGTAAAGAATTCTTAATTACGGGCCCATTAAAAAATTACAACAGTGAATAATATCTCAATTCTTGGAAGAAAGATGCTTTGCCAGCGACTGGCCAATGAGGACGATTAGCTGGGTCAACTAATGGGGCTGCGAAAGCCGTCCGATTTGGACCACTGTGTTGAATAATGTTGGGTCTCTTTCCTTCCTTCCAACCTTCGTAGCAGAGCCTCTTGGTCTAAAGCATTTTGACAAAGACGCATCACTTGAGTAGTTTCTTTGGGGGGGTTGGTTTGGTTTGATTTACACAAACAAAACAACTTTCTGCGCCGCAAGTCTCTGCTTTTGTACTGCCCAATGATACATAACAAATACAAGGAAATCTTCTAGAGTTATCCACCTTCGAAACGGCACGCATTATTAAATCTTCTAGGACCGGATCTATCATAGATTTGAGTGAATTTAGATTATTGATAATGTGGATCTCGCTTTATCTAATGCCGAGCTCATTCGATGGATCAAGAATCATATCTATGCAAGAACTTCTTGATAGAGAGAAGGATTCGAGGTTTTTGTGGCCAAAACATTTTGACAGTGATATCGGCCTGGCTGCATAGTTGGACTGAGATCAGGATTCATTAGATTTCGGCAATTGCAATCTTCTTCCAGATTTAGAAACCTAAATCAACCTACTGTAGAGCTGCCCATCATATGTGAATCGGGTAATGTCCTGGAGGATACAAAGACAACCGCATAGCAGAAACGAATGCATTTGCAGAACTAAACCACCTTCATCAAGTCTCATATCTAAATCAGCAATTTAAGAGAATCGTTAGTCGCGCTTAGTCAAACATCGGACTGCGACAAACGCTTAGATGTAGAACGGAAACTCTATTTAAACATCTCCTGACTTTGACACCGTAGACTGCAGTCACATCGATGATTATGCCAGACTAATGGAGTCACCGTAGATGAATGGGACGCTGCCAAGCTGGTAAAAGTGGAAACCGGCTTGAGATTTCAAAGCAATACTCAAGACAGAGACATACCATAGCTCTCCTAAAATCTCAGGGTTCAACCCTCTTCAATCCCCTTCTAAATAGCTGTTGTCACAATAACTTGAAAATAACCAGCATCAAAATCTCTTTATTCATACTATTTTACACGACAATAACAGAATATGATAATGAGATAGAGCCTTGAGATGGCTGGGAAAACCACTATTTTTTTCTCTGTCTGAACTTTACAAGAGAGAGGGCAAGACTGTTCTATTCTAGTCCTAACAAAAGTTCTTGGGCGACCCTGTTTGCTCAAAAACAGAGACGGGTCAATATGCATTGTTCCTTTCTATCAAATTTCCAAATTCTTCCAACTTGAAGAAAGAAGTATATTGTTAGTTTATAGATGGTCCGTCAGACACTAAAATTCACCCACCTGAGCTTTTAGAGTTACTAAGGTCTGGGCAAGACTAAACCAACAACAGAGGGCAAAAGTAAGCGTTGATGATTAGCTAAGACCTGGCTGTATCACTGGGAAGGACCAGTTTCCATTCTCCTCAACAACCGTTTCACCTGCCCACCAAGCCGAGCCAAAGTCGGGCCTATGAGTGCCTCTCCCATCTGCATTATCGAAATTGAATTCTCTAGAAGACCCTGATGTGAAAGAACCATGCCTATGATGTTGGCATTTCTCATCGTCACCTGAGGAAACTCCCTCTTGTTCATTACTGGTTGTTGCACCTGAAGTGCCCTCATTCCTGTCTCTGAGTTCAGAACAGATACCCTCTCTTTCAGCAGCTGCATTATTTGCAGAAATGATCACACTTCCTGCCGAAGCAATAAGGTTGCCGTCCCCATGTCTCACAGCCTCTGTAGGTATCTCGAATGATACTCTGCTGTTGACCGTTGGATTGCCGTTTTGGCGTTTGTTGACAGATGGATGTGTCCGGACCTTGAAATCTGAAGGGTATCCATCTACATATTTGGTTCTCACAGAATCGGGAGTCAATGAACCAGAATCTCGCCTCGATCCCCATTCATGGGTGCACAACTTATCAAGGTTCAAGAGCTTGGGAGGCTCACCGGATTGAAACTCTAGGACATTGAGACCACCAGCAAACTCACAACCAGGGAAAGGAGATGAAGTGCCCGAGCCCGAGATGCCAGAGCTGGGAGAAATCAAATGGCCTACAGGGCTTCCAGGAGAAAACTGGTAAGACTGAAATTCATAGTTAGGGAACGGAAACCCTTGACAGGCCCCAGAGTTCCGTAGGTTGGGGTCAAGCAGCTGGGCAAACGGCACCTCTGGTGATGAGGGTGTAGTCTGATGCACAGACTCGGGAGGGGGGGTGAAGGGAGCAGTAGACGGCTCAGTTGTAAATGCTGAGAAAACAGGCGGAGATACTAACTGGGTTTCATGGGCATAAGGTCCAACAGCAAATATGGGGTTCGGTCCACTAGGGGAATACATGCTTGCTGATATGGACGTCATGGAAAACATACCAGCTGGAGATTGGGCAGCGGAAGGAGGTTCTGATTGAAGGAATGATGCTGGAGAGGAGGGCGGTGCCACAAATGGAAGGGTTATAGCAGTCGGTTGCACCGGATTATGAGTAGCCAGAGCATCGCCAGGGAAACCTGTTGTCTCAGGAAGAAAAACAGCAGGCCCAATACGCTTCCGGTGCTTCTGAGACCCAAAGCACCAATACATGCTCCAAAAGGCACCCCATCTTCTCTTCTGCTTGCAAAGAACATACAGAAATGTCTTAGCAAGGAAAGACCCTCACACCTCTGGAGTAGCATATGCTTAATTATGTAGGGGGAAAAGGTCATAACAGCTCAACAAAGATATCGGCATACAAAAACTATAATTGTTGGCACTTTACAGCACGAGTGATCATGCACACATTGGTATGATAAATTGATAATCATAATCCGGACAAGCCAGGCCAAAGCAGAACAGGTGCGCAGGAAAAAGGAGCGCCCCTTTGTCTGCTTAGATGCCACTGAAAGTTTTGTAATTCCTCCAACCTCACAGCCGTTTATTGCCGAAACAACGTGATAAATTCATTTTTTCCTGAAAGGAGGTTCCAGCACAGCATGTTAGGAACTTATACACTCAGCAACTTGCTCGTGCTTGAATCCGTCTGCCTTACTAACATTAGAATCAAGTAACTGTCTTCTACTCACTGCTGCAGAGCAAGATATGAACATATTAAAGGCTATTCTTGGCACATATTTCCATAATTGAAGCATTAATACTAAAGACCCTTTTGGTCGAAGGCTATTTCACACATCTTCATTCTATCTTCTAACTTGACACCACAACACATGAAGAACCCTGAAACAGAAACAAGTAGAGAAAAACGGCAGGAAGAAGTAAAGTACCAAGTTGAAACAAAAACGGACCATTTCCAGCCAAAAAACATTTTCAGAAAATTGCAGATGCCAAGTCCAAACTCCATTCCCTATCATATCCAAAACCAAGAACCTAACAATTACATAGAAGAATTCGCTTCCAACATATTAATCTACATCAGAGCATTCATCCCGTTCAGTTTCTCGGAACTTCAAAAGATACAATCAAATCCCGATCTCTCCCTCTAAATTCAACTATCAAGCCCCCCCTGTACGTTTGAGGTAAATTTTTCTCCTTCACCTTCTTTTTTTAAAATCTTTTGATTAAATCAGAGACAAAAGAAGCAGATCAGATCAAACCTTTAGAAAACTGCCATCAAAGATCACTTTTTGATCCTCTAATGATTACTAGCAAACTTTTGAGTTTCTACCCATCTTTTGCTCAGTGCCTACTCGGAAAAGCAGCCTCGCCTACCTCGCATCGGGAACTCCCTCCACTTCCACTTCACTTTACGAGGAACGAGAAAAACGAAGGAAAAATCCTCGAGAAAAGCACAAATCCTATATGCAGAAACCTACAACCTACGCACGCCAAATCAAGCGACCTGGACCCGGCAGAAAACTCGACCGAACCCACCAAAAAAAATCATGACTTCCTCAACATCACTCCCCGATTCGACCGAAAAGATCACCAAAACGCGCTCATCAATCAGCGACGAACACAGTGAAACAGAGAGACAGACACAGAAACAGAGACAGCACCACAGCACGTCAGCACACGAGCCCGGGGCTCAAGTTATAGCGGGCTCAAGCTCACCTGAACTGCGGCCTGAGCGGGGCGGTGGTTCTCGGCGGAGGCGATCGCCGTCGCGGCGGCGTGTATGGTCTCCAGGGCGTCGTTGCGGCGGTTGTTGTTGTTGTTGTTGTTGTTGGCGGCGGCGGCGGCGGCCGCGACCCTCGCCTCCCCATTCCCGGTCCTCACGTCTCGGTCCATCGCTTCTCGATCCCGACGAGGGAACAAAGCAAAGCTCTTGCAAAACTGAAACCGCGCGCGCTAGCGAGAAGAGCTTCGTTGCCGCATGCGGGAGCCGAGAAAATATTTTCTCGAGAAAATAACCCGAAGGAAAAGCACGGCTCGGAAAGTTGGGTCTACGACGACGTCGCACAAAATCGCGTGGAAAATGAAAAATCAGCTCCTCCAGAATTATAATTATAATAATTCTTTTCTAATTTCCCGGCGTCGTCATAAATATCATCGAAGAATGTAGCATAATGTTTTGGATTATTTTTCATTTATTGTCTGCTAATAATAATTATATAATTATGAGTATGTATATTAGATATTATTTTTTTTGGGGTGAATGAGGGACGCTTTAGAGGTCAAACACGGCAATGACGTGAGTGCCCGCTTTCTGATTTGTGGAAGACCCGGACTTTTTAGGCTTTTTGAGTTTTTAATTTTTGGAGGAAACCGAGGCGACTGATCATTCTTAATTTAATTTAATTGTGGATTAACGCGGGGGCGGGTTCCCGAAAATGCCCCTGCGGAGATGCGGTATTTTCAGCCCACGTGCAAAAGAAGGGACTAGAAGAAGACCGTTCCCTTGGGGGATTAGGAGGTCTGCGGGGCTAATTGTAGGTGCGCCTGAGAGAGTTTCGCCATAGCTTTTGACACTAGGAGGGAGACATATCGGATGAAATGCTAGGTAGTGGACCGCGAGTTAGGTTGCCACGCGTAACTTAGGTACGACAACATCAGACGCAAGGTCACCTTAGGCACTATCACTCTAGCACAAAATTGGAGGTGTTGCCACGTATTAGGTGCGACGACATCGGACACAAGGTCACATTAGGCACTATTGCTCTAGCACAAAATTTGAGGTGTGCACATCACTCCTCCATCACCGGTCGCTTGATTGGGCCGACGAGCGTGCAATGAACTTTCGACATTAATATTTTTCCTCCTAAGTAGCCGTCAAATGGAAGTTTTGATCTTGTCCCCACGTCCTATATTCTCAACTCACAATTTGTGTCCGATGTGCGGCAATTGGAATGGGGCGCGCGATTCATGCAACAGTCACGGTACTAAATTCCGAAAAAAGGCGAGGTGGGGAAGGGCAATCCGGTCATTCCACTTACCCCGGGAGAGGGTTATAGGGGGGAAAAGGCGACAAAGAAAAAGATAATAAAAAGACAAGAGAGGAGTTGAGAAGAGAAGAGGGGAAGAGGGGGGGAAGCGTGTGGTTGGGTGGGAGTTGGCATCATGATGGGTTGCGAAAGGCGTGCACGTGTGCTCATCCCCTTCTAGATTGGAACGGTTGGATTATGATTTTGGCCCTTTGCCTCGTTCCTTTCCCCCCCCACCCGAGGGCCCCACCACCCCCGGTCCCCAGAATTCTTCAATCCCCTTCTTCTCCTCTCTTGATCCCACCACTCACTCGGCCGCCCTCGCCACCACCCACCGCCGAAGGTCCCGCAAGTGGGTTTGGACGCGGACCGTCCGATGATTGCTCCGGACCGACTGGTCTAATTTCGAGCGGAGCTCGAGCTCGAGCCTGTCGGTTGTCGACTCCATAAGTTTCACGAGTTTGATTTGACCTTTCGACATATGCATCCTCATCACTCAAGCTTTTTTTTATTGAAATTGGGCTCCACTCGAGCTCGAGCTCCTTCTAGAAAAACGTTACGATCGTATTAAGTTCGATATCCTAATTTTCTAATCGAGGTATGGGTGATAGGTTCTCAAATGGAATACGAATGGTGATGATATCTTTCTTTTTTCTTTTCTTAGGCTAATTATAAGATTAGTTGTTTCACTTTATAATCACAACTAATTTCAGAGTTTATGAGAGCTTATCCCTTCCTTTTTCAAACACAAACTAATGATCCTTTGCTCTTACTTCTCATGGCTTGTTGAAATCCACCCCAAAATCGCGAAGTATGAATATTATTGCATAGTCTAAGCTCTCATTTTTCAGTGTTCTAGATCGTTAATTAATGAAAATTTCAATGAAGATAAAGTATGAAGAAGTATCATTGACTTAATAATAATAATAAAGTATCAATCCAGTTTGAGCAATCAAGTGGTTTAGTTCCACACTTGAAGCCGAGAAACTGAGCAATAATCACCAATTCCAAATATTATTAATTAGGAACCATCCAAAATTAATTGATTTGATCCGATTTCAGTGATTGCCCTTAAATCAAGTAAGTTCGCATAGAAACTTTAGCACTCCAGAGTTACCTTAACATCGAGCACACGAGCTGAACATAACTCGAGCTTTCCACATTGTGTTGGCTCGGCTCGGATCGGCTTGGCTCGGCTGGCGCTAAACTCCCCAACATGTTCCATCCCTTTTTGGGAGCGCAACGCCTTTCCCTTCGTCTCTAATCCTCGTGGGATTCCCACTTATGGGATTTTTGACCAAAAGTACCCGCTTCCCTTCCACTATGCAATTTCGCCGAAACATCTCGGTGGGATTAGGTCCCATGCTTAGCAACGAAGGGACAATTATAAATTATAGTTTAAGCCTCCGCAGCAGTGCCTGATTTTCACTTGTCAAGACGGATGGATTCGCACGTGTGAATCCCAAGATCCTCGGGTCCACCGCGACGTCGACGCTTTCACGCGCCCTCGCCGAACTCTCCTTTTCGCTCCTACGCCAGATGATCCTTCACGGAACATCGATAGTTGACCCAGGTTCGTGGAAATTTCCAGGTTCTTGCTCTCCGGCAGGAAGTACAGAAACAGCGATCGTACGCGAATCACGTATTCGTGATTTAATTTCCTAAGATACCATGAAATTTAGATCGAATTCCAATTCTACCCTATACTTTTCTCGGTCTAAAAAAATACACGGACTTTGATTTAGTCTCAGGTCTGCCTCGTGTCTAGAAATGACCGCCGGTTTCTTTGAACTTATCCATATCAAGGGGTTGTTGCTTGTTTCATATGAGACTATAGACTTGAGACAAATAAAAAATTAGGACAGAATTGAAATTGAATTTAAAGTTTGAAGTTTTTAGGGAATTTGGAGAGAGATAAAAATCAAATATCAAGAGAATAAATAGGACGAAAAAGATTCTCTGCAGTACGCAAAGAGAAAATGTCCTTTTGGTTTTGCAGTTGACACTAACCCGAACCTAAGATTAGGCAAAAATCGCTGTTCCCGCATCATCCCGCGCCGTATTCGCAGTCAACCCTACGACATTTCTTAAGTTCTACGGACCGACGATAACGTCCCCCTAAACTCTTTTCCGTGCACGCTTTGTCCTTAAGCTTCAGGCCCATTAATCGAACCGAATGGAGTTAAACGGCGGATTCGTCTGCTCGAGTCTTTCACCTAACCAAATGTGGTCAACAATTTGGACTGGCGAGATGAGGCCGAACCCCCACGTGGCGAATGTGCAACGTGCCGATGACTTCTCGGCATCTTTTTCTTTGTGTGGAAAACGAAAGAGGTTTTGAGTTGGCTGGCGCTCCTGCTTCCTGGAATGCGGAGACGACTTCCTCGCGCTCGATCTTGACCTGCGCGAGATGGATCGGTACACCGTCGTCACATGCTCCAGCGGGCAGCACGCCATTCTGCTACCGTTAGAGCCGTCACATGGGTGGATTGAGTCAAGAATGATTCAACCTAAACAGATTTATTTAATGCATTTTGACCCGTTTTTTTTTTTTATATAATGTGAATCTAGTAGTATATTCCCAACTCGATCTATATTGCTAAAACACTTATATATTTTAATCAATCTAGAAAACGCGTCCTCCAATTGAAGTGAGAATACAGAGAGAGAATGAAGAGAAAATAGTACGAGTGGATTGGGTATGATAAATTATAAAACTATTGATAACTCATATTATATATAAACCAATTTATTATCATTTATTGAATATAAATATTCTACATAACAATTCAGCCCATTATATATGAGCTCTTTTTGTCCATTTGACTCTAACACTTGACTCGCTATTAAAATCGAATCTCACACTTGAAACTAAACAATCAAAACTCTCAATCCCCCTCTTTTCGAGTGGAAAGGGTAGTTACTAGACTAATTTCTGCTCGATGCGCTGATCGAATGTAATTTATTAGCCGATTTTGGTCATTGGCTTTTTGCTTTTTCTCGGGTCAATTGTGCGATTAGTTCAACCTCGGGCACACGTACTTGTCAAACCAGCTCTTTACTCGTTTGCGTATTTGGCAAGGGCATGTGTAGGACAGTTGGACGGGGACGCTTGTCTCTGACCAATTTGCACGCTAAACCGTAGGCGTCGCTCGCCATCATGAGAACGGGGGGGGACCACCTTGATTTAGCGCAATTACTCACGTCGTATTCTTCGAATTTGACTCGCCATAATTCCACGAGCTTGGTGACCAACCAATTTGTATTCTGGGAAGAGTATTGAACTCGGGTCGGGTTCTAGTTGGCCCAACAATATCCTTTCCCATTAGCGCAAGCGAGTCGACCTATTGGACCCACCAGTCCGAGGTGCCCTTTCAATTGGGAAATCGTTTAAAAAAATCCTAAATTTATTATATTTTTATCAATTCAATCTTAAATCTTTTAATTTTATCAATCAAACTCTTAAACTTTTTCATGTTTTGTTAATTAAATCCGTCCGGTTATTTTAACAAGAAATCTCTAACATAAACAATTTTCATTTTTCATTTTTTTATTTTCTTCTCTTTTCCTTCTTTTTTATTTTATTTTATTTTATTTTTATTTTTTGCTTTTTTTTTTTTTCTTTTTTTCTCTCCACTAGCCATCACCGGGCCTTGTTGATGGTTGATGGAGGTCATCAAACATGTCGCTAGTCTAAGTCTGGGGATCCTCACCCAGGCTGGCGATGGCGGCCATTGATAAGCCTCACGGTGGTCAATTGAGGGAAAAAAGAAAAGGAAAAAAAAAAAAAAAAAAAGAAGAAAAGAAAAGGAAAAAAAGACAAAAAAAATAAAAATAAATCAATTATATAATTAAAAATTATATATGTCAACGGCATTTTTGGTCAAAATTAACCTGGATGGACTCGATTAATAAAATATAAAAATTTTGGACTCAAATGGCAAAATTGAAATGTTTATGATTAAATTAGTAAAAATATAATAGGTTTAGCACTTTTTGAACGATTTTCTAGCAACTTTGTTTTGACAAAAACAAGATGCACGGATAAGGTGTATCAATCTAAGATTACTTTAGATTTTGAATTGACCTTTATGAGACGGTCCCTGAACCATTTTTTCTACGGCAAATCGACTTCCATCTTGTAAATCACATCATCAATGAAAAATTAATTAAAAAAATTTTTTAAAATATATTATATTTGTGCCAATTTAGTTTTGATTCTTTTAATTTGGCCATTTAGGCCTAAACCTTTAGATAATTTCTTAATTTGGTCATTCTCGCCAATTTTGATTGGAAGTCGTTAATGTAAATGCTAGTCATCCTACCTATGTTATGTGACATGACGATTGAAGGATGGTTAACAATGATGTGAACAATTTTAATTTTTTAATTTTTTAATTTTCCCTTTTTGTCTTTTCTTGCTGTCTTCATGGCACTGTCGGTCATGGGTGAGGGTCACAATAAAAATAAATAAATAAAATAGAAAATAAATAAAAATTCAAAAAATTATAAAAATAATTCACATTAGCGTTGACTATACAATATAGAACGATCGATGTCTATGTTAACAATTTTTTGTCAAAATTAGTCAAAATAACTCAATTGAAAAATTATCAAAATGTTTAGAACTAAATTGATCAAATTAAAAAGTTCATGATTGAATTGATATAAGTACAATAGTTTTAAAACTTTTGTATGTGATGTTGTTGCTTCTGAATGCTACACTTTTCATCGAGGTATCACGCACAAAGCGGTCCGCACGGGTTGGGTCCAATTGGCCCAACAATCTCTTTGCTAATTAGCACAAGCAAGTCAACCCATTGGACCTGTTGGTTCGAGGTGGCCTTTTCGTTCCGGCAACTTCGTTTTTGCAGAAACGGGATGAATTAATATAGTGTGTCAATCTAAAGTCATTATAGAAGTTGAATTGACCTCTACGATACGGTTCCCAAACCATTTTCTCTGCGTCAACTTCCATCTTGTACATCACATTATCAAAGGAAAATTACCAAAAATGTCATAAATTTATGGCACTTGTGCTAATTAATCATAAAGCTTTCATTTTAACCGATTTAGTCATTCATAATTTTTCCAATTTTATCATTCTGCCTAATTTTGGCTAAAAATCGCTAATGTTAATGTCAACCATTCTATATGGTATGGTGGTGGCATCATTGGCAATTTTATTACTTTTTTAACAAATTAATTTTCTTTTCTTTTCTTTTTTTATTTCTTTGCTTATTGCAATGGCCTTGCCCAGAGCATTTGTGGCCCCGTAAGCAACAAGCAAGGGCCACAATACATATAAAAAAAATTCAAAAATTCAAAAAAATTAAAAATTTGTCTATGTCGATGCCAACCATCCTACTTGAAATGACCAATGTCCATACCAACAATTTCTAGCCAAAATTGAATAAATGACTCAATTGACAAATTGGCAAAATGTTTAGGATTATATTGACTAAATTAAAGGGTTCATGACTAAATTGATGCAGGCGCAATATATTTGTGACTATTTTCGGTAATTTTTCCTATAATCAACTATCCCTGTGCAATGCTATTGCTTTGCACATTGATTCCGAAAGCTACACTTCTCATTGAGGTATAGCGCACAAAGCGGTCTGCACAGATCATGGAGAATGGGTTTTGTCTACTTTTTGCTCTCATATAGGAGTGATTGGTTCCCGGTCCGGTCCAGTTCAGTTCTAAGGTGGAATCGGGAATTGGGGACTGGATTGATTGGTCCTAAAACTGGAAACCGGTCCAATCCGATTTCGGTTTGGATTCTAATTATGATCCAATGGAATCGGTCACTCTTCTTATCTTAACTACTTATTACCTTATGTTGCAGAAATTTAAACAAACAAACAAACAAAGTAAACGCTTGAGCTTATATTAGTATTACAATCAGCAATTGAAACAAGCGGCAAACCTACGCAGTCCATAGCGGGAACCACGCATGCACAGCGCAATTAACAGGCCATTGATCTTGAGCTTCATATTGATCAATCCTTTCCCAAACGTTGCCACGCATCAATGCGAGCCAACATATCCACGTCCTTTGTGAAGTGCAAGATGCGTTGAACAGAATCAGCGGCATAATTTAATATGAAGTGAGCCATACCATCTTCCTCTGAGGAAAGAACATGAACGACCTGAAATGAAAGAGAAATGAGGAGGGATTTTTTTTTTTTTGGGAGGAAATTGGAAAAAAGTATTTTATAATCGATCTAGTGCGGTCCAGTTTCCCCTTAAAACTGGGAACCAAACCTCGTAGACACCAGTTCTACTTTAGGAATCAGGAACTGAATCAACACTCCCGAGAACCAAACCCAACCAATTGGTCCAGTCCAGTTCGGACGGTTCCTAATTCAGGTAGTTCATTTTGCACAACCTTACTTTTATACAGAGAATGAAGGAAAATTATCTAAAAAGTCCTGAACATATTACATTTTTCTTAATTCAGTTCTTAAACTTTTTAATCTACCAATTGAATCTTAAACATTTTTATATTTTGCCTATTGAATTGGTCTATTCAATTTTGACAAAAAAATCACTAACATGAATATTAGCTATCTTGCATGACCGATTGGTGTTGATATAAATAATTTTTAAAGATATTTTAATATTTTTTTTTTTTTTATTTTTTTTTTTGTCCTTTTTCGTTCTTCCTTCTTTAGTCCATCAACAAGGTTAGTGACCAGCTCAAGGCAAGAACCTCACTGTGGCCAGTGGCTAGCAAGAGCAAGTTTCACCTTAGGCAGCGAAGGGCCTCTAGCCAGTCATCAAGGCATTGAGGCTTGACAACCGATTAAAGGAGGAGGAAAGACGAAAAAAAGGAAAAAGTTCAAAAAATTTTTTTGAGAAAATATATATTAAAATTGTCATTATAATATCGACGTCCACATAAAAATTGATTTCTAATAAAAAAAAGTTGAAAAAATTTAACTATAAAAAAATATTTAAAATCCAATTTAAAATTAAAATTAAAGATTGAAAAATAAAAAATTTAACAAATTTAGAATTTTTTGAACAATCATTTTTCAAGTTGCAATCATTTAGCAGCACGGTCGCAATGAGAAGTATTGAAGACGGTGCATCGTGTCGGCGTGCATTGATGTCGAATTCGCCGCCGGTCCTTTCGGGAATTCATGGAGCTCTAGAAGATGGGGACCAGACTACTTTTCGAAAAGAGTCTTCATCGACTTTCGTCAAACTACATCCCTTTCACGTTACTCTGAAGAAATTTGAAGCATTCAAGGGTACGACCTGTTCTTCCAATCAGAATTCAACCCTTTTCAACGCAGGGGGCCATTGAGTTCGGCCACAATTCTCTCTTTTTTTAAAGAATTTCATATGATCACCGACCGTGATCTTTACTTGCTCCGAAAGATACTGACACAACTCATCAGCACCGAATTTACTAATTCAATACCAACATAAATTACATGCATCATCGAATACTTTAAAGCACATTGCTTGCAAGCTCAGCAGATTATGCTGTAATTCATTGCAATCATGCCCTCATAATGCAAAAGCAACAATAACCAGAAGCAAAGTCTGATAACACATCACGCCATGCCTGGATTGAACTCACCTCTAAACCGTCCAGCAAGTGAAACGATGCAAATGCAAAGAGAAGAACTCAAAAACCAGAAAGTCTCTATCTACTAGACCTTTGTCCGTGCCGCAGAACGGTTTCGTGACGACTGATGAGAGAACGATATGTTAAAGATGCAAGAGAGGAGAAAACGGGAAGAAGTTCCAGCACTGAATCAATACAACATGAAACATCCAGACAATAATTTACAAATCATCCATGGAAAATATAGGTTAGAAAGGCCAGGAAATTTTTCCCCCCATAGGCCTTCAGTTCTTTTTTTTTTTCCACTTTTTATGGGAATCATAGCAGATGATCATGTACAGATGAAAAGAAATTTCTTTTTTCCTTCTGGTACAATAACACAGTACCTAAGGATCAGCTTTGCCGGCGACCTCATCGTCACTTGAACCATAGTCATCCTCACTCAGCTCCTCATCGCTTGATTTGTCCTCCCCAGCTGCACCAACATCTTCAGGTTTGGCATATTTCTCACAGTACTCTGATGACAAGATTTGTCAGAAAAGATTCAACAGGTATATTAGTCCATATGCAACTCCAAGTTGTATGGGAGAACTAATCAATATGGTAGCAATTGCTCAGCTGAAACACGCTTCACAATCTTGTTGGTTAGATTTCCAAAGGAATAGGAAAGGAACAAGCATGCTCGGAGACCCCAGTGCAATAGAAAGTCTCATGCTTCATCTGCCTTTAGGAAGCCCCCACCCAAATAATAGATATACAACAAAACCTACGTTCTGTCCGGACCAATGAAAATGAAATTTCACATTCTTGTGGCGAAAGGAAAAACGATATTTTCTAGCAATTCTAGACTTGATAACCAAGACAATTTGCAAAATGCCAAAGGGACCAGCCAACATACATGTTCTTTAAGCATTATATTCCTTTTGGGTTCACCAAATTATTCAACTCAAGGGAAGTTGATATCAAAACAGATAACAAATGGTTTGAAAAATATTATTTTTTTTTAAATAATCGCTTGCATAATTATAGAAATGAAAGAATGAAAGATATTTTCATCATCGATGAAGATGTTCAAACATAAATTGTTGTTGGCAACAAGAACATTTTTCATTAACTAATTATTTCAAGCGATACAAACCGTCATTTTTAGAAAAAAAAAATATTTTTCAAATTGTTCATTTTCCATGAAACAAATAGAGCCTTATGAAGGTTCTTATACAATGTGCATAATGCATAAGCTCTGCCCAGAGTTCATGCCATATGTCACATTATCTTCTGCTTTAGAACCTTTTTATCTCTTACAAATGAATCCTTCCCTCAACTATGTTCGCTTCATCTATCTCCATTGAACCTACAGGTATCAAAGAAATGTGGTCTAAAAGGTGACCATCAATTTCTCACTGACGGTTTTTCAACTGCAGATGTGAAGAATATCTTCATGTATGAATCAGTCCTCTCTAGCCTCTTGGCTATCAATCATCTGATTAGGTAAACAAGCCAGTGAATAAGAATCAGCCTTAACAACTCTCACCTCGCCTTTGATTTTGGTTAGTAACCTTGAAGACAGTGGATCATGTAATGCCTTTCAAATTCATTTTCACAAATTGTCGATAAAACGTTAAGCAATTGAAAACCTGCCACTACATAAATGCAGTGATGCTTTAGTGTTGGGCCTTGGCATATTAGTTAGTGAAGTTCAAAAATCATTTTATTTCCTAGATAGAGCTTCAGAAGTTCAAGTTTTTGAGAACCAGATACAAGCCCTTGTAACCATGCACACAGTTCATGTTCAAAAGCAGAATAAATGAAAATAAAAGGTCAATGGAAATATTTCATTTATGAGGGCAAAAACAATGGAACCAAACAAAATGGTAAGAAGCCAACAACCAATGCTGAGGCACAAGGACAAACTGGTAGGTATTTGATGGAAAAGGGATAGGGAAAGATGCAAGAAACACACTAGCATTCACATCTTCGAACTTGCAAAACATTATGTACAATCTGAACCATAGGGAAAGACTGGATAAAAAGTCTCAAAAGCATGGGTTCCGTTAGATTAGCTATATACTGTGTGTTATCAACGATTTCCACAGAATCCCGAATCATGTGTCTTTCTTCTAAGACTGAAAGAAAAGCGGTAAATAAAATAGAACAATGTGTAGCAATTCATCACAGTAGTAGCATAAAACCTCACGATGCATATTGCGCTCAACAGAGTATTAGAAAGAAATAATGAGAAAACCCCAAAAAGAAGGTACCATGAGATCAAAACAGACTCTGTGCACCTACTAAAGAAAGATATGGATGAAACATTATGTAGACACTAAAAATGTCAGCCTCAGAGGTTCAAGACCACTCAAAGACCAAGCATTTGCTGCCTTGATCACGAATTGCTTACATCAAGCAGATAAGTTTGAATGCATCAAACCAGGACAATACACAATGCATTTCCAGTTAGCAAGTTCCTTCACTCTTAGAAATACATTGCCTACCCTATGACTTCGAACCAAAGACTACAGACAAGGTTCAGAACATGCAATGTGAAAAGAAGCAACTCGCAATCTACATTCACGGGAATCAACCAGGAAACAAGTATGTGATTTTGGATCGATTATTACCTTTCACTCTTTGTTCATATGCACCTCTATCACGCATCATAATAGCAGCAGCTTCTCCATTTAATGGATCCGCTGGGTTGGGATACAAAAGAAGTTGAGGAAGAAACACCTCGAACACATTAACCAAATCTGGAACAAATAGAAATGTTCATTTCTCCATAGAACAGCACTGGCAAGATGGTACACGGGGTCTGTGAAAAGGCAATAAACTGATAGATGTGTCATACCAAACATGGGGCTCCAGGTTTGATTGATAACATCCAAACAAACTGATCCTGACCTGAAACTCAAAATATTACATGTGTAAGACCAATGCAACAAATTCAGCTACAAACTTAGATCTCCAAATGTATAGGCTGTTGATCATAATTTGAGTAAAAGAGCTACATTTTCAACTTTTTAATACTGACTCACATTTCATCGACATTTGGGTGATAAATTTTATTGACAAAGCCAATCGAAGGGGATTTATAAGGATAAGCATCTGGCAGCTCAACCCTTATCCTCCATAGACCTCCCTGGTAAGGACCTGCAATTGGCCAATTCAATGAACCCCAGCAAATGCCTGAAACTGCAACCAACTTAAAAAGGAAAACCACTACACTGATTACCAAACTCACAGCTACTTACCCCAAATAAACATGCCAACTGACAAATGAATCAAGTAGATTCAGGAAAATGACTACATATAACAATTAATTAATACCAAAAGTGCCTAAACTTATTGCTCTACCATTCAAAAGAAGTTATACATGCAAAGTGCCAAAAAGGGTTTTATCTGGGAGCCAAAAATGAAGGGTATAGAATGAGTCCAAGTTTGAGCTTCTCAATACATCCGATCAAGTGCACATCATTATCCACTCAAATCGTTCATTACCAAAAAAATAAAAATAAAAATGAAGAGTATTACAGCAAAGATCCCCTCAATAGAAGAACCCACTAGTCTTGTGGAAGGAGACCAAAAATCATCTGAAGACTGAAAACCCCCCAAATCACCATTATTTCAGAAAACCAAATAGCAGTCCAACCAAAAAACATCATAACCGATCAGTGCAGGAAAAGCAGCCAAAGAAAAAAAAATCCAATCAAAGAGGTAAAATCAAGTGAATCACAAAATCAGAAGTGGGTATGGAAGATATACTGTCTTTAGGTCCATGGAACTCCACATAGAACTCTTGCATGCCATCATTGATCATCTCCACCTTGTAATCACTCATCATCCTGCACACCTCAAACCAAACAAAACCCAGAATCAATAACAAGCAGAGCAAGACATACAGAACCCAAAAAGCCAAAAAAAGAAAAGAAAAAAAGAACAAGAACAAGAACAAGAACAAGAAGAGGAACCAACCAAACAAAAACTCAAGAAGAAAAACACAGAGAAAGAAAAAAAGAAAAAGAGGAAAAAGATTACAGCTTCATCAAGTCCATCTCACGGCGCTTGCTTGGAGAAGACATGGTTCTTGCTTCCTCCTTCCTTTTTCCTTCTTTAGCTTTGCTTATTGCTTCTCTGCTGTGGGTAAGGATTTGGGTGAGAGGTGCTGGGAGAAAGAGAGATGGCAGCAAAATACCTCAAAAAGACGGTTCAGACAAGCAAGAGCGAGAGATTAGGTGGGCCTGTTTGGATTTACAAATATATTTATAAATAATAATAATTATTATGATAATCATCTTCTTTTTTCTTTTTCTTTTTTACTTCAGTTGATTGTTATCATTATAGTTGATGATGGAGTATATCAACATATATATATATTATAATCATGGAAGGATCTACGGTATAAAGGTACGTGTTTGTGAATGTGGATGGATAATGTGGCAGACACGAAGCGCCCGAAGCAAACTGGTCACATGTCCTTCTCTACCTCTCGTCTCATTTTCAGGAATTGTTTTTAATCTGTAATTAGCTTAATTAATATTAGCAAAGTTATATTTCTCTTTTTACTCGTGTTTCCTTTTGGCTTGATTAGATATTAAAGACTTGATTTTTTTTATAATTTTTTTTAATGGCATGTTTTCATTTAAGGCGGCTCCATCATATGGGAGGAACGAATTTCCATGCCGAATAAAGCGGTGGCTTCATGTAAAAAATTTACAAGGAAGGACGGAAAGAAAAGGAAATTGAAAAACTGACCCACGAATGCATCTCGAGAATAAACTTATTCCTTTGCACATAATCTCCATGATCTCCAGAAGGATATGCTTTGCTTTGCTTTGCATTGGTGGAGTTCTAGTCAAAGAAGGCTTCTCTGGTTTTTCCTCCTCGATTGGCTTATTCAGATTCATTTCCAAGGCGCCGGTAGTTTTCTTTTGCAAGTACTCTCCCGGGGTAGTTTTCTATTGCCTCATCTATCGAAAATTCGTCTTGTAATTGCTTTTTTAATTAAGTACTATTAAGAACTTTTGCGATTCTTCTTTTTCGGCTTAGCGGTAGTTAGTGTCAACGTCAGTTATCGCATATCTCGACAATCTACTATTGAGATGTATGCATGGGTAGTATTAGAAAAAGCCTTACATTAAATAATTTATTGTAATGTGGAGCAATTAATAAGTCATGATTGACCATAACTCATCGGTTTAACGATTTGAGTGGATAATGATGTAGACGTGATCGGATGTATTGAGAAGCTCAAACTCAGACTCATTCTTTATGGTCTTTCCGAGGAAGGTATCGAGCTTCTGAAGGAAGGAATCTTGTGCCAATGCAAATTCTAGGCAATATTCATGGTTTGGTCTGTTGTTAGAGACATTGACCTAATGCTAAGCTCGCACACATTAGTTTGATTCTATTCGTGCTAAAAAAAAATCCTATATCAAAAAATTGTTGTCATGTGACATAATTAATATATTTAAATTTAAGTTTTGAGTGAAAGTGAATCTAACTAGATAGATTAAGTAGTTTGGACTTAGGCCCTCTTTTGTAAATTCTCAAGTGAAGGAATTTAGTTTCCATTGCATGCTCTAAATGAATAATATCAAAGTCAATGGTTGATTGGTAGCCTATTCCCAACACATATTGGTGTTTGATTAACATCTTAATAGAGAAATCTCGTGATGGCAATCTTCATAATTTTGTCTAATGAAAGAAAGCATGGACAAAGGTGCAAAAGCATTCTCGAATTAAAGGAAGCAGACTTAACATTGAATTGATGTGGGATTTTCTTTTAACACAATGATATTGAAAAGCGCACTCCACTTACATATTCAAGATGTTACCTCGCAGAGTGCTTGCAACGTGGTCCGAGACCTTGAACCAAAATTACAAGAAGAGGAGTGGCATCACTTATCTAACCAAAAGAAAGAAGAAAAAGAAAACCGCTCTCTTATTTTATGTGGACCTAATCAAAATTAGGCATGAATAGTATCAAACGTGCAATCAGTACCGACTTGAATGGCCCTCGACTTGGGGTAATAATCAAAAGCCATTTTTCTCTTAATAATGTTCACCTAGTCTACCCTCATTATCATGTTCATGTCATCATCTTCCTAAAACGTCTTTAAATAAGTCTAGACCGACCCCAGTCGTCTAAGTTCTGAGAACTTGGCCGGTTCCTCTTGTACTTTATATTATCTTATGTACACACAAGGAAAATAACTTCCCGTCCGACGTAACATTATGAAAAGACGAGATCGAATTGGGATTTGGGATTTTATTCTGTCCTTTCTTTCTTTTCATCAATTTCGATCCAAATGCTTAATTAATTCGTGGAAAAATGTAGAAGGGCTCGTTCACCGCGGCAAGAGTGCCACGATGGTGCTGTGATCTGTTGCGACGTGTATGTTTCTTGACAAGAAGAAATGCCCATTAAAGTTGTGGAATATTTCAATGGAAAAAATAAATGATGTGTGTGAACTTAGGCCACGAAATTTATATATGAAAAGAAAAAAAAGAAACCAAAATCCCTCCTCGGTAAAATTTAAATTGAGTAAAAAGCGAACGGCAAAAATCTGTGTGAACTCGCTTATGAAAGTTTAAAAGTGATACTTCACGTGAGCATCACGTTTCATGTGTGAACATAGGTTTTCTAACTTTAATTATACCAATCGTTGTCTAATGCCATACGGATTATGCGGTTTACATTACATTATTACAGTAGATCTTCATCATTTAAAAGAATTCTTTCTAGACAAAACAATATAAACTTTGCTTCTCCAGGCTAATGCAAAATGCTTTACAACTCGAGTGTCACTAAAATGCACAAGATCTATTTTCGTGATGAGGAGTTCCTACCAAAATCGAGCCCCGTGGTCTCTATGTAGATAGTTTTTGGCCGGATTGAAAAGAGTAGTGCAGAGGTGGAAATGGGGGGAAAAAAAGCAACGTCTAATTGCGTTTTCCACGCGTTGTCGGCGCGCGATGCATTAGGAATATGCCGGATCGAAGAACCTCACGAAAGGAAAAGAACAAACGGAAATCGGCGTTGAATGTACCAAAGGATAAGGAGGGATAGGGAGGGAACCGAAGGCACAATAAAAAGAAAGGCGGCAGGAGGGAGATTAGGAGGTGGAGGCACATTAACAATTGCGGACAGGGAAGGGGGAATAATTTACGTTGCCCCAGGAAAAATTATAAGAAAAGGCGAATTGCTTGCGTCCCCAAAAGATTCCCCAATAGCTTCTTCCTCCGTCCTATTGCACTTTGATTATTATTTTTGGAATTGGTTCCTTTCTAAGGATTGGGAGAATTGATAGGGGAGTCATCCCATCGGTTGCCGCACCCATCAGGCACGCAAGCTCGTTTTTATAAATGTGCCCATGTGCTGCTTCTATTGCCGAAGAGTGTGGCTCCAATGTGTGCACATCAATCCATTCGGATGGTGTTTTTTATGTGCGGACGCAAGTTGCGTTGGTATTGATTTGTAAGCGTCCTGCTTGTGGGGCGACGTTGAATTTCGCCATGGCCGACGATGAAGTACCGACGGCTTGCGGTGGTTTCCCCATCTCGTTGCGATTGGACGCACAGGACGGAGGACGTCTGGATCGCGACAAGATTGCATTTGGAAAACGAAATGAGCGGTGGGTTGCCGGCGTACGACGTATGTGACTGTCCATCTGACACGATGCCATCAATGATGCAGCGGAATCCCTTTGCATCTACAGAGAGAATCTACGATCGAGAGGCGAGCACTCGCCGTTACATCAAGGGTACAGACACAGCATACGATACGAGGGGGTAAAAAAAGAACCCCCTCTTGTTTGTCCTCTCTCTCTCTCTCTCTCTCTCTCTCCTTTGGCCCTACGATGATTAAGACTGAACAGAACATGACATTCTACTAAGAGAGAGAGGCAGAGAAAAAACATTGGTGCAATGAGAGCGACATGATGACGGATGCAGAGACAAGTGAACAAAAACGGCTTTTTCTTCGTGATGGACAGAGGGACAGGGGGGCGTGGATTGGTGGAGCACCGAAAGCAGAGAAAAGTAGAAAAGTGAAATCCATCAACTTGATCAACTTGAGATCTCGGTTGCCAGTACACTGACAGCCCATTCATATCTCGTACCGACCTACGAACATTCCTAGCTCGATTAGTCTCTCATGGTCTCTTCAACTTTGATCTTTTACCCATGGTCCCAGGAAGGAAGAGGAAAAATCAAGAACCATAGTCGTCTTCCGGATTCTGCAGACCAATCATGAAGTAGTGTAGAGCCCATCAAACGAATTATGAAGCTAACGTACTTAGGATTGGCAGCATTGCATCTCCTCTACAGCTGTTCCTAGTCACTTGATTGAGGAACACATGAGTAGCTTGTACCCAAATATGGGGGAAAAGAGAGAACGCTCACCAAGCAAGTTGAGCTTGAACTGGCAAAAGACCGAAGTAATTTCTTTAAGAGCAGCAACGCTAAAAAAATGAGAAAGACGACGTGTTCTGTTCATCTTTGCCGGGAGGACAGTTCCCCCGTATTTAATTAATGCAAGCACGCTGCCGCAACCCAAGTGAAACAGAACAAGTAATGACAAAACCTATCGGATACAGAAATACGAACTTGATCCACTGTCATGTGCTAGCTTGGCGGCCTGCACAAGTTCTGCGATCCAGACGATATTAGCAAGCAACGGAAACAACGCATCTATACTTGCCAAAGATGTGCACAGTATGCTTCGTCCTCAGATCGGTGATGCAAATTAGAGACTAATGGAAGCAATTCGAAGTATTTCCGAGCAGCCCACTCCCGTGGCAACATCGTGAATGCCAATTTTATGGGATGTCTTTAAAGATACATAATGTACCTACACCTCCCAAAGCTCGCATTTGAGAAAAGTGGAACTTAAGCATTACCTTTCTGAAGACCAAGTCCAAAGCACGAATATATTAGAAAGCTTTCATTGACATTTCACAATCAAATTCACAGCATCGAAGCCAACAAATGGAATTCTTAACGGTCAACTTTGGTACCAGAGAGTTATCTCAGCAGTAGCATTGGAGGAGCATGAGGCCAAGAGAGGGACTTCATGAACTTACGAGTAAGCTTTATACCGATCAAGCATTGCCATCAAATCATATTTTTATTTACATGAATTACCTAATATCACAGAGAAAATCTCTGCCTCTGTTTCACAGATCAATCCCCTATCAACAGAGAAATGGACAAAAAAGACGCTTGCTTCTTAATTTCCTCTGAACTGCCTATATGTATGAAAGATTCAAACAAAATGAAAAATGGACCTCAAGCAATCGGTCATATGCCTATTTTGACAACATCCCTAGCATTCCCAAAATCTTAATGAACTCACAAGGAATTTAAAGGCAAAACTGTCGACTGTGGAACATCCTATCATCAAGGTGCAAGCTTGATTAGACCAATCCATTGAATTCTGAAGAGAGCATTACAGCACTGGTGCCTCTAATTAACGGGGTAGTTGTAATTCATTTCCTGCATCAACAAAATGAAAAGTCTTGAGTGACAACAGGTATTCTCTCTTCTTATCCCAAAGAAAGTCACATCAGATCCACCCAAGACAAACCTCGCCACAGACAGGACAGGTATCGCTTCTTTCCATCCATTCAAGAATGCATGCAAGATGAAAATGATGCTCACATTTCGTCACAATTTTTGGGTTATTGGCATCATATTCTGCACAAAGAAGAGGAAAATGATCAGTCTACCAGAAAGTAAGCCGTTTTAATGTGCAATTAAGTGCAGAAAATACATCAACCATACTAATATCCGGAGAGAAAAGACACTAAAAGATTTTTCCACTAGCAATTTAATGGAGTGAAAGGACACTCCGAAGAAACACAACATAGGTACTTGTATTCTAGATAACTAAAACAGAGAAAAATCTTCTATGAAAAGGAGATTTACTCGAAGTTGTCGTATCATTTATTACAGAAAACAGAAATTCACAGAGGATATGTCGCGTAACCTACAAGCAAGATGTAAGTAATTTAAGTGATGCATTGGCAAGAAGAAACCGAAGTGGAAACATATTAAGAAGTTTCTAGTGAATATGGAAAACCACAATACTTTGTCAGATTTGAATATCCCAATTATTTCATGCGTAGTACTAGGGCTTTCCAAATGCCTTACCCTCTAGACAGGTGGGGCACTCCTCCGCAGATGATTTAACAAGATCAACAGATTCTGAGAGCTTAATTTCTGGCTCGTTTTCTGTTTCGAGAACACAGTCTTGTCCTTTGCAGTCTGATTGCTTCAAATCTCCACATTTGGTTGGTTTTTCTAAAACATTGCCACTGACATTTTCTGCAGGAACAGAATCAGTCGTCTCGACTGACGCATCAGTCTTATTCCCAGTGCTTTCTTGAGGCCGCAGTGGAGTTTGAGGATGGCCTGAAGCCACATCGTAAGGCAAAGGTGCAGGAGGTGGTGTATAGGTGTCGATAGAAGTAGTTTCTAAATTTGTATCAACCACGAGCCCAGAAGAGATTGTAGTGGCAGAATTATGGTGAGATGATAAAGGAACAAGCTGTTCAGATGTTGCCGGGCACTGCAGAGAGAATATGCACTAGATTAAGTTTCAAGGGAATAATACAAAAGGAAAGTACTTATGAGAATAAATTCACAAAAGCTACATCTATGTTGTATGTTGTTTTGACCAATTGTGCTCAAAATCACAAAAGATCTTTTTCCATGACAACCGCCTAACAATAACCAGAACAAGAACCCTGCTTGTTACAGTATAGAAGGGAAAGCCAATGTGACAGAACTATGTCTTTTGTGTTTAATCCGAATATGTCAGATTACTCACAAAGCACATAACTTACTGCCATCTTACACGATAACGTGAAAATTATTTTGCATCCAGAAAATATGCAATGGAACTATGTGAGGATACTTATAACAGCAATTCATGCAACTTTTACTACATGTGGACACCTGGCTGCAGGAACCGAAGGAGCTTATGATGAAAGATATGACCAAAGTACTATAAAGTATAAGAAATGAGAAATTCGGAACAAGGCAGTGATATGGAGATCAATCATTTGAAAATTAAAGCAGAAGCAAAGTATCACCATTTGTATCCACTGAAGAGATCTATGAAAAATAATCATGATAAAAGTAAATGAAAGTACAGACATGTAGAGAAGGAATCAATATTCTGAAAATTACTTGAAGCATCATTAATGATTATTAAGAATATTAGACAAGAAAATCCTAATTGGAGATCTTTTGTGAGCAGTTAAGAGAAACCTATGTAGTTACCCGGTGAAATTCTCAGGAATAGCTGACACATTTGTGAATATATTAAGAGAACATCATGTGAAAAGTAATCATAAGAAGGAAGACAAAACATAGTGCAAAGAAGCTGCATAGTAGGCATAGGAAAAAAAAACCCTGCCCCAAGAGGACCCAATCAAACCTGCCCAGCCTGCTTGGTACGGGGCTTTTGTGGGTGGGGGTGGCGAGAATATTGATCCCACCCCTTGCCCTTTGCCGTTCCTACTGATGCGTACTATTGTTGCTTAGAGAGGAATCTCTTAAAGGCCACAGGCCCACAAGTACAGTAACATACCACACAATCCCCTGGGTCAAGCGCCAAATGAAAGGAGTCATACTGATGGTCAGCAAAAATAACGTTTCCAGCAGAAAAGGAGGCCTACTAAATGCGTTGGCCATTTGCCAAACGCATATCAGGTACTTGTCAAATATGCACAACTTAACTAACGAAGTATTACAATATCAATTACTACTTCCTAATACTGACTCCCATCCAATCCTAACGGGAACATGCTTTTGTGCTAAATAAGATACTCACGCTGACATGATAGAATGGTGGCGGTTCAGGCCTAGGACAGCAACAACAGCCTCCCATATTGGTATTCTTTTGACCGCTCAGATTTATCAATCAGCACCTGGCTCAAGACATCCCATCCTTCAACAGAAGTGCAATCGAGTTATCTAGATAAAACACAAGAATGTAGACATTATTATCTAGATGCGCATCAGAATAGTTAGTAACAGATATCATGAGAAAAGGCAAAGAGAAACAAATCGAAAACCAGACCAGAAAGGAAGTTTGTTTTGGATCAGCTGTGATTTAGACCTATTGCTCAGATGCAATTGGTTACATTACTAGCTAGGACTTTATGGGAAGGAACATGGGAAAGAAAGAAAACAGAATATCAAGTAACTGATGCCTCATACCCTCGCAAAGCCAATTGCTAATAACATAATTGCACAAATTCTTGAAAAGTAACTATTAATGACATAACCAATCATATGCAAAATCATCTCATGGCGACCGCCAACTTGTGAGGAACTCAAGTGTGGAACCCTGGATTATGTGCATTCATGCAGTCCGTGCCCCATAACCAAAACATAAATGGAAAAATGAAAAGGAAACCCCCCCACTTTAATGGAGCCTAATAAAATATCGCCACGGTATAGCAATCATGATAAGAACAAACAATGGAATGGCAGCGGCACAAGAGTCTCCGACACAATAGAACTGCACCAGTAATGAACCTTGCTATACTTCCAATAACTTCTTCACCGTCCTTGATAAAGGATCACCTAGTCAATCACATTCCCCGCCTATATCATCAGCTCCTACTCTAGCGCACAATTTCACTCGAAAGATTCTAATTCTGTTCAGACTCATCATGTATCAATGGTTACTAGTCCTCCGTGCTGGAACCGAGCAGGTGACCCTCTCATGCAAGACGGCAAAGGAGGCCGCCGTAACATTAGAAATCCCACGTCAGCGATATAGGCGCGCTAATTCCACACCACTAACAACCTCCTACCAATCGGAGGTGGACGAGACTCGAAAGCGAAAGCATCGTCGTCATCCTCCACCTGTCGGTTCCTCAACTAGGGCAGCTCAGCAGAGCAAACGAGCACAAGCTAGCAAACACCACGACTCGTAATTCCGGCACCAAATCCCGCCGCGGCGAGCAAACGCAATCAGAGACGCAGCATCGACAGACGCCCTCGCCGAGCGAGCTCACGCCGCCAGGGCGACCGGTGCGAGAACTTCGGTCCTCCGGCCGACGAGCCCCGCGGGACGAGCCACCGCGAACCGCAATCGGCGGGCGCTCGGGAAGCAAAACGGACCGATCGTCGACGGATTCCAATCGGAGAGCAACCGGGAAAAGCACGAGCATCGCGGACGGAAGTTTTACCTTGGCGCTACGAGGAGCCGAGCCGAACCGAATCCGGGAGCGGGGAATGGATGGCGAGACGTCGCGCTCGAATCTAGAGAGAGAAAAATATAGAGAGAGAAAGAAGAGAGAGAGAGCTCGAAGCGCGAGTTCGCTCTTCCAGAGAGAGAGAGAGAGAGAGAGCTCTTATCAGTTGCGGAGTCGAGCGAGGAAGATGGAGAGGGCGACGGGGAAGAAAAATACAGAAAACCGGAAAAAAAATCCAAAAAAAAGAGGAAAAAGAAAAAAAAAAAAGAAAAAAAGGGAAAAGGGAAAAGGAAGGTGGGGAGCCTGATTTACACGCGCTCGCGAGTGTGCGAGTGTGCGAGTGGAGGTACTCGCCGCGGGTGGACGGGGACGTGTTGAATTCTGGTAATTTAAGCTGGCCAACCCCGAGCGACCGGCTGAGCTGATGAAGCTTGGAATGTTGCCAAAGCGCAAGCCGCCGGTCCCACGCGCGCAGCCACGCCAGATCTCTCTCTCTCTCTCTCTTTTTTTTTTTGGTCGACTGATTTTTTGATTTATCTTTTTTTTTGCCACGTGCCGAGAGAATGTACGAATTTGTTCGTACATACATTGCTTGCTAAAATTTTAATCATAACAGATATTGCTTTGCTTGCATTGCCAGTGACTCCCGGAGAAATTTTGTTATTCGCTACTTTGTTTTTATCTTATCACATGTCATCGACGCTTTGAAAATCCTAAAACGTGTTATTTATTTCTATATAATATGCTGAGCACTTATTAATAATACCCGATATATACTTTCGATTATCATCAAAATCAAAATCAAAATCTTTTGAACTCTGATGACTCAAATTTGATTACGTTGTGATCACTAACAGAAATTTTTTTGGCAATTTATCTAAGCAATAGAAAACTCTCGCTCCAACTTTTATGCTAGAGATATTAACATATTTTTTAAAGATATTTAGATATCGATTTTTTCAAATATTTCGTAATGTTGTCGATATCTAGGATATTCTCCATATCTTCATATAAATCCTTCGTTGATATGCTATCTAGATAGTCATCAACAAATCTCTCTTTTGCATATTATTTTTTACATTTCTATATAAGCAAATTGGCCAAATGATTGAGATTTGATAGGTTGAAATTTTTCATCACTCAAAAGTACTAAATTTATATAACTAGTTCAATATCCTTTTAACTCAAAAAGCAATCTTTTTGAAAACACAGTTTACGGATCGAATTTATCCACATTTTACGATTTGATTTGGTTTTCGTCCTTCTTTTCCCCTCTGAGCTGAAGCTGAAGTGCAAAATTTTTGGGTTATATAGCATCGACCTGACTAATCCCATTTATCTTTGAAATTCTGAATATTCTTCGTGGCCCTTCTTATGTTCTTTTGATTGTAGCTAATTTCGACAGAATTTGAGTTCACTTACTTATCAAGGAACAGCAAAACAAGTCTGCTACCAAGGAGAGACTATACAACAAGACTGCAGAAAACAGTCTATGTTACAGCAGTCCCAGCTCCTGCAATTTTCCAAGTTGGTATAGTCCGTTGGGGGTATCAAGAGGAGTCTGGTTCAAGAGTCACGTGTTATCCTGTTCAGAACCCACGAACTGCGGGCAAGCCGTTTCCAATTAGGACCATTTGCACTTTAATCGGTTCACGGGGAAAGTACTAAAACGATTTTAATAGTACAAATTTAATCATAAATATTTCGATTTGATTAATTTAGTCATAAATATTTTTACATTAATATTAATTCAATCCATCCAACCAATTTAAATTGGAAATCATTAATATAAATACCAATTGTCTTACATTGACACAACCAATGTTGATACATACATCTTTTAATAATTTTTTGAATTTTTTTTTATAAATTTGTGTTCTTTCCTTTTTTATTATTTCTTCTTTCTTTCTTTTCTTTTTTTCCTTCATTTTAGCGAGCAAGAGTCATTGGCTACTAGGCAAGGGTCCGGAAGCCTCATTGTGAGTAAACCCCACAGTGGCTAGTGAGACTTGTTGGCCCTCACTCACTAGCCAAAATGAAGGATTGAAAAAGGAAAAAGAAAAAAAGGTAAATTTTTAAAAATTACTAAAATAATGTCAATGTCAATGTCAACACTAATCATGCCACATAAGATGACCAACATCTATGTCAGTGATTTCCAGTCTAAATTGGCTGAATGGACTGAATTGATACTAATATAAACATGTTAAAAATTACATTGATCCAATTAAAAAGTTTAACATCGAACTTTACAATAGGTTTGTGACTATTTCATACTTTTTCTCCGGTTAATGAGGCTTGGATAATATTTTATGGGCTCTAAGGAGCTGGGATTGCTTAAGTGCTTCCTCTACTTTTATATTTATGCTCTGTAATGTCCATGCTTATGATTCACTCTAAGAGTATGCGAATCTGCTTGATACCGAACCACAAAATCCAAACTTTAGGAAAGGGGTTGGATTTGTCCTCCCACTTTTCGAAACAGGTTGGTGCGATTTGGTTGAATTCGGGCGCCAAACCCGATCAAACCACGCATGGTGCTCATTCCAAGCGTGAACCACGAAGTGATCCTCCCTTTCGAAACATGCAGAAGTCTCTCCGAAAAGTTGAGTTCTAAACTTTGATCATCACTTAGAATATCACTTTAAATCAAGTTATAAGGAAGTCATAACTTAACTTGGAAGTTGTTCTCTTCCCTCTTCTTTGCTGCTAGATAGAGAATCACCTTCGGCATAAAGAGATCATTTTTTTAAAGAATGTCTACATTGAAAAGATTAGGAGGATGTGACCTTTGTTCGTCTGGAATTTGATTGGTTGTTCGTTTCACGGTGAGAATAGCGTGGAGTTTTGGCCGAATTTGAGATTGGCCTCCTCTAGTCTAGATTGGCGCCATATTAATGGGTTCAAAGTTTGGATTGAAAATAGCTGATTGCATTGTATGGTTTTGCTAGGATATAAGTTCGTATCAAAGCAACGTTGCTACGTTCTAATTGCAGATTCATACGCATTGACAACATGGTCATACATTGATATGATATTTGCTATAAGTGGGACTCTAGGCAATCCGCATTTATCCGCAACATTGATTGTAGCGACATCAAGCAAGCCGTTGAAGTCGAGAATTAAGATAACATCCAAGCCCTGTCTTGCACTCAAGAGATTCACATTGAATTACTTTTACTTAGTAGAATCGAACCTGGATTTCTCATATTTCTCGAACCCATTGCATGCTTCTAGTTCCAGTACACCGTTCTTTCCATAACCAAACACAATCTTATGACTTCATCAAACGAGAGTATCTCTCTCTACCCCTGGGCCCTCAGTAGGTAAACTTCAATTTAGAGCCATTCCAGAAACCACGCGATCGGATTTTTGTAGGCCTTCATCCAAACGCAATGGATGTGCTATTAAATCCCTTTAATAAAGGTGATCGATAGGTGCATGGCCCCTTCGTCCTGCACCGGGCTAGACTAGAGAGGCTAGAAAAATAAACAGGCAAAATCTGGACAAGCCCGGCTCGCCTTACTTCGGTCTACACCCGCCCAATGGTGACTTCTAATTTGAATTGTCAATCCAAGATTTGGATCGGTCCATCTTACAATGTCACTCCAAAGGGCAGATCACCAGGGATTCGGCACACGTCCCTTCAATTTTGGCGCTTCCGAGTTCCAGCCGGTCCAAACACGGAATCGAAGTTAGATTGAGCCGATCCAAATCAAACGTCTAATCACCAGGGAATTATAATGAGTCACGTAATTAACAGTCTTTCGAAAAATTTGACCATGCCCGGTCCTACTTCTCAGAACTTCGCCAGCTCAGGAAAGTGAAAAATAACACCGAAGGCAAAAGACAAGTAGTCATCCCGCTCGTGTTCCAAAGAACAGACAAAAATCCAAATCCCCGGGCGGACTAGTTTCGATCATCTTAAGAGAGTTTTAAACATGCCCTCTTTCTCGGATGGTCGCCAGACCAACAATCGACCATTTCCCGAGCAGCAGAAAGCAAAATCAAATGTGCAATAGGACTAATATCATTCAGGCTTCAATATAAAAATAAAGTCTTTCTTTTCTTTTCTTTACTTTCTTTTTAAGTCTCCGTCTCGACCGGGTCAAGACAAGTCATCCCAGGTCGAGACAAGTCATCCACACCGGGATCGAATATAATTAGCACCGACCGTCTTATGCTCTAAATCCTAATGGAGTTGAATGAGCTTTTACTACATAACTAGGTCCCATACGTTACCCGGGGCTGGAAGAGAGAGCAACTACATCAAAGGGTTAGCATCCAAAAGATGAACAAGAATCGGTGGACCACGCCCAGTCCTCCCCATGAGAGTCTCGGTGGTCATATATTTAGTTGTGAGGCGGTTAATTCCAGGACACTTTGAGAGGTAGCGAGCGCTGCAGCAATTGTTCTTCCCCTTTTCGTCGCTTGGCCATGCGGATGAAGTCTGTAATAACTTCCTTCTCGTTTACTCTCTGATGTATAAGACACAAGCAAAAAAAGGGAGATGTATCAGTTTAATCTCAAATGCAGTGCCTCAGTTTGTGTGTGTGTATGTGAGAGAGAGAGACCTGTGATACGAAATGGCGCTCCGCGATGTGGAGCATTTCGTTCCTCATTGGGCTGACAGATGCGCTTATCTACATTTCATGTTTCAAGAAAATGCAGTTCAGGTCAAATCTTTTAGAATGTAAATCAACATCACCATGATTGAAAAACCTACAAGCTTGTAGTGCCTGCAGTATTTCCACAAAGCGTATGTGCTCAGTTTTGTCAAATCTATCTTCTGAAAACCACAAAACAGCTACAGATTATGTCAATTCAATGAAATACCAAGAAAGCACCAGACCTTAGCTAGAGATACACTTGACCAACATGTGAGCACAAATTTCGATATTTAAAAGGAATCATCGAAATTTGTTCCCCGCTCAGCTTTGTTGATGTTATCCCCATAAGCAGAGCAAACTCCACAAGAGAAGTAGCAATAAATGAGATAATTGCACACTGGTCATACCACTTGAGGCGTTTGAATGATTGATCGGACGTCTCTGTAACTGCCGAGGATGACAGACTTCCTTGCAGCGGGGGTAACCAATGGCTTTGCATGCCGTACTTTTGGCTTTCCCGGCTTGTGGGAGTTAGTATTAGAAGCTGCTCGAGGAAAATAGATACTTCAAAAGATAAAACACCGAATTGGAATAAAGTACAATAAGATAGGGCCTGAGTTCGACTGACAGATAACATGCTCCTTTTCAACAATGTCAGAGTCAGTGCTGGAGTCAATGTTTTGATCACCATCATCTTCATTCCCGGTAGGATGTTCCAGCACGCTCAATGCATTCCTTTGCAGCTTGACTTCAACTCCATTTTTCAGAACCTTGCAGGAGAAAGCACCCATAGTTTTAAAGCACATCCTCAAAACTTCATCCAATAAAAATGCAAAGCAGTGATATAAGTTCATTTAAAACATTTCCATAGAAAAGATGACTAGAAAACCAGTATGGTAATTTACGAGGATACCAATTTTAAGTAGACGGGAAACCAGAAGAAACTTTGTCCATCAGATCCGAATCTAAGAGTTATGCAACGGATAGAACCCAATTTTGACATGCAAAGCAATTTTTTCACACAGAAATCAGTCACTTAAAAGCAAGCACTATAAAAATTTCTGTCACGACTATATCATCCTGTGGAAGCCAGACAAGAGATATATTAACTACCTAAGCTCTTCACCTGTAACTATTATCATCTAGATGAATAAGGGAAACAAGCTTGAGTTACAAATATGAGCCAACGTAAGACCTTAAAGTCCGAGGCTTAGCACAACTTTTGACATGAATCACCCATCACACTTATAGAGCATATCTTCAATCAAACATGAATCACGTTCAATCACTTCTTGCTGAAGTTTTCCTTAACGGGAGCCACCAAACACCGATACGTCTGAACTTCAGTACTCTTTATGATTTATAAGCAACTAATTCAATATTGATCAACCACATCAGATGAATTCCTAAAATGAAAGCAAATGTTCAAGAACGACGCGATTCACTAGTCAGTATTTGGATCATGGTAGCCAACCAAAGTAGAAATGTGATCACCAAGGACAAAAAATTCCAATGATGGAAATTCTCACACTATCAGATTTAGCAAATAAAAAAGCAGATGACCCAAAAGTAAGGAGTTAATATTGCTCCACTTGTGCTACCACGTAAGGAACCATTATTTAGGTCAACATGTACTAAGAAAAAGTTAATGAATGGATACCAGCCAGTGCCAACCACCAAGGCCCACAGCCTTCTTCACTACGCCTTGAAGACCCACCAAGACGGATTTTGTTCGGTTGTTACCAGTCACAATGACCTTGGTATGCCTAGGAAGAACAGACAGCTCCTCATCACCGCTCTCCTCGCGAAATGGCGACAAACTTTTAGAAGCACATAGCTCAGGCTCCTCCAACATTGTCTCCAACTCAATCCGCCCCTCAATAAACCGACAAAGGACCTACGCCGACACCAAATGGAGTGAAACATACAACAAAGATGGGATTTTTAACTAATAACACAATGATCCATTGACCGGGGACGGCTTGCTGTAGAAGCTCATGGCTTCCCTCGATTAAGCTTTCCTGCAGAGTGGAATAAAGAATTGACGAAGTGTCATGTAGACATTCATGTCCTTCAGTGAAACAGATTGAAGCAAGTAACGACAGCTAAAATGTAGAATCACGAGAGAGAGAGAGAGAGAGAGAGAGAGAGAGAAGACCAATCTGACACAATTTTTTAAGGACTGATTAGGAGAGTTTGAGAAGGAGTGAATCACAGACAAAGTTCATTAAAAAAAAAAAAGAGGAGTTTTGAAGAACCCATCGTTGTGATCTACGTCAATACAGTGCCGATAACTCATGAGATAAACATCCTCCATTCAAGACACGGTTGCACCAAATTCGGAACTAGAACTACTCCGTTCAAGCAAAAATCGCCTCGATTACCCACAACATCAACCTTAGAGTCCTCAGCTCGGATTCCTCCGACCCAACCATCCAAAAAAATCAAAACTTTTCCCAAGAAAAACCAAAATGACACGACAAGAAGCCACCCAGCACCGAATCAATTTCAACCCGAAACCCAAAACCGAGATACCAACAGGTTGACGAAACGCAATGACGCGAAAACACTCGATACCCACCGAGACGCATTTCGCTCCCCGCTCGACAAACAGTAGCGACAAGCTCGATACAATTCGCAACTCGGGGACCGAAATGCGTGACGAGAAAACCCAAAAGAACCCGGCTTGATCACTGCCCACGTACCTGGCAGACACAAAGATCACGAGAGCGAGCTCGACCAGGACGATAAGCGAAGACGAAACGCGAGGATGGATGATGGGATTTTTTTTTTTTTCTGAACTAGGAGAAGGCTCCTCCAGGAAAAGTGCACGACTTTTGAGAGGAACTGCGATTTTTGATGACGATACGCTTTGAAATGATCTCAAAAACGCGACCAAGCAAAGCGAACGAGAGGAGAGAGAGAAGAGAGAGAGAGAGAGAGAGAGAGTGTGTTTGAGTGTGTATGTTCTTAAATGCCTACCAACTGCTGATAAGAAACGGACCTGACACCATGGCGTACGGTCGAGCATTGCATTTTTTTTTTTACCGGCTATTTCCGGTAGCCGGTCGCCTTTTTTTTTCCCGAAAATACTACTTGGACATTTAAAAGGTTTAACTAAAATTTCAATTTTGGCTGGAAATTTTTCTTTTTGTTTCGTAAAAAAAAAAAAAGAATTTTATCTCAGGTCCCAATTCCAGCCTAAACTTTTTTTTAATCTCATAAAAAAATATTATTTTTAACTCATGTCCCAATATTGACCATAACTTTTCTTTTATTTGGTGAAAAACATCAACATCGTCATACTTCCATCAAATTTTCATTGAGTATACACATCAAATCTTTAACAAATACACTGAT
Organism: Eucalyptus caleyi; assembly: GCA_014182885.2. NCBI lineage: Eukaryota > Viridiplantae > Streptophyta > Magnoliopsida > Myrtales > Myrtaceae > Eucalyptus > Eucalyptus caleyi. The sequence goes on from CM024470.2 coordinate 4,591,892, forward strand.
GAAAACTTGACGGGGCCATAGTTGTGTATTGACCAAAAATTGATGCTCTTTTAATGAGATAACAGTAAATTTGAGTCATAATTGAGATCCGATATAAAGTTTGTGCTCTTTTCAAGATGAAAAAGAATCCAAAAAAAAAATCCCAATCCGAAATATAGCAAGTGCTTTTTTAAGGGAAGGCCTCATGGTTATAAATATATAATATGTCGAGGCGTTACGATAAATAAAAATTCAAAATTCGATGGATTTGACTAGGTACGGTTCCATTATTTTTGGATAATGAGTTTCTCATAAATCTCGACTTATCCCGTCTCTTCCCCACTATTGCTCGAGCTATAACGAATCTAACCAACGTTCGGATTGCTTCACGGGCGTCTCCTGAATCTCCATGTCGATGTCCTACATTCCGTCCAAATCGCTCAAAAGCCTGAGCGGGATTGGCAAAGAGAAAACGAGATTCCCAGCATTCTCGTTTCGACCTCGACGTTCTCCGTATCGCGTTTTAATGCGAGCACGGTCCCGCTGGCTTTTCCTACCTTGCGAGAGAAGAGAATTCGAAAAGGAATGGCCCGGGTCTATTGAAAGCCACGGAATTTTTCCATATTATTACAAGATTCGTTGGAAAAAAACAACCCATTTCTTTTTATCGGGTCAAGAGAAACAAACCAAATTAAAGATGTTCAAAATCTTTGTGTAAACCCAATGGGCGATGGAATAAGGGGGTAAAAAATCGTTTTATTTGTGATTTTTTGAATTAATATCACTAAAAGTCCACCGTAATAAATTTACTGTCAATTACTTTTTAGGTCATTATAAACCTTATATCAATATACTCATGACAAATTTATACAAAATCAATCTATACTTTTATGTGGACTTATGGTGTCAATTGAATTATTGTCATGTATCATCCAATTCAGAAATTTTTTGGTAAAATTTGATGAAAATTAATAAAGAGTAAATATTTTTAGAATTTATTATAAGTGCATTAATTTAGAATTTTTTTTTTTTTTGTAATACTAACCAATTTTTTCTTACTTAATCGGTAGGAAGACGGTGTCTTTCGGGTACGGGACCGGGCTTGGCCTTTTCGAAAACAAAGCCGTCTGCGTTTTCCCACGGTGCCGTACGCGCGGGACCCACTTTAATCGTCGCCTGGGGCTGCGTGTCGGAACCGAAAAGAACACGACGAAATTTTCCTCTTGGAGAACCGGCATGCATAAAGCTAAATTCTCACAATCGACTGAGGAAATAAAAATGATTAGTATAGATAATAAAAAAATCTCAAACCATGCTACAATCTCGAAAATCGCAAACAATATTAATTGTAACATAGTTATCATAATATATTTGTCGTAATTTTTTCTCGTGACATTAAAAATCTCAAATTTGCACATATTTAACTCCTTTATCTTTCATTAAAGTTTTCTTAGATAAATTTTCAACTAAAATAACGTCGTCTATATTTAACCTAAAACAATGTAGGGTTCATGTTATTTACTTTCTGGCATTCATAAATACAGATTTCTTAATGTAAGATAAATCCGTTATATATATATATATATGAATTTGAAATTTTTTTGTCATAAAAAAATATAAGATAAATGTAATTGGATTGTTGATGGGTTTTGTTCTAAATAGTACTCTAATCAATCAGACAAAACTGCACGAGCACAGAAGATGGGAAAATGATAAAACATTCCTAATTTCACAAAAGAAAAAAAAAATCTATTTTAAAGTGATTTGTGTCAGGAAATGCTTTTTCTCGGATCTTATCCGAGCAGCAGCAGCAGCAGCAGCAGGTGTCGAAGCCGCACGGCACGACCACACTCCACAGCACGCTAGTACAAAAAGAGAATAGTAAAAAACACAAAACTCGATTGGAAAGCAGTTTTGAAATCCGGTGCTTCTAGTTCTAAGCCTGCACTGCCACGCTCCAGCGGATTAGCTCAGCTCGATTTCAAAGACCGGGCCCCCACCTAACCCCCCCCCCCGGGTCGCAGCTCGAACGCCGTCGTACCGGGTCGCTCCGGCCTTATGGAACTTTTTGTCCATGCGCAGTGGCTGGCTGCACCCCTCGTCTTGTAAGTTCAAGAGACCGAGGGTTCGAATTTTATGGTTGCAAAGGCAACGTGCATGGCCATAAGCTCCGGTGTCATCGAGATTGGCACAGCGCTCTAGCTTGAAATGGAAGGACCGTTTTCGTTTCAGGCCTGCGGTGTAACCACTTCCGGGTTGCTTCCACGAGCCGAGCCAGCTATGGGACCGCATATGGAATGAGCCGGCGATGCGCGGCCGCCAGGTACGGTTGAGAACTTTTGCTACTAATGTGGAGGAGGGACGGTGGAGACGGGCATCGGGGTGTACCGGGGTTTTGAACATTGTACGTTCCAGGAGCCGGTCGCGCCACAACGGTCTTAAAGTACACGAGGAAAATGACCCTCCACATGGCAAATCGGTCGATGAGAAAAACAAGGTCGAATCGAATTCTACAATGAATCCTGACCAACAAGAGTCGAAGGATGCATTTAGATACAAAAGGCTACTGCCCACAAACAGCAACTGATATGCAAAGGCTCTAGAGATCCCATACTTTCACATGTCAACCGATTTTTCCTCCTCAGCATGCAGGAGATGCTTTGCTTCAATCAGACAACACCACGCTCATCTAGAATACCCACCGCTGTCTCTCGATAAGGAGCGCTCCCTGCGTCTCCTGGACGAGTCCGGACGTTCCCTGTCCCTCTCCCTCCTGCCACGAGGAGATCGGGACCTTCCTCGCCGGTCCCTTGGATAGTAATCATCGTCGCGCCGTCGGCGCGGAGAATAGCTGCGGGATCTTCTACCACCACGGCCTGCATTTTTCAACTCCATTGAACATGACATGTTCAAATAACGTTGTGAAAGTTAGGACGTATACACTATACCGGGACGTTGAAACTTTATCAAAACAAATATTGAGAAAACGGTATTCTGGTGAATCAAATTAAACCTAATGCCGTTATGTAAGATAGTAATGGTAAGTTGCCAAGGATATAACCCACATTCAATAACTACGGAGCAAATTGAGTGCGTACCTCGTTTTTCTTTCAATCCAAGATACCTTCCAGGAGTTGGAGTCCTCCCACATTTCCTTCTTGCCTGTAGAAGATAGATTATATTTTCAGACTGATTGAGTCGAACAAACAACTCAGGATCCTGTTTTATGGCCTTTCAGTATTCAATCCAGAAGGAAAGGAATTCACAAAGAAACGAGCAGAAAAGGATCAATCTATTGGAAGGAGAGTCATTCTAAAAGCTTCTATGCTATCTTAAATAACTCAAATTGAAAAGAAAGAGAGGCCAGCGACAGATACTTTTACTCATATCGTAAAAAGCGCATTCACCCCTCGGCATCGGCAAAATAGTTGAATCGATTGATGAGTTCGGGAATGTCGCTGAAGAACTCATGTAGTGAATGAATAGGTTTGACGGATTAGATCTTAGATCGTGAATTCGATGGAGCTACACAGACCGGACCTGCTGCTAAAATTCATCAGGCAATAATCCCAGGGAAAAACCTCTGAAAAGTTAACAAGAGATGACAACTCACTATAGTTAACTAATTATGAAAATAAAACACATACCTTCTCCACAGTGATCAGTCGGCCTTCAAACACTGACCGGTTCAGATACTTTATACAGCGCTCTGCATCCTTGTTGGTTTCCATGGTGACAAAACCAAATCCGCGCGAGTCTTTGGTGCGAGGGTCAGTAACCAACTGGCACTCCAAAACCTAAAACAGAGCTCATTAAAGTATTTCTGGAATCACTTTCACAATTTATCCATTCATTTATTATTTTTACCTCTTTGACTGGAGAAAAGATAAGATTCCAGCACTGTTAGCAAAGGGATGATTGATTGACCACAAACAACTCTATGTCTACTACAAACAACTTTCTCAATGTGTACCTTCCAAGGCTTATGTTGACTAATGCATTACAATGGGACAAGATGCCGTAGTCATGACTGACAGATGCGTATGAGCTTTCTCTTTCATTGAAGGCAGACATTCCAACCAGGCTTACAATAAGCAGAAGCAAATGACACAGCAAATAAGAAATAGAGGAAACAGCAGTTGTTCCACCAACCGCACCAAGCCTCTAGCCACATGTTTATCCACTGATGATTAAACATTGATGACGCTACACGTTTACACAAGCCTTTCACAACTTAAAATTTTCCTGAGCTTACGTCAATAACAGCTAATTTAATATATTTAGTCTCACAAATATCACCACACAGGCTTGCTTCTGCACCTTAAAGGTAGTATTAGTATGATCCATGCATTGCATTGTTACATCTCTCCATTATCAGATCATACTGCCCTCCCAAAAAATTGTGGTGGCAAAATCTTATAGCCCAAGGAGAGGGCCTTTTGGTACCCCACTTTCTTCTCTACATTTTTGGCTTTTGACCAGAATAAATCTGGCAAATTTTTTGGCCAGTGAAGAATTTGGCATTACAAGGTCCTATGAGAAAGAAACAAGACAAAAAAACGTTGCCCCAGCTTTCTACTTATGCTTTCGAATGAAAATAAACCAGAAAAGGGTCAAAATGATTTCCTTGAAATGCAGGACTTAATGTACTTTCATGATGAATTTTTAATTTTTGTGAAAGTTGTAGGCTGGCAATTATAGAAGCTATCTAAAGGCAGAATCCCTGAACATTAGGCAATTGGATGCCGTTGGTTCCTATTCATAATGCGTCAAGACCCATCAGCTTCCAACAGCATCACTTGAATGAGTGATTATCATGAGAAAATGGCAGCTTTCAAAATCACATACCTTTCCTTCTTTACTAAAATATTTTTCGAGATCTCTTGTAGTAACCCTGGTTGATAAACCTGTCACATACAAGTTATTTCCTGGATTGCCAACAGCTTGGTACTCTTGGCTCCTGGAACAATAGACTCCATTGTTCAATTTGAGACATGACTAACAAATTGATCATCTAAAAAACCCCTATAGCAATAGTTTGTCACACAACAAACACAAGGGAATCCATACTTATCTATAAAAACGAAATACCTCGAGCGGCTTCTCCTCGATCTTGACAATGATCTCGACCTCAAGCGACGGCCTCTAATGGGTGAAGCGGAATCCCTTGATCTTGACAACGATCTTGACTTGGACCGACGGCCTCTAACAGGTGAAGCAGAATCCCTTGATCTCGACAATGATCTTGACTTGGACCGACGGCCTCTAATGGGTGAGGCAGATTCACAAGGAGAAGGAGACCTGTCGCACAAAGCACCCCAGGAAAAAAAGAAAAATAGGCTTACCAAGGCATAGTGTTATGCAAACACATCTGAGATTAAAAGAATCAGACCAAGAGAACTTACTTTTGTCTCCTTTTGTATGGCATCTACAAGTAACAAAAAATTTCGGGTCAGAATCCATTGAACACCAACATAATCAACTGCCCGCAAATCATCTCTCGATAGTCTTACTCACTCAACTACACATGACCAAAGAACACTACTTTGTGCTTTCAGCCCAAAGAACTAACCCTGCTATGTAATTTTACCAACGTATCAAGAATTCCGACCCCAATAACAGAATCAATCTCAGCTCATGAACTTCCACCCGCTCGATTCCCTCTAAAATCCCCCCAAGAACGCGCGAAAAAGAAAAAGAAAACAGCATAATTCAAAATCCAACAACGTCCCTTATCCAAGCAGCGAATTCACGACACAACCCATCTCAAATCACGCGTTTCCCGATCGAAACTTCGCATGATCTTCGAGAAGATGGACCAGGTGCGGGATTGATCGGTACACAGACTTTCGCCGAACGGTACAGACATAGCAGGAAAATTTTTAGACGGGCAAGAGGTAGGAAAAAGCGAATGGAGGGGGGGCACTGACCTTGACTCGGGTGGCTAAACGGGATCGCCGAGTCGACTCAGATGCCCTAGGAACAGCGGTTTCGTCGGAGCGTCTGTAACGGAGCGGCACGGAAGTGCGCGGAGAAAATTGCAAAGCACTCGACTTTTCTCCGACGCCGGCGCGTCTCAACGCTTTATGAGCTTTAGGCCAATTAAAAATGACGCTTCAGCAGCTCTTGCAAATCTCACAAAAAAGAGGAAAAATAAAAAGAAGAAGAAGAAGCTCGAACACCCGTCGGTATTTAAGAAAAAGATGATCAGCGGGCCGGGCTTCCCAACTCTGGCCCGGAAAGTCACGTGCCGTGCGAGTGTTGGCCGCGTTAAGGGAAAGTTTTTCAGAAAATGCATAGGATTTTAAAGTGTGTTTGTTTCCTAAAAAATAAAAGATTTGACAAACATTTTTCTGAAAATAATCGTTTGTATCGCTTGAAATAATTAGTTAATGAAAAATGTGATCAAAACCCACATCATAAACTTTTTTGTAAATGATGAAGATGTTTTTTGTTTGTTTATTTTTACAATATAATTATATAAGCAATCATTTTTACAAATATATTTTTTAAACCATTCATGTATCACAAAATAAATGGAGTCTTGGGTTAAAAAAAATTTCAAAATGCAAAGTGTTTGATGAAGTATAATTGAAAAGTGCACAAGAAAAGCAACTTTGTTTAAAATGCTTTTTGAAGTCATACTTTGTAAAGGAGTTTTGTAATTTTTTTCCCAGAAAAAATCAAATTGGCAAAGGGCTTGGGCAATTGGGCAAGTCAGATTTGGCACTAGGTGAAAAGTAGCTTGGGGCTGTGCGACCCTAAATGTCCTAGGTGGTTGTTGCTTGAGTTCGTACAACTTTAGGTGAGAGCCGAAGGTGTTAGATCTGGTTAGATCTAGCTTGTTCGTAGCCTGAGCCCTTCAATGGGCATGCGAGTAAGGGCATTTTCGATATTATAGAAGTTTAATGAGGCTAAAATTTTTGTGTGTGTGCATATATATGACATTTTTTTTTTTGGTCGGAATATATATATGACATTCAAAAATGCTAAAGTTCAAAGCTAGTTCGAAGGACTTTGAAAAGTCAGAAATCTCTCAAAAAAGGAAAAAGAAAAAATAGTGCTAAACAATTTGACTTTTGCTCAAAGTCCTTTAGAGATAGGCTCGGCAAAGTGGTCGTCAAAGGCAACCAAATGTGGCCGGATGCGACAAGTCTAAGGCTCACTCGAATCCAAATTCCCAACAGAACTTCATAAACATTCAAGTCAATTCTTGAATTTTTTTTCATAGCTGGTCATTCTCAATCTCCATATTCATTGGCATCGGATTCAGGCTTCATTGACATCGGATTTACGCTTCGGGTGAACCTCATTAGGAGAACTTTAAGATTTGAAGGAACCATGCTTCCGTAAAGATAAGTGTATCACATGTCTTAAAACTCATCATGAATATGTAACTAAGTTCTAAAACTTATATAACCAAATCCTAAAAATTGTCAAATTTATACAATCAAGTCATTCTGTTAATTTCATTTAACTTGACTAAAGAAAATACTAATGTAATTCTTTTTTAAATATTTATTCACTCCTATGTGGCGACTTGTCTATATCATATATTATTATTTTAAAACGATGTCGTTTTGATCCAAATATAATTTTAACACATATTATATTTAAAAATAAGCTAAATTATTTATAAAAAAAAAAAAAAAGAGAGAAGAAAATAGGAAGGAGGAGAAACTTGGCCATGAAGGCCGTTGGCCATCCCCCACCCTTATCAGCCCTTCTTAGCAATGGTGGGGTAGCAACGATGAGGCTTGTAGCTCTCTTAGCCTGGTTTCTTCTCATTCCTTCTTCTTCTTCTTTTAATAACTTAGTTTATTTTTAAAATATAATATAAATAAAATTGGCACCAAGATGACGTAAGTAAATAATATAAAACTTGCGTCAACATTTTCCTTTAGACAAATTGAACGAAATTAATGGAATGATTCAATTGAATTAACTTGATAAGTTTTAGGATTTGATTATACTTTTTGTAAATTTTATGACTTGATTACATTTTCATGACAAGTTTCATGATCTTCAGTGTGCTCTTGTCCCTTATGTCATGGTCGTGAGGTTTCCATGACTAAGGGACCATGCATAATCAAGGAAGACCTCCCATATTCGCTTAGGGTTTCCAGAATGTTTCTAGAGGTGGGTGAGATGGTAATTGTGCCGAGATCTAGAACTCTCTGGTATAAATGCCATTAGTTGGTAGATGGTGAGATATGAATGGTTGTAATTTGACAGCCTCTTGTATAAGAAAAGGTGCCCTCCCTTATTGTATCCATCCAATCATTTCAATAACCTAAATTCTTTTCTCTTCCATAACTTTCCCCACCTTTCTACTTATGTTTTCAAATGAAAATAAATCAAAAAAAGGTCAAATTGTTCTCCTTTAAAATGTGAAATCTATGATATAATGCACTTTCGTGATAAATTTTTAATTTTGTGAAAGTTGTAGTTTGGCAATAATAGAAGCTATATAAAGGCAGAATTCCTTCCTACTTTAATAGGAAATATTTCTATTGGGGATCGTTTGATATCTGGAAATTGTACGTATATTCATTGTAAACCCCGGCAGATGGAAACTGCATGGATAAATGGGTTCCAAAAGCTTTATTTCCATACGATTCAATATTTTGGAGATCCCAATATCCTTAAAGTCAACTGAAATAGAAAACCAAGATTTGACAAAGGTAAACTTCATGATAGGACCCATTTAATTTACAATTCGGTTAATGGATCCACGTGATCCATTTTGCTATCATATGAAGGAACGTATTTAAAATAATATTAACTTCGTATGCCTTCGAAGTTAGAGCAAGATAATGCGCGCACGAGCTATTACTTATAAGGATATAGCAATTGCACTCTTTCACTAGCCTATCCATCATTGTGATCGAGCAAAGGAAGTGTTCATAAAAAAATTATTTAAAAATTAAAATAAAATGATTTGGATTAGAAATTTTGAGGATAGTGTCAAGTGCAATTCTATTCTTGGAATAGAAATTAGTACTTCGTGTTACCCTTGTTATATATCTTTGGTATTATTGTGCATGTGTCATAGGTCTATCTTCTTGTTTTCAGTACTAGCATTGAGAATGAATTGGACTAACCTTTCTTGCAGAAATAAATATATTCATTAACAAGCTAGATAGTAATTCAACATTATTTTATGATCCAACTATCTCATTTCTCAGTCCAAGCTTTGCCAATGCTTCATTTCCAAGCTGTCTATGTTTGTAAACCAAACGTCTCATAATGCTCAAATTAGGGCAAGCCTCAAGAAAAGATGGCAGGAGACAAGGAATAATACAATGCATTTGTCTATTCCCTTGTGTCTACAGATGCGCAGATTATTATCTAATATTTTGCATTTTAGCATTATGTTCTGGCAAATATCAATTGAAAAGACCCCTCCAAAGCCTGCTTTTAGTTACTAGTTCGAGGGCCTCATGATCAATTTTGAAAGATGTAGACATAAGTTTGATATGGTAAATGTGCGTGTAGCACCACATCATTGTCCAATGAGAATGGATAGGTTAGACAATGCCAAAGCAACCAAGTTTATGTAATTATGCCCAAAAGATTGCTTGATGAGCTCACCCCACACGCGTGCGCTCAAAGGTGTATGAGGACGTAGAAGATGGGAAGTGGAGTCTGAAGTGTTTTTTTTTAAGGTTACGTTTGGTCGTCCGAATTTATAATCGAGATAGGACTGGATAGAATATGATATAAAATCCTATGATTTTTTTATATATATCTATTATTTGATGAATCACAATATTAAAGTAAAATATGATCACATCATATCATATATATTTTTAAATATAAACGGCATATCATTATAAATAAACCTAAATGTTCATAAACGGAGATGATGAAAATCTCTCGTAACACTATTTCTTAATTTATTTTTATTTTATTTTTCACACTTTTTATATTATTTTCTTTATTATTTCTTTTTTCCCCTTTCATCATTCTTTAATAAAATTTTATCAAATAGTGAACTATACTAACATACCTAAAATACAAAAATACAAAAAATATATAATAAATATAAATATTTAATTATAGATTTAATGTTTATTATAAGATAGAATTAAAGTTGAATATATAAATTAAAATATGATTAATTAAAAATAATTTTAAATTTTAAATTTCTTAAATTAGAATTCAAATATTATTTATATTGAAATATAATTTTAATTTTATTAATTTAATAAGTTTGTTATTTGAAAAAATAACTTTCATATTATAGACATTAGAAATCCTATCTATCTTTATCCCACCTTTCCCATGGGATAATTTTATCCTGTCTATATCTCATTTATATCCGACTTTATCCTGTCCTAAGTGAGTACTAAACGTAGGATATGATAAATCATATCATATCCCAAATTTTATCCTGACTGCTAAACGCAGCGTAATGGTATTGATATTGTTTTTCTTTTTTCATGAAGGAAATGTACTACACCAAATGGCAGCAGTTTTTGATCGATCAAATTACAGCTTTGATGTATGTTGTTATGATGTGTAAAATAATAATTTACAGATCAAACAAATTCTCATTTCTTTTGTTATTAATCAAAGCTTGGTTATTCTTGTTATCATAATCATCTCTTGCACACTACAAGTGATCACAAGCTTTGCCGCCTCCTAATTCAGGAGCTAATTGGAGCTGTCACCGACTGCATGAGCAACTGGCACTTCTAGGCAAGGTTAGCTCTTTCTTCTGTCTCATTTTGCTTTCTAAAACTTCTCTATCGTTAATCTGTGCATATCTGGATCTTGGCAGGTATCGAGTGCTGGTGATGATGCATTTGGTCTAGAGCAATTGGCAGAAGATGTCGATGACATAGCTCTTTATAAAGCTCATATGATTGAGAGCCGATGGAATTCAAATGAGCAGTTGCATTTCTAAGAGCCTAAAAATAGTATGCTTCTTAAGATTTTCTCATCTAACTACTAAGCATGCGATCATTATGCTGCAACAATTTTGCTTTACAAGATCCACATTAGCAAGAGCGATCCAAACAGGATATATTGTGCTACCCTTCCTAGGTGTTGGTAGCCATTGTCCATCCCCATTTGCAACAATCCCTCTATGTGAAAAATATGGATTCATGATGTCCAACCGGCCTTTTTTTGGTCAATACATAATATTTCAACCTCGTTGTTGTTGAAGTAAGGGTGGATTTGATTGGCTGACTAAACAATTGATGTGTTTTAGAATTTGAATGGAGCATTCAATGTACTGAAGAAATTTTTTAAGAGATCCAAGGGTGATTTTGGGAGAATCTATTGGAGTCTCAATGGTGGATTTGTGAAAGGTTGACGATTCTTGTATTTTTCATAGCTGGTCATTCTCAATCTCCATACTCATTTATATCAGATTCAAGCTCCGGTCGAACCTCGTCAAGAGAACTTTGGGATTCGAAGGAAACGTGCTTCCAAATAGTGAAAAAATAATTGCTTTTTATATTACGAGTCAAGAGAAGTGTTTTGAAAGTATTAAAACTTATAACAAAAGTGTAATTGAGTCTTAAATTTTTTTAAAAATACAATTAAGTCCTAAAACTTATCAAATTAGTGTAATCGAGTCATTACGTAGTTAAGAAAAATATTGACGTAATTTTTTAAAAATATTTTCTCACTTCTACATGGCGATGACATGTCTAAATCATCTTATATCATGTTAAAACGACGTCGTTTTGATCTAGATATAATTTAACACAATTTTTTAAAATCAAATTTAAAAATAAGCTAAATTATATTAAAAAAGAAGAGGAAGGAGGACAAATCGGACCATGCAGGTTGTTGACCATCCCCCACCCTGATTGGCCCTTCTCGACAACGGTGGGGTGGCCGTGATGAGGGATTGTGGCCCTCTTGGTTTCTCCTCATTCCTCTATGTTTTTTAAAATTTTTAAAATTTAGTTCATTTTTAAAATCTAATTTAAATAAAAATTGCACCAAAGCATTGTAGGTAAATAATAGAAAAAGTCGCATCAACATTTTTTCTTTAGACAAATTGAACGAAATTAATAGAAATATTTGATTAAATCAACTTGATGAGTTTTGAGAATTGATTATATTTTTTATTGATTTTATGGCTTGATTATATTTTTATAACAAGTTTCATCATTTTCGGTAAAAAGTGAAATTTGGAGCAAGAGCAAGCGTCCGATCCCGAGCGTATCCGGAAGTTGTTTCTGATCCCGTTCATTCCCTTGCCACCGCCATAGCCTGAATTCAATCCCGATACCCGGCCCGGCCCGGCCCGGCCCGAAAGCACCGAAAAAGAGAAGAACAGTCCAAAATTCTCCCTGCCAATTTCCTTCTTCTACTCCCCATAAAAAGAGCTGCGGCTTCTTCCAGACGTCGAAAGAGAAAACGGATTCTGCAATTTCCACCGCAACCGCCACCGGAAAAATCCATGGGACACGGTACGATTCTATCGCCTTGAACTCTGGAAACTCGAGCTGAGCTCGTCGCCGTCGTCGGCGTCGTCGATTGATCTGCCGATTCCAAAATTTATTTTCAGGTGAAAAGGGACGGCCCGGCAAGAGGCAGAAATCGTCGGCTAAGGTCAGTGCCCCCTCCCGTTCTCTCTCTCTCCACCTTTCTCAATCCAGTTACGGTTTCGTCGGATCAAGCGAGATTGTTGAGGCGGCGGCGCTGTTTGCCGCAGGATGATTACCGGAGCGCGATCGCCGCGGCGGAGGAGGACGAGGCGATGTATGGCGAAGAGATGGACGACGATTACCGCGACGGTACGGATTTTTGATGTTTTGCGCAGTGGATAGGGCGGCCTGCGGGGTGGTTTTGTTAGCTCGATCGGGGGGCGCTGGCGAAATCATAAGTTGATCTGTTGTTGTAGGCGACGGCGAAGGGAAGAAGAAGGACTTTAGCAAGTTGGAGCTGAAGCAGGATCACGGCAATCGGCCCCTATGGGCTTGTGCGGACGGCCGGATTTTCCTGGAGACGTTTTCTTCCTTGTACAAGCAGGCTTATGATTTTCTCATTGCCATTGCTGAGCCTGTTTGCAGGTGCTCTTTCGACGCAAAGCATTCTTTCACGAGATAGTTTGCGCGCATTGGCAATGCGGATGATTTAGTATCGCATCTGTGGCCTTAGGTTTATGAAAAATTTTCTCAAAGCATGGGCGGTTCTATCCAATTTCAATCACCTGTCGTCAATTTGTAGTGCATTGCCAGATGCATCATTCAGCCTGACTAATTTTTTCGTTTTTCGTTTTTCTTTTTTTCTTTCATAGGCCGGAGTCGATGCACGAGTACAATTTGACCCCGCACTCATTGTATGCGGCGGTGTCGGTTGGTCTTGAGACGGAAACTATCATTTCTGTACTGAATAAATTGTCAAAGACCAAGCTCCCTAAAGAGATGATTGACTTCATACATGCTTCGACTGCTAATTACGGAAAAGTGAAGCTCGTGCTTAAAAAGAATCGATACTTCATTGAGTCGCCCTTCCCTGAGGCAGGACAATTTATCTTTTCCCTTTTCCTTCATTCTTATGAATGTTGGGTTGGGGTTACTAATCAGAAATGTAATTACAGGTGCTGAAGAAGTTGCTTAGGGATGAAGTTATAACTCGAGCTAGGATATTTCCTGAGGTTTGTGTCTAGGCTATTTCTAGTTGAATGATGCGTTTCTTTTGCCTGCTGATGCCCATCCTGGTTGCTAACAATTTTGGGGCAGACTTTCTTTTTCATGCTGTTGTTCGGACATTTTGTCTAAGGCATGATTTAGCCCTATGTTGTAAGTTGGTCTTCTTCAGAATTAAAGAAGACTATGACATGCTCTGACAGTAAGAGATTCACATAAATATGAGTTTTTTTTATGGTAAGATAATACTTCTCTCCTGGTTAAATTAAGGGCACTTGAAGACAATTTAGGAACAACTTGTAAATCATTTTCCTTTAAAATGGCTGACTTGATGAGGATTTGGCAAACAAGATGATGAAATCTTTACTAATGTGGTTACCAATTTTGAGTTTGCCTTGTGTAAGGGATTCATTTCACCCCAATATTCATATCCTTCATATCCTTCCTTGATTTTCCTTGTGACATCATCTATACTCTGTCTACTATGGCATTGAGCCTTGATTACAATCTCAATATTCTATTTTGCACTTCCTTCTGATGCAAATTTTTTTATTGTGTTAATGATTTGTTCTTTCCTGCACAGTTCCTGTTTCAAGTTTAAGTCTTAACAATAATAGCTTCATGCTCGCCATAAGTGGTTTATATTTCCTTATGTGTTTATCTTGAGAGGAATATTATAGCATCTTTTCCGGCACGATCATTGGTCACAAAGTATCTGCTAATACGCAGGGACCTGGTGCTGATGGATTCACAATTAGCAAAGCAATGGGTGAGGTTGGGGTTGGACATAATGAGTTACTGAATGAAGCAGAACTGGCTGCGGCAGCTGAGGAGAAAGAAACTCATTCATTTGAGATTGATCCTTCTCAGGTAAAGATTTCAGACTGTCAGTTCCCCTATGTGCCAGGAATTCAGACCTTCTGCTTGGACTAGTTGTCAGCAATCATGTTTTAGTGAAGCAGAGTTGAGGACACTGATTGTGAACTGCAATTGCATATGCTAGACTTGGTTGGCCAAAAACTATGGCATTTTGAAACTTTCTGCTTCTTTAGTCCATTTAGTCTGTAGAATGTTTAGTACATTGCCTCCATCCTTATATTCGTGTTTTTTTTTTTCTTTTTTCATTCCTATAACCATCTCATGGATTCTGACTGGTGTTCCATCAGTGTCAAGTGATGAAGTATGCATGCTGTGAGATACATTGGATTTTATGCTCTCCTTAAGGTTCTTACAAGTGTATTCAGTATTGTCTTTTACTTTTTTAGGTTGAAAATGTGAAGCAACGCTGCTTGCCCAATGCTTTGAACTATCCCATGTTGGAGGAGTATGACTTTAGAAATGATACGGTGAGTTACAATCCTCAGTTATGATCTCTGTATTTAGTTGAAATTTAAAGTACAATGTTAATCTCATATTTTTAATGACTTGAACATGTAGAACCTTTCATGATATGTCTTTAACCTCTGTGAGATCTTGATGCTAGTTGATGTGCCTTTACTATTACACAGGTAAACCCTGACCTGGAAGTAGAGCTGAAGCCTCATGCACAACCACGGCCATATCAAGAAAAAAGTCTCAGTAAAATGTTTGGAAATGGTAGGACTTTTCATACAATCACAAGCATTGATTTTTCAGTCATGTCCACAGAACAGTCTTCAGGGGATGGTTCCTGTGGGTTTTAAAGACTGCTTCAGATTTCAGACTCTGCAATCCCAATGTTGGAAAAATTGCCTTTTTGTTTCTAGAATTCAGAGGCCCAACCTTTTGATTACTGATTAGGGAAACTGGACCAAGAAACTCCCTTCTTACAGGGGAAGGTGCAATCTGTCAATTTTGAGGGCGTCTTAATGCTGTATATGTTATAGAAAGTACGTTTTCTGTTAACCGAACTTATGAAAATTGTAAATGGGCATGAATAAATTTAGAGGTTAGATGTTCTTGATTCTTTCTTAGATGATTAATTATATTGAGGCTTCCTCCTTTTACTGTTTAACGTGAACTTTCTATTTTCTTAGGCATGAAGGACTTGGGGCTGGGCAAACATGACCTTATTAAATATGTATTTTGGTGACATTTTGGGATATGTATAATTTATAGTTGTCCTACAGACTATTTGATGTGTTAGCTAGTTCCTTATCTTTTATGTGTTCTTGACATGATATATGCTCCCAGAAGTAAGAGACTCTGAAGTTCTTCTTTCTTTGATATTTCTCATTTTGTTGTTGTCCTTCTTTAGGTCGAGCTAGATCTGGTATCATTGTGCTACCTTGTGGTGCCGGGAAATCTTTGGTTGGTGTTTCTGCAGCATGCCGGATAAAGAAGAGTTGTCTTTGCTTGGCAACAAATGCAGTTTCTGTGGATCAATGGGCATTTCAGTTCAAGTTGTGGTCAACTATAAGAGATGAACAAATTTGTCGGTTCACATCTGACAACAAAGAAAGATTTCGTGGCAATGCTGGGGTTGTTGTTACTACATACAACATGGTTGCTTTTGGTGGAAAACGATCTGAAGAATCTGAAAAAATTATTGAAGAAATAAGGAATAGAGAATGGGGGTTACTTCTGATGGATGAGGTGATCTCATTAATCCATGATTCCCGGCTTTATGTACCCCTCTTCGTATTTATCTTGGCATCAAATTACCATCTACCATCTGTGTTCAGGTGCATGTGGTTCCTGCTCACATGTTCCGAAAGGTCATCAGCCTCACAAAATCTCACTGCAAACTTGGACTCACTGGTATGTCACTTGGATGTTACTACACTCTGCTCCACCTTCTGTTACATGCTCGTTTCCTTTCTGCCTGTGCTACCTTATTTTCCAAATTATCTAAAGCTGGTTTCATGATACTTGATTGCAGCCACACTTGTTCGTGAGGATGAGAGGATAACAGATCTGAATTTCCTTATCGGTCCCAAATTGTATGAAGCAAATTGGTTAGATTTAGTGAAAGGAGGCTTTATTGCAAATGTGCAGTGTGCAGAAGTATGGTGTCCGATGACAAAGGAGTTCTTCGCTGAGTATCTGAAGAAGGAGAACTCCAAGAAAAAGCAGGTAAATGTCACTAGTACTCCTGCTAATTGGGTGAGATATTTGAGATATTACTCCTTTGCATTTGTAGTGGAAATGGGATGGGTGTATATGTTCTCTCTAATCTTCTTCTCTGAGAGTTTGATCACTTCCTTTGTGGCCTGAAATGTCAAAACGTAGTCATTACTTCTGAATAATTAGTGGAAATCAGGTACATCTTTACCCAGAACTTCTTGATATTCTAAATCATGGACTTTTATCTGCAGGCACTGTATGTAATGAACCCAAATAAGTTCAGAGCTTGCGAATTTCTGATTCGTTTTCATGAACAACAGCGTGGGGACAAAATAATTGTCTTTGCCGATAATCTTTTTGCCCTAACAGAGTATGCAATGAAACTTCGCAAACCAATGATTTATGGTGCTACCAGGTATTAATGTCCACTGACATTCTTTTAGATGATTACTTTGTTCGTGTGTTTATAACGAGTTATCACGGGATTCTTGAATATGCAGCCATCTTGAACGGACAAAAATTCTCCAAGCTTTTAAAACTAGTCGGGATGTGAACACTATTTTTCTATCAAAGGTACTATATTCCTCCAGTTATCAGTATTTGTGCGAGGGGATAATCTAGAAGATTACTGGGCACCATGGTTTTTAAATCTAGCATTGACCTAAGTAATGGCATGTTGACTCTGTTCATTGACTTTCCCACTTCTACCTGCAGGTCGGTGATAATTCAATAGATATTCCTGAGGCAAATGTTATAATTCAAATTTCATCACATGCTGGATCTAGACGACAAGAAGCTCAACGTCTTGGACGTATTCTTAGGGCAAAGGTGATTTGAACATCTCTTTATTTTCTGATTTTTCTACCCTCATATTGGTATCAGGTTGGTATTCTCTCTTCTCGGTCAATGTCATCACAATATGAAATACTTCTATTGAGGATTATTCTATATTTGGAAATTTTACAAGTAATTCATGTCACATGATATATATCTTTGGTACTGCTGTGCATTTGTTACAAGTCTATCTCCCTGTTTTCATTATTTGCATCGGGAATGAATTGGACTAACCTTTGTTGCAGAAATAAATATATTCATTAACAAGCTAAAAAGTGATTCAGCATTACTTCATGATCCAATTATCTCATTTCTCAGTCCAAGCTGTCTATGCTTTGACATAATTACTCTGCACACCTGACGTCTCATAATGCTCAAATCAGGGCAAGCCTCAAGATAGGATGGCAGGAGGCAAGGAAGAATACAATGCATTTTTCTATTCACTTGTGTCTACAGATACACAGGTTATTATCTAATCTTTTGCATTTTAGCATTATGTTTTGGCAAATGTCAATTGGAAAGACTTTGAGTCCTCCTAAGCCTGTTTTTAGTTACTAGTTTGAGGGCCTCGTGAGCTCACCCCTCACACACCTGCACACGAACAGGCACACGCGCATACTTACACACGTGAGGTGTAGCTGATAAGAACGTAGAAGATTGGAAGTGGAGCCTGAAGTGGTTAGTACAGCGTGAGCCTGTGCAATAATAAAAGCACCAAAAGTTAGAAAATCTATTAAAGAACCTAAGCACAAAAAAGCAGTTCTTATTGCGAGTTTTTTTATGATATTGATATTGTTTTTTTCTTTTTTCCATGAAGGAAATGTACTACTCCACCAAACGGCAGCAGTTTTTGATCGATCAAGGTTACAGCTTTAAGGTATGTTGTTATGCTTTGTAAAATAATAGTTTACAGATCAAACAGGTTCTCATTTCTTTTGCTATTAATCAGAGCTTGGTTATTCTTGTTATCATAATTATCTCTTGCACGCTACAGGTGATCACAAGCTTGCCACCTCCTGATTCAGGAGCTGATTTGAGCTATCACCGACTGGATGAGCAATTGGCACTTCTAAGCAAGGTCAGTTCTTTCTTCTGCCTCGTTTTTCTTTCTAAAAATTTTCTAATCTAACCCTATTGTTAGTCTGTGCATGTCTGGATCTTGGCAGGTATTGAGTGCTGGCGATGATGCAGTTGGTCTAGAGCAATTGGAAGAAGATGCTGATGATATAGCTCTTCATAAAGCTCGTCGTTTTGTTGGATCAATGAGTGCAATGTCAGGCGCAAATGGGATGGTGTACATGGAATACAGGTAAACCCATTTTTCTTTCTAAATGCTCTATTCTATGCATAGGAATTGTTTAGTACATGCAAGACTGTTTTTCTCTAATGGAGAACAATTTGGCGAATCTTGTTTGCAGTACTGGACGAAAGCTTGGACCAGGCCAATCAAAACCTAAACCTAAGGATCCTTCCAAGCGACATTATTTGTTTAAGAGAAGATATGCCCCTTAAGATTCTCCTGACTGACTGCTGTTCAGTATGTGAAAAAACATGTGATCATGATGCTACAACAATTTTGCTTTATAAGATCCACATTAGCAAGAGTGATCCAAACAAGATATATCGTGCTACCCCTCCTAGGTCTTGGTAGCCGTTGTCCATCCCCATTTGCAACAATCCTTCTATGTGGAAAATATGGATTCATGATGCCAAACGGTCCTTTTTTTTTTTTTTTTTTTGGTGTCGGTGAGTGAAGGTGGGTTTGATTGGCTGACTAAACAATTGATGCGTTTTAGAATGATTTGAATTAAGCATTCAATGTACTTGAGAAATTTTTGAAGAGATCCAAGTGTCATTTTAGGAGGATCTGTTGGAATCTCAATAATGTATCTATGAAAGGTGACTCTTGCGCATGATTTGCTTTTTTGAAATGAACGACCAATGACGACTCATTTACCTCAACTTGGCCTTGTCATTCAACTCACAGTTTGCCAGAAAAACCCACTACGAGGTGAAAAATGCCTTTGCACCATCTTTGAAAGTTGGTGAATCATTATGCTTCAATGAAAAGATCCTCTCTCTCTCTCTCTCACATATGCTCGAGTATTTACACATTTAAAAGGCCGCAGCTTTTCGATCCCCGCGCCCCCATAAAGAAAAAAAAGAGGCTGAAGCAGCTAATACTTTTTACCTTTTAGGGATTCCCCATGTAGTGGCAGAATTCCTTCCTCTGCTCGCCAATGGCCATGAAGGGGTTTTTATAGCATTTGGACTGTCCTTTGGACATTCCAAATGCTCGACTTCTTTTCCACTCTAAAAATCATGACATTGGAGAATCAATGGAGTCATCGGACACCCATTGCTCGAGGGTAAAGGGGGCCGAAAACCAAAAGCGACTTCAACGTTAAGCAAAGAGACTGCAGTTCTCAGGCAGGATTAGGCTTTTGAAGGGCAAAGGCAGAAATACGAATAAAGATGGAACAAAGCAGACATTCCATAACTTTTGTTTAGGACAGGACTCGACTCCTATTCCTTTGCCGTGGGGATACAGCTACGATTAACAATTATAAGCAGTAAAGGAAGACCTTAAGCCCGGAAATGAAAAGAGACCTTTGAATTATTTGCTCATAAATTAATGAGAAGAACCCTTTCTCTGGTTATGTCAAGCACAAGTCTCCAAAGCAGATGCCGCAGTCTGATTGCTTGAAGTTTAAATCGAGGCATCCGGTTTCACTCCACCAAAACCGGTTTCGACGTTTGACATGCAAGTCTCTCAGAAATCCATGCAACTTAAGTGGAAGTATCATATCGCCAGTGAATTTGGGAGAGAATTACGAGGCAGTAGCTTAAGAAAAGCTCTCATCAGAACTCTCTCGAAGTCGCATGACATGATTCACTTTTACAAACCACTGAACCAGACCTATCTTTCGCAACATCCTCTTTATCGAATGTATATGCCCGCATTCTCATCTCGCGTAAGGTCCCCGCCCGAAAGGCGAAATCCGCAAAGTGACAGCATAAACCTCAAAGTACCAAATACGTGAGTGCTGCTAATAAGTCTCGGTCGATGGTCAAAGATGGTTGATCTCTTTTACATTTCTATGCTACAAAATTCTCTCCTTTCGCGATCCAGTTTTCGGCTCAACATGAAAGTTTGATCATCATCACATGGGATATACTACTAAATTAATCCCTGTTCCAAAATACAATCATTGTTCTCACTCGTGCACTCGATCATTTAATGATTATCCGGTAATTATTGTTGGACAACTCTGGCCCAGATATCTTCGGGGCTTGGAATTTTCGATGCACCAGTAACAACCCTTTTCCTTGGACAGATTTCATTGCATTATTTTAACCCCGACAGCTTCTCTGGTTTTTTTTCCTTCTTTTAATCTTCTTAAGAATTGTTTCCGGGGCATCTTTCACGCAGGCCTAAGGAATCATCAACACGAAAGCATTCCCATGATTGGGCTATTAAGTATTTAATATTGGTTTTCCCCCATATTGTGCTAGTCAAAAGTGTTCCTCTGCAAGTTTGATTGTGCGAGTGTGAATTATTGTAATCATTCCTTTTTCTTTTTTTTTTTTTTATTAGTCGATGAGCAGCCCATTATGTTTAATGTTGTCTCAAGAGTTGTCCCATCAGGTTAGTGATCGCAGAGGGAAAAATAAAAAACAGGTGGAGGGCTGTGTTAGACAAGATTCAGTGAACCGTACTTCAAGTTCAAGGTGCTGTAGCGGTCGGTATGCCGAATTAGGCCTTTTTCTAGATGGATTTTCTTTCTAGAGCTACGGTGTTAGGGTTGGTAATTACTCATGTTAAAAGAAACTTTTCCATGGTAAAGTTGGATAGGTGTAAGTTGCAAAACTGTCAGCAAATTGCTTGTTCAAGATCAACTTGCAACTATTTTAGATTCCATATATATCTCCATATGATTCTACTATAACTTCACTCTTGAGTTATTCCTTTGTCATGCGCAAAATCTTGCGCATGTAAGTTTGTAAATATCAGAAGAGATGCTGAATTTTTCTTCCGTTCATATGGAAGAATTACGCTGCCGACAGCATGCGAGAAAAATGAGTGGTTTTGTTTCCCCTTTTTTGATAGTGACATAGAGAAAAGAGCATTAACTCTTCCACCCAGACAAGGATTAATTGTACAGCTTCCTCTTTTTGTATTTTGACTATTGCAGCTGCTCGGGATTTAGTTTGAAATAAAGGACCTAAAGTGGATTAGCAAGGGTTAACACGGTTTGCTCCGAATGTTCCTAGATTTGCTTTGATCTCTTTGATGGCCATTCTAAGCAGACTTCTCATTCGTCATCGTTTGCTCTGCAATCAACGTAATGAATTTGGAGCTCATCTTTTCTTTGGTTGTAGTTTCTCTGCCCAATTATGGAAAAAGGATCGAGCTCATCTCTATCGATACATCCCCTATAGATTGGAATTATGAGATTCAATGATTGAAACAGCATGCAAAGGTGTCAATTTTCAATCTCCTTTACCTAGATTGGCTTGAAATACCAGCATCTCTTACATTAGGAAAGCCAGGAAATGAGGTTCTCCATAGTCAAAGTTCATCCAACGTGGATCAAACTTTGAAGATATTTAAGTTTGCGGCTGAACATAGCACTGAAGACCCTGAAATTCTTAAGCAAAAAGTCAATCCTCAGCTCTGTTTAAGACGGCATATAGTTTTCAGAAATATGTCCTGAGCAGATCTTGTGCTTCTTTTTGCTGTGCTGGTTCATGAATGGCCTTTCTGTTGACTTTGGGGTTGCATTTCTGGTTTATGCAGATGTCCTCTTGCAGCTTTCCATGACTTGTGAAGCTTGTAATGCCTGTTGATCTTTGGTTTGACACAGCAGCTGAACTGACCCACAGTGTCTTGGTACAATGTCACATGGCCAGGTCAATTTACAAGCGAATTACTAGTCCGGCTTAAAGCTCTGAAAAGGACAATCTTGCCGTCCACACTCCACTAAAGTCCACAAGCTCTTCAGCTTAGCCGGAAATTTAATAGACAACTGTAATTTTCTTTCGCCAATACTAAATATAATTAATCAGAAGAAATCAAGTCCTGCTTTAAGCTTTAACCACTGTTTGTTCCCACGTGGATTTGACAACACTAAAAGGCCGAATCAGAAAGGCATAGTGCAAAAAAATAAAAATTACCAGTCTTGGAAATTCCTTTGACTCACAAGGACCCACCTGCTATATTTTGAGAGGTCAAAGGCCCAAAATCCCAACTTTTTTGGGTCTTTTCAACCACTTCATTTCCAGGTTGAGAATGGAATATATATTTTATATAGGTCACTAATATCGGTGAGACCGATTACAAGCTAAATAATTGGCTGGGCCACTGTTAAATGAAGAATCATCTCATTATTAATGCAAAGAAGCCAATCTTACCAACTATTTTTCTTTCTATAAGTGAAAATAAGATTTAGACTAGATTGAGATCTACCTCGCTTGTTATGGAGTTCTGCGAAAATAAAGTACCAATTACTCATCGAGCAAATCTATCACTGATTTTCCACAAGATGCGAGTGAGAAAGCCAACCAGGCCATCACCTCAGTGCAGCAGAAGCATCAATTATTTAGTATGGTCAAAGTACTAAAGTTCACCTTTCAAATATCTTGATTTTTCTCTCAAGAAAATCGATCGTTGCACTGAGGAGGAGGAGAACAAATGTAACTTCCCTACTGTCTTTTTGTTATTTATTTACTTTCATTTTTCTTTTTCACCTTTCTTTTTACCTTTATGGTTGTTCTGCGCACAATTCATAGTGGAAGAGACCTTTTATTTAGGAAAAACCCCACAAAATCAAGGATGTGATAAGTCTGCTGAAATCGGTATCGAAGCACACCATTCTCGTCCGCACATCCAAGAGCTCAAAGAAGTTGATTCAAGATAGGCAGACATCAAGGTGTGAACATTTTCCAAATTTCAGTAATTTAAAGCAATGAGGGCGTGTGCTCTTGATTAAAGATAGTCTGCTGAATTTTTCTGTTTATATCACAATATCATTATCAAGTGATACCATAAATCAGTTTCGACAGATTAAGAAGTGAAGATAATCCATCCACTACGGGACTAGGCATCAAGCAAAATAATGATTCTCCTGGATCTTTTTAGGATGGCCATTATATGCTCGACATTTATTCTGTCTCTCCATATTGTGTCTGAATTTCCTGAAGAACCCAAAGCAACCGTAAGTTTGCAATGAATTCCCAGTTACATAACCGTAGAAACCATTCAGCCATAAAATCTATGGCCTTGAGTCAAATTGAGGGGAACAAAAATAAGTTTTTAGAAATACCCAACACGTTAATCTCATGAAGCATTTTTGTACCGTGTCAAACGATTGCCAAATATAGAGCTAATTTATCAGAGAAGAAAGTGCCCATTTCATCTTTTCATACATACCATAATTTCTCTTCCTGTAAAAATGTGCATAGTCCAGTCAAATCATGTGACCAGATCATGCCAGCAGTATTACTTCAAGCCGATGAGCGCCACATAAGAATCTACACTCCCAAAAAGGAGTCAAAGCGAGGATCAAGAGCAATTAGATTAAACTAATATTAAAGCACTTGTTGAGCAGATCTTGCTCTAGGTCAAAGATATGGGCATATAAGATAAGAAAGAAATACACTACTGGACACTGATTATTCATCACAGCGTTTGGGGATTATTTAATTACACATATACAAACAACAACAACAACAAAAAAAGCACCAGAAACAAGAACCCTAATCCCCAACTTCCTAGTGCCTAATATTCACCCTTTTTTTTCGGCCTTCCTTTTTCCTTTTTCCACAGAAGAAAAAAAAAAAACCCTTTTGGATTTCCCCTTGACGGTCCCATTTCTTGAAGAAAAGAAAGAAAAAAGAGAAGAAGAAGAAGAAAAAATATTGGGGGCCAATATGTACGGTGATATCTCCACCTGCGAAAAGCTTCTTGCGTCTGCCGTCTGTCGTCAACAGCCGTAGTACTGGAACTGGGTTTGACCGTAACTGGCCATGAACGGTCCTCCCCTCGCCGCTCCGTACTCTTGTTCCCCGCCGTGAAACGCGAACTTGCGAATTCCAAGGAAGTAAAAAGAGTTAATGAACGAATCGGCAATGCCAGGAGTCGAAAGACTGGTGGCGGGTAGATTCGAAATTGAAGCGAGAACAGAGAGAAGAGAAAAAAGTCAAGAAGGTTATACCCAGAGCTGCTCCTCGTCGTCGTCGTGCTCGTCTCTGGCGAAGCCTGAAGCCTTGGGAGTCTCGCCGGGTTCGTCGTTGCGCGCGAACCTGCCACGTATCCGCGGTCGGCTGTCCGCCAGAGTTTTCCGACATGCATACTTGTCGTTTCAACGCCAACAAAACACACGCTCGTCATCAGTCCCGGCTCACGACACCAACCCACGTATTCTCGATCTTTGTCTCTTTGTCTCTCTCTCTCTCTCTCTCTCTTTTTCAAATATATAGAGAAAGAAAAAGAGACGCAACTCTAGCGCTGAAAAAACGAATCTTTTTTCCTTACCTTGATTGTCTTGTTGAAGTTCCTCTGCGTTCGCTTTGCCCTGTACTTCTGAATCCTGTCTCTCCTCTCCTCTGCGCTGTAACGCCCCACTCTGCAGGAGCTCGCCTCCTCCATGAAGGGGCTCGTTGGATTGGACGTTGCTTTCATTCTCTGAGATGTTACAACGAAAAGGAAAAAGGCAGAGGTTAAAACCCGAGAATTAGAATCTAATTTGACCTCAAAAAGAAAAAAAAATCAAAGTAACAGAGCATTCGACGATTTTGGTTTGAAAAAGAACCTGCAAATCTCCTGTACTGTAAACCCTCCTCATCATCTGTCCGCTGAAGAAGCAGCTCTCCGGCGAACTTATGCTTGGAAGCTCGACGCGCGGTGGGGGTTGAAGAAGGTGAGGCCTCGTCCCATTGAAGAAGTTGGAGCTGTAGCTCCTCTGCATATATTTGCATACATTATCCCCACCCTCGCCGTAATTGGGAACAAACTCAAAGGCGGCCTCGCTGTCGGCGCCATGATGACATTCTCGATCAGCTTTGACTTCTTGAGTCGATCCCGAGAACCCATTCCGGTAATCCGGAGCATGTTTCGAGAGCTGCTGCTGCTGCTGCAACTGGGTCCCCCGGCGAAGGCCCGAGTGCTCGAGCTCTTGGCTCGGGAGCGAAGCGGAGAAGACGGCAGCGGCGGGGGCGGGGCTGTACACGTGAGGGGATTTCGGGACCGGGCTCTGGTTCTCCGAGGCGCAGCTCGAGAATTCATGGAGGATGTCAATGTAGGAGTCGCTGAAAGGGGAGAGAGGGTCGGGGACGAACTGCAGGTCCTGCTCGTAGGCATGGAGGTAATTGGAGGACATTCTCGAATCGAAAACAGGGGACTTTTTTCCTCTGTCGTTGCGTGCGGGCGGGGGGGCTGGTGATGATGATGGGTGGCGAGAGAGCTCGGGAGGAAGGGAAATTGGCTTTGAGGAAATGGAAGGAAAGTGGAGGATAAGAAAGAGGAGGAGCGACGGGAGTGCTGGTCGCGTCCCTCGCTTTGAATTTATTCAATTTCGGGAGTACGTGTGCTGTGGTGGCCGTGGCCATAAAGCGCAAAGCGTGACAGTTGTGCCCTGTTTTCTTGTTTTTTTTTAAGCTTGGTGCTTGGAGGTGGGCCTCCGGCAGCACGACAAAACAAAGATCGCTAAGCACGTTTTGCTTAGCATCGATTGACCTCGATTCGGTGCATGAGCGTTGGTAGTCTTTTTGGCGGTTGTATGTCTGTATTCCATACCGTATCATCTGAACTTGTCCGTCCTAGTTATAGTCCATCACTTATGAAACCGCTCATCAGAAAGTTATATGTTTAAATTCCACTAATTGCATGCAAATTACTCTAGATAAAGGCCATTTGCACATATCAAAAGCCTAAATTTAACTGGCTCATGAGATTTACAGAGGGTTTCATAGACTTTCAAATGGTTAAATCTACAGTTGGTTCCTAAATTATAAAAAAAATCGGAAAAAAGAATAGCAATCTATATAAGGAATTGCAAAACAATTTGAAGTTCTTAACCATGCAGTGGAAGCCATATCAGCCGACACTTTTTCCTAGACTCTCTCCCAAAATTCTTCTGTTCTGTCTAAAAAGTTAAAAAAGAGTTCGCGTTGCATCATCTCGGTCCATGCGGATCTAATCTTAAGCCCGTTTGAACATAAGCCTGTGGATCGCTCGGTTGTACATCGGGCTCAAAACTTCCCGTCCAGATTCGTCTGCAACTGAAATAATCAGAGACTTTGTCCGGGCTCTCATGACGGGCCCAATGGGCCACGAGGCCCAGACCAGGTCAACCCCGTGTCATCCCCGAACGAGAAAATATCGAGTGCACGTGCCAACGCACTAAATTACAAATCCATTGAGCGTACGACACGCGTAGCGAGTGGGTTCCCCCTGTCGAAGGAAATTTGGAACCTTGCGGGCGACCACTCTTTTTCTCCTCTCTCTCTCTTCGGATTCTTCCAAAAAAAAAAAGATGCGGTCTTTTTGTCAAAATTCTACGACGAAACTTCCTCGCTCGTCATAAGGTAAAAGTTTTACTTATCTATTTCTCTATTTTTCTGTTCTTAGAAATATATTTGGAATAGAAATTTGTTTAAGAATGCGATTTAATTTTTCTATTTCTAAAATAGATTTATATTCCATAAAATTTGAAGAAGAAATCAAAAGTTAAAATTTTTAACTTTTCAATTTTTAAAATCGAGAAATCAATTTTGAAATAAGAAATCAATTTTTCCATAAATCAATTTTCGTTCCGGAAATTTTGTTATGCGCGAAACTTCCCGCTCTCTTTCTCTTTCTCTTTCCTTAAATCCTTTTCCCCTTCTACCTTCACGTTACCATGGCTCACACTTTTCTTTTCTATTTATCATTTTTTCCTTATTTTTACCGAATAGCAAATATCTTATCTGAACATATTCCGCCTTGTGCGTAGTTTTGTAGTTTTGTTCTATTATTTAAATTATATACAAACGTATCCGAATCTTGCCCCTCGAAATAACAGGTAGGATAAAACACTATCATACCTGAAGTTGTCCGATCCAACAAAAATTAGCCAATACTCATCAAGTCTTTTGTCTTCATTAGCCAATGAGTCACTCTCAGTGAATTTCGTTGCATGTTCTCCATACTCGTTGGGATGTACCTAGACGCCGTTGACCATGTCTCTACATCACCACTGTCAATCTGCTCCGACGTTAACGCCACGCGATGAGCCTTATGAAGATTTCTTCATTGGGGACCCCACCTTGCCCCTTCTTCCATTCGTTTCATTGGTGGAAGATGGTGAAGCGGTCCTGGCTCCGCTTCGTTGACTCGACGACCTTTCCTGGAGAAGCTTCTGCTTGGTCGAGTCCAGTCCTCATCTACCTCCATCTACCGTTCGGACACTGTCTCTCCTCGAGCTGGCCGGTGTCTTGGTCCTGCGTTCGTAGTATAAAAAAGCCGGCCGTCGTTGTTCTTGGGCCGTCGCGTTCAAGCTTTCTTGGCTCGCCGGTTCTTCTTCCTGTTCTTCTTCTTCGTCTTCTTGTGCAGAGGTGATCGAGCTTCGCGGCCATGGCGTCTCAGGAGCGTCTGGAGAGTCTGCAAGCCCGCCAGAATTACAGGAATATCTGGCGCACTGACCTCGTGCACACCATTCAGGAAGACACTCCCTGTATGGTTCCTTTCTCTGCGTCTCTCTGTTCAAACACTTGGTCGTTTCTCAAAAGGAAATGATCGTAATGCGTCATCTGATTCTCTTCCTTTTCTCTGATGGGGTTGCTCTGCTTCTCGTTGCATGTGACCGCAGTCTGCTGCTTTGCCACGTGGTGGTAAGTTGTTCTCAATTTGTTGATCTGAGATTATTCTTGATTGCTGGAATTGGATTTGTTTCGGTGTTTATGAGCAGAGTAGCTTTATGATTAGAATGTTGTTAGGACTACGAGATTGTGTTCCATCAGAAAGCCGATGTTATGATGAAAATTTCATAGAAACATGGATTTTCGGAAGAAAAATAGGAAAACGGACAGTTTACATGTTCCCTTTCGGACCACGGATTGAGCTAAGATCATCTGATGGCGTTTTTCTGCAAATTTTCTTCAACAATCAAATAAAGAAAGAGATAGTGTGCGTGTGTGAAGAAAATCAATCTGATTCATGTCCACTTAAACGGTTCCACCAAAAAGCACACTTGGCAGTAATCCCGCTACCGAAGCATTTTTCGAACGAGTTTGGTCTTCCTGGAACATGCTTCCACAAAAGCATATAACTTCACATAGATTAGGTTCCTTGCAAAGTTTACACGGTGTTGGCCGATGAAGAAGTATGGTAGATTTTTGTTGGTTCTGTTTCTTAACCTTGCTGACAAAAGATGCTATATTATACTCCGGTTCTCAGGATCCGCACGGTACTGACTTGAAGAAAAAAACATGTATATCATCGGCATCAATGCATATTGAGATGACATTGAACTGATGGAACTTTCAGAGTCTTCACTAGTACTTATCTGTAGCTTTATTATGCTTAATTTGCGGACTGCATTATGAGATGAACAGTTCTGCTGTCGACATCCAGCTAAATTATTTTTCTCCGTCGCAGCGGACCATGTGCTTCGTACTTGCTTCGGAGAAGAGCCCTTTACAATGACATGTCCAGGTAATGGATCTCTGTGATTCACGTCGTTCTCTCAGGCTCAATTCCACGACCTTCTGGTGAAAATGTGTTCTCTTGTTCCCTGTCTTCAGATACGTGTGTTGCGCTGGTTACATGCCCTGTAGCGGAAGGTGCGGAGAGAGTCGGTATCCCGAGCTATGCCTCGCCGCTGAGGTATATCTAGAAACTCTTCAAAATTTTGGTGGTTCTGATTTCTTCCCCTATTTCTCATGTCAATAGCTTATTCCCTCCCATCTCATGTACTTGTAATCGCCATTCGTGTTAACATCTCACAAGCTCACTTGTAGCAAAATTAATGGCGATGATATTTTTCTAACCAAATAATTGCTGATCTCGCTGGTTTTCTTATCTCTTCTAGTTCGTATCCACGGGGAACAGCTTATAGCATATGTCATGGGAAATTTCATTCTCATTTTTATGAATTCCTTCATTGTATCACCTCCGGATGGCCAGGTCATCTGCTGCTTTGGATATTCAGTGGGCTCGACACGCTACCTCTTGCAAGATGAGTTCAACATACAGACCACTCAATGCGACAATTGTATCATTGTATGCTCTTAACTCGCGCACAATCTTAAACACAAAAAAGCAAACTCATCGTGTAGTCTAGCCTATTTTGATCATTACCGTGTTCCGATGATGCTCAGGCCACCATGATCATCCTCAATCAAGTTGCCTGCGTGTTTTCGATCATAGCAACGATATGTGGAAACAGCCAGATTCGGCAGGCTTCGCAGATGCTCAGCTGTCTGGCCAACATGGTTTACTGCACGTAAGTTCTACCGCGCACTATTCCTGAATACTACTGAAACCAATTTAACCACGAGTCCGTGGCTTATGCTGATTTTCCGGTTCTCTTCTTGCAGGGTTTGCGCGTGTATGCAGACTCAGCACAAGATAGAACTGGACAAGCGAGACGGCTTGTTCAACGACGCACCGATGTTCGCTCCTCAATTTCAGCAAATGTCGCGCCTCGACCAGCGAATGCCTCCCTCGGTCGGGTATTAGCCGCGTCAGCCTGTGCACCAACGCCCCTATCCTTTTCTCCAGCTACTCGGGACGAAACCTTTCTCAGCTGTCTTTGGACGCTGATCATGCAATCAAAGTTTATCTTCCTCACAGTTTCCAATATAAAAATCTTAGCTTCTTATTCATGTGGGAACCATCTCTCTTTTCAATTGGAATTGTATCCGGACATTCTTGCACTCGTGTTCTACTGTTGGGACGAACAATGGGATGCGGTCTGTATTCTAAATAGCACGGTCCGTTTCTTTCGAAGAGACAGACTGCTGTAATGGGCATATTCTCTTGAATAATCTCTTCGTTTTTGTTGGAAATTATGATCCATTTTCTCTAAAAATATCTAGAAACTACTAACTTAATCATGAATAGAAGATTCACATGGGAATGCAAGCAAGCAAAAGCCAAGCATCAAAGAAAATCCTAGAACAAGCAAGAGAAGTCTAGAGAAGTCCATGCTTCAAGAGAAGTCTAGAATTCTCCATCTTATGTTAGTAGCTATTTGTAGAGAAGTCTAGAGACTTCCTCCACCTATTTTGGCAGCCTATATAAAGGAGAAGTGCTCCATATTTTGGGTAAAGGGAGCTAACCATAAGAACCACACATCATGCTCCCTCACCAACACTTCAACTATTGTAAAATTATTTTCATAAACTAATGAAACTATCTCCCATATCTCATGTTCTTTGTCCTTCAATTATCCTACCTTTGTCTCTTGTCCATCCTCTATCAAATATAAACTATATGCTTCCGCGCACATTTAAATTCTAACAGTTTCTTTAACAGCAAACTTGAGAAGCAAGCATGGGGATGATAGAAATCTTTTGTTTCCCAAAGATAGGGATTCCGTACCAGTAAATTTTAATAGACGTCGATAAATGTCGAAACTTTGTTGGAAGAAAAATGACCGATAACTCTTTTTTCATACAACTTATTGGTATCTTACTAATATTTTTATTATATTGTCACGTTGCTATTAAAATTTACGAATCGGTATAGCTTACTAATGCTTCAGATTTACTAACTCTTATTAGGAGTGATTGGTTACTGCATGAGTGGATTTATTAAAACTAATCCCCCACCCTTTGGAATCCTTTTTCTTTTTCTTTTAGTTCATTTTTTATAATGAAAAAAGAACAAATAGCATTTATAATAGAATAGTATGAGCAATAAACGATTCAAAATAAAATATCGATACAAAAAAAAAATATAAAGCAACAGAAAAGTTAAGCTCATTTAAGGAAATTAAATCATCTTCTTCCATTTGAGTTAATGTCAAGCTTGTTTTTCTTTCAATTACCAATTTTCTTATTTGTAACCAAACTTTTATTTACCTTTTTCAATTACAACTTAATTTACCAACTCTTTTATATAAATACCTATGGAAAATTACCACAAAAAAAGGTGATTAAAAGTGAAAGGAAAATAAAGAAAAATAAATAAATAAATATTCAAAAATATTAAAATATTTATTAAGATTGTCCACGTCATTACCAGTTGGCTAGTCATGCCATGTAGGATGGCCAGCAATTATGTCAGCGATTTACGGACAAAATTAGTAAATCGACTCAATTGACCTATTTGTAACCTAAAGAGCTTTATGATTGAATTGGTAAAAGTAAAATAAGTTTAGAAATTTTTTGATAATTTTCCCAACTATCTTTAATTGAAGTGACCTATTGGCTTTTCTCCAATTAAAGTTATCATCTTATTCTGAGTGAACAACTCTTATTGTAGTCCACTGTTCAACCACCAATGCTTGTAACTTAGTCATTAGTAGTTCAACCATGAAAGGTCCAAACTCCTATCTCATTACAGCATTTGAGGGTGCAAACGTCATCGTCGTTGGACTAATCTGGAATCCAAACAAACAACCCAAGAGAAGATAGGACCGAGATTGATGAAAGAAAGAGTTCATTGCCATCAATATTCAGAAATTTCGATTTTCCGAATCAGCATTGCCAAGAGAATTGAGGAAAATCATCAATTAGGGACGATATCGATTGATTGAATTGAATCATAGGGTTTCTCGAAACTTTGGATTGTAGTTATAAGATTCCGAAATTTGGGTGGCTGCCCATAGCACCTTGTTCATGGCGGCCCCAACGTAATTGAGCACCAATGGTTTCCGGCAAAGTGGGCATGTGCATTGGTCGTACGCCATCCAACAGTCGAGGCAGCTTCGATAGTACACTTGAGGGCAATTCTCCAATTGCCGGATCTCATTGTTTCCCCTTTAACTTTTATTGAGATTTGAGGGAATAACATGGTCGTCTTTCAATAAATAAAAGATCAAATCCCAAAACGAAAGGGCTTAATTGTATTGAGTGTTTTTTAGATAAAGAAAATTATAATAGTAATAATAAATCCATTTACTCGAATAAGTTTCCAAGTTGCTTATGATATTAAAAAAAAATCCCAGAAACGAATTGGCAAAAATCATCCTTCCTGACGATGTCCATGTCTCATCGGCAATGTGACAATGAAGACTCCTTAGCCTCGAAATTTGCAAAAGTAAAAAGGAGGTGTGCAACGTGACAACTAAAAAAAAAGTGACTCATGCCACTTTTATGGGATCAAGCAATGAATATGCAATTTATATGGAAGATGTGCGTTCACATCAATCAAGTAGCCCAACAGCTCAATGCAGAATTGACATCAATGCATACATACATACGTACCACCGTAAATTCATGCATGTATCAAACCGAATTGCTCATATCAAGAATTTTGCAATCATAGGAGCTATGAAAATGCCGTGAAAGTCGCATCAGTTATGATTAAGTCCCTAAAATCACGTCAACTATGATTGTGCTCCAAAACAAAATCGGTCTATGTACATGTCCATATCTCATAATCTCATCACACATAGTTCCACAATGCTGATATACAAACATCACCGAAAGGAGACATTTGACAGATACAAGCATTGGCGGCTAATGACTAGGTTGCAAGCATCGGCGGCTGAACAGCGTGCGTGATCTTGGGCAGAGGCATTCTCATGAATCCTAAATTGCACTGATGAGCTTTGTTTCTCTGTTTCTTTCTTCTTGGGTGCCGCCGAGGTAGGGTTTTTTCTAGTCCTATCAGAAAGAAAGGGTTCAGAATCATAGAATGCAGCCAGCCATATCCTCAAGATGATTGTATGTTTGTCCAGGAGAGCTTACACCAAATCCAACGCATTCGTTCAGAGGGCGGCGCACTACCGACTCGATCGTCTTGATAGATGCTACGAAAGCTATTGCTCTAGAGAGATTATACGGTCTTTGGGAGAAGAAGTTATGTCTGTGAATCCAACGATCGTATGATGCCAAAGTGGCTGATGATATTTTCTTCAGAATTCTCCGAAAACGACAGAGGAAATTCGAGACGGCCGTGTCGAGGTCCCTTGTCGTGAAACCAAAATAACGAGAGAAAAGAGAGAAAAAGCTCGTCTGTGCGTGAGACATGCCAGCAAGAAAGCGCCAATGCCTTAAAAGGACCAAAGAGGAAAAATGAACTGTTGTTCTCAAAGGGATGGTTCCACGAAAAATTCTGAACTTTTTTCTCGCTGGATATTAATACCCTAGAATTTTCTTCTTCTTCTTCTTCTTCTTTTTTGGGTAAGGTCTTCTTTTTTATTTTTTTTATATATCACCAAATGACCCAAACTTGTACTAGTGTCCCGAAGATACCTTTCGTTAGACTTTTGTGCATCTTCGGAATAAATTTATACTCCATGTATCTCCGGATGTGTAAGTTCCTTACTTAAGAATTAAAATAGAAAGGTTAAAGGGGAAAAGGTGCCTCCAATAAAATTATGTGCATACATGAGAGTTAAGTGATTATACTCCTTTACTTGGGATAATTACTAAAAAAAAAAGTCATAAATATATTGTACTTATACCAATTCAGTTTTAAATTTTTAAATTTGTCAAATTTAATCATAAAATCTTGAGGATTTGCAAATTTAATCATTTCGGTTAATTTTGGCTAGAAATTGTTACTAGTTAGCGTTGATCTTCATATGTGGTGCACTTGATGTGGAGAAATTTTGTACTTTTTTAATTTTATGAATTTTTTTCTTCTCAATGAAGGAAAAATGGAAAAAAATAAGAAAAAGGAAAAAGAAGAAGATAAAAATCAGACTACATCAAGCATTGGCTGCATCATGTAAGATAGCTACCATTGACAGTCAAAATTAGCCAAAAAACTAAATTCGCAAATCGTCTAAAGGTTTATGATTAAATTGGTACAATTTCTAACAAAAAAATTTGACATAATTGAAAGTTTTATGATTAAATTAGCAAACCGTTAGGGTTCGGGACTAAATCGGCTAAATTTAAAAGGTTTATAATATAATTGGTATATGCACAATAGGTCTATAACTATTTTGGTAATTTTCTCCTCTTTACTAACGTGACTACCAGTCAAATATAAGTCTTTTAGACTCAATGGTAAGACCTTAAATTAGGTTTTCGAAGCGGTTTCCAAAGTTCGACCTATTCAAGAGCACACGTTTCTCTTAATCCCATAACCAATTCATGGCCATTCTAACAGCTAGCCGATACTGCCTATACTAACCAATGCCGCCTCTTCCCGTCACTTTTTTTTTTTTTATAAATAAACTCAAGACAGGATCACAACATTACCTAATAGAGGCATGTGGCTGATGGTATTACTCGTCCTTTGAGCATCCGAACAACCTTGACAATCACCGGATTATGCGAGCTGTGTTCCCGAGTTGGCCCTTAGAAGGAAATGGAAATGGAAAGATCCGACCGATCCGAAGTATGAAAACATAGAAAATCATCGAACAAACGAGGTTTTTGTCATCTTGTTAAAGATCAAGACATCAGAAAGGAAACCTCTTTAAGGGGAAAAGAAAACAAGAAGAAGAAGAAGAAGAAGCTTTCTGGTTAATTAGATTTACTACAAACTATAACCGGTGTCTCCATAAAAGTCCTCGTAAAACTCAGGGCACCCGGAAGCCGCCCAGAGCCTCTCGTCGATCGACTCCGCCATCTCATCGGGCACGACCGGAGCCCGGCACAGCGGGCACGTCCTCCTTACGCACCCCATCCAGCGGTCCAGGCAGCCCCGGTGGAATACGTGCCTGCAGTTCAGCGGCCGCCGGATCTCGTCGTCGGCCTCGAAATCGTGCAGGCAGACGGCGCAGGTGGTCTCGGTCGGGTGGGGGTCCGAGCTGCCGCCAACGCCGGCGAGGTCCGAGAACCTGACCACCGGGAGGAGCTCGCGCATCATCGCCAGGGATGGCGAGGCCGGGGAGTAGTAGGGCTCGGGTTCGAGGAGCGAAGGTGGATCGGCGTCAGGGTCGGGGTCGGGGTCGGGGAGCTCGGGCAGGCGGAGGAGGGAGCGGACGGTGGCCCGGAGGAGGGCGAAGAGAGAGAAAGTGCGGAGGAAGAGGTTCGGAAGGAGGAGGTCGGTGTAACACACCGGGAAGCCCATGTTTTGCGGGGTGGGGAAAAATACATGGGGAGCTTAATATATATAACGTCATGGAGAGAAAGAGAGGTGTGAATAATTTCATTTTCTTTTGGATATTTAATGAAAATACTCCCACATAAACTATTTCTTAGCCCAATATATATATGGAAAGAATTTTTTCATATGTAGTTTTTTCTTTAGTAAAACTGATTATTAATTTTCACATTTTTCATTGCTGGAGACTTGTTTGAGTCACTATACTTATATGTTCTTTTAGAATTATTTGCATGTGGAGTTATATATTCCCAATGTGATAATGATTCGACTATCTTTATTTGTTACGAAATAAAATATCTGAAAGAAAAAAAATTAAAAGGAATTATCCTTCTATTCCGCCGCACTTGTTTCCGTTTCGTAAGTTCGTTTGTCCCACTCCTGTTATTAGTCATCATTTTCGTTTATTAAAAACCAACCTTGATTCTCTAGATTGGCATCTATATCGTTTGCTTTTTCTTATTCATTTTCTCGTGAAATTTTCATTTTTGTTGTGGACCATTTAAACAATCTTGAACAAAAAAAAAAAAAAACGGATCGTTCGTTTGCTTAAATATTCTTATGCATGCATTCCCAACTTATTGTAAATTTTGACAAAAAAAAAATTAATTGCTTAATTAGCTAGATTGATGCCAAAATTTTGAAAAAAAAAATAGGTCTCTCTATCTATGTAATTTGAATATACATAAGTGTCGTTGTATATAAACTTGACATTGCGAAAAGTGAGGTCATCTAAATATTTTATGTTGATGTGCCTTGGATCTTTTTTGTACATTGTTTGGGTGCGTTCAAGCGATATGATGTGTAAGCCCGGTTCTGTGAGGATCAAGACCATTTACTCTACACTTTCCGACATTACCCTAGACCTTTCTACACACACCATCTGTATTCCTCGAGCAAACGAGTTTAGTTTGGTTCCGCGGAATGTGAGACTATCTAGACCTCTTCTTTGGCGTGCCTTGGACCTTTATGTACAGATCTTCTCTATTCTTCAAGACCGGGAGTTTAATCTCCCTCATAATTTTTTTTTTCCCCTTTGTGCTTGAGTTTTTGGCTTATAAAAGGGGGAAAAAGTGGCCTGAAAAAGAAAAAACAATTCAAAGAAAGGAGTGTCATGTCGTGTTCACATTACTGTTCACTCGTGTCTCATTATCAGTTTTTTTTTTTTTTTTTTTTTTTTGCTTTTACAGATAGATTATGTCGTCTTCTTGTTGTGCAAATTTGGTTTTGACATATGCTTACGTAATGGAAAATGTTGTGCTTTTTAAGACAAACAAAGAACATAAAATTATTACTACCACAAAAAACTCAAAATTATGACACAAATATCCTGAATTCTTTTATGTCCTTAAAATTACTAAACTTGCCCATTGAAACACAGATGCCCAAAACTTTTATATACATTAGATGGAAAATGAAAAGATGGTATATATATATATGTATAAATTTGGAATTTTTTAAAAAATTGGGAGTGTTTGTTGAGGAAAATAAAAAGATTTAGGATATATGCATCACAATAAGTATAATTTTAAACTTTCGGTGATATTTACCCAAAAAAAAAATGATATTCCCCCCCCAGCTTAAAATAAGAAATAACCTCATGGAATTCTTTTTTTTATCAGTAGCATTTTGGAAATATAGAATCTACGTAGTTCGATACGATAACTACAATATTTTATGTCAAAATACAAGGTACACGTATGGAAGTAGATAAAGAGAAGGGGAATTGATTTTCTTTTCTCATTCTTTAAGCTCTAAAAACAACGTTTGGTGTAGATTAATTGTCATTTGCATAGAATATTATTTTTGTCCTAACTTATCGAAAATAATAGGATTATTATTATTTTAATATTTTTTATGAGGTGCATGTAAGGCAAAGCCGCTTTGCTACGGAATATGAGCGGCCACCCGTGATGTGCACAATCAAACTGTTTCCTGATTAATAAAAGACCTAATAATAGATTAACAACTATTTTAATATGTCAAAGTGTTCGATTTTTTTATTATTATATATTTCTGAGGAAAAATCATAGCGTTCGTGCACTGCATATGGCGATGATTGACAAACAGTTCCCGAGCTGCTTCCGCTTACACATGAGCTAATATGAAATGTGAGAGGAAAATCATTAATTATTTCGGGGACCCATTTTGTTGACTAGGAGGTCACATTGCATTAAAGCAAATCGGTCGATTAATGGGTGCCCTCGTGACTTTAATATCACGTCCATCATTTCATTATCGGTTTCAATCAATCTGATCCTTTTCAATTAGATTTCAAAAGATAGCGATGGGAAAACTCGTTTATCGGTACGACCAAAGAATCTCAATTAGGCATGCATTCTCCACTGCTTCCAATCAAAGAAAAACCTTCTCCACCTGCCGTATTATTTGGCCAAGTGGGTTTAGGTATCATTTATACCCCTAGATATGCTGCTACTATCATCGACAACCCCTGGCTTTGTCTAAGCACCTCGATTTGAGATGAGTAGATTGAGTTTGGTAGGCAAAAATTGAGAGGAACTATTGATAGCCACGAAAATGATACCCCAAAATCTCTATAGTGTTTCATAAAGCTCAAATGTTTTTTCTTTATTACCTTCTATATTACTGATTTAATGAGATTGCCCTTCACCTGCACTCTGTAAAAACTCATTAAATTAAGTTATCTATGCATTAGGCTTAAAAAAGAGACTTGAGCACTATTTATAGAGTATTAAATTACATGTCCTTTTATTACAAGTCGGGCTTTACTCGGCTCTTACTAGCCAACCCCATATTAAACTAGTTAACAATAAATTACGATTTTAATTAATGTAATACACATCAAGAAAATTCTTACAATCATAACACACTTCTGCCAAGTGTCTGTAGCTCTTTGTATCCAATTGCTTTTCTAAACAAAGCACGTTCCAATTGGCATCTGCTTTATCAAATGCAAATTAAACTACTGCCTCGCTTTCCACGTACGATCATCAAATGGTTCCTACAATAAAAGAAGATACAAAAGCGTTAAGTTCCAAATATTCGAGTACCCCTTTTTCCATGTCTCCCACGAAAGCTGAGGGTGATGCCTGCCCGCGACACCACCTTCGAAACGAACCAGCCCGACCTTGTCCCTCCATTTGCCATCCCACGTTCGTTCTAACACGACCCGTCTTGTCAGAGCTTGTCTCTGCCTCGCCGGTCACGGCGCTGACACCAGCGAACGCTGCTAGATCTTCATTAGAGCGCTCCTGTCCCCTTAATGAATTGTTTTTTAAACGAGAAGAATGCGATTCCCAGAGAAGCCAAAACAGCTCATGGCACGGTCGCTTTGCTTCGTCTCCACGTTTTGATGAGCAAAAGGACACTCGAGTCGTTTGTATTGTTGGAAAATTCGTAAATTATTTGCATCCAAACAAGTCACAAGCGAGTAGATATCGCGATCTCCTCTTTGATCGATCTTGTTTGGAGAATTATTGTTGACTCCTCATTTGGACCCTTCTCGTGTCATGGTCTCGTGTGCCTCCCATCAATTTTCAAATATATATCACCCCCCAGGATAGATGCATTTCGATTGAATGGTGGCTTCTTTCGGTTGTTTACGCACAAAACAAAGAGATTATAATCACTATAAATGAATCAACGAATAAATTACTCCTTCGAAATTCTGGCAACTAATATTTTCTTCTAATGCGACTAGAGGGAATCTAGGCCAATTTTTAATATGAACTATATAGTTTGCGTGGGAACATGGATACATTCATCAAATTGCAGTTCTTGGAATGGTCCAACAAGAGGGTGTTGTCAAAGCCGGCAAAGCAAAGAGACAAACCATTCCCGCGATGCAAAATTTACATGCATTGGCTACCTCGTGAAACCCCAATATGGAGATTTGCTCGTGTTTTACTTGATCCATGAGATTAATCTAATTAAGCCAGGCTTGCCCGTTACAAAAGCAAAATATACATTTTCTTTTCTTTGGCAAATTCGGGCAAACGCATTTTAAAACATAAAACATCATCAAATGTAAAGGGAGGAACATGTCATCCAAGACACTTAGAAGCCCCAACCTTACTAATCTACCACGACAACAAAAGCCTAATGTAGGCTTCTAAGTCCAAAAAGAAGGTCCTAGGCCTTTGGTTGCATTTAGCATGTTGCCAGCATCTAAAGTGTCTTCCCTATCTGTCCTAGCACTTGTTATTCACACGCGTGTAACAATTATTTTATGCCTTTTTCCCGATTCAATGTTTTTTTAACCTGTCGATTTAAAATTTGATTGACTCATTCTATCGCATCGAGTCGATGATGTAACATACATGCACGAAATACAGATTGAGCCCCACACTATAATTTTTTAAATGGGAGACAAAGTCAGGGAAGTGGGGATCACTTTGGCATGTGGGTTGCCGGTGCCTTTATACCTAACTAAATTTGAGAGGCCCACCAAAGCTGCTTAGAATTGGCCTCTCATTTAAGGTCTATAAAGATTAGCCTAATTAATCTGGTAATTAGCCTTTGTGACTTTTTTACATACTTCCCCCGTCTTTTATCACATAATTTACTTACAGACATGGAGTCAAAATACCTAACGCGTGATCACGTACCTCCCCCTACCGAAAGGACACATCTACAATATATTTGATTTGAGGAAATTACCAAAAAATCTTAAACCTATTGCATTTGTGCTAAATTCATTCTTATATCTTTTAATCTGGCCAATCTAGTACTAAAATTTTTTATGATTTTCCAATTTAGTTCTAAACTTTTCAATTTTTAATTTTAATCCTAAAACTTTTACAAATTCACCAATTTAGTCATAAATATTTTGATGATTTATCAATCTAGTCATTCCAACTAATTTTGTCTAGGAATCACTATCATGATACCTTAGTTAGCATCGGCCATTTCAATTGGCACGGTCTACGCTAACATAAATAATTTCTGAAATTTTTCTTCTTTTTTTTTCCTTTTTTGACCTTGTTTATTCTTTTTTTTTTTCTCTCCATTGGTGAGGGTCTCAACCTAGGTTGCACGAACACTCTCCGAGACCCTTCGTTTCATGTTCGACACTTCGACACGTGTCCGACACGCTTCGACATGCCGTCAACTACCTTTGACACCCTCCAACATGCGAGTCAAAAATTCCGATATGTGACTCCGACATGCACGAGGTTATTTTTACAAATTTCCAAAAAATTTGGGGTCTAAATATAAATATATGAACATAATAAAAATAAAAATAATAAAAGCTAAAACAAATTTTCAATACTCGTTTGAAGATGTTGAGGTGCTTGAAGTTGCAAATTTTTCACTTAATGAGCCGGAGATGGAGTTTGTTTTTTTTTTTTTTTTTTTAGAAGAAGTGGATCATGTGGATGAATGACTTTTTGTTATATTTGATGATGGAATGTTGATTGTTTTTTTTCTTATTGTTAAATTTTAAATTTAATAGTGAAATGTGGATTACTTATTTTTTCCTCCAAGTTTTATAGATTATTACAATGAAATGTAGTTGAATTTGTCAAATTAAAACAATGAATGATATTAAAAAATGTAGGATTAATGTTTTTAATATAGATTAATTCTATGTTCTTTTTTTTTTATTATTATTATTATTTAGTTATTTTTGCATTTATATATTAAAATATTTATTTAATATATAACGTGTCGTGTCGCGTGTCCGTATCGGTACAACCTAGGTCTCAACAACCTTGTAGAAATAGCAAGGGCAGCCCTAACCAGACTAGAGGAAAGGGACCCTTGCCTACGTGAGGGCGTCGAGGCCTTCATCGATGGGGGAAAAATACGTGAGGGCATTGAGGCCTTCATCTATGGGGGAAAATAAGGATAAAAGGGAAAAAAAAACATTCAGTAAGTGAAAAAGCCTTTCTTAATTGATTTTGTTATGCCTTGCTTCTTTTGTATTCAAAGACATGAAACAAACCTATCGGAAGAATTAGATCCATCTAAATGAATTGCCAACCCACTACTATTGGTACCACCGCCATACTTGATATGTCTCACACACTCCATTTATTTTGCAAAAAATAAATGATTTATGAGATACTTTCCTAAAGATGATTATTTATATTGCTTACGAAATTGAATGAATAGCAAAATTTTCATCTTACCAATAATTTTTCTTTTGTCATCCATGAAAAATATATAGACATATATTGCTGATGACAAAGATATTTTTTAATGGCTAACTATTTCAAACTATACGAACAACAATTTTTAGGACAATGATTTTCAGATCATTCATTTTCTACTAAACAAAAGTAGCTAGACTACTGCTTTTTCTCCATGAATAAAATCATCGTAACCAAGCAACATGCCATTTCAAACATGCGTGAGCACGCTAGTTTCGGGCTCAGGCCCGTTGCCACCATGCAGATTGGCGAAGAAGGTCCAATGGATCCAATGCCACCTGACACATGG
Source organism: Eucalyptus caleyi (assembly GCA_014182885.2). Lineage (NCBI taxonomy): Eukaryota > Viridiplantae > Streptophyta > Magnoliopsida > Myrtales > Myrtaceae > Eucalyptus > Eucalyptus caleyi. Next base: position 4,634,009 of record CM024470.2, read on the forward strand.
GCCCATGAAGGAATCCACAAGACTTGTGTACCTCAACCGAAGGACCAAGGCCCAAAGCCCAAGGTCCACCGGGATGGCCCATCATTCGTTCCAGTACAGCCAAAGCGTATAGGTATGGTCGCTTTCTCTCAGATTCTAAGGCCACGCTTGGTCGGCATCGTATAGAACCTTGGATAGCTAAGGAATTGTCCTATACGGTACTTTTGCGGTGTTTATTCGTATGGGAAATGTCGAAATCAGTCAGGATTTGGCCGTGAATAAGATAAAGAAGATGTTTACAAGTAAGAAAGCTCAGTTGAGCTTATGGCGACCATCGCGACACGGTTGCAATTTTAAATGGTTCTTGCATATAATAAAAAATTTGTAGCCCTCCTAATATCGACATGCTTGTCTCTACATATAGAGGACACGAGTCACTTCTTTCAAATCACGAGAGCACAATTCTAAAAAAACTTGCTAACAAAATATCCAAGCGAGATTAGTTGAATCTATCAAAAGAAATATAATGATAATGACAATATAATAAATATATTTTTGAAGTTCGAGCAAGAATAAATAAGGCACAGAGAAATAAAAAATTAAGTAATAGAGAGAGAGAGAGAAAGATCACATGGTACCTTGAGAACGAGCGGGTATTAAAGAAAGTGAAAGCTAAGGAAGCATGAGAGGCTATGATCAAGAGGGTGTCAAAATTATTATAAAAGTAATGGTGAGATAATCAAAATGACTTTTGTCCCTATTCCCTCATTATTTTAATTGAACTTTCGTGCTGTGATTCTTCAGGCTTTAAGTTAGGAAAAAATAAAAATAAAATATCGCTGCCAACTCCAATGTCCATAACAAATAGCATGATTGAATAATTAGTCAATGAATTTTCCAGTCTACGTTCATGGAACCCTCTCGATCTTTCAATATTTGTAGCTGAAGACAATTGAACCAACAATGGCAAGAACATTAGCAATAGGACAAGACACACCCATTTCAAAGTTCATGACATAAGTACTAATGGAACTTGATCACATCTCATATGCAATCCAAGAGTGCTTTCGCTTTTTTAGGACATTGCTTGGAGTACTACGAGCAAGTTGTTGATCGAGTAGTCTCTTAGTGAGTAGCATGATGTTCCGAGGGGATGGAACCAAAACTATACACAGGTGTGGTAGCTGGAATGCAAACTTTAAAGGAGGAAGAGGATGGCACTCTTCATTGGAACAATCTCTTGAGATCATTCATCGCTTTTTTCAGCAAATAACATCTTATAATAAGAACGAAATCTCAAGTGGTACTTACTTTGGAAACTCCCTATGCTGAATTGAGCTGCTGATTTTATCTTTTTATTAAAAAGTAAAATCCAATCATCAAAGAAGATATTTCGACTTTGGAGATTTTGAATTTTGAATTTTTTCAATTCTCATGCTACATTGAATGTTTGTGGCCAAAATGTCACGTTCTAGCCAACATAGCAAGAACACGACCCACATCTATATTTGGTGCATATTAATGCAATGAGGGCGGCGCAAGAGGACATGAAGTATGATCATAAATTGCACAATGATACTGGCAAGATCATTAAACTAGGGGAAAAAATCAAAACTTTGGCTTTTTTTTTTATATTTATGAATACTTGGTCGAATTAGGAAGGCTGTCAGTCCACGGACTGACAATATAATGTGCGGTCGATTTTACGTTTTCGATCATTACAAATTATTATTATTTTGCTTGGTGTATGTAAAATCATTTTGTTTTCTCATCATGTCCTGTGCTGCTGCGATCGATCGATCGATCGCAGCAATTGAGACTGACACTGCGACCTTGAAAAGAAAGGCCCAATTGGAGAGCACCAAGTAGACTCCACAATGACTCGAAAAAACAAAAACATATCATCATTTTCGAAGAAAATCAATACAACAAAAGAAAAGGGCAATAAAATATTAAATTAAATTAAATTAAATGGAAGGATACTGACAAGTGAAGTAATCGAACCGCAAAAGGACATTAACTTCGGTCCACAAGATACAAGAAATCTCATTAGGTGGGGCTTGGCTGTTCCTCTCTTTCTGCTTTTTCTTGTCACTCTTTTCCAGGAAAATGAAAAAGGACAGATTAAAAAAAAGACAGTCTTTGCTTTTTTCCTTTTTTTTTTGGTCGGAAAATCTTTGCTTTTTGAATGTTTCTAATAGCTCTTTTTCAGAGAAGGAATTTCAATCGCAACTGTCGGAGAAAAAAGAGAGTAAATTTTACCCCTTTGATTGTAAAAATTTTAAATTTCGTGTTTCATGATATTTTTCTGTTAAAATTATAATTTTTTTTTTGAACGAAAATGTTAAAATTATAATTCGAAAATTCATTTCTCGATAAATCGTAAAACTTATCCGCTCTATATGATCTTCCAAGCTAGCATGGAGACGAATCTTTGGAACGCTCCTCTTTATATACACGTGAGAGGAGCGGGATTATTTTTTTACTCGTTTTGTGAATTCATAATTCTTTTTTATTTTCGTTATAGTTGTTTTATTTTTTCCCGATTAGTAGAAAGAATAAAAATTTCCCAAAACCATTGATCCAAATTATGAATTTTTCATTTGTGATTAGTTAATTTCATCTAGTGATGATAAATTTTTGAAATAAATTATTATTTTCATGTCAAACTTTTTTTTCTTTCAACTGGTAACTTTCCACGTGTTGGTAAATCTCGGGCCGGTAACACGGTTAAAAAGTAACTTTCTCCTTTTCCCCTTAAGGTTTAAACAGAAAATTATTTCCCTATCTGGTCATGTAAAAGCACTCCTTATCTAGGTTGTACGGACACTCTCCGGGATCCTTTGTACTCCGACATGTGTCCGACACGCTCCGACACACTTCAACTGCCTCAGACACGCGAGTCGAAAATTCCAACAAGTGATTCCGACGCGCACAGGTGAATTTCCGAAACTTCTTGAGTCTAAATATAAATATATGAAAAATAATAATAATAAAATCTAAAACGATTTTCCAATACTTGTTTGAAGATGTTGGGGTGCTTAAAGTTGCAAATCATTCACTTGATGAGCCGGAGATTGATTCTTTTTTTTTTTTTTCAGAATAAGTGGATAGTGTGGATGAATGACTTTTTGTTATATTTGATGATGGAATGTTGATTGTTTTTTTTTTTCTTATTGTTAAATTTTAAATTCAATAGTGAAACGTGGATTACTTGTTTTTTCCTCCAAGTTTTGTGAATTATTACAATGAAATGTAGTTGAATTTATCAAATTAAAACAATGAATTATATTAACAAGTGTAAGATTAATGTTTTTAGTATAGATTAATTCTAGGCTCATATTATTATTTTTTTTACTTATTTATGCATATATATAAAATATTTATTTAATATATAACGTATTGGAATTCTCTACTTTTGAGAAATGACGTGTCGGCGTATCGTGTCGTATCGTGTCGTATCGTGTGTCGCATATCCGTGTTGGTGCAACCTAGCTCCTTATTAGCCTTTAGACTTTGCGTTTGGAAAATCCTCACTCGCAAGCTCATCGCATCATAACGTTTTCGTCTTATGAGCTTGGAAAATCGTCCGAGATAACTTGTCGTTGCATGTGTCATAATCACGATTACGTTCCTACGCAAAGTAGATCACGACAACGCATTGACCCATAAAGACCAGCTCTACTTGTAACTGTAAGAGCATGGATATGACATTACATCACAGAGCAATACGAAATAAGGAAAAATAAATCAATACGAGATAAATCACAATTGGCTTAATCCGCATATTAACATCGAGTTTAGATATTTACGTTGTACGTTAATTATCTGATTTGTAAAAGAAGAAGAAGATATTTTGCACAAAAATAGATTGTCGTTAGATGTATAAATTTGATATTAAGTTAATTATAGTTTACATAAATTGTTATTGAACCTAATTGCCTCCTTGCTCTATATATAAGTGAGGACTTGTACCCTTCTTTTTAGGTAATGTGAATATACCATGCTTTCCTTCCTTTTATCACGAACCACGAATTTCAACTATTGTGACGTTTTGGAATTTTATATGCGCTCCACTTATCCAACTTTGGAAGCAATTTTCACTAGCTCTTTAGAGCTTGCACTAACTCACCATTTCAATTTAGAAAGTTCTTTCATATTGAGTTAGAATTCTCGTGAAAGGATTTTTTAGTGATAAGTACATGAACAGTCCCCCAAAATTGAATATGAAATTCAAAGCACATAAACTATTTATGTCATTTTTTCTATTTCACCAGTGGATTGAAACGCTACATATATTTCACCGTTTGCATGGACTGACCGGTTGTGATTTTTTGTCTCTTCGATTTCGCAGTGGATGTACGTTAGCGTGGAACTGCGCAATGGACCATGACTAACCATGTCCTAGTCTCGAGCTTGAAACGACCGATTTAATGTTGAGGAAGGAGAGAGAGAGGGAGCAGAGCAGTGCCCCCGTGCGCTGCAAACATCGAACAACAGACATTTTCTAACCCAAAGGAAGAGAGAAGAAGAAGACAGCTGACTTTAATCTCTCTCTCTCTCTCTCTCTCTCTCTGAAACTTCGTCAGTCAGACAGACAGAACTCCATTGACGTCTCTCTCTCTCTCTCTTCGATCCCACCCCTTGCTTCTTCTCGTTTCCACCGCCTCCTGAATTTCCATTTCTCTCCCCCCTCCTCTCTCTCTCTCTCTAGTTTCTCTCTCTCTTCTGTCTGGTCTCTGATGCCAATGTCGCGGAGCTAAAGGACAAGTTTTTAATCGCCGAGGACAATTTCCAACGTCTCCCCCCATGGCCACCACAGCTACCACCACCACCACCACCACAACTACCACCGCTCAGCTCAAGCTCCAAAGCCCCCCCACCAAGCCCAAGCGCCGCAAGCGCCGCGAGACCACCATTTCGTCCTCCGCCGCCTCTCCCGCCCCCGCCCCCGCCCCCCCCCCTCCTCCTCCTCCGCCGCCGCCGCCGCCGACCGCCCTCCCAAGCCGGGCCAGCCGGGCCCGCCGGACGGCGACTACTCCTGGTGCCGCCCCGCCTCCAGGCCGCCGCGGCCCGACCCGGCCCACGCCCTCCACCCCGGCTCGCCCTTCCGCATCAGGTTCTCGCCCGGGGGCCTGTCGCCGGTCATGGACTTCGCGGGGGCCGCCTCCGTCAATGGCCACTCTCCGGGCGACGACGCCTTCGCGTCCGGGGGGTTCACGAAGTTCAACTCCGTGCTCACCGCCGGTCTCCTGAACCCAATGTCGCCTCCTCCGCCTCCGGCGGTGGGGGGGGGGCGGGGCGGGGCCCCTGTCCGAGAAGGCCCGATCCAGCCCGACCCTCTTCGAGATGATGGCCAGCGAGCCCGACATGATCCACCCGAGGACGCAGATGCAAATCCCGGTTCAGGGGTCGAGCGCGAGACACCCCTTGCCCGTTCTCGACAGGCAAGCCCTGACCTTGCAGCGAATATCCGAGGTCCTGGCCTCGAGGAGTCCAGGGAGTATCTTCAACGACTCTGCCTCGAGCGACATGAAGCTCATATTGAGCTCTAAGGATGGGGCTATAAGCGTTTCTATGAATGTGCATAGGGAAATACTTGCGGCGCATAGCCAGTTTTTCGCTGAGAAGCTGTCGGATCAGTGGATGAGGCAGCAACAGCGGACGGCGGCGGCGCCTCTAGTGGAGATTGCGGACTGCGATGATGTGGAGGTGTATGTGGAGACCTTGAGGTTAATGTATTGTGAGGATCTGAGGAGGAGGCTCATGAAGGAGGATGTGAGCAGAGTTCTTGGTATTTTGAAGGTAAGGCATGGTAAATTTGGTTTTATCATATTGATTTTGTTGATTTGGTTCTTAAAAAAGTAATGTAGAGAGGGAAGGAGCTAGAGTTTTGTGGTCTTGAAAATGTAATTATGTCATAGCATCTTGAAACAGTTGGAAGTAAATTCAAGTGATTGTCGGTTTTATCACATTGCCTGTGTTATAAAGCGACTCAGGTTGTTAGTAAGGTTACGGGGAGCATTGAATGTGATGGTTTGCTTTGATGTTTCTAGGTTTCAGCAGCAATTGGTTTTGATGCTGGGGTGTTATCTTGTTTGGAGTACTTAGAAGCTGCTCCATGGGCTGAGGATGAAGAAGAGAAGGTGGCTTCTCTGTTATCAAATCTTCGGTTTGATGAAGCCGCAACTGGTGAAGTTTTGAAGAGGGTCTCTATGGAAGCTAGTAACGGAGTAGTTGCAGGAAACGACAACGAGGAAGTGTTGGTTAAGCTTTTACAGGTGGTCCTTGAAGGAAAGGATGAAAAGGCAAGGCGGGATATGAAAGGGCTAGTGGCTAAGATGCTTCGAGAGAACTCATCTCAGAGTGATATTCGGAAAGAGTCCTTGTATGCTGCGTGTGATGGGTGCTTGCAATCGCTTCGTGATCATTTTTTACTAGCTGCAGAATCAGAGTTGAAAGATGTAGCTCAGATTGCACGGCAGGCCAATAATTTGCAGTGGCTTTTGGATATCTTGATCGATAGACAGATTGCCGAAGACTTCCTAGCATCTTGGGCTTCCGAGTCTGAGATGTCCGATGCACACCCTAAAGTTCCGGCAGTTCACAGATTCGAAGTTAGCAGAGTTACAGCGCGGTTGTTTGTGGGGATCGGGAAAGGGCAGCTTTTGGCTTCAAAAGATGCAAGGTGCCTGTTATTGCAGACATGGTTGGTGCCGTTCTACAATGATTTTGGGTGGATGAGGAGGGCATCCAAGGGCCTTGATAGGCATTTAATCGAAGATGGCCTTAGCAATACGATTCTCACACTGCCTCTATCCTGGCAACAGGAAATAATGCTTGCTTGGTTCAACAGATTCTTGAATTCAAGTGAAGATTGTCCAAACATTCAAAGAGGTTTTGAAGTTTGGTGGCGAAGGGCTTTCTGGAGGAGAAATGGTGACCACCAGCAGCCACGGTTGCTACAGATTACTGCAGGAAGTGCTGAGAATTCATAAATCATTTATCTTGATCGAACACTCCTTTGCAATAGGTATATCTCAGCTCTTTAATTTGATTATATGCTTCCATATTGAGTGCTCTGTTTCTAAATCTACTCTTTTTATCTCATGAGAGTCTAACAAGATTTTCAGCATCTTCAATCCAGCTGCTTTTATGGTATAGTTTTTTCTGTTACAAAATTGTGTTCCATCTCAGTCTGCACTGATGACGGTGAGTGTCACATCTGTGGAACTGCGCATACTAATGATGACTTCTCTTCCTTTAGGAAGATGGTTTTGTTAAACTAATTCGAGGGGTCTTTTATGACATAAATGTGGGGAATGGTTGCTCAACCTGGTTCAGTTGGAAAGTGGAAAAGATTGAACTCAATAGCAAGTAGTCAGGCGACAGACTAATAATAAGGAGATCCATATTGTGGTGTTGGTTAACTTTTGTGAATTGGTGAATGATGAACTTCTAGGTTGTTGTCTGACCCAAAAAAAGAAACTTCTAGGTTGTTGAATAATGAACTTACAAAGCCATAATACTTTCTCTGCATGTGCCTTCTGTTGTTGTGGAAGTGTAAACATTACATCAGTGAGTTGGTTTATTTTAGGTCTATTCGCCATTTCTTCCTTTAGATTCTACTGTTTTTGTCAATCCAATGGCTTTACAAACTGCCTTGGCATAAGATGAGTTGATAACTTTATACTTTTCATTGATATCACCATTTGCTCTAACTAGGGTTGCGTTGTCAAATTTTTTGTACATGCAGAGACAGAGTCTGAGATTGGAGCGCCAAGTCGATACATTTCCCTAGTTATTGTGAACTCTGCTAGAGTTCCGAGGAGTGGATCGCACAACTAGATATCTGAACATCAATTGCACGACCTTTGAGGCTGTAAATGGGGTTGCAGGGTTCTTGAAGGCGGGATAATTGGTTCTGTATGCTTTTAGATGAGGTTAGGGAACATTGCTCTCTCCTGGCTTGGGATATGTTAACCAGCGAGTGTAAGCTGGTTGCCAAGCAATGTTCAGGATATTCGTTCTCATACATGGTTTCAGAGTGTAGATAGCGGAATCTAATCCCTGGGTGATATATGTAACATTTGTTGCGCAATATGGAGTTATTTGTTTGCCTGGATATCCGAGTTTCTCTGGAAAATTATACCGTTGGCTCCTGTCTTACCATTGTGGAAAGAACGCACTTTCATGTCCCGTTGCAGTTCTTGTGCTAAATTAAGTTTGATCGTAGTCTCTTGTCCTGCTCTTCCGGCAGAAACTAGTTGGTATGCTATGTTTTCACCAAGAAAAATTTCTCCTGCGATGACATGCATGTTACTTCCTTCAGAAACCTATATTTAGAGAGACATCCTCTTGACATTATACAATTCACAGCCTGTGCATCGGACAACTTAGGAATGCACTTATTCTCGTGTAGCTTAAGAATCAATAGCCTGAACAAGTTTTCCCTTCATCTGATCCTGATATTCCTATTGATACAGGCATAGATACTTATGTGTTGTACATGGTTAAATCTTCTTGTGGCGTGGCAATTTCAGCACGCTGTGTTCGAGAGATCTGTATCTTCCCTCATATTAATCCCATGATTACAACCAGCCTATGCTTCGATTTTGGTCCACTCCACAATTTGCTCTGCCTCCAACCTCTGGTCAATTTTGCTCGTGTTAACACTCTAGAGCTTCGACCCTCTCGTTTTCAAAGTGAGTGAAGAACGAATTTAGCATAGGGCAGTCGTAGTTCAGTTCACCCGGCTTCGCATATTTTTGCCTTTCTCGGAAAACAAAGAATTTCTTAGATCAGTACCAGATAGATAAGGACATTAAGAATCGATGATCGTAAGGTCTGTTTCTCATTACCATTCTTGATCAACCAACATGTCGTCTGTCAATCCAAATTCCCTTAGCTCTTCCTCAGTGTGATGCATTAGCAAGCTATATCTGCACCCATGTTGGGGATCGTTTTAGCTTGCTAGCTCATACAGATTGAGCAACTCCAGCAAAGCACGAAAGCAAGAAGTACCCTGTCTTAGGACTGATGAAAAGAATTACCTTCCGCCATACCCTTTTTCCATCACAATCATTCCACCGTTGCCCAGATTATTGAGGCCCTCGAATTGATCTGAGGTCCACTTGTACCACCTCATCAGGAAGACCCGCAGCGTAAGTCCATGCGACACGATCACTAGGTTCATGTTTTGGCTCCGCGCGCCCGGTGGTTGGAACCGCCCGATGTCGATATCGGCCCTCAGAGTTTCTCTAAATCCTGTTTTCACTAGCAAACGCTACCTCAATGTTCTTTTTTAGCTATTCCCGGGAAACTTTAGACACCGAGTATATCGACGTGGTGCAGAGAGAGAAGAAATACCAGTGATTCTATCATAAACATCTGCTGCTGATTCTCCATCAGGGAATCTGTAGAAGAAACGACCGTACAGCAATCTCATTTGTTTCTCAACTCTCATCTTCTCTCTATCCTGGAAATTCCCTTTCAAATGGAAAAGAAAACAAATCAAGAAAACTAATTGAATTGTGGCTGGTTTTGAATAGCTATGTTTTGCAACAAGCATGAGGAACTAAGGATTTGATTACCAAAATCTTGTTCTCTTAGACGAGGCTCTTCTCTCATGCCAGCAATCCTTGACCTCTCAAAAGCCCTGCCCAAACTCTTCAGAGTCTCTAGGGTTCTTCTGTAAGGCGACACATAGAAGTAGACCTTCCAATCATCTGCTCCATCTTTCTCGATCATCTCTCTTATCTTCCAACCAACCGCCTCCGCTTCGGCCTTCCCTTTGTCGGTGAGGCTAATCTTAGGATCAGCAACCCTCGTGTACACACTCTCATCCAGATTACCTGCCAGTGTTGTACATAACTTGATCAGTACAAACTCGAGATGCGATATGATAATTCAGCAGCAGCGGTTTGCCTTTTGTCTTCCTAATTGTCCTCCTACTGCAATTGGGAGCGATAGAATTTTACCTGTCTAAATGGGGTCATGCACTTAACATTTTGTACTTCAGGGTCAGACCCTTCATTAGAATCCAACTCGCATGCCGTGCCCCTCAAACGTCCTAAAAATGTAAGTGCAGTCTCCATAACTTTAGCCCGTCAAGCAAAACACCTCATAGTTCATGGGTAAAAAGTAATCTTCCTTGAAACATAAGAAGAGAGGACAATCACACCCTCTGTTCCGGTCAAATTTATAGACACATCCTCCGTATTATATAACATGCGAGAAGTATCCGTCCTGCCAATCTTATTTTCTCAGTTCTTTCCTAATGCAGATGCGGTCCACACCTCTACTAATTGCGAGTGCAGGCTTTGCAAACGTAAGGACAATACATTTATCAGATAAATCGCCGGACTGTTTAGCCAAACCCAACGTTTTGTACCTTCGCTCTGGCCATGCCGGACCAGAATGATGCGGCGAGGCCGGGGGGGCACTGAGGCCAGGGTGGCGTGGTGGAGCAGAGGATCTTTCTCGGGGAAAGTGGCCTTCCCATTGGTACTGCCGTTAACGCTCCCGTTGCCGTTGCCATTAATACCGATCCTCTGAGTGCTACAATGGACGGTGTTGAAGCGACAGGGAACTCTGTGGGAAGGCGGGAAAGAAGAGGCCGGAGATATCTTCATGTGGATTGCGGTCATGGTTCTCTGCGCGGTGAGCGAGAATGCAGAGCTGTACACACCCAACGACAAGAAGAATGAGAAGAAGAAGAAGAAGAAGAAGATGATGATGATGAAAGCAAGCTACTATGCAAATTGCATTGGGAAACTAGTGGTCCTGGTCATTGGCTGCGCATGTGTGTATTTTGAGTGGTTGTGGCTGTGGCTGAGAGTGTTGACGACGCAAAATTCTTGTAGAAACCAGGACAAGGGCGCAGGGTGGGTGGAGCTCGTGGCTATTTATGCACCTTCTAGTCCACGGAATCGGTCTCAAATGCATCATTTCGTCGAAGGGAGTGAACTTTGTCACGACCTTCTGAAAGAGAGAGAGAGAGAGAGAGAGAGAGAGACTTCACTGCCTTGAGAACATTCAAACCAGGCCAACTTTCTGTGGCGAGTCCAATTCGCTCATGGAACAAAGGTCAACTTCCGTCGCCAGCTGCGGGTGAGGACAAGGACAACAGGCACCGCGACCTTTGCGGCCGATATCATCTCGTGTGTCACGAACGGTGTCGAATTTTCCCCACCATTTTCCACGGTTTTCTTTCCCTACTTTCTGTCCATTACCCCTCCTTCACTTTTGCAATCTCGTCATCGCAACTTATGCCTTGCGCAATGCCTCCTTTAACGGAATCTCGGGTCGAGCCCGCTTTTGTCCGGTGCAATTCCAAAAGGAGGGAAAAAAACTGTTGCGCCCATAAAAGGTTCAAAACTGTAACCGAGTAACCTCAATATAACACGAGTTTCACTTTGTTTAATCTAACGCGACAGCATTGCGACGAGTCTATCCTCACACTATTTAGGAAAGGATCCCGTGTGTGTTTTCAACCCGTGCATTTCTTGCTATCCAGCGGAGATTATTGCTATATCTTCGATACTGTATTTCGAAAATGGGTGACGATCCATTTGATTTTTTCTTTCCTGGGGGTCCATTGTAGGTGTAAACAAACAACTTCCAAAGCCTACTGTCAAGGAAGAAGACGACGACGACGACGATGAAAACAAGCGACTAGGCATTGGGAATCTAGTGGTCCTGGTCATTGGCTGTGCATGTGTTGTTGACACAAAATTTTTGTAGGAACAGGGACAAGAGTGGCAGGGTGGTTAGAGCTCGTGGCATTTGCAATTGGCGACTGCGTTGTTGCACCTTTTAGTCCTTGGAATCGGTCTCAAATGTACCGTTTTCATGGACGTGGGTGGACTTTGTCACGACCTTCTGAGACAGAAGAGAGAGAGACTTCATTGCCTTCAGAACATTCAAGCTAGGCCAACTTTCTGTGACGAGTCCAATTCTCACAAGGAAGAAAGGTCAATTTTTGTCGCCGACTACGGGGTGAGGACAAGCAGGTACCGAGAACTTTGCGGCCGATATCAGCTCATGTCACGAACGGTGTCAAATTTTCCGCGGTTTTCTTCCTACTTTCTGTCCATCATCCCCCTTCACTTTTGCAATCTTGTCGTCGCAACTCATGACTTGTGCAAATATCTCCTTCACCGAAATCTCGGGTCAAGCCTGCTTTTTCCGTTGCAATCAAGCGCGCGAAACTCGACTTTTTACGTCCGTCAAACCGATAAAAGGTTCAAAGCTTTAACTGAGTGGACCTCGGTATGACACCAGTTTCACTCAGTTTAATCTACCCCGACAGCATCACGACAAGCCTCTCCTACTACCCTTCGTTTAGGAAAGGACAATGCGTGTTTTCAACTAGTGCAGTTCTTGCTATATAACGGAGGATTATTGCTACTTCCTTTTTTTTTTTTCCATTCTGGGTTTTCGTAAATGGGTGACGACCCATCGGATTTTTCGTTCTTGGGGGTCCACTGTAGGTTTCCGAGCCTAATGCCAAGATTTTGCAACGTGGGCATTTGGAATGTAACATGGGCCCTTTTGAGCCTCTCTCGGGCCGGGTCTACGGGCATCCGAATCGAGTGACCCGGCTCCACCAACCCGACCAAAATTCGTCTCCTTCGAAATGGATCTTTAGCTAGATTCACATCGGAGTGTGAACTGCATGAATCCTCAAGGAGAGGGTACGATGATCTGTCACGGAATCCATACACAGCCAGCTAATCGAACATGATTTTTGCCCAAATTGCAAATAATTTGCTCCCTTAGCTTCCGTATCAAGCTAGGTTTGATGAGTGGGGGGCGGATGATGACCGCCATCTCATTAATTTGCACGTTCATCCCCAAGCCAAAGCACGTGTACAAAGCTTAGATCGATTGAACTCCAACCCATTTGACTTTAAAAACGAACAATGATTGAAATGTAGATTGAAAAACCAGCAACCTTATAAGTCTTTTTTTAACGTAAGATCTCGCGTGTTCCATTTTCGTAGTTGTATCCAAGTTGGGGAAGTTGTGATTCGGGATCGGTCCGATGCGTTCGCTCTCCTCCAGTAAAATAATATTTTTTTTTCCATTTGGTCAATCGGGTCAATAGTATATTATTGAATATTCCATGCCTGACCTCTCCAATAAATATGATGGGAAATGTATAATGTGATCCCAAAATGTTAATTTGTTTAATTTAATCCATAAACTTTTAATTCAATGTGCAACGTCTTCCCTGAACTTTTGATTTACTCAACATAGTCCATGAACTTTTGATACATGTTCAATTTAGTTTATAAATTATATAAAAATATTCAATTCTATTCCTTAACTTGAATTAATAAAATGATAATATTTAGGGATAATCGGCTCCCGATGGTTCCATCCTAGAACCAAAAAATGGACTTGAGAAACCAATTCTTAATTTTCAGAACTGGAGATCGAATCGAATTGGACCGACCTATCTAGTCCAATTCTTAGGCAGTCTAGTGGAATTGGCCAAGTTCAAAGGAGAGATTAGAGGTGTAAGCATCGTCGTCCAAGCGATTTTTGGTTTGATCAGTCCGTTTGGCTCATCCCTAACAATATTGAACATTTTCATATAGTTTATAGATTAACTTGAACACAAATAAAAAATTTAGAGATCACATTAAAAAATTAAAAGTTTATGGACAACATTATGTGTTGGATTAAAGTTCAAATATTACATTGAGGAAATTAAAAGTTCAGGAAAAATATTATATACCGGGCTAAAGTTCAAGTACTATATCGAACAGATTAAAATTTCGGGGACAGTATTACAGATCGGGTGAAAGTTCATACACTATTTATGTCATTATCCCAAATATGGTCAATTGGGCCAATTGTATATTATTGGATGATTCATGTTTGGCCTCTCCAAGAAATATGATGGTAAATTGACACAAATAGTTCATAAACGTAGGTCAATGTATAATACGATCTCTAAACTTAAACCCAATATATAATGTCGTCAATGAATTTTGGTCCCTGAAACTTTAGTACCTATTCAATCTAGCCTTTGAAGTATTTCTAAACTTGAATTAATTTTGATACAATTTAGGACTAAATAAAATACGTACAAAAAATTTAGGAATCACATATAAAATTTAAAATTTTAAAATAATACTACATATTAAACTAAAATTTATTGACTAAAATTTTTGGACTACTCATTTCATTATTCCGAATACGGTTGACGCCGATGAAATTAAATGTTGAAGAGGACGGGACGAGTTCCACGCCTCGATCAGTACGATGCGGTGGTGGGGTTGAACCGTCGTCGAACGAGGAGGCTGCAGCATCATCACTGTCCCGATCACTGTTTGCGTGCCCCCACTTCGACAGCCCCGTTCGAAGCGGAAAGCCCCTCGGCCCCTTCCCCGACACCCATTATTTTCCTCGTCCTTGACGAAGCCCACCGACAGTTTTCCCCGCAACGCGACGCGAGCCCCAATCAATGCGAAAAAACACCGGACAGCTCGGATGGGTCCCGCGCCCACCCACTCGGCAGCGACTTTCCATCTTCTCCGCGCGGCGCAGCACCGCACAATGATTGGGGCTCATCGCGTACCGCCCAAACTCGCGCTGGTCGACTCGGCCTCAGTCGAGTTTTTACAGCTCGCGTGTCGGTCGGACACTAAAGACGATCCGAGCGGCGACAGCCGTGAGGACACGACAAACGGGATCCGGCGGTCGATTGCATGGCGACGATTTGGAGCGTGGCCCGGGACGGGGTCCCCCGTTAGAACCTTATTCAACGACCGTTAGCCCCGCCATAAATGTCCGGAGACGTCAACATCGGAAAAGCATGGCCTCTTTCGTTTGAGTGATTGAAATGATAATGCGAGAGAGAGAGAGAGAGAGAGAAGGGGCGGAAAAGCGTTGCCCCGGCCACGTCGCCTTATCCTCGAATCCGGTCCGACCGAGCCATAAAGCATCGCGAAGATCGGACCACAGAACGAGACTAGAAAAAGTTTCGAGGGGTGGCCGATTGAAAAGACCCCTCGATGGCAATTCCTCTTTCGACACCTTTCGAATCTACTCGGTGCCACGAACCATGATGGATCCGCCACGTTCGTGCCATGCACGCATTTGCTGCTCGACAAAAGGCGAAACTTAAGGAATCGAAACTTCACTTTTCCTTGATGGGTTTTGTGTAATAAAAGGAATTTTGTACATTGATATCACATGCTGTTCCTCTAATCTTTTTTTCTTTTTTCCTTTTTCTCTAATCAACGAATCGTGTCCACTTTGGAGGGGCGGGGGCGCTTACAAAATTGGCAACTGATGATGATGAATAATAATGAAAAGGGGATTTTAATTAAACAATTAGGAGAGTGGGGAGAGAGAATTTGGAGGAGAAGCTAACCCAACTTGCTAAAGAAACCCCTTTCTTCGCCCCTAGATGTCGCTCATCTCGCCTTCCCTGCATACGCCAACGTCGACCACCATGCTCCCTTTCCTCTTCGAGCTCACGCGGCAGCAGTTCCTTCTCGGCGACTGGAGACGACGGACGGAAAGTGAGCACGAGTTAGCGAGTCGGACGATGAAAAGTGTCAGGTAATAGAACGGTAGTGCTAAAGTAGTGTTTTACTTACTCTATCCCACAGGTTGGGGTCGGGCCTCTTGCGGACCACCACATAGTCCAAGGTCCCCGGATTCGCCATCTTCCACTTGCAATGAGGGTTGGGCACCCGGTGGCGGATGTACTCGCTCACCGTCCGGTTTGCCAATGGGTCGAACCTGGCGTTCGACAGGTAGAACACAAAGGGCTTCTGGCATGGGTTCCGGCTGACTGGCCGGGTGTTGAATGCGTACGCTGTGTAGTCTGCCTTCCGGTACCAGTTCAGGAAGGTCCGCGCGGGCATCTCAATCTCCCGGGGCGAGAACACGCCTCGGAAGACCTGGACCGCGTATCCCCATGACACCGACACAGTCCAGCTCCTCACCTTGTCGTAGCAGATGGACTGCTGCATCAGGCCAGCCGAGTCGAGCTTCATGGGCACCATGAGCCGCTGCAGGGCCTGGACCCGGGTGACGTTCGGGAAGATGGGCTCCACCACGTCAAGGTGGTGGAGGGACACCAGGGGGGCGACCGGGTGGGCGGCGAGGAGACCGAACAGGTTCCCATACACATCGTACTGATAGCCAAAATCCACCAAAATCAAGATCAACAACTGATGAAATTACACTACAAACTCGAGCATGTGCTGAAAACGTTAATTACTGCTAAGAGAATCTACGCGACAAAACGGCCATAGTTAATTCCTAAACCTCGATTGGGGAATGTTAAGTAACTTTTCTAATTATATTTGTCTTTTTGCGCCAATAATTTATTAGCACATGCCCAGAGGAAATGGACGATTTCGGCAGTGTTGACGAGACGTTGACTGACTGCTAGAGGAGCGTGCCCCGCACGGAGCCTCGGCGCGCGTGCGGGGGTTGAGCGCTAGGAGCTGGGCGCGAAACCGGGCCACCGACGCGTGGGGCCCACCCCCACCCCCCACCCCCGGGGGCCCACCAGGAGGAACCTTAGGCACGGACAACGTTTGAGTTCAACCCCCCCGTGAAATTAATTAGAACCCGCCCCCGTACTCGCTACAGAACGGAACCTAAAACAAATTGTCGGCACCCGCTCGATCCAACGGCAATCCCAATCAAAATTTCATTTGAAAATTTTGATTAGACCGGCGAAATCTATCTAAGTTGAACCACTATACAACTCCTCCGGTCGGTCACAGATTACCCGATCCAAAGCCCCCTCGTCAACCCGGTACCGAAACCAGCCGTATCACAACAAGAACTAGGACGCGGGGCGGTGGCCCCCCACCCCCAAGAAGAGAAGGAATCACGCCATCAATCAGTTCGCGAGCCAGCCGGCAGCTAATTTTATTAATCAGAAAGAAGGGCTAAAAAAAAGGCTAATCCCCTAACTAACCCGGACTAGCGGTCCACTTAAGTAAGACCCAACGAACACGTTTTCAAACCAATCATTGTCATTAAAGAGAAATCGCTGACCCCGGTTCGGAAAAGAGGCCCCCTCCGTCGACCGGAACCACACGACCTTACGACCAAAATTAAAGAAAGGAAGAAAAAACCGAGCCGAGAAACCCACCAAACTAAGCACACAAAACCGCACTTTCCATCAATGACGCCAATGTTCAGCGGCCACGCCTAGAGTCATCTTAATTGAGGATTTTGAAAACGCAATGTGTCGATTATTGGAACACGTCACGCCGGCATAGATAGACACGGTTTGCTTAGCTTTGCTGACCTAATGCTGACGATCCGAATCGATCAATCGTAAATTAACTTGATTATGTGGACTAGTCGATCCTAACATGGTAAGACGCAGATCAACGAAGGTGGGTGGAAAACCAAATCGTCGGAATCTCGTGTCGTGTTGTGCGAATAATCAATCATTAAATTTTGAAGTTTGAGCTAGCAAGCGCACCTGGTGAAACCCTAGCTCCTTGGTGAGGGGCACGCCGAGCTCCGCCATGCAGGCCTGGATCCGGTCGTCGGAGCCGTACAGGCCCGGGTAGCGCTGGATGCAGCGGTCCTGCATCCGCTCCAGGGCCGCCGCGAGCGGGTAGCTGATGGCGAACCCGCCGCCGCCGTAGGCCATCCCGTAGGAGAAGTAGATGTTCTGGAGGTGGCTCTCCGAGAGGCTCCCGATGTAGTAGTACTGCCGGTGGTCGTACTTCCGGAGCACCCGCAGCAGGTTCTCGGCCACGAACACCGTGTCGTCGTCGCCCATCACGAACCACCGCACGTCCTTGAGGCCGAGGCGGAGCGTCTCCGAGACGATCCGCGAGATCCGCAGCGCCGACCGGTGGCCCTGCCGGTTCGAGTACTTGAAGTGGGAGGTGTCGCCGGAGATCCTCACCGGGGGGAGGCCCTCCCCGGTGCGCGTCGCCACCGCGTTGTCCAGCCACACGATGCCCCTCATCTCCTCCGGCTTGTACCTGCACGGAACCGATCGGCGAAATTAGGAAAGTTTCCAGAACAATGTCGTACAGGGGCCCGATTGAACGGCATTAAGGAGAGCTAAATTTGGGAAAATGTGGGTGGACGCAAGATCAAGCTCCGCGTTCAAATTGGAAATGAATCAATCTGAGGTTTTCCCCAGGTGGTGCTGATTCTGAGACATTTCCCGGTGCGCATTCAACGGCTTCGACCAGATAAGAGGTTTTCAGGTGAAGATTTCGAGCTGATTTCGAGCTGATTTCGAGACATTTTCGCGTCCGGGTGTGGAAACCCAGGCGGACTGAGTAATCAAAAAGCAACGAACGAGCTCGAAATTTATGGAAGGCAATCTCTGGGGGCGATTCGATTGGTAGTTTACCATAGCTTGATGTAGTTCTTCCTCTGTTCCCAGAGCTTGGCGGAGGCGGCGATCCCGAACACGACGTGCTGGAGCTCCGTCCGCTGCTCCGATTCGGCAAGGGCCGTCCTCGTTGCGACCCGGCGGTGGCAGGAGCGAGGACGAGAGGGACGAGTTGGCGGCGGCGGAGGCGGAGGAGGAGGCGGTGAGGCGGCGAGAGGTGGTGAAGGGCTCGCTGTCGGCGCAGGCGTGGGAGGAGGAGACGAGCTTCAGGGTGTAGACGACGTAGGTGACGGACACGAAGAGGATGAGCCACACCATCAGCTTCGGCAGCGCCCGGGCCTGCGGGCCGACGCCACCGATGCCGGCCACGGCGGTCGGAGTCCCGGACGGCGGCACCCGCTCCCAGATGGCCACCTTCATTTTCCCGAGGAATAACAAGGAGAAGAAGAAGCTGCACTCAATCTATCAATGTCGCCGCCGGGCATTCGGAATCAGGGGTTTTGCATTGTAGCGGGGGGGCGTGAGATTTCGTGGGAGTTTTCCTTATCGGATTCCGGTGAGCTTCACGCCGGGGGCTTCAGAATAGATTGATGGGAATGATAATGGAGAAGAGCGACGGCGGGCGACGGCGACGAGGAAGAAGAGAGTTGCAGAGAGAGAGAGAGAGAGAGAGAGAGATGTGATGATGACAGAGATGGGTTAGAGAGAGAAAGTGCGTGGCTGCCGGGTTGCAGGGTCTGCGGTATGGAGCTTTTATGCAGAGAAATGGAGTTTACTGATAACACAAAATAAAATTTAAAAAAAAAAATCGAATACGACGCGATAAGATTTTCTTTAAAAAATTAGAGATTAATTCGGGCTTAACAGGGTTTTAGTCGCCTGGGCCGAGCAGATCTGTCGCTGTATCTGAACAACTAAACGAGCAAGCCGCGTTCGAAATTTAATGATACTCCTTTGTTTCTTAGAAGATGACTAGTCTTACAAAACCGTATCTTAAAAATAATCGATTGTGGAGTTTGAAATCAATAATTAATGAAAAATATTTATGTTTATCAATATCAATTCGTTCTTAAACTTCTGAAATCGTTCTCAATAAACTCAACATTTCTTTTTCTTTAAGGATTTACGAAAAACCCTAAACTAGAATTGTTATAACAAATTTTATACAAATTAATTTTTTGGTTATCAAAAGCCTCAAACTGATATAATTATAATAAATTTACTCTTTGTGAGTTTATTAAATTTTATTGTCAAATTATTAAATCGAATAACGAGTGCCAAGTGTATTGATTGAGATTTTATCCTCTATTAGTCATGAGTACATCTGTTTGTGGTTTTTCATTATATTAATCCAATTTAATAGATGATGAAATTGTCACAAATATACCCGTTTGGGATTTTTGTTGTTAGAAAATTAATTTTGGATGCTATATAATTTGGAAAGAGAAGAGCATAATAACATTATATTCCGAAATCATAATATTTTCCTTCAGCAATGAAGATGCATCTTTAGAAGGCGATGAAAGACAAGCAATGACTTTCAAGTACGTGTCTAATACACCCAATAATAGAATACTACAACAAAGCTGAAATCTACATCATTCTATTTTTGATTGATTAGGTTGTCTTGTTTTGTTGTGATTTATTCCATCTATTGTGTTCTTGTTAACTTTTGTTTTCCCTGAAATCACGGCACTCTTATACTCTCTTTGACTTGACTGTCTTTTTGAGTATTTGTCCCTTGTACATGCCGCGCCTCCTTCCTTGTATATATTCTGCAAAATTTATTAATTTATTAACTTTACCAAAAAAAAAAAAAAAAAGTTTTGGATTAAATGGTAAAAAAATTAAATTGGGAGAAGTTTGTCGCGGGTTTATCAATTTACGATTTTTGTTGTATTAATGAAAAATTAATTGATTGCATTGCTTAAAATAATTGATTAATGAAAAATATTTACATTATATATAACAATTCACATTTAAATATTTTCGTGAGATATTTTCCAATTAGCTCAATTTTTTTTCAGCACAAGAATTAATATAAAATTGTGTGGTGGTGCGTGCGTTTTAATTTCTAATTTTGCTTGCGGGCGACTTTTCTTGTTCCAGCTGTGAGCGCGGAGGCATGTGGGACTTTGGAGAGAAGAGGTGCTGGGGACGGTTGTTGTGAACTTGTGAGCAGCGGCTCCGGAATGTACACGTGGAGGACGGCCGCGACGGACGGTGATGATCGCACTGGACCCCACACGCACTCACTGGGATACGACGGTGGCGGGAAAAGGCCTCGTCCCGTGGAGGTCAGCAAGATCTTAGCGTCGCCCGGAAGCCATCCAAGGGTTCGCCGCTCGCTAAAGAGATCCGCCAGATCGACGGCCCCGATCGCCCGCCCCGACGATCCCATGGATCCGGATCTACGCGAGCATCTCTCCCGGTTTCGGACGGCAATGGTCTGCGGTCCGATCGATTTTGACTGGGGTCGTGAAATTCTGCCGCCTTTGAAAATTTTAGCTTCTAAATTTTATTTTATTTTGATTTAGAAATTTTAGCCGCTGATTGATTACTTGCGGAAGCTTGAGGACCAGTCCAACCTCTCCCCCTTATGATTTCCATATCTATTGTCGAAGCTTCTCATCGGAAGTTGCCCAATCTCAGTTCCTATTATTTCGAGGTTATATATAATTTTCAAAATGTTCACATTGATTTTATACCGATCTTGCAACCTTAAAGATTAAGCCTAGAGCTCTATCGAGTCTTGACTTTCAAAAAGGATGAAAATTTAGATATATTTGATTATTCCTAACGATTCGATTTGAAAAAGGGCAAGTAGATAAATCTTGATCTCGTGGTTTAATTTTCATGTTGGGAAAAGTTACATATAAGAATTAAGTGTCAATTTTGACAAAATATCCTACATTGATTATTTCTTTTAATTTTGTTAATTTAAAAAAAAAAATTATTTTTGATATTTTTTTTTTTTTTTTCCCTTTTATCTAGAGTCGGCAATAGTCAACGCTTGCTAACCCTTAAAAAGGGAAAGTGAAGGAAAATAAAAAATTCAGAAAATAATTAAAAATAATAAAATTATTTAAAATTATTCACATCAATGTTGGCGAAATCACATAAGGCGATTGGCGTCCACGTTGAACTTTTTTAGCGAAACAAAACAATGACACTCAAATGATTAATTTTTCAAATTCGTAGCATTCAAAAAATAATAAAAATTATTAAAAATTATTCACATCAATATTGGTGAAGTCACATAGGACGACTAGCATCCACGTTAAAATTTTTAGCGAAGCAAATCAGTGACATTAAAATGATCGATTTTTCAAATTTGAAGCATTTAAGTAGACAAAAAAAAATTATAATACTTAAGTAAGCGTCGTACAAAATTATGGCAGTCCTATTATTCTTGTTTAACAAATTCCAATATGTTTCTCATCAATTTGGCAAATGCCATCCCTTTCAATGGTTAGACTCTAGACAACATGATCACGAAGATCATATCTGTACTCACGTCCCCCCATAAGATATTTCGTGATGCTTATTGTCTATCGAGCCGTTTCCAATGCCGAAAAAGCACACTTGATGCTTGCTCGATGAAGTCCATATCTGCATAAAATAGTAAACGAGCTAACTTCCTTTGCTTTCAAAACTAAGTTCGATTCTATACTCGTCTATATTAAAATAGCTATTTTTGAACTGTACAAGTTTTTTTACTATGCTATATTCGGTTCCGAGAACGAAATCATTAGCGAGCGAAGAACGCATGTTATCTTCTTCCATATGTTCTGATTGAACCAAAAATTTGGTAGCATATAAATTGGGCAATGCACATGGCATTGTTTCATCAAATATTGGCAAGAGTGGGACTAATGTGGCCCGCATCTAAGAAAAGGTGAATCGTGTGTACTATGAAAATTCTTTCCATTCTGTAGTCGGGTAAAATGGTACAGAAGAAAGATTGCTTTTTCCGCCTTTCGAGAATTAAAGGCAACAACTTGAATCAACTATACTTTAATAGAAACTTCTCATGTGGGAATTTTCAATTTTCTACTAAGGAAAATCACAAAAAAAAAAAAAAATACTCAAATTATATAAACTGCAACACATTTAACTTGAACCTTCTTTTGTGACATACAAGATCGAAAATTATGCTAATCGTGACACATTTACCACAAACTTTTTTTTTTTGTTACATAAAATATTTCAAACTTGTATTTATGTGATACTTTTACTCTCTGTCAACTTCCTCTAAAATGATTTTTCAGTCAAAACAAAGTATTTCACTTAAGTCACGTGGGTGCCATGTAATTTTTGCTTTTTAGCATTTATGTAGGGAGATTTTTAATAGCTTTCATTGATAGAATTTTGATGGAGGGTAAATGCATTACATGAATTTGAGATATATATGTTTTAATAGGTGCAGTTTAGGATTTTTAGTGACTTTTTGTCATTTTCTATTTCGATTCAATTGACAAAAGACAAGTGGAAAATGCTTTTGAGGATTGAATGCAAAAACTACATAGTTAATTCCAAACATATTGTATATATGCTAATTCATTTTCAAACTTTTAAGCTTGTCAATTCAGTTTTAAATTTTGATGCAAAATTCTAAAGTGATATTTTTGATTAATTTTAGCTGAAATCGCCGAAGATGTTGCAGCAATTCATGGTCCAAATTTTCTCCTTGGCATCGTGTTCTCCAGACATTGGGTACAACTGAGGACCAAAAGAAGCGACAGTTGAGAATCGTCCGGTCCTTTTCCCCCCAGCACTGTACACTTTACGGACATTATTAGTGCTCCTGGTGGGATCCCTTTTGACTTTAAGGGCCACTAAAAGTATGCTTCAAACCATACTCATTTACCGGACACACAATTATATGACCCCCTAAGCAAGCCACCTGATAGGCCATGCTTGTATTTTCACTAACCATAACACTTCCCTAATCTCCTCAGCTCCCCCGAATCAATCTATTCGCGGGCCAATTGGAAGAGAAGCCGGCCAAGGTCGAAGGAGTTGTCAGAGCGAAATGCAGAGGTCCAAGACACGCCGGTCTAAGAGGGCGATCCAACCTTATTGGCCAGGGTAAGCAGTTCCATTAAATATAGACCATGAAATCGGCAACGGAACCCATTCTAGATGAATTCGTGCATGACGGACCTGAATCTACTTGTACTCTCTTAATGAGGAAGTAGAAGAGTCGAGAGGAGGAAAAGTGCCAAAAAAGTTATAAACATTTTGTTTTTGTGTCGATTTGGTCCTAAACCTTTTTACGTTGTGCCGATTTAGTCCTTTCCAACCAATTTTGGTCGATTTTTTTGATTGGGTTAACCGACGCGACGTGGCATGATCGGTGCGACGTGGACAACTTTTAATAATATTTTAATTTTTATCTTTATCTTTATTTTTTTTCTTCTTCTCTTCTTCCTGCAGCTGATCGTTGGACCTTGGCGATCGGCCAAAGGCAACAGTTGGCGAGGTCAAGGTTGACCTCACCAGCCACCTTGCTAGTGGCCGTGAGGGCGGCCTCGCACTTGGCGGCGAGGCTCGCCCACCCGGCGCAAGGCCACCCTTGAGGCATGGCCGGCGAGGGCGAGCCTCGCTAGCTCAGTGCATTGACCCTCGCTAGATCCAGCGAGGGCGAGCCTCGCCGCCCAGCACGAGGGTGCCCTTGCGACCACTGGCAAGGTGGTTGATGAGGTCGACCTCGACCTTGCCGGCCGTCACCTTTGGTCGGTTGCCGAGGTCCAATGACCGATTGGAGGAGGAAGATGAAAAGAAAAAAAGAAAAAGAAAAAGAATTAAAAAAAGAAAAAAATTAAAATATTATTAAAAGTTGTCCACGTCAGTGCTGATCATGCCGCGTTAGTCGATTGGTGTTGATCAGCAAAATCCGGCCAAAATTGGCCAGAAATGACTAAATTAGAATAACGTAAAAATGTTTAAAATTAAATCGGCACAAAAAAAAGTTTAGGACTAAATTAGCACAAAAATAAAAGGTTTAAGATTTTTTTGGCACTTTTCCCATCGAGAGGAAGATATGGATGAGGAAGAGATTACGACAGAAGGCATGTAAAGCTATGAGTGCTAACATAAATAGGGAAATCACGTGTTGATCTAACTTTCTTGGATTTGTCGAGAAAAGTTGAAAAAAAAAAGAAAAAAACAGGGGAAGAGATGAAAGAACCTCACCCCTAGAATCCCCAACTGCATTCGAACGATGAAACGTGTCAATCGCCGGTACCAAGATTGCCATTTTAATCTAAGCTCTAATGGGCACCAATGATTGCTCTTGCACTCTGCCATAGTGCATTTCCATACCCACCATCCATATCTTTCATGCGTGACGCTCATCGTGCTAGCAAAAGTGGATGCTAATGCGCTGGTAGGTGACGACCGAAGACCTTCCGGTTCAGACTGACCTTGGCCATTCTCGAAGAATAGATCTCAATAAAATGGGAAAAAGCGTCGAAAAAGTCTTAAATATGCTGGATTAATGTCAATTTAGTCTTAAATTTTTTAATGGTGCAAATTTAGTCTTAAAACTTTTAGGTTGGTGCTAATTTAGTTATAAACCTTTCAATAATGTTATTTTAGTCTTAAACCATTTGAACTAGTGGCAATTTAGTCATAAAACTTATGATTCGGTGTCAATTCACTCATTTAAGCTAATTTTAACCATATATTAATAATGCGGACATTAGCTGGCTTACGTGGCACGAAAGATTTCATCCCAATAATTTGTTTTGTGGGTCCCAAATCCTTCATCACAAAGGACTTGCTTAATTTATTCTTTAAGTTGTTAATCTTGCCTTTATCCTGGCCAACAATTGACATGTCCTCAACATAAAACAAAAGAATGAGGAAATTACCATTTTCTCATTCTTCAGCTTAAGGCAATTCTTTCTAAGATGTCCCTTCTTGCCATAACTTCAACAGACAACATCGCCAATCACTAAACCTGTTCATATGCTATATGGACAATTTTTAATAATAATAATTTTTCGATTTTTTATTATTATTTTTTTGATTTTTTCCATAGAAAATCTAAGATAAAATTAGCATCAATACAATAGATTGGTGACTTTTTTTTTTTGACACTTCCTAAGAAATGGGGTACCGGTTGGGTTAGAGTTTAGTATCAAACCTTAAAGTCCTTGTCCAGACTTGTCCATGACTAGGAGAATACTTCAATATGTAATTCAAAATTGATCGAGATGGGGTACACTCAAAGATGGGGAGTTTTTTTGGCTCTTACAAGGGAATTGTCTTTCATGGCTCGCTCGGTTGCTCCATTGAGGCTGAGGCCTAGGCAGAAGAAACAACGTTTGATCCCACAATACATGAGTCGGGTGAAAACAATGACTCTATGGAGTTATCTATCTACCAAAGATCGGATTGTGATGAAATATATAATTGCATGTAAAGAAATTTGAGTAAACATTATTCATTGGGTTCTGTAATTTTCAATTTCTCTCGTTCACATATGACTAAATCAAACTTCCTAGAGTTAAGATAGGGCCAAAAAAATTTCGAGAGTTCATCATCAAGTCATTGTCCCTTGAGGTATATGGTGGCATGCACAAATAGGGAAAAAGGAATGGAGGGTTTGGTCCCCCTCTTCGGCATAGGACAGGAGTTCGTACTTTAGTGCATTCCCAATTTCATACGGTATCCTTGCGAAAATATCGGAAAACGACTGTTCACCATATTGTGGTTTGGGCCTGTCGGTAGCAGCCTCTGGTTCGAAATCCGAACCGAACCTACCCAAAAGTTCATGCCGATGAATCGAAAGGATTATTTGTTTGGAGGAATATATCCATCAATCTCAACTTTATTTTAGATTTTTTTTTTCCGAGATGTTGACTGAGTCAGGAGAGAGGGAAAATTTTTGTGAGGCTACTTAATTCTAAAGATGAGCGTTTTAGGGGAATTCCCTCTAATTTCTCATTGGTCGAATTCTTCAAATATGCCATATTGAAATCTCTTTCTTATAGTAATTGGAATTTGATGTGGGACCAGATATTTGTCAGAGAAATTTAAAATTTTGGGCAAAGTTAAGAATCCTAGTAATATAATAATGTCACTCTTAATCTTAGTTAGATTAGCTTGGAAATTTGGATAAAAAAAAACTTGAACGTTCAAATTTTTGTCAAGTTTGATTTTACTGACTAATTTTGAGTACATGTCATGGGTGCATCAGAAAAACAAAACAGTTAATTGTGTTTCAGAAATTAAATTTCAGGATACATGCCACATACATTTGGTTGTATAACATTTAAAATCAAAATTTGTGTGGGTTTTTACCTTTTGATTTGCTTGATCAATTAAAGAAAAGAAAAGAAAAAAATCGTGTTGGAAATATATTGCAACTCAAAATCCAGTAAACTAGGATCTGTGCGCTTTTATTTGATAATAGATATCTAAAACTTGTAAATGGGTATATAATTTTTTTCAACAAAAAAATTTAATATATAATTTTATATAATAATTTTAGAAAAATTTCAAAAATGACCTAAAATACCTTCATTTTCTCAAATAAGAACTGAAATAAATTTTATTTCAAATAAAAACTTCAAAAAATAGCGCTTAGTTGTTATTGCAAATACGGGCGTGAAGTGGCATTGATTGTTTCAAATAAGGGTTTAATCTCACTGATCACCAACCGACTAAATTTTCTATCCAATCAATGGTGTTTTCGTCCAAATTTTTTTTTTCTTTTCTGGTGTTGACGAACGACTGCTAGGATGGGTGGCCTTGCCTAAGGCCACCCTCCCTAGATTTGGCAAGGGTCAACCTCGTCTTGGGTTGGTGAGGCCTCGATGACCCTTGTCGTTCGCTAGTGAGGGCTTAACAACCCTCGACAATAGCGGGCAAGGGTTGTCAAGCTCTCACCGAGGGTAGGCTAGGTCGTCCTCACCTGTGGTTGGTGTGGTGGCCCTCGTTGAATCGGGCAAGGGTGACTCTCGCCAGCCCTCTATGGGCATCGCCGATGGCTAATAGGCCATCGACAAAGAGGAAGAAGTAGAATAAGAACCAAAAAAAAAAGAAAGAAAGAAAAAAAGGAAAAAAGAAAAAAATAGAAAAATGAAAAATGAGGAAAAAGTCAAACCATCGAAAATGAACCAAATATAACCATTTTTAGCTATATTTGAAACGATATAATCACTTTGGATTTTTATTTAAAATAAGATCTACTTCAAATCTTTATTTACGAAGTAATAGTAGATTTCATACTCTTATTTCAAAACAAGATTTTCTTCCAACTTCATTTTTTAAATTTTCCCTATATATTATTTATTTATAATATATATAAATAGAATAGAATATTCGGAAAAGTTCATTTTCTTTAAAAAAGGGGGCAACAGCCGGCTTCGAAGCCAGTACAAACGGGCTGTTTTTTCCTGGCGGGAAAGCCTCTTCTCCAGCTACTCTCGACGACGGCGGCGGCGACGGTGGCGGCGACGGCAGACGCCATGCATGAAGTCGCTCGCCGCCATCAGGTCCCTCGTCTCCCGGTCCCTCATCCCTCGAGCCCTCGAGCTCGCCGTCGCCGCGCCGCCCGCCCTCTCCCCTCTCCTCGCCGACCAGGCCTACGCGCTCCTCCTCAAGTCCGGCCACCCCCTCCACCCCTTCCTCGCCACGCCCTCATCTCTCGCGCCGCCAGGGACGGCGACTTCTCCCGCTCCTCCCTCTTCCTCTCCGACACCCGCTCCCCGGACACCGTCGCCTTCAACGCCCTCATCTCCGGCCTCGCCTCGTTGCGCCGCCCCGGGCCCGCCCTTGCCCTTCTCGACGAGCTGAGGCGTCGGGGCCTCCGCCCCGATGCGTACACCTTCAGTGCCTTGGTCAAGGCTTGCGGGAGCGTTTGGGAGAATGAGATCGTTCATGGGGCTTGCTTGAAGTACGGGTTTTCTTCGGGCGCTTATGTGGTGAGCGGGCTCGTGGAGAATTACGCCGGCGGCGGCGAGGTTGGGGCGGCGGAGAAGTGCTTTGAAGAGTGTGAGGGCGTGGATAATGTGGTTTGGGTCGCTATGGTTAGTGGGTATGTGTGGAATGGGGAGTTTGAGAGTGCGAAGGAGTTGTTTGTGGAAATGCGCCGGTTGGGATTGGAGGTGAATGAGTATAGCATGACCGCTGTTCTTGGTGCTTTGCTTGACGGTAGGGAAGGAGGACAGGTTCATGGGTTTGGTTTGAAGATGGGTTTGTTGTCTGGATGTTCGTTGCATCTGAGTAATTCGATTATGCATATGTATTTGCGGTGTGGAAGCCAAGTGGATGCTGTCAAAGCGTTCGATGAAATTTCTGAGCCGGATGTCATTTCATGGTCGGAAAGGATTTTTGCTGCTTGTGATGGCGTTGAGGCTTCCGAATTGTTTAAATTGGTCTACTCTAAAGGTGTGGTGGTTAACGAATTCACGGTAATCAATTTACTGTCACAAATTATAGATGTCAAGTTTTTGAATCTTGGGAAGCAAATCCATGCTCTTTCTTTAGAAAGGGGACACATGCAACTGGTTTCAGTTGGTAATGCATTGATCTCCTTGTATGGAAAGTGGGGGCAGATTGTTGATGCCATGCTTGTATTTGATGAAATGCATCTCCCGGATCCTATTTCGTGGAACTCCCTCATTGCTGCATATTCTGAGAATCATCTTCTGTGTCAGTGTCTTGAAGCATTCTCAAAGATGCGCTCTCGGTGGGTGTTGCCAAACAACTATGCTCTAGGAAGCATACTAGAAGTGGTTGCCCACTCAAATTTGCAAGAGTTGGTAGCACAAATTCATTCCCTAATAATTAAGTTTGGTTTGATGTTCGAGGATTCCATGATCTCCGCTTTGATCAATGCTTATGGAAAATGCAACAGGGTCGATCAATCTAAGAAAATATTTGCTAAGCTTGACCAAATCAGGGCATTGCATCTTAATTCGTTGCTGGTCATCCTGATGAGCACTGGATATCATGATGATGCTCTGGTTTTGTTTCAAAGAACATGGCATTCGTGCATTGCAGTAGATAGCACGACTCTTAGCATCCTCCTTAAAGCTTGTGGAGCTTTAACAGATCTAGAACAAGGGAGAACAATTCACTGCCTTTGTATCAAGAATGGGTTTTATCAAGACAGTTTTATAGAAAGTGCCATAGTTGATGTCTATTGCAAGTGTGGAAGCATCAATGATGCAGAGAAGGCTTATAAAAATATCTCGAGAGCTAATTTGGTTGCTCGGAATGCCATGATGATGGGGTATGCTCAACACGGTTGTGACCGTGAAGTTATGGAGCTATTCCATGAAATGTCTCAAGTTGGATTACGGCCTGATGAGGTAACTTATCTTGCAGTACTCCATTCATGCTGCCATGC
Organism: Eucalyptus caleyi; assembly: GCA_014182885.2. NCBI lineage: Eukaryota > Viridiplantae > Streptophyta > Magnoliopsida > Myrtales > Myrtaceae > Eucalyptus > Eucalyptus caleyi. The sequence continues at coordinate 4,663,708 of CM024470.2, forward strand.
AGGGTTGGTGGAAGAAGGGCAAACTTACCTAAACTCTATGCTTGAACTTCATGGGGTAGTTCCAAGTGTAGAGCATTATACCTGCATGATTGATTTGCTCGGTCGGGTTGGCCTCTTGGAAGATGCTAAGAGGGTGATCAATACCATGCCCATGAATCCTGATGCTCGGATTTGGCTAATTCTCCTTTCTGCCTGCCACCTCCATGGAGATGTAGACGTTGGGAACCTTGCAGGGAGGAAGCTCCTGGAACTGCAACCTGAAAACGATTCTGCTTATGTTCTTCTATCAAACATAAATGCTGCAGCAGGGAACTGGAGCGCTGCTAGGGAATTGAGGAGAGAGATGAAAGAAAAGATGTTGGTGAAGGAACCTGGTTCAAGCTGGATTCAGGTTAAAGGAACTCTGAACTTCTTTTTCGCTGATGACCAGTCACACCCAGATAGAGAGAAAATCTTAATGCAGCTGCAAGAGTTATATGGACAAATGCTTTCACGAAGAGAATCTGAACCTGGTTGTGCCTCAACAGCGGAGCTGATATGTTAGCTTTTCAGTAAATTACAAGAAGCTGCTACTTCTCATGAAGTTAATATCTGAACGGCGATACTTCTGGTTACTGTAGAGTATTCATTGAATATTGACCAACACAATTTGATTTTGGAAGGGAAGCTCCCGTTAGTTTCGTCCAACAAATTACTTGGTGAGCCAGATCGGTTCCTTGTGTATTCAACCTCAAAATACTAACCTAGGCAGGGAATTAAGCCTATGAGGAGTCACATTGCTGTCATAGACTCCTAGTTTTGTACTTTATACTGTCACAAGAAATCTACAGCCTGTGCCATTGGAGGATGACTCTGGACGAGAACTGCAATTCTTGGCCCATGTTTTGCTGATCTTTGCGACTGTTTCATCATTATTGTATTCCACTCACAATTTTGCATTCTCATTTGAAGTTACTCATTACAGACGGATCTCATGATTTGTCTAGGTGCTGTTTACACGAGTTTCTCCCTAAGACGTCCGACTTACACGGTCTTTTTGCAAAGCTTTTGTCTTTGTCAGCTCAAGTGTCTTTTTTCTGGTTTATTCTTTATGAAGATCAATCGAACATCACCCACCGATGGGCACCGATGGGCAGCACAGTTGGTTGGGCTCTACTACCTCATCGCTGAGGGAATGAGTTCGAATCTCTGCGTTGTCAAACACGTCTTAAGTGGAGGGCCATGGTGGTGGTGAGGCCCTGTGCTAGCTTCTCCCGAGGTTTACGTCTAAATAGCGACAAGATCTCCATGCCTTATATTAGATGCAATCTGTGCAAGCGCGGACTAGAAGGCTGTTGTTTTTCTCATGTGTTCATACGTCTCCTGGATGGCCTGGACTCGGTCCTTCCATGTTCAGATTCCTTGATTTCATACCAGGGAAGGAACATGGACGCAGATGATCAGGCATATGGCAGCACAAAGCAAGAATCAGCTTTATCCTTTGCTCCCTTCAGTCACTCAATTCATTTTCCGTATATTTCAAGTCATCCCTTTGCTTTTAATCTCGCCGTTTGAGTAACAACTCCAGCCCATCTCGGCCTGGGGGCAAATGGCTCACACCATCACCTTCTCTCGTCTCCCCTCGACGTGCAGATCATGCACAAACTCTGGCATCAGCGGTGGTAGCATCGCCCTCAATACTTCAATCTTCGAGAGGAGATCCCAATTTGCTCGAAAGGAGATCAGGACACAAGGCGTCCGAATTCATAATCGTCGTAAGCTCACCCTAGCATGCACTCCGAGGAATGAATCCAACCCTATGCCAAGATCGAACTCCCCGGGCGAGAGAGCAAGCCAACTGTATGAACGCATCAATGACAAAAAATGGGAGGCGCTGAAGGAGATCATCTCAGAAGATTGTTGCTTCGAGGACTACTCCTTTCCCACACCATTCAAGGGGAACAAGGTTTTGCGTGTACTAGTTAGTGGCAGGATCCACCACTCCGCGCTGTGCTCCCTCTAGTGTCTCGACAAATCGCAACTGTTGATAACATCCTCATCTCCATAAATCAATGATTGCGATCGATCGAGACACTGAAGGCAGTAAACGCTGTCCGGAGTAGATGATCCCCGTCTTGCTATTGCTATTCTTGTCTAATGCTCCTCTCCTGAGTAGCCTAAGCCAAAGTTAACGCAGGAGGTCTTGCTCTTCTTCAAACAACTCACTTCCAGCATGGGCAACCATGTCAAATTCAACCCCACACACATCAGCGACGACGACAAAACAGCATGGGTAAATTGGCACCTAGGTACTCATCCTGCCTTGCTTCCCACATTTACCTGCACAATTTTAAACTGTCTACTTCAAGAAGTCTCTGATTTGTTGTGGCAGAATGGAAAGGACATGAGATTCCTTTCACAAGAGGCTGCAGCTTCTATGAATGCTCGAAAGACGGAGACAGACTGGTCATCAGGTGACAATTTCAACATCTTCAACGAAATTTCTTGCATACATGCATATGGAACAGTGAGTCTTAGATACCGAACTATCACGTGCAGGAAAGCTCAAGTCTTTGCCGAGTCACCGATCAAACCAGGAGGCATAGTGCTGGTAATTTTACTGAAGCAAACTAAGAAACATTCTTTAATCTCTCAAGTCCACACAATATCTCTTTACCCGACCATCTAACGTCCGCCTCCAATCATACTGATCAACTGTTTTACCTCCTCATCCGGACAACAGATTCTCTTGAAGAATATCACGTTGTTGTTTGACAATTTTCCGACACAGACTGAAAGTGCGTAACATTCATCTAGAACCGAAATTCTATTTACGTAGAACTATCACGGCAGATCTCACTCATGCAGCACGCATCTCATGCAGGGTTCCTAAAGAGTCCTCACGCAATTGTGCAATGGGCAATGCGTATCTACAACATTTTTCTGGCGCCATTTATCAGCACCCTACTAGAAAGCTACATAAACTCCTGGAAATTAATGGCCCGAATGCTCAGCTGTGCTCTCAGCATGATTATCTTCATTCTTAAACTTCTCTTCCACTAGCCAGACATTAATACCGCATCGAAGATCACCCGTCGGTCATCACTTCTATCATGACTATTCCAGGTTTCCAACACAGAGAGAAGCACCAGTGGTCCAAGCACGGGGCGGCGGCGGCCTGCTGAAGGCCACAATGGGTTCAGTCTTTTTGGGGGTCTGGCATTCCTGAGTCGCTTTTCCCTTGTATAAGTGTTGTCAAACTTGCCAAAATACCTGATTTATTGTGTTTTTGTCACTGCCAAGATTGTGAAGTTGTGCCGAGCCTGAAAAAGACAAGGAATACATGTATATTACCCCATGATCCTTTAATGCAGTTGATTTGCTTTTGTGTGCTCTTCGCGGGCAAAAACAGAGCCGGCTTGAGCATGTATGCTTGTTTGATGACGAGAATCGGCATCTCCAAGATGATCCTAGAAATCCTGCCATCCACACATACAGGAGAAAAAAAATAGGAAGAACTCCATAGCCTGCAGACGAAAGAACCGAATTATCCATGGAATGAGATTTGAGAAAGATAATGAAAAATCCTTGGTTTGGTTTGTCGACTCTGCTGCACAGTGCACAGGCATTTCCGGGCATGCCTATAATCCCAAATCTTCATCAGAATACACGAAAGCCAACAGACGAAACGTAATGTAACCTTCCAATGCACTCCAGGCAAATTTCTCTTGATTTCATAGGCATGAATGAAACGCTAAATGAAACTTCCATGGCAGCAAAATATGAAGGAAAGCCAACCTAGAACAAGGGAGCACAATTCACTGCCTTTGTATCAAGAATGGTTTTGATCAATTCAGTTTTATAGGAAGTGCCATAGTCGATGTCTATTGCAAGTGTGGAAGCATCAATGATGCAGAGAAGGCTTATAAAAATATCTCAAGAGCTAATTTGGTTTGCTCGGAATGGCCTGATGATTATGCTCAACACAGTTGTGACCGTGAAGTTATGAAGCTATTCCATGAAATGTCTCGAGGTGGATGATGACCTGATAAGATAACTTATCTAGCAGTACTTCGTTCATGCTGCCATGCAGGGTTGGTGGAAAAGGGGCAAACTTTTAGGCTCCATTCGTTTCGAGGAAAATAATTTCGGAAAAATGTTTTCCGGATTTTCCAGCGTTCGTTTCACGGAAAATAAATTCATTGAGGAAAATGTTTTCCATAAGAGGAAAAAAGTCTTCTAATGTTGCGGAAAATATTTTCCACTTTTGGAAAGTGAAAAACATTTTCCTCACTTAATCTCTCTTATCTCAGACTTCTACAAATCATCACTTCTTCCTCCCCTTTATTCTTCTTTTTTTTTTTTTTATTCGAATTATTTTTAATTTTCTTTTTTTTTTTAATTCCAATTATTTTTAATTTCTTTTTCTTTTCTTTGTTTCCCAACTTATTCTTTCATGGCTAGTTGTCAAACCAAGTGAACCCCAAGCTTGTTGATCTCAAACTCGAGCTTGACGCTCGCGCTCATCAATCTAGTGAGCATAAAATATTTTCTTTACCGAACACCGGAAAATATTTTCTGAAATATTTTCAGGTTTTAAATGAACACTAGAAAATATTGTTATTTTCCTGGAAAATGACTTTTGAGAAAATATTTTTTGAGAATAGCCAATTTTCCCAAAACAAACAGACCCTTAGACTCTATGCTTGAACTTCAGGGGTAGTTCTTAGTGCAGAGCATTATACCGACGTGATTGATGCGCTCGGACGGGTTGGCCTCGTTGAAGATGCAAAGAGGATGATCGATACCATGCCCACGAATCCTGATGCTCGGATTTGGCAGATTTTCCTTTCCGCCTGCCACCTCCATGGAGATGTTGACCTTGGGAACCTTGCAGGTAGGAAGCTTCTGGAGCTGCAACCCGAAAATGATTCTGCTTATGTTCTGCTATCAAATATAAATGCTGCAGCAGGGAACTGGAGTATTGCAAGGGAATTGAGGAGAGAGATGAAAGAAAAGATGTTGGTGAAGGAACCTGGTTCAAGCTGGAATCAGGTTAAAGGAACTCTAAACTTCTTTTTCGCCGGTGACCCGTCATAACCAGATAAAGAGAATATCTCAGCGCAGCCGCAAGAGTTATATGGATAAATGCTTTCATGGAGAGACTCTGAACCTTGTTGTGCCTCATCAGTGGAGCTATCCGTTGGCTTTTCAGTAAATTACCGATGAACTGCTACTTCTCGTGAAGTGAACATTGGAGCAGCGATACTTCTGGTTAACTGTAGAGTATTCGTCGAATATCGACCAATACAATTTGATTTTGGCAGGGAAGCTTCCGTCAGTTTTGTCCTACAAATTATTTGGCAAATAGCATCGGTTTCTTGCGTATTCAATCTTGAAATGCTAACGTAGGCGGGGAATTAAGCCTTTGAGGAGTCACATTGCTGTCATAGACTCCTAGTTTTGTACTCTATGTTGTCACGAAATCTACAGCCTGTGCCATTGAAGAATAACGGTTCTGGAGGAGAACCGCATTTTTGCCCCCTTGTTTTGTTGATCTTTGCGACTGTTTCATCTTCTTCACCTTATTCAACTTGCGATTTTGCATTCCTTTCAAGTTACTCATTACAGACGCATCTCATGAAGATTAGGAAAGATTTCGGAGAAAAACGGATTCTTGTTCTCTGTGTGTGTGCATATATATATATTTCATATGTCTTAAAAAAAAAAAAAAAAAAAAAAAAAAACATACACACACACACAAGAGAACCTTACTGTAGGCTAATCCTAACAATCCCTTTTAAATCGGGAAGTATAACAAGTAACAAATTAGTATAAAAAACTTCCTAATTTAGTTCTAATTTACAGCTCACGCCAATATTCCCCTCAAGTTGGTGCATCAATATCTTTGATGCCCAACTTGTCAAGTGTGCTGTAGAAGATCCTATCAATACAACATTTGTTAGTATATCCGCTAGTTGGTCATTAGAATTAACAAACGGAAATTGAACTATCTTGGTATCCGGATTCTATTTGATAAAATGTCGATCTACCTCAATATGTTTGGTATGATCTTGTTGAACTGGATTGTGAGAAATATCGATAACTACCTTATTGTCACAAAACAAATTCATCTCAGATTCAGGAGTGAAGCCAATTTCCAACATCAATCTCTTAAGCCAAAGAAGTTTTCAAAGTCCTTTTGCCATCCCCCTAAATTCAGCCTCTGTACTCAACAATGCCACTACTTTTTTTTTTGTTTCTTGCTTCTCCAAGTGACTAAATTCCCTCCCACAAAAATAAAGTATCTTGATGTTGATTTCCTGTTAGAAACACTCCTCACCCAATCTGTATTTGTAAAACCTTCAATTTCAAGATGACCATTCTTTGAAAAGGAAGTCCTTTCTCCGGAGTAGACTTCAAGTAGCAAAGGATTCGAATCACAACATCCATATGATCTTCATTAGGTGCATGCACAAATTGATTATCAATGCTCACAACATATGCAATATTTGGACAAGTATGAGACAAATAGATTAACTTATCCACTAACCTTTGATATCTCTCTTTATTGGTTGATACCTCATCTGGATATTTTCCAAGTCTGTGATTTCAACATTGGAGTATCACCTAGCTTACAATCTAGCATTCCCATGTCTGTTAGTAAATCTAGCACATACTTTCTTTGAGAAGGAAATATGACTTCTCTTGATCTAGCTACTTCAATTCTTAAGAAATACTTGGTCCCCCAAGATTCTTCATTTCAAACTCTTGCTGTCAATCTCTTTTGGAGTTTAGAAATCTTCTCCAAATCATCCCTTGTTATAATCATATTATCCACATAAATTATAAGAGTCGTTACCTTTCCTTGGCGTCGCCTCATGAATAGTGTATGATTTGAGTCACTTTGAGAGTAGCTATATCTTTTCATAGCTCAGCTAAAACGACCAAACCAAGCACGTGGTATTTGTTTTAATCTATACGGAGAATGTTGCAACTTACATACAACACTTGATTGTAAGGGAATATTGTACCTAGGTGGGATATCCATGTTGATTTCTTCTTCAAGGTCGTCATGAAAGAAGGCATTCTTGACATCAAACTGGTGTAGTGGCCAATCTAAGTTGGCTGCAAGAGACAATAAAACTCTAATGGTGTTAAGCTTTGCAATTGGTAGAAACTTTTCTTGATAATCTACGTCATATGTCTGTGTATATCTCTCTACTACAAGCCTTGCTTTGATCTCTTGATGAACCCATCCATCTTGTATTTGACAGATAAAACTCATTTACCCCCCTGGTTTTTTTTTTCCTTCAGGCCATCCCACAAGCCTCCAATTATTGTTTTTCTGTAATGCTTCCATTTCCACTTTAATTGCCTGAACCACTTTGGGTCTTCCAAGGCTTCTCGTACCCCATTAGGAACATGAACTGAAGATAAATTAGACACAATTGCCTTAATCTTCTTTCCTTCATATTTGGTGAGTATCTGTTTGAAGGCGGACCATGGTTATGCCTGACGGGTAACTTACATCCAACAGATATAATTGAATCATCAAGATTACAGGATGTGGTAGGAGAAATTACCTCAAAGATATTCTCAAGAGATGAGTTGCGTACTAGAGAGGGAGGAACTATTCTTACACATCCTGCTCCTATATGAGTTGGCCATCCTCCGTCAGGACCTATCCAACCTCCAGAACAACCTGCCCAACCTCTATTAGCATTGTCAAGACCTGCCCAACCTTCGGTACCATTGTCCCAAGCTCTGTCAACACTATCGGGGCTTGCCCAACCACCGACCCAACCTCCGTCATGATGATATCGCCACACTCCCACCAATTCTTCCTTTCTTTTTGTATCTCCCCTTGAAATGGAGAATTGGATACTAGAAAAAAAAAAAAAAAAAAGGAAGCTCTGACTCTACGAAGGTCACATCTATAATAACATAAGATTTTATGATAGAAAGATTATAGTAACGATAGCCCTTTTGATGCATACCATACACCACAAAAATATAATGCACCACAGAGATAAAGTTTAGTTCGTTGATTTTTATGAATATGTACAATAACAACACATCCAAAAACTCTGGGGGAAATCATCAAGATTGAAGGCAAAGAGGTATTTGATGACAAAGCCTATAGTGGAGTCTGAAATGCCAACGCCATTGAAGGCATCCTATTCATAAGGTGAACTGCTGTGACAACTACATTATCCCAAAAACTGTTCAGAACATGACCACTAATTAATAGTGCACGAGCTGTTTCTAGGATGTGTCTATTCTTTCGTTTAGCTACCGCATTCTATTGTGGTGTCTAGGTACAAGACATCTCATGAAGAAGACCATTTTGCTGCAAATTATATTTGAAGGTGCTGATTAACGTATTCTTCACCATTATTAGTACAGAGGGCTTGAACTTTAGCACCAAATTGCATCTGTATCATAGTATGAAAACCACAAAACACATTCGACACTTTATCTTTATGTTTCATCAAATATAACCAAGTCATTCGAGTGCAATCATCAACAAAGGTCACATTTATCTAATTCTCGAAATAGTAGTAATGGAAGGACCCCAAAATCCGAATGAATTAAAAAGGAAAAAGAAAAGAACTCCACTCTTATTTAGATTATTAGAAAAGGAGCGCAATGACTTTTAGCCAAATTACAAGTTTCACATTGAAAAGTTGAGTCTTGTAAATTAGAAAACAACTCTGGATGGATGCCCTAAACGGCAATGCCATAGTCAATTTTGTCTCTCCTTGCTATTGCAAGAATGCTGTGTATGGTTTACACTCCTGGAACTAAAAGTGCCCATCTAGTACAACTCCCCTCTCTTAATACCACACCTAATGATCTCCTTCATGAGAATATCTTGAAAATGGCAAAAATTTGGATACATTATAGCAGCACATTTGAGCTCTTCAGTGGCCTGGGGTAGTTGAGTTGTATCTTTCTATATTGGTGGGACATGCCATTGGATTTGGATGGTGAAAATCAATCTCCCTCCACAAGCCTCAAATACCATTGTAATAAGTTTGCTCCACACCCAATGATCTCCTTCATGAGAATATCTTGAAAATGGCAAAAAATTGGATACATTATAACAACACAATTGAGCTCTTCCGTGGCCTGGGGTAGTTGAATTGTATCATTCTATATCACCATTGGATTTGGACGGTGAAAATTAATCTCCCTCCACAAGCCTTGAAGACCATTGTAATAAGTTTCAATAAGTCCTCCAACCTGTCTTATTCTAGTCTCATGTCTCTTCAAATCATAAATTTGAGAAGTATTAGTCCCACAAAAAAAAGTAATAGCAACTGAATCCCACTCCATCTTTGCAGTTGGGAAATGGATGAAGTTGCCTATCAAGTCAAACCCATGGAATTAATTAATCATCCTTTCACTATTGAATCCTCGTTTTCCACTTTCTAAAGCTTGGGCTTGTCGATTGGGTTTGATGAAGGTCCCCATTGATATATCTCAATTTGTCTTTGCCAGAGATATACATCTCAACGACTTGGGACCAAAGGCCATAATTGGTGCCATCCAACTTGATGGTGATCTAGGTTGCAGAAGACTTATGGTGTGATGTCTAAATTTGGGTCTAATTCTGGATCAGAGTTTGCTGCATTATGTCGTTAAATCCTCAAGAATTGTTGTTGCAGAGGGACTCTCACCACACCCTTGTAGGGTCGCCAATTCAGTTTAGTCTGCCATGACTATTGCTAATGTACTAGGTCAATAACGCTGCTATAATGCCATGAAGAACATGAAAGATTTTGGAGAAAAACAGATTCTTTTTCCATATATTTTTTTAATATATCTTACAGCTACAAAAAAAAGGAAAAAACATTTATACACACACAAGAGAATCTTATTTTAGGCTAATCCTAAGAATCCCTTTAAATTGGGATGTATAATAGATAACAAGTTGGTATACAGAACTTCCTAATTTAGTTCTAATTTACAGCTCATGCCAACATCTCATGATTTGGCTAGGTTTGTTCGATAGCCATACCTATGATTTGGAGAAGATCTTTGCAAATTCTTCCTCACTTAAAAGAACAAAATTGTTCACACGAGTTTTTTCCTAGGTCGTTTAACTTGGGCAATCCTTTTGCAAAGTTTTTGTCTTGGTCAGCTGGAGTGTCTTTTTTTGTTTATTCTTTATGAAAATCAATCGTACAAGATCCACATGCATTACATTAGAGACAATCCATGCGAGCATTGACAACGGTGCATGTGATAAAAGTTATGTTTTTCTATTTCTTTGATTTTCTATTATTTGAAATAAGTTTAGGACAAAAATTCGTTTGGTAATACATTTTTTTTTTTTCTATTTCTAGAATATATTTCTATTCCTCAAATAGATTTGAAGCAAAAATCAAAAATTAAAATTTTTAACCTTTCTATTTCTGAAACAAAAGTGAGAAATGAAAATTTTTGTCGTCATTCACTCTCGTTATCACCAACCAGTAATTGCCGGACACCGATCGCCGCCTTCCTAAAAATAGAAATTTTATTCTGATATCAAACGAGTTTATATTTCATAGTCAGAAATTTCGAGTCGTTATCGGAAACTCGTTCAGGAAATAAATTGAGCTCAGAAATTGATTTCTGAAACATAAATATTGCCGTGCTCTAAAGGCTATTGTTTTTCTGACTCACGTTCATACGTCTCCTTGATGGCCGTAACTAACATCTACTTGTCGGTGCTGCGTGGACTCGCTCCTTCAACATTCACACTCCTTGATTTCACACCAGGAAAGGAACATGGCCGCATATGATCAAGCATGTGTAAGTAATAAAGCAAAGAGTGAGCTTCATTTTTTGCCCCCATTCAGTCCCTCATTCATTTCTCATATATTTCAAGCCATCCCTTTGTTTATAATCTCTCCCGATCGAGCAATCGTTCGACCCATCTCGGCCTAGAGACGAATGGCTCGCGGCATCACCTTCCTCGTTTCCCCTCGTCACACAAAGCATGCACAAACTCCACCTTCGGCAATGGTGGCACCGCCCTCGCCAATTCAGCTTTCGAGAGATTCCAATTTCGCTCGAAAGGAGATCGAGAAACGAGGCATCCATATTCACCATCGTCGCGAGCTAACCCTAGCGTTGACTTCGAGAAATGACATACCCTATACGCCGAGATCATACTCTCCAGGCGAGAGAGCTAAGCAATTGTATGAATGCATCAACGAGAAGAACCTGGAGGCGCTAGATGAGATCATCTCAGAAGATTGTTTCTTTGAAGACTTCTACTTCCCCACACCATTCGATGGAAAAAAGGTTTCGCGTGCACTAGCTAGCTAGCGGCAGGATCTGCTGCTCCACGTGTGCTCGCTTCAGTGCCTTGACAAATCAAGATCGTTGATCACGGCTTCATCTCCAGAAATCAATGACTGTGATTTATTGAGGCACCGAAGGCAGCAAGTGCCGTGCGCAGCAGAGGATCCGAATCCTGAATTGAATTGCTGTTCTTGTTCTTGAAGTGTTGCTCTTATTTAGTGCTCCCCTTTTTTGAGTGGCCTAAGGCAAAGTTAACACAGGAAATCTTGCACTTCTTTGAGCAACTCACTTCAAACATGGGCAAGAATGTTAGATTCAACCTCAAGAATGTTGGCGAAGACGAGAACTCGGCATGGGTGAATTGGCACCTAGGTACTCGTTCTGCCTCAGCTTCCTGCATTTACCTGCACAATTCTAAACCGTCTAACTTCAAAAGGTCTCCGATTTGTCGCTGCAGAATGGAGCGGAGATGAAATACCTTTCACAAGAGGCTGCAGCTTCTATGAATTTTCAAAAGATGAAGAGAGGCTGGTCATCAGGTGACAATTCTAATATCTTCAACGAAATCTCTAGCATACATGCACATGGAACAGTGATAGTTTGATAGATACCAGACTGCTGCGTGCAGGAAAGCTCAAGTGTTTGTCGAGTGGCCGATCAAACCAGGAGGCGCGGTGCTGGTAATTATACTGAAGCAAACTAAAAAACATTCTTCAATCTCAATTCCACACAACATCTCCCTACCCGACCATGTAAACATCCGCCTCCAATCATACTGATCAACTGTTTTACTTCCTCATCTGGAGAACAGATTCTATTGAAGACTATCACGTCATTGTTTGATGATTTTCCGGAAGTGTCTGACAGTGCGTAACATTCATTAAGCACCAAAATTCTTTGTACATAAAACTATCACAACAGATCATCACTCATGCGGCATGCGTCTCATGCAGGGTTCCTAAAGAGTCCTCGTGCAATCGTGCAATGGGCAATGCGTATCTACAACATGTTCCTGGCACCGTTTATCAACACCCTACTAGCAAACTACATAAACTCCTGGAAATTTACAGCCCCAATGCTCGGCTATGCACTCCAAGTGATTATCTCCGTTCTTAAAATTTTCTTCAAGTAACCAGGCATACAATACCGGATCGAAGATCGCCCACCCGTCAGTCATCATTTCCATCGCGGCTATTCCACGTTTCAAACAGGGAGAGAAGCACCAGTGGTCCGAGCACGGGCGGCATCGGTGGCGGCCTGCTGAAGGCCACAATGGGTTCAGTCTTTTCACGGGGATCCGGCATTCCCGAGTCGCTCTTCCCTTGTTTCAGCGGCGTCGAACTTGTCAAAATACCTGATTTACCGAATCATTGTTATTGCCAAGATTGTGTGAAGTCGTATCAAGAAGAAAAATAATAAACAAGGAATTCAAGTGTATTACCCCATGATCCTTTAATGCAGTTGATTTGCTTAAGCGCGCTCTTCGCTGGCGAAAGCAGAGCCGGTCCGCGCATGTACGCTTAGTTCGATGACGACGACGACGAGAATCCGCGTCTCAAAAACGATCTAGCAATCCTACCACGCGCACATACAGAAGAACCGAATCATTCACGAAACGAGAATCGAGAAACGATAAATGAAGAAAAATCCTTGCTTTGGCTAGTCGACTCCATTGCACGGTGCGCGAGCTTTTCCCGGCCATGCCTATGAACCCTGAATCTTCATCAAAACCTAACGTTCCGATGCGTTCCAGGAGAATCTCTCTCGATTTCAAGAGCACGAATGAAGCGCGCGATGAAAATTTTTCCATGGCGGGCGAAAAAACGAAGGATAGCCGATCGATCGGCTATGTCAAGCGGAGCTCCGTGAAAATCGTGCGTACCTGATTCGGGTCGTCGGGCGTTGATCAGCGGCGGAGGGAGCGAGAGGACGACGGCGCGAGCTTTCAGTTTCCCGGTCGATGGGAGAGGAGGAAGGAAGGAGAAGGTTCGAGAGAGTTTTTATATTCGATTGTCCGACACGTGGCGCTCCGAGGACCCGGCACGTTTAAGGTGCGTCTCGGTTTCGCCCTCGGGTGAAAAAAAAGAAAAAAGAACAAGAAAAAGTGTGGTAATGCTTAGGCAATTATTTATTTGGGCATTTCTCTCCTTTCATACCAAAGATAAAAATAAAAATAAATGTTACTTTGCTCGATGAAAACTTACCATTAGCATATAAAAATTATTAATTACAAATGGTAGGCACTTTTTCTATTGGAAAAATTATCAATATAGATGAAAAGATCATTTATTTTAATTCCAACATGTTTGAAATGTAATGGAGTTATTTTTAGAAACGTGAATAGTTTTAGCCATGAAACCATCAAGAGTGGATTAGATATTTTTTTTATTGCACTTTATGTAATTATCATTTCTTCATGTAATTTCTTTCTGAGCCGAGGCTCCCTTGAACTAATTCCAAAATTTTCTCCTCTTCATTTTCTTTCCTGTTCCAAATAAGGTATAATAGGTGCACTTTAATGTGATTAAAGGAGTGAAATTCGCATGTATATCCTTTCACATGAAATATATTGGTAATTTGCCACGTACTATTTCCAGCATTTGAATTCTGATGAGGATAAACTCGAGACTTGATTTGAGGTTTCTTCGAAACCTTTTATCAATTGACTGAAATAAAACCTCAATCCCTCAAATGACCAACGGCCAAAATCTTAAGTCATATTTCCCGCTCATAGTATTCCTGGTACGTTGTCTGTAGGACGAACTTGAATAGCCATACGGCGATCGGGGACGGGAAACGGGCCGTGTCACCCCAGGTAAGGCCCAATACTCTGGGGCCCAAGTTTGACTTCGGGGCACTCAAAATAGTCATTAGATAGGCTGCGATTTTATAGAAAGATGGGATCACCACTGTTCGCCCTACGGTGAAAGCTTATGTTCCAATTTATTCAATACAAAAAGAACTGCAATAAAGTGGAAGTGTTAACTGTGGTCGGTCCTCTCAATATTTTTGTGAATTTATCCTCTTATTTATATCATCTCTAAAAACATTCGCAAAATTCAATCCACCGATTACATATAATACAAGAATTATGATCAATCACGTCGACGAGGATCCTGTACGTTAGCTATGAGGGGATGCGGCCCCTTTGCACGGGTTAGAAAGAAAACCCTCTGGTGACAGAGCACATGAGACACGAGAGAGACTTAGGATTGCACGTGCAAGTTATCTATCTTTTGACTCCTCATTAATCATACTGTTAAGCTATCCCATGGGGCTTCTTCCTTTTCTTTCAAGACAGATAACTGAAATTGCAATATACTCTTGGGGTGCGTTTGATAACTTTTTTGTTAAAAAATTATTAGAGAAAAGAAATAGAAAAAATTATTTATATTCCGGAGAATAATTTTTTAATAAGAAAAATGTGTTTGATAAGCACAAAATTTCTGCCAGAATAGAAAAAAAAAACAGAAACACGTTTTGTAAACTTGTATAATATTTTTTTTTTTTTCATTTTTTAATATTTTTTAATATTTTTTTTCTTTTCTCTTTGATTGCGGCGCCGGTTGGGCGATGTCCGGCACGCTTTCCGAAGGAAGCCCGGCCTTGGGGCCGAGATCGCCGGCAGTGTGAGTCTTGGCCTTGCCCAGGCGGCACGAGGTTGGCCTCGCCCTGGCCTAGTGAGGCTTGGCCTCGCGCCGACTGGGGAGGCTAAGCCTTGTGGTGGTCGCGCGAGGCTTGGCCTTGCCTGGGCTGGGCGAGGCCGAGCCTCACCGGTGGCTGGGCGAGCTCGGCCTCGCTAGATTTGGGCGAGCTCGAACTCGCCTAGCTAACTCCGGCCGAGGTTGGGCCGGCAACGAAAAAAAAAGAAAAAAAAAAGAAAAAAAAGAAGAAAAAAAGAAATTTGTTTTGTGTTTTTATTCTTTTCTTTCTGCAAAAAGTGTTCCTAGGAACAAGGAAATATATTTTTATTTTTTCCGGGAACAAAAGCGTAGACAAACGCGTTTTTGTTCTTTTTTTGTTTCTCAGAACAAAAGAACAGAAACTGTGCTCTGGGGAACAAAAAAAGAACACAAACAAACATGCTCTTAATGGTTTCATGACTAACTATTCACTTCTCTATAAACAACTTAACGTCTCGTGTGTTTCGATCTATACAATGATTTTCCATATAAGATTCCTAACTTGTCAAACATGCAAAGTCACTCGCCGGATCCAATTAAATGCAAAAACAGGGCCAGCCAAAAAACAAAATGATAATGACAATCACACCAAGTCATCTTCTACATCAACTATTGTTTCAGAGATAATATTCACTTCCTCCAAGAGGAAAACCTCGTTGAGCTGTTGGCTCCTTCGTTTATTAGGGAGATGGCTTGGAGCACCCTGGGCTTGTCTTCCAGATACCGATCGAACGAAGCCTGCACACAGCCAACACAAAGTTGCCCAAAAAGCAACACCCAAATAGCCCCAGAAAGAAGAGAGAGAGACAGATAGACCTCAGGAGATTCGTAAAGCGGAATGTCAGGCGATCCTGCACGTGTAAGTGGAAGCCTCCTTCCCCGCCGTCGTCTCCGGTGGCTCGCGACTAGAGCTGACAAAATGGATCATAAACCCATATTATGACCCATTTTTAATTAAAGATCATATATGGGTCAAATAAAAGTTAAATAGAATCGAAAAGAGAGTGAAAGTTAAATATAAGTTAGAAATGATAGACAAAATAAAACACAAAAAGAATATTTATAAAAATTGAAATTATAATTATTTTTCATAATTTAATTATTTAATTATTTTTTTTCTTTCTTTTTCTTCCTTTAGGCGACGGCTGGCCGCCAGCCGTCGTTGTGGCTGGCGACCGGCAGAAGAAGAAGAAAAAAAGAGAAAAGAGAAAAATAAAAAATAATTATTAAAAATAAAAAAATATTTTTAAAATAAAAATAATTAAAAATAAATTTTAAAAATTAAAAATTCGATTTTTTAAAAATATCTTAAAAATAATTATAAAAATTTCCATTAAATTTGTATTGCTAAAAATTGTTAAAAAATTTGTATCGCATAAAAATGTTTTAACAATACTTTTTTTTTATATAAAAAATCATAAAAATGAGTTTTTTTAGGTTTAGTTAAATTTTTTCATGTTACAGTTTTTAGTTATTCAATGGTATGTTCACTTCAAATAAGAGAAACATGTGCATAGTCTAATTTTTTTATAAATATTTCAATTTATAGGTTCTTTTTTAACTTTTTTTATTTTATTTACTATTTTTAATTTAATTTGAAGTTTTAATCTAATTAGCATATAATAGAAGTGGGTTTTCCTAGAATATTAATAGGTTTTACAAATACGGGTTGGGTCGGGTATGAGTCGTATAGGTTGGATTGAGTATGGGTCACTGGATTTACATTACAAGAATATGAGTCAAATATGGGTTGATCTATTTTCGATCTGACTCATACCCGACCCAACTCACCCATTTGCCACCTCTACTCGCGATGTGGCAAAGTAGGAATTGGTGAGAGAAGCAAGAGGATGGAGAGTGGAAGAAGACTGAGAGGGCAAGAGTCGACAATGTCATCGAACGGAGCAGTGGCGGCGTCGGCGGTGATGTAGTGACAAGTGACAACGGTGTCGAGGGTGGCGAGAAGCGTTAGGATTTTTGCAGCATCGTAGAGAGGAGAAAATGTCGAGGAGAGAAACCTAAAGAATGAAGATTGAAGAAATCGCGTTTAGGTTTAGGAATCCCAATCCGATTACGGTTCCGATTTCATAAAAAGAAAAATTGGAAACTGAACCTCTCGCTTTAGAATCAGGAACCGAACTGACCCCTTAAAACCGTGTGCTTACACCTACAAATAATTACCTAGCATCAGCCAAACTTTTCTCTTTTACCCGAGTACAAAACCGGACACCACACCTCAAACGGGCCGGGTCTCCCGAGCGCCACGTGGCGGAGAATCGAATGTAAAAACTCTCCCGGACCTTCTTCTTCCTTCCTTCTTTCTCTCCCATCAACCGGGAAACTGAAAGCTCGCGCCGTCGTCCTCTCGCTCCCTCCGCCGCAGCCGCCGCCGCCGATCAACGCCAACCCGAATCAGGTACGCACGATTCGTACGGAGCTCGGCTTGAGATCGCCGATCGAACGGCTTACCTTCGTTTTTCACGTGTCATGGAAAAAGTTCCATCGAGCGTTTCATTCGTGCTCGTGAAATCGAGAGAGATTCTCCTGGAAAGCATCGGAACGTTACGTTTGGATGAAGATTTAGGGCTTATGGGCGTGGCCGGGAAAAGCTCGCGCACCGTTGGACGGAGTCGACCAGCCAAAGCAAGGATTGTTCATTATCATTTCTCGATTGTCGTTCCGTGAATGATTCGGTTCTTTTGTCGGTTGGCTATGTAGTTGTTCCTATGATTTTTCTACTGTATGTGTGCACGGCAGGATTGCTAGTATCGTTTTGGAGACGCCGATCCTCGTCGTCGTCATCATCGAACGAGCGTACATGCACGGACCGGCTCTGCTTTCACCGGCGAAGAGCACGCTAAAGCAAATCAATTGCATTAAAGGATCATGGGGTAATACATGGATTCCTTGTTTCCTTTTTTCCCTTGGTATGACTTCGCAATCTTGGCAATAACAATAATTCGATAAATCAGGTATCTTGACAAGTTCGACGCCGCTGAAACAAGGGAAGAGCGACTCGGAAATCCCGGATCCCCACGAAAAGACTGAACCTATTGTGGCCTTCAGCAGGCTGCCGCCGATGCCGCCCGTGCTCGGACCGCTGGTGCTTCTCTCCCTGTTTGAAACATGGAATAGCTGTGATGGAAATGATGACTGACGGGTGGGCGATCTTCGATGCGGCATTGATGTCTGGTTATTTAAAGAAAAGTTTGAGAATGAAGATAATCATGCCATGTGCATAGCCGAGCCTTTGGGCCATGAATTTCCAGGAGTTTATGTTGCTTGCTGGTAGGGTGCTGATAAATGGTGCCAGGAACATGTTGTGCATACGCATTGCCCATTGCACGATTGCACCAGGACTCTTTAGGAACCCTGCATGAGAGGCATGCTGCATGAGTGATCCGTCCTGATAGTTTTATGTACAAATAATTTTGGTGCTTAATGAATGTTACGCACTTTCAGTCGCTGTTGGAAAATCATCAAATGACGACGTGATTGTCTTCAACAGAGTCTGTTCTCCGGATGAGGAAATAAAACAGTTAATCAGTACTTTTGGAGGTGGATGTTAGATGTTCGGGTAGAGAGATATTGTGTGGAATTGAGATTGAAGAATGTTTCTTAGTTTGCTTCAGTATAATTACCAGCACTGCACCTCCTGGTTTGATTGGCGACTCGACAAAGACTTGAGCTTTCCTGCACGCAACAGTCCGGTATCTATCATATCGTCACTGTTCCATATGCATTTATGCAAGAGATTTTGTTGAAGATGTATAATTGTCACCTGATGACCAGCCTCTCTCCGTCTTTGAGCATTCATAGAAGCTGCAGCCTCTTGTAAAAGGTATCTCCTTTCCTTTCCATTCTGCAGCGACAAATCGGAGACCTCTTGAAGTTAGACAGTTTAGAATTGTGCAGGTAAATGTGGGAAGCCGAGGCAGAATGGGTACCTAGGTGCCAATTCACCCATGCCGAGTCCTCATCTTCGCCAACATTCTTGAGGTTGAATCTAACATTCTTGCCCATGCTTGAAGTGAGTTGCGCAAAGAAGAGCAAGATTTCCTGTGTTAACTTTGCCTTAGGTGTCTCGAAAAAAGGAGCACTAAACAAGAACAACAATTCAAGACTTAGATCCTTTACCCCGCACGGCGCTTACTGCCTTCAATGCTTCGATAAATCACAATCGTCGACTTTTGGAGGTGAAGCCGTAGTCAACGATCTCGATTTGTCGATGCACTGAAGGGAGCACGTGTGGAGTTGCGGATCCTGCCGCTAGCTAGCTAGTACATACGAAACCTTTTTTCCATTGAATGGTGTGGGGAAGGAGAGGTCTTCAAAGCAACAGTCTTCTGAGATGATCTCATCTAGCGCCTCCAGGTTCTTCTCGTTGACGCATTCATACAATTGCTTTGCTCTCTCGCCCGGAGAGTATGATCTCAGCGTCTGGTGAACGTCATTTCTCGAAGTCAATGCTAGGGTGACCTCGCGACGGTGATGAATTTGGATGCCTCGTGTCTCGATCTCCTTTCGAGCAAATCGGAATCTCTCGAAAGTTGAATTGGCGAGAGTGGTGCGACCATCGCCGAGGGTGGCGTTTGTGCATGCTCTGCACGACGAGGGAAGAAAAGAGAAGGTGACGGCGTGAGCCATTCGCCTCTAGGCCAGGACAGGTCGAACGATTGCTCGGCCGGGAGAGATTATAAACGAAGCGATGGCTTGAACTATATTAGAAACGAATGAGGGACTGTGGGTTAAAGAATAAAGCTTAACTCTTGCTTTGAACTTCCACATGCTTGATCATGTGCGGCCATGTTCCTTCCCCGGAGTGAAATCGAGGAATCTGAATATTAAAGGATCGAGTCCACGCAGAACCGACAAGAAGATGTTAGTTATGGCCATCCAGGAGACGTGCGAACGTATGACAGAAAAACATGGCCTTTTAGTCAATGCGTGCACCGCATCTAATATGATGCTAGTTGATCTTGTCAACTAATTTTCATATAGAATAAACCAGAAAGGGACACCTGAGCTAACCAAGACAAAAACTTTACAAAAAGACTGCCCGGCGACTCCAAGGAAATTATTCAAAAATCATAAATCTATTCCATTTTTATTAATTCAATTTTATTAATTCACTTTTTATCAATTCAGTTTACCTAATCAATTTTGGCACGTTGCACTTTTATAATAATATTTTTATTATTTTTATGATTTTTTTTTATTAATTTTTTGGCTTTTGGGATCTGGCTGGCCGGCTCGGCTCTCGCCGTTTCTGGGCGAGAATGTGTATGGGAACTTGTTCGAGGTCTGGGCCAAGTACGTCTCTCCCATTCGTCCCATTGGTCGAGGGGCTTTCGGTCTTGTCTGGCGAGTGTTTGCTCCATGGTTTTTTTACAGTTAGTCTCGGTCGGTTTGGGTTTTTGGGTTGCTTCGAAGAGAAGCCGAGAAAAACGTTTCAGGCAAAGTTTTTTGTTGTTGTTTTGTGGGTGAGATAGCGAATAGAATGCGAAAGGTGCGTTCTTGGTGTTGAGGCTTGCAATACAGATGAACTTGCGAAACTGATGCAGTCGGTCACCGAAAAAGCGGAAACAGAGCGAATAGAATGCGAAAGGTGTGTTCTTGGGGTAGAGGTTGTAACACAGATGAAGTTCTCTTTAAATTATCTTGAACTTGGGGAACTGATGCTGTCGGTCGCTGTAAAAGCGGTAACGGATGGAGGAGAGAGGCATTAATTGAACAGTAATGTTAGCAGCAGCTCTGCATTTGTGTGTGTTTCTGTGGATTTTTTTGGGGGGTATCTTCAAAGGAAAGATCATTTCATGGAGAAAACAAGCTAATCAAAATGTTGAGGTGATTACTCGCTGTGAGGACAAAGCAACTTCAGAATGGTTTTCTTCTTTACTTCAATACTTTGTCAAATTCAAAATTATGGGGTCGAGAAGCATAGATCACGTCCTGATCATAACTGGAATAAGTTCATCAGATCAACGCCTTGTTTACAGAAGATTATTTACCTCTTTCCCCAAATCAAATCAATGACCTTTTGCGTGTTTTATGGAGAGTAAGAACTGTCTACGAATTAACCCAATAAATACCCTGTTTAGCTTTATGCTTATGTATTGCAGAAAAAAAAGAAAAAAAGGAACTTTCGTTCATATGATATGGTCTCAACTCCATTCGTTCGGTGCGTAATCCTTTCTCGGAGTCGGTTGTTGCTTTTAATCATTTTATGCTCACAGTGACAAACAATCCACCTTAGAGGAACATTTGATGCTCTGCTGGTTCTAGAAAAAAAGATGAGAACTGCCAGTTGTCTATTGACTTAGTTGAATGATGTTTTTCCTTTTTTCTGGCTGAAGAGCGTATAGTCATTTACTGTTTTAACAACTTTCAGTGCTGCTGTAAACTCGCAGACCAGAGAGGAGGTCACCATCAAGAAGATTGGCAATGCATTCGATAACCGGATAGATGCCAAAAGGACACTGAGAGAAATCATGCTTCTCCATCACATGGATCATGAGAATGTGAGTTTGACACTTGCATATTGAAGATTGGCAATGCATATTTGATGAAGTAATTCTTTTTCCTTTGTCATCTGAGGCAAATTGAATTTTATCTGGATCGTCCACGTATAGGATTCATGAAAACTTCTAAGTAGAGGATTGATAGAATTATATGTATTCTATAGGAGAATGTTCCTCAACAAATCTAGATAGTGCATTAACTCCACAAATCTGGATGGAGAATAAATTTTGGGCGGACAACTACTAGTCCTGATTTTTTTTTTTTTTTTTTTTTTGCGATTAAAAAGAGTTTACAATCGCTATTTAGTCCCAAATAATCGACACCAAATCATGAGGACTTATCATTGGCTCAACTTCCGACTTTAACTAAGCTATGCAAGAAATGGATGACGGATTTCGAGGGTTGACAATAGAAATGCAATTTCGCAGCTCTCTGTTTGTCCTCCGTGAGTTGCTCCGGCTAAATTGTTGTAGTTCTAATACTTTCAAAAATCAATGCAGTACTTCCTGTATCAGTTGTTGCGAGGACTGAAGTATGTACACTGCCAATGTATTGCATCGTGATCTCAAGCCTAGCAATTTGCTTCTAAATGCGAATTGCGACCTGAGAAAAGGGGATTTTGGTTTAGCAAGGACAACGTCTGAGACAGATTTTCATGACTGAGTATGTCGTCACACGATGGTACTGAGCACCCAAGTTGCTCCTCAATTGCTGATAGTACACAGCTGCAATCGACATATGGTCTGTTGGTTGCATACTAGGAGAAATTGCGAGCAGAAAGCCTCTGTTCCCTTGTAAAGACTATGTTTGTCGGCTGAGGCTAATCACAGAGGTAAGGACGTAGGGACATTAGATTGTAACAGCTTTCTGAAACACTCATTTGTCTAATCTGTGATAGAGAACACCAACCTTTTCCTCCAATGCACCTCCTTCTGCATTTCTTGAATTTTTCATTTTGTTGCTGATTTTATTAGTCCAGAATGAAAGAATATGAGCAAATGTACGATGAGTGACTCACCTTCATTACAAACTGCATCCTTCGGGATAAGTACACTAGTGCCATAAGTTGTGTACGGCGCTCACTTTGGTGCCAAAAGTTTCCGTCGGATCACTTAAGTGCCAAAAAATTTGAAAAACGCTCACTTTGGTGCCAACGCCGATCTGAACCGCCAGAAATCTGACGTGGCATTTTTTTATTAATTTTTTAGGCCGACGTGGCTTGCCGGAGAGCACAATCAGCATCTAAACCACAAAAACGACGTCGTTTGGCTTCTTTCCCCCAAATCGAAACCCTAAATCCCCAAATTGAAAGAGAGAGAGAGAGAGAGAGAGAGAGAGAGAGAGAGAGAGAGAGAGAGAGAGGAGGCACGCCGTCTTCTTCCTTGAAGAGCGACACTAGCAGCGAATGGCACCAGCAACAACACCATCAGTGCACCAGTAGCAGCACCAACAACGGCACTAGCGGCGGCGGTGACGGCGCACCGTTGCGGCACCTTCAACCCCTCTTCTTCCTCCTCCTCCTCTGCCTCGCCTCCTATTCTTTCTGCCACTTTTTGTTTGAGCAACGATCTCGTTCCCTCCTCGCTCACCTGGTCGAGCATCTACAATGGTGGCCGAGCGACGGTGGCCGAGCGTTGGCGGCGAACAATGGTGGCCGAGCGGCGAGGAAGAAACCCTAACCCTAATTTCAACCCATGTACGAGCTAAACAGCGTCATTTTTGCGAGGGTGTCCACGTATAAGAGTAAAACGACGTCGTTTCTTGAAGAGGATGGAAAACGATGTCGTTTAAAAGCTGAGCAACTTTTTTTTTTAAATAAAAATGCCACATAATCATTTTGGCCGGAATTTCTCGCCGATGGCACCAAGTGATCGTTTTTACTCCAATTTGGCACTTAAGTGATCCGGCTGAAACTTTTGGCACCAAAGTGAGCGCCATACACAACTTATGGCACCATTAATGTACTTATCCCGCATCCCTTTCATTACAAACTGCATCCCTTATATCGATGATTTTGGTCATACCATTATATTGACATTGATAATCTGAAATTTGCCCCCTTTCTCATCTGAACTTGATAGGCTCTCCTGATGATGCCAGCCTCAGATTTCTCCGAAGTGATGACGTCAGCCTCGGTTTTCTCCAATGCCAGGAGATATGTCAGGCAGCTTCCACAGTTCTATATGAGTTTCCCAAACATGTCTGCCGGGGCCATTGAGGGCTGTTTGTTAAAATGTGTTTCTATTTCAAAGAATACAAATTTTTGGTTTTTGTTCCTTGGAATAAAAAAGAAACAGAAACGCATTTGTTTACATTTTTTTTTCAAAATTATTTTTTGTTCCTAGAAACACATCTAGAACGGAAATAAGAAAAAAAAAAAGTTGTTTCTTGTTTCTGAAACAAAATTTAGGAACACTTTTTCTCTCTCTTCCATTTTCTTCTCTCTTTTTTTCTTCTTCTTTTTTCTTTCTTTTTTCTTTGGCCGGTCGCCGGCCTCGGCCATGGCCGGCGACCGGCCGTCGAGGGCCGACGACCTCGCCGGAGCGTCGCCGGCCCCTGGCAAGGCCGACCTTGTGCCGAGCTGGGCGAGCTTGATCTCGCCCAGTGGCCGGCGAGGCCGAGCTCACCCGGTGGCGGCGAGGCCAAGGGCCACCGTCGGTCGGCGTCGCTGGGCGAGTGGCAGCGGCGACGCCGAGCCTCGCCGGCCGTACGAGGCCCGGCCCTCGTTGGCCGGTCGTCGACCATGGGCGAGGCGGCGACCGGCCAAAAAAAGAAAAAAAAGGAAAAAGGAAAAAGAAAAAGAAAAATAAGAAAATAAAGAAAATAAGAAAGAAAATAGAAAAAAATTAAAAAATTAAAAAATTAAAAGAAATAAAAAAATTATACAAATTTACTAAACGTGTTTATATTCTTTTTATATTTTGGAACAGATTTACCAAATGCGTTTTTATTCAAAAATTGTTCCGCGAAGCAGAAATATTTTTTATTTTTGTTTAGGAAACGATTTTTAAACGAAATGTTATCAAATGCACCATGACTTGCTAGAGAAAATGCTCATGTTTGATCCCAACAAGCGCATAACTGTATGAAGAGCCAGAAATTCCCCGGCAAGCTGAGTTTTCTTCCATCCCCTCCCTTGGTTTACTAGATCCCCTACACGATAATAAGTTTAATACTCTGCTTGGGTGTCTGTTTGCAGTTGATGAGGCGCTTTCCCACCCTTACCTATCATCCCTCCACGACATTAATGACAAGCCGGTCTGCCCCAGCCCTTCATCTTCGATTTTGAGCATCGGTCGTGCACTGAAGAGCACATCAAAGAGCTCATCTGAAGAGAATCCGTGAAGTTCAAGCCCGACCCCAACTGATTTCGAACAATCGGACGCAGCTCCACATGCCATCAGGATAATGTCGTGGAAACAAGTCCTCCCACGATCCAATTGGCCCGTCATGCGTTTACTGGAGCAAGTGGGAGAGGTGTTAAGAGTTTGTCTGTGTTTATTTATGGGAATTGAATCAAAACTTCTGTATAAGGGGCTTGGATATGAACTGTCGTTCTGGAGGGAAATTCCAATTCTCTAGAAATAAGTGAGATATAAAAGAGATATGTTAGAGCAGGCTACCTTAATCCTTATGTGAGCTAGCTTAACTTGGCATTGAAGTAAAAATGAGTACATCTCATTTGTTATGGATTTGGATTTCAGCTGATTAGTGGGAATATGCAGTTGCATATGTTGTGGTTTGTAATATAGTTGGCCTTTTCCACACTGATATGAAGGTTAGCCTCATGTCAAAACCCAAAAAGACAACAAAAGAGGATGGTATTCTGTATTTTTTTTTCCTTCTTCTAGAATTTTTGTTACTAAGGGCCTGTTTGTTTGTGTTCTTTTTTTTTTCCCCAGAAACACGTTTATTTATGCTTTTGTTCTCAGGAACAGAAACAAGAAATAAGAAAAACTTGTTATTATTCTCGAGAACACTTTTTGAAGAAACAAAAGAACAAAAACACAAAACTTATTTCTTTTTTTTTTCTCCTTTTTCTTCTTCTTTTTTCTTTGGCCAGTCGCCGGCTTCGACCATAACCGACGACTGGCCGTCGAGGACTGGTGACCTCGCCGGAGCGTCGCTAAGCTAAGGATGGGCAGGTTGGCCTCACTAGATCTGGGCGAGGTCTAGCCTCGCCAGGCTAGGGTGAGGCCAACCTTGTGCTGCTTGGGTGAGGCCGAGCCTCACCGGTGGCCTGGCGAGGCTCGCTTGGCCAGTGGCGATCTCGCTTGGCCAGCGGTGATCTCGCCAGGCCATTGGCGAGGCTCGCCGGGGCTAGGTTGGCCTTCGGCGATCTCGCCAGGCCACCAGTGAGGCTCATCGGGGCCAGGCTGGCCTCCGGCTAGCTTGCTAGATGTTGCCCAACTAGTCGCCAGCCATAGTGGTGGCGGCGACCACCAAAGAGAAAAAGAAAAAGAAAATAAATAAAATAAATAAAATAAACAATATTAAAAAATTAAAAGAAACAAAAAAATTATATAAATTTACCAAACGTGTTTCATTCTTTTTCTATTCTAGGAACAAAAATTTTGTGCGAGTTACCAAACGCGTTCGTTTGTTCAAAAATTGTTCCCAAACGAGAAATAGAGTTCCTTGGAACAATTTTTAAATAGAAACGTTACTAAATACACCCTAAGAGTGAATTCAGTATTTTTATTGCACTTCTATGTAATTATGTTTTTTCATATAATTTCTTTTTTATCCGAAGCTCCCATTGAAATAATTCAAAAATTTTCTTCCCTGCATTTTCTTTCCCATTCCTAATAAGTTCTAACAAGTGCGCTTTCATGTGATTAAAGGAGTAAAGCTTGCATGTCAAGGTGAACAACCTGAACTTTAGCCATTCTTAATACGACTTTACATGTATATTCTTTCGTGGGGAATATATTGTTTTTTTGCCATGTGCAATTTCCAGCCCTTGAATTTTTTTTTATGACAATAAACTAGAGACCTGATTTGAGCTTTCTTCGAAACCTTTTAGTAATTGACCAAAATAAAACCTCAATAACTCAATTGACCAACGACCAAAATCTAAATCATGTATTTGGACTCATTGCATTCTTGATATGGTTTCTTGTCTATATTGAATAGTCTTAAGGAAACGGGCCGTGCCCACCCAAGCATGGCCCAGCTCTCTTGGGCCCATAGCTGGTTTCGGGGCATCTTAAGACAGGATATAATATTACACCCGGAGGGAAAATCATCATTGTTCGCCCTCACTTAAGTAGTAAGTGAACGAAATACTATTAAAGGTACATGATCGTGACTAGAAAAGAGTATGCTTTTTAGGGCTGCTCGTCGGGTTTGCCTTTCGTCTTTACATAATGCCTTTTGAAGTGAAAGTTTATGTTCAATTTAGTACAATATCAACAAACATTACACCAGAGTTGAAGTGTTAGCAGTGGTCAGTCATCCCAAATCTTTCCGTAAGTTTATCTTCTTATTCATATCATCTTAAAAAGATTTTCGAAATTCAATCCACTGACTACATATAATGACTATAGTTAATTGCATCGACGGGGATCTCCAAGTTAGGTATCAAGGGACGCGGCCCCTTTGCACAGGGAAGAAAAACCCTCTGGTGACAGAGCACATGGGACAGGACTTATGGATTGCATGTGCAAGTTATCTGTCTTTTGACTTCTCACTATACATCCTGTTAAACCAACTCATGGGGCTTCTTCCTTGTTCTTTCATGACAGAACTGTACTTGCAGTATGCTCTTGGCAATCGAAAGCAATACAACTTTTAGAAGTAGACAAACGATACAGATTGCCATTCTCTTTTGTTGTCCTTTTGGTTTTTGACATGAGGCTAATCTTCATATCAGTGTGGGAAAAGGGACGAATGGGAGGGACGGACTCGGCCGGGACCTCGAACAAGTTCCCGTACACCCTGTACTGCACGTGGCGACCAGGATGCGTGTGGACCCCTTTAATCTTCGCGCCCTCCCCCGACGCAGAGCGCGACTCCTTCGTGCAGGCCATCATCCTCCCTCGTCCTCAGCAGCTACCCTCTTAGATTCCGAGATCTATTTGAACAGTCAACGAACGAGCACGGCCTAAAAGATTGATGGGTCCTCTCCCTCTCCCTCTCCCTTTCTCGCTGTCTCTGTCTCTCTCTCCCCTTCTGTCCGCGTTAATTGAATGCTATCGGGCTTTCTCGAAACGGGTCGTGACGAAGGCGAAGAGATTTTGGTGGGGACACGGAGGTTCCTTGACCTTGAAACTGGTAACAGTGAAGCGAAGGCGACTTTTTCTCGTCAGCTCAACACGATAAGCTTTGGGAGAAAGTAACTGAAGTTTCGCAAGGGGAGTTGAAGAAAAGGGAGGGAGGAAGGGGGTTGATGGAAGGAGTCGAGGGGCAGGACGTCGCCTTTACCGGCCGATCTTACCGGTGCAGGTTGAACGAGGACCAAAATGGGCCTCCCCCACCCCCCTTTTTTTTTAAATTTTTAAATTTTTTTAAATTTTCTTATTTTTTTTTAAAATTTTTAAAATTTTTTAAAATTAAAATTTTTAAATTTTCTTATTTTATAATTTTTTTAATTTTTTAAAATTAAAATTTTTAAAATTTTCTTATTTTTTAAAATTTTTTTAAATTTTTTAAATTTTTTAAAATTTTTAAAATTTTTAAAATTTTTAAAATTTTTTAAATTTTTAAATTTTTTAAATTTTTTAAATTTTTTAAATTTTTAAATTTTCTAATTTTTTTTTAATTTTTTTTTAATTTTTTTAATTTTTTAATTTTTTCTAAAATTTTCTAAATTTTTTTAATTTTTTAAAATTTTCTTTTTTTTTTAATTTTTTAAAATTAAAATTTTTAAATTTAACTTTTTTTAAAATTTTTAAATTTTTTTTTAATTTTTATGAATCTCGCCATTAGAAAATCCGAAGAAATGAAGCGTTTGACCTTTCTCGCGGTCCTTCTCCATGCGCTTGAATCCCCACCAGTTACGGCTGCACAAACAGCCATATTTCAGGATGGATACTACTATTAATCTCGAACCGATACACTTATGACATATCTATTCTAAGTTAATTTTTCGTATCGCATGAAATCTCAAATTCGATGTGCCTATGACAAGAACTGATTTTTGTTTCACCGAAAATCCTGAATCGATACTTTTATAATGTATTTATCCCACATTAAGTTTCCTATCACCCAGAATCCCAAAAGGTATCCACGCCATTTATGTTGTATTTTCATGTTGGATCCACGTCAAACGAGTTAGCTTGACTTGTGTGTTTCTTATGTTAGAAGGGATATTAGATAGAAGCTAATTGATGGTAGATTTGTTATGGATGCATTATTTAAGAATTTTTGGGTGAGATGAAAGTTAATTTGAGATAATAAATCACGAGTGTACCCATTTGAAATTTATGATGTTATTTCTCTAATTTATGAGCACATTCTTACTTTCCTTAAGAGGAAAAAGAAAAGAGCCATTAAATTTTCATGCCACGAAACTTAGAATCTACTGTGCCAGCCTAGCTGGACACAGTGTATTCCTTGTATATAGTACTTCGTATGTAAATGGGCCAATTTAATTAAGCTCAACCGGTCAAACCATGTGGATCACATATCGCCAGCTTATCCAACATAGCTCCCTGTACGGTTATCAAAACATTAATTCATATTGGAATTCTTTGCAGGTGAAAGTTTTTTTATCGCCAGAAGCTGATCTTAAATCAAGAAATCAATGCAATGTCCTAATAAAACAAACTTGAAGTACTTGTCATGTAAACATTCTCTTCCTTGCAAACCTTGAAGAGCTCTGTAAAGACAATTTGAATTTTTTAAACGTGCGACTTTTCTTGGTATAACCCTTATTATATCTTGAATATTAATTCATTTTTAGCACACGTCTCTCTCACTTCCTCATGTGCACTTTGCCCTAACTTTCGATGAATCGCCCTTTGTTTTCCGGACGATGTCTTAAATGACGCCATCATTTGACGCAATAATTTGGCAATTTAGCTGTCGGATTCGTTGAAGGTTGACGAGTCAAACTCAATGTGAAATGGGAAACCTGGAAGGTACTTTGGCCCAAAAATTAGGTTGAGGACTGACCTGTTGAATACCCTAAGTTAAGTCGTCTCGCCCCCTTTGAGCGGCTCAATTCAATTTTCCAATTCTACCAGTTTTGACCATCATCTTCCCTTTTGAGAAAATTGAGAATCTGGGGGACCATTGACATTGTCCATTATGCCCTCGTCCTTGGCGACCATCTATGGTCCTCTCTTATGCTAGGGTCCGAAAGTTCATCAATTCACGCAACAACCCCAACTATCTGACCATATTGTGCAATCCAAGTGCATTGATTTGGTTAATTAAGAGATGGTCCGCCCGAGGGTTTTTTGTTTTTGGACGAGGGTCATGATCACTGTTTTTTGACTCGAAAGTTTCATAGGACATGTTTCGGCGGTTGAGATTTAAGGATTAATATATCACTAATTGCATACGATTTTTCCTCAGCTTTTTCCTCTTCATTTTTCTTGGTTTTTTTTTTTTAACAAAAAATTTATGGGGATTTCTGCGGTTTCAATTATGCAAGGGGAGAGATCTATCTAGAGAGGGGAACACGCACGGCCACCATTTATGGAGTTGGTGATAGGATTTGGTGGATGGGTTTGGTCACGAGGTGCCTGCTCAATTCCATTAAGCCCTCTCTTTTGCTCGCTTTCGTGATAAGCCGTCTATGTCGCGTGTATCGATTGGCATTAGCGGGGAAAAAAATCACGAGAGATGGTATTCCTATTCGTTGTAACGTGTCGAACGACGTGAGCTGGAGCCAATACGCTGAGCTAAACTGGAAACGCAGACAAGTCGAAAACTATCGTCCCCTGTTCGAGCTAGGATTCAAACGGTACAGAAAATTTCTATTTTCCTCGATATTAGAAAATGGACAATTCGCAAGCCTAGTCGATGGAGCGAATTCTTTTTCCGTATATTCTTTTCATATATGTTACGGCTACGAAAAAAACATGTATAAACACAAAAGAGAACCTTATTTTAGGCTAATCCTAAGAATCCCTTTAAATCAGGAAGTATAACAGGGAACAAATTAGTATACAAAACTTCCTACTTTAGTTCTAATTTACAGCTTACACCGGTATTGCTCAATAGCCATACCAAAGATTTGGAGGTGATCTTTGCAAATTCTTCCTCAGTTAAAAGAACAAAATTATTCACACGAGTTTTTCCAAAGTCGTCTGGCTTGGGCAGTCCTTTTGTAAAGTCTTTGTCTTGGTCAGCTTAAGTGTCTTTTTTATTTTTATTCTTTATGAAAATCAATCATACAAGATCCATATGTATTACATTGGATGCAGCAGTAGTACAGTGCAAATGCCAAAACTTGACATAGATTGATACTTAAATATTAAAAGTTACAAAAGGTACACATAAATGTCACTTTTTTACAAAAATGGCATATTTAAGTGCCAATTTCAACGAATGGTGTCGGAAATCCTATGTGACTTTTTTTAATAATATAACTTGCCTACATGACTTGTTGGAGAGCTAAGTTAGTAAAGAAGAGTCAAAACACATCATTTTGCCTATTATTTGAATTTTAATATACAATTATTTAAATTAAAATTTAAACTAAATTATTTTAAAAAAGGGGGGAGCATTGCAGAACATCAACCCAAGCCCTCATTGCCACCTCCCCACCGTCATTGGGCGAGGGCTTGCAAGCCCTCACTACCGGTTGAACATGGTTATCGGCCCTTCCTTACGACAATGGGGAGGCGGTGGTGAAGGGCTGCACAGCTCTTGTCATTCTACAATCCTCCCCCCCCTTTTTAAAATAATTTAGTTTTAGTCTAATTCAACAATATTTATATTAAATTCAAATCCAAGACAAAATGTCATCATTTCCGATTGATTAGTCACGTCAGTGTGCAAAACTATGTCGTTTTTGGTTTATCTTGCTATGTAGGTGTGTAAAAACGTGCTACTTTGTACTTCTCTCGTCGGTTAAACTTCATGTCGGCATTTTGGTAGGAATTTCTCACCGTTAGTATTTAACTAATTTATTTTGCTCCAATTTTAGTACTTAAGTATATCTTTATGAACTTTTGGCATTTAAATATCCCACATACCAAGTTTTGGCACTTCAAGTGTCCGCATCTCCATTATATGCAATCTATGCAAGCATTGACTAAAAGGCTATTATTTTTCTATCTCATGTTCATAGGGAAAGGAACACTTGAAATGTCAAAAATTAGCATAGATGGACGTTTAAGCACTAAAAGTTACGAAAATGACACTTAAGTGTTAAAATCGGAGCAAAATAGATTAGTTAAGTGCTAACAACGAGAAAATTCGGCTAAAATGCTGACATGGCTAAACAAGTGAAAAAATGACGTTGTTTCACTGATGATGTGGATAGATAATTTTTTTTTTTTTTTTTGGTAAAGGTAAGAGATAGATTGACTTATAACCAAAAGCTACTTGGCACCAAGAACTTACACTCAAGAAGACAATAAGTCAAAACGAGTGGGAGGGTGCCAAGAAGGAGGAAACACAATCAGTGAAAAGCAGTAAATAACAGCCAAAACAGTGGCAGCAAGATAGCCAAAACAGAGGCCACTAACAAAAAGAAAATGAGTTCTCCTAATCTTGGTGTAACCGCAACAACTGAGCAGTAGCAAGTAGCCAACCAGCAACATCAAAAGAGGAAGACAACAGGCAGAGGCGACCCACACATCTATCAACACCAACTTGGGGGGAAACCTGATGCAGCCCCCAAAGGGCAATATCAGGAAGAATTCGACACCACAGGATCAAAAATAGACGAGTTGATACCCCAATTGCATTGAAGCCTCCTATTCCTAAGTGTTCGCAACATTACTGAATGTTAAGGCCTTGTCTTTGACAACTTTGATGAGGTGGTTCTTCAAAGCGGAGATCGCCAACGTTTCTTCCCTAAAGAGAATATTGTTCCTCTTCTTCCAAATCACATGGCAAAGGGCTCCAAAGGAGAAACGAACAATGCATTGATGAAAATCGTTGCTTGAAAGGAACTTCATTGCCCATTGTAGATTGTCCGACCAAGACCCATTCTGCCAAGGGAGGTTGCATCTCGCGGCCCCAAAATACGCAAGACTAGCGGTAATGCGACAATTGAAAATTAAGTGATCAATAGAATCAAGGCTAGTATTGCAAAAGGCACATATTGTGTTCTCAATCCTTTCATAAGAAAGTAAAAGTGCCTGGATAGGAAGGCGGTTCTTAGCAATAAGTCAAAGGATAAATTGATACCGCGGTAAGATCGCATTGCTCCAAATAAATGCGAACCAAGGAACCAAGCCCTTCTTCAATATGATAGCTTCCCATGCAGAAGCTACCGTAAATAAACCTGCAAAACTGGTCTAGGTTCTAAGATAGAACAAGGAGGGGTACTCCCATGACTTTAGAGTAGCCTTGAGCGCTGGCTGGAATCAGAAAAGAGATCCGCAACCTTCGCCTGCCTGAATAACCCTGAACTATAAATGAGAGTGTCCAAGAAGAACAGGTTTAGTGGACCTCTAGGGTGCCAATGGTCAAACCAAAGAGACACGGAAATGCCATCCCCTACCCTCCATTGGAAGGAAAGCCGGAACTCCCTCTTAAGTTGAAAAATCTTTTTCTAGGCCCATGAGCAACATGATGGCTTGTTAGCTATCCAGAATTTTTTTTTTTTTTAAGAAGATGGAATGGATCCATTTACACCGATTCCTTGTCAGAAAAAAGGATTTAAATGTGTTTAAGCATGGTTGCTGTATTACAATCACGCAGCCTTCGAATACCAAGACCTCCCTCATCTTTTGGAAGGCATACATCTTCCCAAGATACTTTCGCCCCATCACTTCCAAGAGTCCTCGTGCAATGCTGCAATAGGCAATGTGTATCTACGACATGCTCCTGGCACCGTTTATCAGCACCCCACTAGAAAACTACAAAACTCCTGGAAATTTGTGGCCCCAGCACTCGGCTATGTACTCCACATGATTATCTCCATTCTTAAATTTTTCTTCAAGTAACCAGGCATACAATACCGAATCAAAGATCGCCCGCCTGTCAGTCATCATTTCCATCGCGGCTATTCCACGTTTCAAACAGGGAGAGAAGCACCAGCGGTCCGAGCACGGGCAGCATCGGTGGCGGCCTGCTGAAGGCCACAATGGGTTCAGTCTTTTCGCGGGGATCCGGCATTCCCGAGTCGCTGTTCCCTCGTTTCAGCGGCGTCGAACTTGTCAAAATACCTGATTTATCGAATCATTGTCATTTTCTTTCCTATCCCAAATAAGTTCTAATAGGTGCACGTGATTAAAGGAGTAAAGCTTGCATGTCAAGGCAAACAACTTGAATTTTAGCCATTCTCAATACGACTTTACATGTATGTTCTTTCATGTGGTATATATTGGTTTTTTGCCACCTGCAATTTCCAGCACTTAAATTTTTGATGACGATTGAGCTTTCTTCGAAACCTTTTATTAATTGACCAACGACCAAAATCTTAAGTCATGTATCTGGACTCAATACATGATTTAGGGAAAATTCCAAATAAGGACCTGTGGACCAATTTTCTCAAATAAGAATCCGAAGTGAACTTTGTGTCAGATATGGACCTGAAGTAAACTCATTGTCTCAAATAAGGACCCAAAGTAGTTGAATCAATTCCAAATAAGGACATGAGCTTGCTGGTCAACCAAATATTCATCGGCTATCAAGCATGTGACATTTCCGACGACCGGAGTTTGGGCAATTTTGTTCAAAAAAAAATATAAGGAAAAATTAACAAATCCTAAAACGGACAGCCAGAGTTTTGATTTCATCTATAATATCACGAATCAATTGCAAACCTCATTGTCTTAGCAATATCATCCCTACCTTCGGTCATCCAGATTTTCCTTCTCTTATTAGGTCCCTTCAAAATTTTCTTATTTTCTATTTTTGCTTGACTCGCAAAGCAGCTGGGTTATAGTTATCAAAAAGAAACAACTTAATTACCAATCCACGGGGATGACTGCTCCAAAGCTTGTCCTCAAAAGTTTTCCTGCCTGCCTAAAATATTTTGAATACTCTAGCATTTCACTCAAGATTGCACAAGCCAACTTGCAATGTGGATACGAAAAAGAGAACGTAGATACGCAATTTCCTCCCACATACATCTACTTCGCCCCGAGAACCTCAAATCCAACAGCACAGCAAGAACCGCACTGTCTTGTCATCCTAAAATTTCCAGGCCAAAAATCGCCACAAAACTACAATATGCACCACGAGTGAACTAGCAATAATTTCCACCAAAGTTGCAATGACGAAAGCACAACAACGGCAACTATGAGATGATAACCCAGCAAACACCTAAGTGCCAGTGCCCAACACACACACACAGAGACACGGACTTTATGCAGAGAGACACAAAACACTGGCCTTTTAGCGATCCAATTAGCTACAAGTACAGCAAAAACAAACAGCCAGACGGAATTTCTCATAACAGAGATTGTATCCAAAGAAAAGCAGAGACCTTGGAACCGTCTCGGCTCTGACCCAGAGCAAACGAGTACTGGCGACCCCTGAGCAAGAACCGGGAGCGAGACCGCAACAAAGGAGAGAGAGGAGGGACAGCACGGCCCCAAGGGAGCGTTCCGTGCGGTGTAGATTCCCATGGTCATCGCCTCCGCAACTCTACCAAACTTACTAGTGCAGGGAGCCGTCTTGACAAAATTTACAAGAGGCTGCCGATAGAAAGAAGAGACGATGGTGAACAATAGATCGATGCTTGCAAGGGGCAGGTGAGAAGCGACGAGAATTGAGCAGGGTGAGGAGCGACAAGAATCAAGTTGCAATGATGATTGGGCAGCGATTTGGTTGAGGAGCGGCGAGGGAGAAGAAAGAAGAAAATATAAACTTAATTAATTTAGAATTTTCCCTTTTTTCCAATCATAATTTTCTGACAAAATTGCCCCTATTGTAATCGCTGGAAAATGTTTGCCAGTGAGCTAAGGTCCTCAATAGAGATTAAGTTGATTATTTCGGATCCTTATTTGACACAAAATTTACTTTGGGTCCTTATTCAAGACAATGAGTTCACTTCGGGTCCTTATCTGACACAAAGTTTACTTCAGATCCTTATTTGAGAAAATTGATCCACTTTGGGTCCTTATTTGGAATTTTCCCCATGATTTATTTGGTGTCTTGTTTATAATAAATAATCATATTGTGATTAGGGATGGGAAACGGCCATGCCGACCCAGGCATGGCCTAGCTCTCTTGGTTCCATGCCTGGTTTAGAGGCACTCAAAGTGATTCTTAAAATAGGAAACGAAATTACACTCTGAGGGAAGGTAAAATTATTATTGTTCGCCCTTACTAAAGTAGTAAGCAAACGAAATACCATTAAAGGGTACATGATTGTGACTTAAAAAGGGTATGTTTTTTAGGCCTCCTCATCGGGTTCGCCTTTCATCTTTACATAACGTCTTTTGAAGTGAAAGTTTACGTTCACTTTAACCAAGAAAAATTACACCAAAGTTGAAGTGCTAGTGGTGGCCAGTCATCCCAAATCTTTCCGTAAGTTTATCTTCTTATTCATATCATCTCTAAAAAGATTTTTGAAATTCAATCTAGTGATTACATATAATGATTGCAATTGAAGATTTTTGAAATTCAATCCAGTGATTACATATAATGATTATAATCAATTGCATCGACGAGGACCTGCAGGTTAGCAATAAAGGGACGCAGCCCCTTTGCACAGGGAAGAAAAACCTTCCGGTTACAGAGCCCATGAGACAGGAGAGAGACTTATGGATTGCATGTCCAAGTTATCCGTCTTTTGACTTCTCATTAATCATCCTGTTAAACAATCTCATGGGCTTCTTCCTTGTTGTTTTGTGACAGAGAACTGAACTTGGAGTATGCTCTTGGCAATCAAAAGCAACAGAACTTTTAGAAGAAGGAAAAGAATACAGAATACCATCCTCTTTTGTTGTCTTTTTAGTTTTGACATGAGGCTAATCTTCATATCAGTGTGGAAAGAGGCCGGCTGTATTACAAACCACTACATGTGCAACTGCAGAGTCCCACTAATCAGCTGAAATCCAAATTCATAACAAATGAGATGTACTCATTTTTACTTCAATTCCAAGTTAAGTTAGCTTACATAAGGATTAAGGTAGGCTGCTCTAACATATCTCTTTTACATCTCACTTATTTCTAGAGAATTGGAATTTCCCTCCAGAACGACAGTTCATATCCAAGCCCCTTATACAGAAGTTTTGCTTCAATTCCCATAAATAAACACAGACAAACTCTTAACACCTCTCCCACTCACTCCAGCAAATGGGTGACGGGCCAATTGGATCGCGGGAGGACTCGTTTCCATGACATTATCCTGATAGTATGCAAACCTGTGTCTGATTGTTCCAAATCAGGCGGAGTCGGGATTGAACTTCACAGATTCTTTCCAGACAAGCTCTTTGATGTGCTCTTCAGTGCACGACGGATGCTCGAAATCGAAGTTGAAGGGCCTGGGGCAGACTGGCTCATCGTTAACGTCGTGGAGGGATGCTAGGTAAGGGTGGGAAAGCGCCTCATCAACTGCAAACAGACACCCAAGTAGAGTATTAAAGTTATTCTTGTTTAGAGGATCTAGTAAACCAATGGAGGGTATGGAAAAAAACTCAAGTGTGCCAGGGAATTTCTGGCTCCTCATACCAGTTATGCGCTTGTTGGGATCAAACACAAGCATTTTCTCTAGCAAGTCGATGGCCCCGGCAGACATGTTTGGGAATCTCATAGAGAACTGTTGTTTCCTGTACTGTGGAAGCTGCCTGACATATCTCCTGGCATTGTCACTTCGGAGAAAACCAAGGCTGGCGTCGTCAGGAGAGCCTATCAACTTCAGATGAGAAAAGGCACAAATTTCACATTATCAATGCCAATATAATGGTATGAGCAAAATTGTTGATATAAAGGATGCAGTTTGTAATGAAAGTGAGTCACTCATCAAACATTTGCTCATATTCTTTCATTCTGGACTAATAAAATCAGCAACAAGATGAAAAATATAAGAAATGCAAAAAGAGGTGCATTGGAGGAAAAGGTTGGTGTTATCTATCACAGATTAGACAAAGAAATGTTTCGGAAGGTTGTCACAATCTAATGACCCTACGTCCTTACCTCTGTGATTAGCCTCAGCTGATGAACATAGTCTTTACCAGGGAACAGAGGCTCTCTGGTTGCAATTTCTCCGAGTATGCAACCAACAGACCATATGTCGATTGCAGCAGTGTACTCTGAGCAATTGAGGAGCAACTCAGGTGCTCGGTACCATCGTGTGACAACATACTCAGTCATGAAATCTGTCTCAGACGTTGTCCTCGCTAAACCGAAATCCCCTATTTTCAGGTCGCAATTCGCATTTAGAAGCAAATTGCTAGGCTTGAGATCACGATGCAATACATGGGCAGAGTGTACATACTTCAGTCCTCGCAACAACTGATACAGGAAGTACTGCATTGATTTTTGAAATTATTAGAACTACAACAATTTAGCTGGAGCAACTTGTGGAGGACAAAACAGAGAGCTGTGAAATTGCAAGTATGAGGAATGCAATTGTATTTCTGTTCTATCAGATTCAATAATAGTCAATTTTTTGTCAACACTCGAAATCCGTCATCCATTTCTTGCATAGCTTAGTTAAAGTCGAAGTTAAGCTAATGATAAGTTCTTATGATTTGGTGTCGATTATTTGGGAGTAAATAATGATTGTAAACTCGTTTCAATCACAAAAAAAGCAGGACTACAAGTTGACCAACCAAAATTTATTCTCCATCCAGATGTATGGAGTTAATGCACTATCTAGATTTGTTGAGGAACATTTTCCTATAGAGTACATGTAATTCTATCAATCCTCTACTTAGAAGTTTTCATGAATCATATATGTGGACGATCCAGATAAAATTCAATTTGCTTCAGATGACAAAGGAAAAAGAATTACTTCATTAAATATGCACTCTGCACACTACCGATAACAACTTAACATTAAGCAACAACAGCTGCAACTACGTTCTAACCTGACAATGATCATCTGTCAAAGGATTGTCAGACCGAATTATCTGATGGAGATCAGTGTCCATCAATTCATAAACAATGTAAACATCATTGAAAGTTTCTTTCCTGGGTGGCCGTATGATGTCCTTGATGGCTATAACCTGCATCAATACAGTAACTGAGCAAAATTGCAGCTAGAACAGGGTGACAAATGACAGGATTTAAGAAGGAAATGAGCACACAAACAGAAGTTACACTCAATTAGTATGCGATACTATCCACCGCATCGTGCAAATGTATGCAAACTCACATTCTCGTGATCCATGTGATGGAGAAGCATGATTTCCCTCAGTGTCCGTTTGGCATCTATCCTGTTATCGAATGCATTGCCAATCTTCTTGATGGCGACCTCCTCTCTGGTCTCCGAGTTCACAGCAGCACTGAAAGTTGTTAAAACAGAAAATGACTATACGCTCTTCAGCCGGAAAAAAGAAAAAGCATCATTCGACTAGGTAAATAGATAACTGGCAGTGCTCATCTTTTTTTCTAGAACCAGCAGAGCATCAAATGTTCCTCTAAGGTGGATAGTTTGTCCCTGTGAGCATAAAATGATTAAAAGCAACAACCAACCCTGAGAAAGGATTACGCATTGAACGAATGGAGGAGAGACCACATCATATGAACTAAAGTTCCTTTTTTTCCTTTTTCACCACAATACATAAGCATAAAGCTGAATAGGGTATTTATTGGGTTAATATGTAGACAGTTCTTACTCCCCATAAAACACGTAAAAGGTCATTGCTTTGGTTTGGGGAAAGAGATAAATAATCTACTGTGAACAAGGCGTTGATCTGACCAACTTATTCCAGTTACAATCAGGACATGTTCTAGGCTTCTTGAACCCATAATTTTGAATCTGACAAAGTATTGGCGTAAAGAAGAAAGCCAATCCAAAGTTGTTTTGTCCTCATAGCAAGTAATCACCTCAACATTTGATTAGCGTGTTTTCTCCATAAAATGGTCTTTCCCTTGAATATATCCCTCAAAATCCATAGAAACACACACAAACACAGAGCTGCTGCTTACAGTACTGTTCAATTAATGTCTCTCTCCTCCATCCGTTACCGATTTTACAGCAACCGACAGCATCACTTTCCCAAACTCAAAACAATTTAAAGAAGCGAACTTCATCTGTGTTACAACCTCCAACCCAAGAACACACCTTTCGCATTCTATTCGCTCCGTTTCCGCTTTTACAGCGACCGACTGCATCGGTTTCGCAAGTTCAAGATAATTTAAAGAAGCGACTTCATCTGTATTGCAAACCTCAACACCAAGAACACACCTTTCGCATTCTATTCGCTCCGTTTCCGCTTTTACAGTGACCGACCGTATCAGTTTCGCAAGTTCAAGATAATTTAAACGAGCGAACTTCATCTGTATTCACCAAGAACACACCTTTCGCATTCTATTCGCTATCTCACCCTCAAAACAACACCAAAAAACTTTGCCCGGAAACCTTTTTCTCGATTTCTCTTCG
This sequence comes from Eucalyptus caleyi, assembly GCA_014182885.2. Classification (NCBI taxonomy): domain Eukaryota; kingdom Viridiplantae; phylum Streptophyta; class Magnoliopsida; order Myrtales; family Myrtaceae; genus Eucalyptus; species Eucalyptus caleyi. The sequence continues at coordinate 4,703,824 of CM024470.2, forward strand.
AAGCAACCGAAAAACCCAAAACCGACCGAGACTAAATGTAAAAAAAAAAAAAAAAAAAAGCGTGGAGCAAGAACTCACCAGACAAGACCGTAAGCCCCTCGACCAATGGGACGGATGGGAGGGACGTACTTGGCCGAGACCTCGAACAAGTTCCCGTACACGTTGTACTGCACGTAGCGACCTCCATGCGTGTGGACCCCTTTGATCTTCGGGCCCTCCCCCGACGCAGAGCGCGACTCCTTCGTGCAGGGCATCATCCTCCCTCGTCCTCAACAGCTACCCTCTTAGATTCCGAGCTCTATATGAACATTCAGCGAACGAGCACAGCGAAACAGACTGATGGGTCTCTCCCTCTCCCTCTCCCTCTCCCTTGTCCGCGTTAATTGAATGCTATGGGGCTTTCTCGAAACGGGTCGTGATTCAAGTGCGGGAGGAGACGGGGTGGGGGAAAAAGGCGGAGAGATTTTTGGTGAGGACACGGAGGTTGCTTGAACTCGAGGAACTGGCACCCGTGAAGCGAAGACGACTTTTTCTCGTCAGCTCAGCACGATAAGCTTTCGGAGAAAGTACACAAGTTCCGCAAGGGGAGTTCAAGAAAAGGGAGGGAGGGAGAGGGAGACGTTCCGCGGGGCAGGACGTCGCCTTTACGGGGCGGCCGCACCGGTCCAGGTTGGACGAGGACCAGTGGAACAGTGGAAGGAATCTCGCCATTAGAAAATCCGAAGAAATGAAACGTTTGACCTTCGCCGTGGTCCTTCTCCTTGCGTTTGAGCCCCACCAGTTACGGCTGCTTTGACGATGGAATGCGCAGACGAATAAGTTCAATGGTGAATGCCGCGATTAACCCTGAATTGATACACTCACGAGATATCTATTTTAGGTTAATTTTCGTATCGCATGAAATCTCAAATTCAACACATCTATAATAAGAACTGAATTTCTTTTGATTAAAAATCTTATATCGATACATTCAAGAGACATTTGTTCCCCATTAGGTGTCATTTACCCTATAGAAGCTTATATGTGATAAATTTATTATTGGGTGCACTATTTTAGTATTTTTGGTGATAAGACAATTAATTTGGGATAAAATGTTGCGGATAGACCCATTTGAAATTTATGGTATTAATTAATGAGCACATTGTTGCTTTTCTTAAGGAAAAAAAGAAAAAAGAAAAGAAAGAAGAGCGGGTAAACTTTTATATCACAAAACTTGAATTTGTGACTAGTGTGTATTGGATGAAACATGTGCCTGCTCAGCTAGACAGTGGGCACAGCTGTTCCGACCAATATGTGTTGCTTATATGCTGTACTTCATATATAAACATGCTCATTTAATCAATTTTAACATGTCGAATCAGTTAAATCTCGTATATATAGCTTATCTAGCATAGCTCCTTATGCGATTTTCAAAACACCAATTCATGCTGGAATTCTTTGTGAGCGAAATCTTTTCCATCGCCACAAGCTGATCTTAGATCAAGAAATCGACGCACGTCCTGATAAAACAAACTTGAAGGGCTTGTCTTGTAGACATTCTCTTCCTTGCAAACTTTCAAGAGCTCTATAAATTATGTCTTAAATATGACGCCTTCATTTGATGCAATAATTGGCGACTTAGCCGTCGGATTCGTTGACGGTTGGCGAGTCAACTAAATGGGAAACGGGAAGCCTGGAAAGTATTTCTGGCGCAAAAGATTAGGTTGAGGACTGACCTTGTTGAATGCCCTAAGTCAAGTTGCCAGGCCCCTTTGAAGGGTTCAACTCAATTTTCTAATTCGACCACTTTTGACCAACTTCGCCCCTCCGTAAAATTTAAAGGCTGACATTCCCATTGTCCATTATGCCCTCGTCCTTCACGAAATCTACGGTCCTCTCCTAAGCAGGGGTCCAAAAGTTCATCAATTCGCGCAACGGCCCCAATTGAATGACCATATTGCGCGATCCAATTGCATTCATTTGGTTAATTATGAGATGGTCCGCCTGAGTTTGTTTTTTTCGAGGAGGGTCATGATCACTAATTTTGATTCAAAAGTCTCGTAAGACATATGTTTTGACGTTTGAAATTCAAGGACTAGATATATCACCACGTTTCTAAAATAAAAGCTGATTTGACTAGTAATTGCACGAGTACATACGATTTTTCAACTTTTTCTCTTCATTTATTTATTTTTTTTTTTTTCAAATTATGGGGATTTTTGGGGTTCCAATTATGCAAGGGGAGAGATCTATCTAGAGAGGGGAACACGCATGGCCACCATTTATGGAGTTGGTGATAGGATTTGGTGGGTGGGTTTGGTCACGAGATGCCTGCTCAATTCAATTAAGCACCCCACTTTTGCTCACTTTTGTGATAAGCCATCTATATTGCGTGCATCGATCCGCATTACCGTGGGAGAAAAATCACGAGGGAGGGTATTCCTATCCATCGTAACGTGTCAAACGACACGGGCTGGAGCTAATATGTCTAGCTCAATCGAAGACGGTAGACTATTCTTTGTTCAAGCTCGAGTTCAAATGGTCTAGAATATAGAAATTTCTGACTTTCCTTGAGATCAGAAATGATGGACATGGACAACTCGCTGAGCCTAGTCGATGGAGCAAAAATTGTGCATCGTGCGATGATGTCTTTTGTATAGATGAATCGAAAGGTCGAGCTTGATCTTTTTCATTATGTTTGGAGAAATCCAGAGCTTAACTTAGAAGAAACTTTTGATTCGTTTTTGCCAATAGCGATTTAAGTTGTACAAGGACAGCCCAATCCCCGACGAGGTTGGGCCCAAGGCCCAAAGGATTCTTCTTCTGCTAGCATTATCGCCTCACGCGCATGATTGGGCTTTGCCAGTTTGGCAAAGAATGATCATGCAAGACAAGATCATTCGGCTGTGGCCCCGTTGGGCCACCCAAGCCCGCCAGATTGGGTGGGTCTGAAAATGCAATTTTCTGTTTGGGCCTGAGCGGGCCGACATTGGCCCGCTGGGCCAGTTCGTTTTCTAGATAAAGTTTGATATTAATTTTTTAAAAAATTATGAGCTGGCCCAGGTAAGAGATATTAAGCCCGACACAAACCAACCCGCCCAGGCTAAGTCATGCGTACGCCTAGGCAAAAATTTTGGGCCCCTACTGGACCAAGTTTGCCCATTGGCCAGGTCTAGCGTTTATCGTTCAAACGCTAATTTGAAAAATTCCACTTCTCTTCCGAGTATTCTCATTGTTTTTTTTGAGTCAAGTTCATATATTTTCAATTTTTCTAATTGAGTCATTCTACTTATAGAAGAACGTTTTAATCGAGTTCCTTGGGCATAAAAATCAGGCCAAATCTGGTCGACATGGCTTTCAAAGGAAGTTAGAGCATGACTTGGATTAAATATTGTTGACATCTTGGATGTGTGAATAGCAAATGGATTAATTTTTTTCTTTTTAAGATTCGTATGAAAATGTAAGCAAGTAATTTCATAGAGATTACCAATGAGAACGTGATTATATATCCTCTATTACTTGCTAGTAATATGACACGTTTTGTGCATAGGAAAGGCAATTCTCAATCCATCTAATATCAGCAATTCATATAGTAGTAAAGGATTTTCAAATGATTGGCAATTCATTCATGTGATAAGTTATTTTTCATCTAAAAAAAGTAATATTTCATATATGAAAAACTAGTAGAACTCACAGGTAGTTAGTAATAGGCCAATTGCATGAAGTAACTGCAGATATATTACTAATCAATATCTTTTAGAAGATTGCAATAACTTTTGGAAACATCTAGCATTTACCAGTTATAAAATATGACTTCAAATAATATAAATGATTCATAAACTTTAACTCGATATATAATGTAGTATTTGAACTTTAAATTTGTTCGTTATAATTCCTGAATATTAACCCATTATGTAATTTGGTTCTTGAACTAAGGAAAACATTTGATTTTTTATTTTTTTTTTTTATAATTCGATGATTGAATTAAAGACATATCAAAAGTTTAAAAATTCAAAGACAACATTATACATTAAGTTAAAATTAACAAACATATTGAATAAATTTAGAATTCATAGATCATATTACATATTAGATCAAAATTTAGGGGTCATTGTTTCTAGAAATTTGAATAAAATGTACTTGAATTGAGTAGGCCCCAAATCTAGTCGCATGAAACCAGTAATTTGAGAAAGAAAAAGGACGAAAAGAAGACGAGAACTCGAACGAGGAAGAGAAGTCCAGAATCGCCAAAACATCCTCAGCTCTTCTCAAACCTTCTTTATCTCTCTCTCTCTTCCAAGCTAATTTGCTGCCACCTGCCGCAACCGAGCAGAAGCCACCAGACAGATACTGATTCTCTCTAGAATCTCTCACTCTCTGTCTCACTGTATATAAATACAGCGTTTCTCTTCCGCCACCTTTCTCAGATATATACATACGCTCATCAAGGCTCTGCACTGCGTTCGTTTCGCTGCCTTAGCTTCTTCTTCTTCGTCTTCGGGTACTAGCGCGTGGAATTCGAGCCCGAGCTTCCCGTCGGCACCGTTGGCGGACGTCAGCATGGGAGGAGACGTCGAGACCTTCGCCTTCCAGGCCGAGATCAACCAGCTCCTCAGCCTCATCATCAACACCTTCTACAGCAACAAGGAGATCTTCCTCCGCGAGCTCATCAGCAACTCCTCCGACGTAAGCTCTTCGCTCTCTGTCGGCCTCGTCTCGCTGTCGTCCGTTGAGCTTTCGTGCTGGGTTTTAGTGGGAACCGTGTTAGGGTCGTGACGTACGTTCCTGGGTCGAACGGGGTTTGAGGTGACGAGGTCGTGTTGGAGCGATGTTGATAATCGGCGACATGTTTATGCTTTTTCTCTGTGTTGCCTGCGGTTTAGTGGAATCATGAATATGTAGATTGTCAAATGGCCTCTTCTTCTCTGTGTCGCCTGTGGTTCGAGTTTAGTGTCTTTTTCTCTGGTTCTCTGCTCTTGGGTTTTTTTATGAGTGACCTGATTATGGAGGCTAAGGCTTCTCGGTGATTTCTATGTGAAGGCGTTGGACAAGATCCGTTTCGAGAGCTTGACCGACAAAAGCAAGCTCGCCTCTCAGCCCGAGCTCTTCATCAGGATCGTCCCCGACAAGGCCAACAAGACGCTCTCCGTTATCGACAGTGGCTGTGGCATGACCAAATCAGGTATCATCGCTTTCTGATTGTGGACGTCGATAAATGCTTGCGCGGTGCTCGCGTAAACAGTCGCGTGTGGTCCTCTATGTGCCTTGATCTCCATTGCAACTATCCAAGATGTCGACGATACAGAATGGCCAAACAAGAACACTTTATTGAAAAGAAAAGAAAAAATAGGAAAAAAAATTGAAAACAAGAACACTGTATGGCCGAGCTAGTGTTCGCCATTGGTTGGATTTTGAGCTCATTGGATTGATTTCGGTTTGCTGCAGAACTGGTGAACAACTTGGGCACGATTGCGAGATCTGGAACAAAGGAATTTATGGAGGCACTGCAAGCTGGAGCTGATGTGAGCATGATCGGGCAATTTGGAGTTGGGTTTTACTCGTCTTACTTGGTTGCTGAGAAAGTTGTGGTGACCACCAAGCACAATGACGATGATCAGTACATATGGGAATCTCAGGCCGGTGGGTCCTTCACTATTACTCGGGACGTCTATGGGGAGCCTCTAGGTAGAGGTACCAAGGTTACCCTCTTCCTTAAGGAAGATCAGGTGAGAGTTTGAGAGTCCAGTTCTCTTTTACAAGTAAAAATCAACGTGCTTGTCTAAACATGATGTTAGTTTCTGTTGGTTTTCTTGTATCTGTTGATCGTTTCTATTACTGATGCTAGTAAAGTATCGTAGCAGGATCGTGAATAATAAGCGGACCTCTGTTCTTCGTGCATTTTTTTCCCCTAATTAAGTAGTTTGAGGAAGGTTTTTTAAGCAAATTCCTTGTGGATATGGGATATTGTTTACGGCACGCGACTGACTGAACTTCATACTGCAGTTGGAATACTTGGAGGAGAGGAGATTGAAAGACCTTGTGAAGAAACACTCTGAATTCATTAGCTATCCAATCTATCTTTGGGTAGAGAAGACTGTGGATAAAGAAGTCAGTGATGATGAGGATGAGGAGACCAAGAAGGAAGAGGAAGGTGATGTGGAGGAGGTAGATGAAGACAAAGAGAAGAAGCCTAAAAAGAAGAAAGTGAAGGAGGTGACTCATGAATGGGAGCAGATTAACAAACAGAAGCCTATCTGGCTGCGAAAACCGGAGGAGGTAACCAAGGAGGAGTATGCTGCTTTCTACAAGAGCTTGACCAATGATTGGGAGGAGCACCTGGCCGTCAAACACTTCTCAGTGGAAGGGCAGCTCGAGTTCAAGGCTATCCTGTTTGTTCCCAAGCGAGCCCCGTTCGATCTCTTCGACACAAGGAAGAAACTGAACAACATCAAACTTTACGTTAGGAGGGTCTTCATCATGGACAATTGCGAAGAGTTGATTCCTGAGTACCTTGGATTTATCAAGGGAGTGGTGGACTCTGACGATCTTCCTCTCAACATTTCGCGTGAGGTGCTGCAGCAGAACAAAATCCTCAAGGTTATTCGGAAGAATCTCGTCAAGAAGTGCCTCGAGATGTTCTTCGAGATTGCTGAGAACAAAGAGGATTATGACAAGTTCTACGATGCCTTCTCCAAGAACATCAAGCTGGGCATTCACGAGGACAGCCAGAACAGAGCTAAACTCGCGGACCTGTTGAGGTATTACTCGACCAAGAGCGGTGATGACATGACAAGTTTGAAGGACTATGTGACTAGAATGAAGGAGGGCCAGAAGGACATCTACTACATCACTGGCGAAAGCAAGAAGGCGGTGGAGAACTCTCCATTCCTCGAGCGGCTGAAGAAGAGGGGTTATGAAGTCCTTTTCATGGTGGACGCCATAGACGAGTATGTCGTCTCTCAGCTGAAAGAGTATGACGGCAAGAAATTGGTTTCTGCAACCAAGGAGGGGCTGAAATTGGAGGAATCGGAGGAAGAGAAGAAGAGGAGGGAAGAGAAGAAGAAGTCGTTCGAGAACTTGTGCAAGACAATCAAGGAGATACTAGGAGACAGGGTGGAGAAGGTGGTGGTGTCGGATAGAATCGTGGACTCGCCCTGTTGCTTGGTGACCGGGGAGTACGGATGGACGGCCAACATGGAGAGAATCATGAAGGCTCAGGCGCTGAGGGACAGCAGCATGTCGGCCTACATGTCCAGCAAGAAGACCATGGAGATCAATCCCGACAACGGCATCATGGAGGAACTGAGGAAGAGGGCCGAGGCCGACAAGAACGACAAGTCGGTGAAGGATCTAGTGCTGCTGCTGTACGAGACCGCTCTCCTGACTTCCGGGTTCAGCCTCGACGACCCGAACACCTTCGCGTCGAGGATCCACAGGATGCTGAAGCTCGGCCTGAGCATTGAGGACGGCGACGATAATGACGAGAATGCCGGCGAAGACACGGAGATGCCTCCACTGGAAGAGGGAGGGAACGAGGAGAGCAAAATGGAAGAAGTTGATTGAACGGGGAAACGACTCAAAACGAAATCGACATAACGACAGTAATAATAGCATGCAGGAACGGGGCATGTTTCCCGGTCGTGTATAAAAGAGTCTTAGGTTTTGGGGTCTTCTCTGGTACTTTGGCTTGTTGTTTTGTTCACTTGGCGACTATGTTATGTTAGCACGTGATATGTTTGTATAGTACTGTGAGTTTAATGAACAAATCTATCTGTTTTACCGACTGTTCTAGGAATAATCTTATTCCTAAGTTTTGAGTGGTGGAAATGTACCTTTATAAGCCAATGAGTTCTTTTTTTCTAGTTTTTCTGGTTGTTGGATTGGTGTGAGCCGGGAGTTTTAAACGGATGACAAGATTAGACCTATATTTGAACCAATTCAATAAGGGTGGAGAGTAATTGTCGGGATAGAGATGGTTTCAATAAGTTGAGACTCTTAGTAGATTTATAAGATGGTAAATGGTGAGAATGAACCAAACATTATATTGAATAAGGGAAAATGATTTTGAAATATATGTGTGAATATTATAATTGTTTTACGGAGATGTCTTATGACAAGCTTGACACTACGGAGATGTATTTTGACATTAAGTTTTGGTGTGGAACCCCAAATTTAAGTGAGTCCAAACTATAAATATGGATGATTTCTTGAGAAAGTGTCTGCCTATTAAAAAAGACAGAGTTAATCCAGGGGCCTTCAAGTTGGTACTCCACACCATCATTTATAGTCAAAAAGAAGAGTTTTAAAACCATAATAAAAATGGATCTTTTTTAATATTTCTAACTTCGAATCTTCAATTTTTATTCCCATCCATATGATCGCGGCACCCGAAGGCCAGTCCTCAAGTCCAAACAACACGATCCTGTGCGAGTATCTCGCTCAATTAACGGCAGAGGATTACGGACAAGAAAAGTCGACAAAACAGAGATTGTCGAGCAGGAAAAGGGAGCCATCTCATTCCCCTGTATCGGCCCTGCTTTCAATTAAGGATGGTCAGATGTGAAACTCGGCGTCTTTGAGAGGAGGGAGAAGATTTAGCTGCTGGTAAATTCGGAGGCGTTCCTTTCTCATCGCTCGTGGCGCGCCGCCCATGAATCCCTCAGTCTCGCTCTGCCTAGGTGGGTCTCTTCCAGCCGCGCTCCACGCCAGCGCAGTCGACCTGAGGAAGCGCGCGGCGTTCGCGCTCTTCGTCGTGTGAAGAAGGTCGACCCTTCAGTTTCAATCACGCGCTGGACAGTTTGAGCTCTTGCGCCGCTTCGACGGACTTGAAATCCGGTTCTTGCGTTCACGCGGCCGCTTTAAAACGTGGGTTCGACGCCGACGTCATCGTCGGGAATACCCTGCTGAATTTCTACTCGAAATGTCGGCGTGTGGTCGATGCTGCTAAGGTGTTCGAGTATATGCCCGAAAGAACGGTGGTGTCGTGGACGTCGATGATGTCTGCCTTCTGTGAACTTGGAGAAAGTGAAAGGTGATCTCTATGTATCGGCAGATGCTGCAAGAAGTAGACGCTAATGAGTTCTCGTTGTCCGTGCTTCTGAAGGCTTGTGCACGGAAAGGTGATCCCAGAGTGGTTGAATCGGTCCATTGCTGCGTTGTTAAGGGAGGACATGGCATGGATGGTTTCTTGAGTAATGCCTTGGTGGGTGCTTATGCGAAATCTGGATGTAGGTTGGTTGCTGAGAGACTGATTGGAGAGAGCGAGGGCGGGGATGTGGTCTCTTGGACGTCACTCATCTCTAGGGCAGTGGAAGAGGGAGAAGTGGAGACGGCCATGAGCTATTTCTTTAGGATGCAAGAAGATGGGGTCGCTCCAAATGAAATAACGATTTTGAGCGTCCTGAGGGCGTGTTCCTTGATCAACGGACTTCTGGTCTTCAAATGGGTACAGGGCTTGATTATGAAAGTGGGATGGTGCTTGGATGATTTTGTATTGAATTCTCTGTTGGAAATGTACTTGGTTAACGGGTATTTCTTCGAAGGAATGCAGATTTTCTGCAACTATATGTTCTTAGGTGAGGACCGGTATCTTCAACCAGAAACGTTGGCTGTTATCCTTCAGGGATGCTGCCGCGCAGGCTTTCTTGAGCTGGGGAAACAGATGCACTGTTATCTGATTAAGAAGAAAGCCTTTCCAAGCTTAGTGGTACAGAACTCACTCATCAATTTTTATGCAGAAAATGGATATGCCCATTCTGCATTCGAACTCTTCAAAAGGATGCCTGTCAAAGACATCGTTTCTTGGAATTCCATCATCTCTTGTCTTGCAAGAAATGGAAACTACAGCGAGGCCTTATTGCAGTTCAAAAAGATCCACTGCAATGGAGGCAATGAACCGAGCTGCCCTGATTTTGTCACGGTGTTGGCAATGCTTCAGGCCTGCTCAGAAATGTCATCATCTCAGCTAGGTCAGATGTTCCATGGATACATAACCAAAACAGGATTGGTTTGTGATGTTTTTGTGCAGAACTCTCTAATTGACATGTATGGAAGGACGGGTAGATTAGATTTAGCAAAGAGTGTCTTCCAGGACATGCAAATTAAGGATCTGCCTTCCTATAACTCTCTGATCACAGCGCTGGGAATCAATGGAGCCGGGCCATCTGCTCTTAGGGCATTCGACAAATTGAAGGAACTGAAAACAATCCAACCAAATGGAGTTACATTCATCAACGTTCTTTCAGCATGCGGCCATGCAGGAATGGTTGAAGAAGGGCTACAAATTTTCTACTCCATGAAAAGAGAATACGGTGTTGAGCCAAGCATGGAACACTTTGCTTGTGTGGTTGATCTGTTGGCTAGATCAGGTAAACTCGAAGAAGCTCTAGCCTTCATCAAGGCCATGCCCTCAGTGCCAGGACCCACGGTGTGGGGGGCTCTTTTGGGTGCTTGTACAATTCATAACTGCATCGATGTGGCGGAAGAATCGGCAAAATGGCTCTCGCTTTTGGACCCACAGGGAAAGGCCTGGAGGGTTGGCATGTCGAATGTCTATGCGAGTGTAGGTCGATGGGAGGACTCGTGGAAGGTGAGAGCTGAGCTGGAGGAATTCGATGGGAAGGAGGCGGCATGGAGCAGTGTGGCTGTCCGAGGGGAGGATGTGAAGTTCATGGTCAATGACACGAAGCATCCGCAGAGCAGGAGAATTTATGAAGTTCTAATGACGCTCACAAACCACGTCAAATTGTAAAAAAGTTGTCTGATGAATGAGATGGCGCGGCTCCTGAACGGGGTTGACCATATATACTGTACAGGACACTTCCATTGTATTGGAAAAGAACCCGTGTCATCTCTTTTTTGCAGCAAACAGCTCTTAACGCAGTCCAATCGCTTCGGAATGCCGATGCCATTCAGTCGTCTGGCAATTCACCTGCTCCTTCCCCTCTTGACCCTCCTTCCGACATGGCCCGGCGACGGTGTCTGTCCCTTCCCTTGACATTCACCTCCTACAATCTTATTTCGATCGAGTCATTCCTGTGAAATTAGGTTTCCCTATGTTTTGTTTTTCCCCTTTTAAAATTGCACATTGGCATTTCACGGACAGGTGCTGGAAACAATCTGCACAGTATCTTCAGCCTCACTGTAACTCGTGGTAATGTTCCTGCGATGCTACAAGGTAAATGCTATTGCCCGAACTGAAAACTTACATTCACGCTATGTGCTGGTTTTGTGCTTACTTTGATACACCGTGTTTGATAGAAACCATGTATCGATCGAAGTCGGGTAGGGTTCTTGAATGATTTTTCTTGATTTTCTTTCCAGCAGCCTCACCATGAGACAGACCACAAGTCTTCATTATTCTTGTAATTGCTCGGTAAAAGAAACACGGTTTGCATCATATTTCTCGGTTCTAGTGCTCCCTGACAAATGCAAGGAATTTACCAAATTCGAGGAGCTCAATTATATTACAAGAATCACGAAGAGGGAGGTGAACCGACCGATTTCGTAGAGCATGGTGAAAAGTGCAAGAGGCCATTAACAAAAAATAAATGTCAACAAAAGGTTCAAGCAAAACCCAACTGCAATAATCATAAAATACTATAACAATAGAAAAGCAAGACCCCATCCTCAAAAATTCAATTTGTCAAGAACAAAAGCAGTTCTTAATCCGCTGATAACAATTAACGATTCTCAGCGACTAGAGCTGACATGCAGCTACCGACTGCTGGCGCTGCATGTCGCGCTCTTCTTACAACTGGACAGCTGAAACTACAAGCCATGAACCGTTCAAGGAAGATTCGAGCTAGCCGGTCCAGCACCAAAGCCACCACCTCCCCGTCCGAAGCCTGGTCTTCCACCAGGACCCTGCATGACAAAACTAGAATGTTAAATTGGCCAAGAAAGATTAATCTTGATTGTATAAAATAATTCTCCACAGCAAACGTGTGGACAGTCCAATTCTAATGGCAAGATTCTGAAACTGTAAATCTAATGGAAGTACTTGTCATATCTTTCCCTCATTCACTCTAGTGGTGCAAGACTAAAGTTGGAAAAGAGTAGTTAGACAAACAGAGAAGACTTTTTCTATCTAATAACTCTTTCAGTAACAAGTTCAACCTAACCATAATTGTAAATACTGGAAATAATCAATTTGAGATGCATCTCTTGAGTGGTTCTAAGTCAAGAGCAATGCTCGACACAATAAGCTATGAAAAGTAACATGTAAAATAAAATCATTAATCAACTTAGCCCAACTTTTCATTCTAAGGAACACACTACCTGAGTATAAAATAAAGCATACAAATTAGATGGCGTGTCCTAGAAATCGTTTTTAGGCAATGACAAGATTCTATACAATCCAAACAGTAAGGATCTCACCAATAAAGACATCACAACTTCACACAAACTAGAAAACCAATCACATATCACTTAAGAATAAGGACAGTATGACTAGCAGGAGACTGGTATATTACCCCGAAAGAAGGCCGGTAGTCAGCAGGAGCTCCTCCTTTGTCACCGAAGTCACCCCCAGGTCCACGGGGACCACTGCGGTATCCCTCGCGGTCACCAAACCTCCGTTCTCCTCCCTCAAAGCGAGGTGGGCCACTATTCCACATTACAAAGAGCAGGATAAGGAACAGGCTATGAACAGCAGGAACATGTTTCCCTCTTATGCATACTGACTGGCACAATCAATATCGAAACCGAGCATGAAAAACACTAAAGATACGCCTAAATTACCGTGGGCGATCACCAGGCGGGCCGCCACCCATGGGCCTGCCGGCCGGCTTGGCCTGTTTCTTCAAAGTGGCAGGGACGATCTCCGAAGGGAGATTGAGGTAGGTCCTGAGGAACTCGATCCCATCGTTCGTGAGGTACCAGTAGTAGTGCATCCAGGCAAAGGTCTCCCTCACGTACTCCTTGGACTTGAAGCTCTGCATCAGCTTAATCACCTGCAAGTTCGGGACATCGATCTCCGGGTGCTTCGCGAGGTTGTAGTCCTTCTTGGCAAAGCAAACTCCCTCTAGAGGAACAATAAAAAAACAACATTCAACACAGCCAACTAAAGATATAACGAGCCGTATTTCATGGGCATCATGCTAAACGACAGATCTCCGTTTGGATTTCAAGATAAATGGAGAAAAGGAGGGACCTTGGAAGAGGTACTTGGAGATCTCGCGGCGGTTCTTCTCCGGAATGATCTGAGAGGAAGGAAAATAGATGAACCCATCAGCGCCATACAATCCCAGATTGAGAAAAGAGAACTACTTTCTTCCATCGATGCGCAAGCCATAAAAACTTAAAAGACTGTTCATCTTCTTCTTGCGTCCTCTATACAATTGGTCAGCTACAGACCTAACCAGCTCAAAGCATCGACTCCACACACGCGCACACGCAACAACGGAGAGAGAGGGAAGGGGGGTTACCATGGTTGCGACGGAGACGGCGAGTCGGCGGCGGCGGCGGCAACAAGCAGAGACGCTCGGCTTCTTGCAAAGTTCCCGACTCGCTTGTTGCAGTAAACCCTAGAATCGCCCATCAGCGGTTTTTTATAGCAGTGCTGTGAAGGCCGTGGATACTGGCTCTCTCTCCAGTGGGCCGAAATCTAAGCTCGGCCCAATTATTTTAATCTGTCATTTTCGGAATGATTGAACTCCACGGCCCAAAAAATAAAATCTTTAAATTTGGACCTCGGTCCATAGTTATTTGACCCCATGTTTTCAATAATTTGAATTCATATCTCCAAATTCCGAAAAAAATTTAAAAAAAAATTCATATCTCCAAATGCTCTCTTTCTCAATAAACATTTTGTTTTATTTTTTTCACACGCACTCGTATGCTCCTTTGTTAATTATTATGTTGTCAAATTCTTAATCGCATGGCCATTTTTCTTTCGCACAACTTAATAAAGATTGGAAACTACTACTCTATTCAATACTTATTGCAATCATTGAAATATCAAGATCGAAGAGAACAGAATAACTATTGTACTAGACACCCAAAACATGTATTATACTCGAGAATAGAAAGAAATGGCAAAGGTCCTGAATTGTGTGAGATCTTGACATGTTATTAATTAGGAGTTTTTATTGTATAATACTTGAGACAACGTTTATTGCGGAATATCAATAAATTAAAACAAATGGTTTCTAAAAAAATGAAGGAATAAAAAATATTCTCCTAATCAATTAAACTTTTAGGCATATAATATTTTTTTTTGATAATGAAAATCTTTTAATTGCTTTTCTTTTAAAAATCTTCCCTTATTTACCCAATTAAATGGATTTTTGATTTAATAGAATAATTTAAGTCACAACTATTTAAGATTATCGAGCAAGCTTGGTCGTTTTAAGTGCTGAATTATTAGTTTTAAGTGCTTATTATTTGGGATGTTGCACGCACATTTAGACTTCATGATAAGAGGGGAAGCAACTATCATCAATGACTAAGAATGGAGAGGCCATTGTCATGCCATATGAGCATCGATTGGGATGGTTGCTCTGAAATTTGATTTGCAAGACAGAAGTAACAAGTCCAACTCCTCGATTAATCTTTTATCTCAAAAAATCTTCATTTATCTATAAAGTAATGAATTTGGATCCAAGTATGCCGTTGACTTTGTTCTTTCCAGATCGTATCTAGTTGAGTTATGGCGATGAGTTAGTTTGGTGTAAGGTTAGCATTGGTAAATTTTTTTTAAGAGAGTTAAATAAATTTTAAAATTTCCAATAAAAAGATATTTATTCAATCCCATGATTTATATCGACCAAAAAAAAAAAAAGAAAAACCCATGATTTTTTATATATCCATGCAACTAATAGGTCTCCAAAGAAATGGCGAGGCCGTCGAATAACCAAGCGACACCTCCCCCTGGTCCGTCGCCCGGGACTTTGTTGAGTCGTTATCGAGCCGAGACCGGCGCTATTCATGGAACGCCCGCGCCGCGCTCCCCCCGTCGCCGCCTCTTCGACTCCTCTCCCGCCGCTTCTCGCTCCCGCCGCAACCCCAACGGCGGGGCCCTTCCGCCCTCCAATAGCCGCGGCGCCCCTCGCGCCCCTCGCGACCCTTGCCGCTCGCCTAGAGCCACTTCGGCTCTTCCCCTCTCAATTGTTTATTCAGCCTAACCTGCTCTTCCTCCTCCGATGTCTCCAGGTCTCCTCCTACTTCTACTCGATCGATCGAGCGAGTCTGCTGCCTGCTGCTTCCGTTTCGCGATCGCATTCGTCGCTCCTTTCTGTTCGGGAATCCCTAACGGCCGGCTTCCTCTCCTCTCTCTTTTTCAGCCGCTCGATTCTGGTCGCGCAAGGCGATGGCGAGCGCGTCGAGCTTCGCGGCGGCGGCGTCCCTCAAGCGCGGGGTCTCCCCGTGGCGCCCCGACCCTCCCGCCCTCGGCCGGACCACGCCGCGGCGGTCCTCGATCGGGCTCGGGTGCTTCCGGCGGAGCTACGTGGCGGCCGCCTTCGACAATGAGAACAGAGAGTGAGTGCGGCTTTTTTCGAGTTCTCGATCTCGATCTCCGGCTCTGATGCGGTTCCGGTTTTGGCTCGAGTTTTTGAGTTTTTCTGGACTTGTCTGTTTAAGGTTCGTGATCGTCGGCGGCGGAAATGCTGCCGGTTACGCGGCTCGGACTTTCGTCGAGCATGGCATGGCCGACGGAAGGCTCTGCATCGTTTCGAAGGAGGTGATTTTCGCCTGTTTCGTGCCGTCTCGTATGATATAATGCTTTTTAAGAAATTCGGCAGTGAGTCTCAGATGGACATTGTGCTTTCTCTTTCTCGCAGGCTCATGCGCCATACGAGCGTCCTGCTTTGACGAAGGGCTACCTGTTTCCTTCAGACAAGAAGCCTGCTCGCCTACCTGTACGATCAATGCGCTTTGTTTTTTCCCGTTTCCCCTTGGCTAGTGCTTCATATTGCCTCAGTTGATGGGTTTATGAGATTTGACGTATTGACATTTGAATTCAATAGGCTATTTAGATGACTTGGTTAGTGGACTAAATGTTTTCTGTTGATATATACATATCTAGTTGGTGCATTAAGAGGTTTGAGTCCTTTTGTGAATCATTCGACACTGTGGCTCCTGTTATAGAATTGTTATATATCATGAGATTATGAGCTTTGCTCGTGATACATTGGTATTGCAAATTGCTCATTTAGTTTAGGATTGACACTATGGGTTTTGGTTGGCATAGGGTTTTCACACTTGTGTTGGCTCTGGGGGAGAGAGGCAAACTGCGGAATGGTACAAAGAGAAAGGGATTGAGGTACTCCTTTTGATATCATGGGTCTCTCTCTCTATTTGACTGGCTCCTAATATTTTGAACGGTTTTCTGCCTTGTTCAGATGTTGTATGAAGATCCAGTGACAAGTATTGACATTGATAAACAAACTTTGACTACTGATTCTGGCAAGCTTCTTAAATATGGATCACTTATAATTGCAACTGGTTGCGCAGCTTCAAGGTATCTGTTAGTTGCAGCATGTTTTCTAGTTCAAGGAGTTCTTTTAAAATCTACCATCACCTGTAAACAATTGGGCATGATGAACTGTTCTCGATCATTTCAATCTTAGATTCCCAGAGAAAATTGGAGGAAGCCTTCCCGGTGTACACTATATCAGAGATGTTGCAGATGCTAACTCACTCATATCATCCTGGGTAAGGATCAACACCATATATTTGCGTTATCTCACTCTACTTGCTTATGGCTTCTTTTCAGTATTTCTTGCCATACTGCTTCTGTTCTAAAGAAACTGTATTCTAGGAGCCTGACTGTTAATATCATTATGATTTCCATCATAATAAGGGAGCATGAACAATGTATCAAAGCAAAATGATGGTTAATTTTTTCGACAAATTAATTGATGGTTAGTAACCATTTAAAAGAACCTTCTTTTTAAAGAAAAGAAACTCCTGAATGAATTGCTCTTAGCTGTTCCCTAAAAAATGTCTAGCTATTTTAGCTATTCATTTTAGCGTTGGCAAATAATCGTACACCAGGTGTGCTTGTATGACTTAGTGGCTTCTTTTCTTGTGGTCATGTGATTATGTTAGTAATGGGCACGGGGATCACATTTCCTGTCCCATCCCTGCAAAGTGAAAACGTGCCCTCCCATTGCTTCGCTCCCTGTGCGAGGTGCAGTGTGGGGCTGTTTTGGGTTAACGGTGCCCTGCAGGGCACTGTGAACTGCCCCTGATGCAAAATTTTTACTCAAAAAGAGCTTAATACTACCTTTTTTATGGTCATTTGACAGTAGGCCTTATTAGTAGGTTTTACAGAGTCAAAACAAACTTCAACCTTCACAAAACAATTGATGTTGGACAATGTGAAGATGAGAAAAATAGAAACAATTGTTCCACATTGTTTATCTAGAAAACTTTCCAAGCTCGCATCTCTCATAAGAGTTGTACTTGCACATATTCTCTTAAAAAATCAAAGTTGTTCTTAGGTTTTTTGTTTTTTCATATTTTTAATACGAGTACATAAATAAAATAAAGATAAAAATACTTTTGCTATAATATATGCATGGGGTGAATTTGTGCGGCCAGGCAGTGTGAATACCGGCCCTGCCCCTATGCCCTGCCTCTTGCCCTGTGGGGCATTCGCCCTGCTCGGGGTCATTCCGCGCACCTTGTGCCCTACATTCTGTAACTCCTAAATTTCCTATCACATTATGCCGGAGAGAGGCACATCATGCTCCCTGGAGCATTGGGGAAAACCTCCTGTGAACATTTTTGCAGTCTAGGGACTCTGATTAAGCCTTTTGTCTCTAGAACAAGTCAACTGGGGTAAAAGCTTGGACCTGTCTAGTACTTGGTGCCTTAGATTTTCTTCTTTTCCGAGAACAATTTGACTTGGTTATCAGATATGGAAATATAGTTTCCCAGAGTTCGTAAAAAAATAGAAGAGGTAACATAAGCACCAGCGAAAAAAAGAAAGAGATATCATAAGCTTCATTTTCATCTTCTCTGAATTTTCTGCTGTCCTTGGATAACATGGCTTGCTATAATATTCATAGAAATTCTATCTTGCTTTCTAGGAAAAGGCGAAGAAATTGGTTGTTGTTGGTGGGGGGTATATTGGTATGGAGGTCGCTGCAGCAGCTGTTGCGTGGAAGCTTGACACGACTGTAAGTGGGATTATATTTACTACCAATATGATTGTTAAATTTGTTCAAAAAGCCTTGATATGTGAGAATTAAAAGGTTTAGCTTGCCTATTTGTACGAGTGTCATCTGTGTTACCAAATCTGCAGTGATGTTGCTTAGGTCATATCAAGCCTAGGGTGCTTGTGTCATTCAATTTTGTCCAATTGATCATCTTCTGAGGGCACATTTTACTGTGTAGGCATCTTATAATATAACACTCTGCACCCAACTTATCTGCATGTGTCGTGGCTTCTTTGGCTGTCATCCATTTTTTATTAACTTTCAAGTTTAATTTTATCAAATCTTGACTATTTGAAACAAGATGAATGATATTGTGATACAGAAACACATGACCCTTTCCAGTCATCGTTGATAGGAGTAAAAACTGCTTCGAGTATGGTCTAATGAATTGGTGTTAATGGATTTGCTGGCAAATGTTGCTTATCTTCTTGTATTCTATATTATTTCATTTTTTTTCTCCTAGATGTTTTTATTGAAGAGGAAATCTAACTCATCCCTTCTCTCTCTAAACAGATCATCTTTCCAGAGAATCATCTTTTGCAGAGGCTGTTTACTCCTTCCCTTGCCCAGAGATATGAAGAATTTTACAAGGATAATGGTGTGAAGTTCGTGAAGGTTCTTCCCTTCTTTCTCTACCGCCAAAATTGGTGATTTTTGAGCTGCTATCTCTTCAAGCACACGTCTTATAGATCATCACTTTATTTTTTGGCATGTCACTGAGATTATGTACTTCTGCATGTTATCACAAGTTTAACTTGCTGAGCATAACCAGGGTGCCTCTATTAAACACTTAGAAGCTGGTTCTGATGGACATGTATGCTCTGTTAAACTTGAAGATGGATCAACAATTGAAACAGACACGGTACAAATTTCGAACCTCTGGACCTTACTTCCCTAGACAAAAAACCTTTATTTCAGGTTATCGATTGTACCTTCAAATTTATAGCTAGAAACCTCATTAAAATTTGTTCCTCCTATTCTCTCTCTGGGCAGGTAGTTGTTGGTATCGGAGCTAAACCTACCGTCGGTCCATTCGAGAGGGTTGGTTTGAATACTTCTGTTGGAGGAATACAGGTAGGCTCAATGTCCAGCTAATTTGCATGATAAAATATTGTCCTTATTGCTGGCAATCTGTACACTTTTAGCTTAACTTCAGCAAGGTGCATGATTGAGTGATATTGCATTAAATTTGAATTTGTCAGGTTGACGGTCAGTTCAGAACGAAGATCCCTGGAATCTTTGCAATTGGAGATGTAGCAGCGTTCCCGTTGAAGGTATGCTTTTTGAGTTGGCCATTTTCTTTTTCTAAGCTGACTATTATTGTCATTCATGTCGGCAGATATATGACCGCATTGCACGAGTTGAACATGTTGATCACGCTCGAAGATCTGCACAACATTGTGCAAAATCCATATTGACTGCTCAGTCCCATACGTACGTTTGATTCTTTGTTGTTAGACTGAGCACTTGAGCGGTAGATATAGCATTCCAATTCTGTGACACTCCCATTGACATGCATGCAGATATGACTATCTGCCCTATTTTTACTCGAGGGTGTTTGAGTATGAAGGGAGCCCCAGGAAACTTTGGTGGCAGTTTTTTGGAGACAATGGTATCATTTGCTATTGATGCAGCATATTTTTATGTGTCTCTCATCATGATTTCTTTTTCTATATTGATAGTTGACCCTGGGGTGTTATTCTTTCTGTAGTTGGGGAGGCCATTGAAATCGGAAGCTTTGATCCGAAGATTGCAACATTCTGGGTAGATTCTGGTAAAGTGGTCCAACTGTACATTTTGCTTTTGGTTTAGCAGCAGCCACATAGTATGAATTTTGCTCTTGCTCTATCGCAGGTAAATTGAAAGGAGTTCTTCTAGAAAGTGGGAATCCAGAGGTATGTTATATTCTCGTACTGACTAACTAAATCAACTGAATCAGGCTTTTTGGTGCAAAACTTGACTTGGCTTTTGCATGCGAGCAATTAATGGTTTCATATGAAAGCACAATATTCTACTGAAGCATGGTGATTTGAAAAATTGTAGCATGTAGCAAATATCCAAATGATTGCTTAAAATTGAGTCTCTGAGTGCGTGACTTGGCACATGATCACATGCTCTGTATGGAAGCCTTTAGAATCTTTCCTTTTGGCTGCAAAAGAGGTAGATGGTCTGGGATATGAGAGGGATTTGCTCGTCTATGACCTTGATACTCAAACAAGTATTTGAAAGACTACATTATATATTCTAGCCGGATCTTGGATGGACCATCATTTGCTAACACTGCAAACGACTCATTGATCACAAACATAGACTCTGACATATACTATATTCAACTTTATTTTCATGTCTGAGTTAGCTGGGAAAAACTTTTAGATTACTGAATGTATTGCCATCACATTCTTCAAGAAGCATAAACTACTGTGCTGTTCCCTTTCTCCAATTAGAAGTTCTGAAGGTGAAGTGAATGAATATCAATACTCAGAAAAGAGGACTTATGAGAAAGGATCCGAAAGAAAACAGATTTCCCAACATTTACTCTTTCACGATTGCTAACTGATGAAGATATCTCCTCATAATGTGTTGTTCAGGAATTTCAGCTTCTCCCTAAGCTAGCAAGGAGCCAGCCTACTGTCGACATAACCAAACTCCGGAATGCATCTTCAGTGGAGGAAGCTCTAGAAATCGCTCAGAATTCTCTTTCGGCTGAAGCTGCAGCGTGATCGCAGACACTGCCATAATTCGATTCATTCTTTGCTCATGAGTGGAATAATACCAGCGAAAAATGATGGCTCCCTTCTCATGTCCAAATGAAACTGACAAATAATTTGAGAAAGATTGACTCTTTCTCTGGCGTTCTGTAGAGTTTGCGTCCCTGACATTTGGCGCTTGAATGTTTCAATCGCTTGAATGATTTGAAACTGTTGTGGCGATTTGATTTTGACTCTATCACATGTCTGTTTGATGAGCCTATGATATATTCGGTCCGTTTATTGTCTTAAATAATTTTCGACACTGCATAGCAATTTGGTAAGGGAAAATGGGAAGGCAGAAATTGCCTCCTGCAAATGCTTTTTCAGAGGTTGGCCCATTCTAAATGGAATCCTCATTGCATAAGTCGTTAATCTCATAATCTTGTACATCGCATGATGTTAGAGCGATGAAGACTGGAGGGAAAAAGTTATGCATAGTTTTAAGATCTAAGCATCGAAATTGAATCATTTTGTCATACATTTCAGTTGATCATGTGGCGATAGTGTTTCTTGGTTGTTGGATTGGGAATTTAAGGTTTTGTTTGTTCCATAAGGAATGAATGATTTGGAAAATGTTTTTCCGAAAGTAATTGTGTGTATAGTTTGGAATAATTAGTTGATGAAAAATATTTTTGTTATGGACAATAATTTATGTCAAAAGTTTTCATGGACGTTGAAGGCACTTTTGTTTTATTCATTTCTGTAAATATTACGGACAATGCTTCTCATTCTATTGCTTGTAGAGACGAATAAATGTATAGTATCTTTGTCGTTCATGAACAAGAAAACAAATTTCTATTGACTAATTTTATCAAGCAATATAAATAATTATTTTTAAGAATATTTCACGTGAGATGGACACGTCTAAAGTTTAGCTCGGGATATATGGGCTGTCTATGCAAAGGTATCGTCCTCGCCCTCCTCGGATCTGCTCGGAGATTGGGTCGTTCGATCTGCTCAAACGTGTTTTTCTTTTTGCTTTTCACGGCCTTTATTTTTACATTAGCTCAATGAACCATCACTGTCAGCAATTCTTTCACCGATGTGATCGGACTATGAATTAATAATATTCATTGACCAAGACTTGGACTTCAACGTCAACGTCAACGTCAACGTCGAGGAAAAATAAAAATCCAAAAAGAATAATGATAATAATAATAAAGACAGGGCCCAATCTTGGACTATGGAAATGACGACATCACCATCGTAATCAATAATTCAGTCGAGACGTGTGTGAAAACGCGTACTTTCCTGGAAATGCTTCCCGTTTTTCGCCCTTTCTGGCTTTCCTTTCGATCTCTCACATTTCACGATCGAAGAAAAAGCTCCTTTGCGCGAGCAGTTTGGTATAGCCCAGCGGCGGCATTCACACTTAGCTGATGCGGACAGCGATGTCTCTTTGAGCCTTCGATTCGTGTTTGACCGTCCATCTTTTGTCCGTCCCCCATCCTACCGTTAAATTTGGTTGTCCCTGTGCTAAAATGTCACGACGCTAGATTAGCTTATTGAGGTACTGTCCATTTTAACTCGTCCCAAATCGAGCTTCGTGATTTTGTTCTTTAGCATATAGGTAATTTCTTTTTCAAGAGGTTACTTATCCTATAATTGCTCTCCCACCTAAGTATGCGTAAGTTTGGAATTGTAAAACTAAGTATTGCTCTTCCATGAGTTAATTTCAATTTTCACACATACATACATATTTTAGTATCGCTCTTCCTCTATTCAGTGTATAGTTTGGTAAATTCTTATCATTTTTGTCATCCTAGAAGCTTATTGGTAGTCGCTCCTTATCGGGTTGTCTAATCTTGATGGCAACTCCTTTATTTCATTTGACTTATTACATAAAATATTTTCTATTGTAAAGTCTAAATAATTACGTAGAAGGGGATGATTAGACCGGACGTGACATTTCAGCATGCGAGATGGAACGTGGAATGTGGCTATTGAGAAATCAATGGCTAATTCCAGCGTCATTTTCTAGAGGGACGAATACCAATTAGGTCCGAAACCTATTGTACAACTACAAAATCTTCACGTCAAGTTACGACGAAAAGCTTGGACCGCGTCAGTTGCCAAGAATTCAAGACTCACTGCTTGAAAAGTCCCCGAGTCGCGAGGGGCAACTCGCCCCTCTCTCTCTCTCTCATATTTTAAAGTCGCGACACTCTGTTTTCTGAGAAGCCGCGTGGCTCTTTCCCTCAACTCATTGACTTGATCATTTTCGTCTCCCAATTCTGTACTGGTCAATGCTCTGACCCTTGTTCTCCGCATCGCGTCCTCCGAGAAACTTCCTTTCTACACAATCCTCTCCCGCTTGCCGCTCTATATAAAGCATCCCCTTTCGTCTACTACGATACGTGCACACACTCAGTTTTTACTTTGCTCTGAGTGTCCTTCGAGTGTTTTTAGCTTCCAAATCAAAAGTTAGAGCAGATCCCAATCTCAGTACCTGAAGGCCAAGAGACATGAAGGTGAGATTTCTTAAAGTCCTTCAACAAGTTATCTTCTTTGCATATTAGTGTGCACTTCTGAGAGGTGGGGTTCTCGATGGTACTCGCTCCTGGGCTTCCTTGAACACTTTTCTTGGCATCTCTCCGTCTCAAGCTTCGTGAGTTATTTGCTCAAAATCTAACTGGGTTTTGCTTTTCTTAAACTTTTGCAGAAGTTGGTGGTGAAATTGGATCTACATGATGACAAAGACCGGAGCAAGGCCATGCGAGTAGTTTCTGGTTTTGAAGGTATTGGCTCTCTCTCTCTCTCTGTGTTTTTTCCCTTCATTCTCTCACCGAATGTTCAAATCGTCACTGTAATAACTAATCATCTTGTGCTTGATATGTTCGGCTTTTCACTAACCTTTGTCACATCATGCTTTCCAGGGATTGGGTCTCTAAGTATGGACCCGAAGGACAGCAAACTAACGGTATCTGGCGATTTCGACCCGGTCAAGGTGGTGAACAAACTGAGGAAATCTTGGCATACAGATATTGTGAGTGTTGGACCAGCGAAGGAAGACGATGGGAAGAAAGACGGGGGAAAGAAAGAAGAGGGCAAGAAGGACGATCAAGTCGCCAATCTCGTAAAAGCCTATCAAGCATACCATTCTACGCCGGTCACATATTACTATGTGCCCCGAGAAGAGACCCCGGATTGTGTCATATGTTGAAATTCTTTGGGCTTCCAGACCGAATCAGGACTTTGTTTGTACTGGAGGCAAAAAAAAAATATATCGTCTATGCACGTCTTCTTTTTGTTTCCCAAGCCTATATTGAGTTACAAATAAAAAAAGGTCAAATTTTGGATGACTCCTTCATGATGGAGTTGTGAAAACTTCTAAATAGATATCCTACATCCAAATCGAAATCTATCTAGTTAAATAATCTCTTTCTAATTGCTCTGGAAAAATTAGGAGATTCTCTAAAAAAATACGAGATTTTGCTTCCGGTGGCAATATGCTAGGAGGGTGGTGGTCCCACTTATGGGTTCAAATCCATATGTTCTAAAAAGAAATATTTGAATATCAATTTCATTGATCTCATAAGTATCATAACAAATCCCATCTATTGGATCGCCTTTTTTGAAAAAGGCGAGGCATCTAGGTTATAAAAGTAAATAAATCTTTTACATTGAATTGCTCTATTGTACTCACCAATGAATATTTTTATCACTTTTTGCTTCGATCTTTTACATTCTTTTTAGACACATTGATGCCTACACACTCTTTCACCAACAGCCTAAACTCATACTCTTGATCTCGAGCATAAGCTTGATTAGATCGAAGAAGTGCTTGGACAATCATACACTTGTTACTCTTTTGTTTTCAAAATTAATAGAACAAGTATTTCTTTTTAGTAAGCCATAATCTGGAAGGACCCACTCCTCCTAATGTACTCGCCATAAATTTTTCATGAACAATTTTGTTGCGAATACCTAACTCTTACAAAGGCTTTAGTATTTTTGATGAAGTCAATATTCCTCTGTCCACCAATAGAGTCCTTTAGTATATCTTCCTAAAATTGTTTTGCATCTTAGAAATTTATAACTATCGACAAAGTATGAGAGACAATGGATGGATCATTGGAAGGAAGCTTACACTTTTTTCTATGCACAACTCCTTCAGTTTCTTCAAACTTGTCTTAGGAAGTAGCATTTTTGACGTTTTTTTCATAATTAGTCTCCTTGCCAGTAATAGTAACATTTGCAGCTCTTTCGGCCTTGTTTAGAACTTCATCAATCATTTGCAAAGCTGCAAACCTATCTAACAAAAACTCAATTTGCTTTTTTCTTAATTGTGCAAACTCCTCATCGTCATCATTATCACTTAATAAAATTTTAAAAGCCAACACTTCATCGTCATCATTATTAGATTCAGCTATGTCCCAATGTAATCTAGTGACGGTGACATCACCTACATTATCATCACTTTGGTGAATGACATTTGCGCTCTTCTCCTCCCCCTCTTGTCTACTTGTTGTCTTTCATCCTTATATTCAATACTAGTTTGAATACCATCTCCCGTTTTTGTCATCATCTTTGTTCTTAGAATCACTATTGTACTTAATGTACACTTTCGCTTCTTCACAATGAAAATAATGGTACAAGACATCCCTAAAACTATTATTATCTTCTAAGCTTTTCAAACTATCTTTTAAGCTCTTTCAAGAGACACAATATAACAATTTATATACTTTGCATGACAAATAGTTCAATATGTCCTTAACAAATATAATATAAGATGTATTCTTTATATTGACAAAAATAGTGCCATCATTTCCCCCCTCATACTCTCACTCGTTCTCCCCAATCACAATGTCTCCATTGTAATAAACAATGATAGCAACATAATCCTTTTTATAAGCCATTTCTGCAACCAAGAAAAAAATAATTAACTTTTGGGATCACATCAACAAAGGACAACAGATAATTGCACATGGAGGTCCCACACTCTTATAGACTTTATTAAAGAAAATGGAAGAAATGCAAATGTAATTTACTGGAAAGAATTAACAAAATGCCTCGCCACAATGGCTACTTTGATTATCTTGCATTCTCTTAAAATATTGACTAACAAACAAAGATTCCCACAACATGCATAGGTCCTCATGATACTCATTTCAACACTTCGAATTAAAAAAATGACCAAAGGTCCCCATGACAACTACTCAGAGCCCTAAAAATTGCCCTCGCACATCATAATACCACATATGAGTCGTAAATCCTACATCACCATAGGATAGGAGTCCTAATTTTCCCCCATTGAGCTTTACATTTTGAGGCTGAGCCCTAAATTGCCAATTTGAACCCCTTAATCACTTTAGCACCACATCTAAGCCCTAAATCGTACATCAGAATACCATTCGAGCCCTATATTTCACAGTCAATTCCCACAATTCCCAACCACACCCTAAATTTCCCATCAAAGCCTTAGTAGACGAGTCCGAGTTTGAGTCGTTATTTCACACCATAGGATAAGAGGAGAAGAGGACGAACCTGCACGAGCAACGGCAACAAGTGGTGATGGCGAGCGACTACGGCGAGCAATGACCGACCTTAGTGAGCATGAATAGTGACCGTGAATGGCAACAGAGAGAAAAGCATGAGTGTGAGTGTGAGTGTGAATGAAGATGGCCAAAATTGGTGCAAGCCTAAAGATAAGCTAAACCATGTTGTTTAGTACTAAGGAAAAACAATGTTGTTTACCTTGCCCAAGCCAGTGTGGATGGGGTGATGTCATTTTTTGTTGTCCTCATGTATTATTTTTTTAAAAATTGTTGCCACCTCAATAAAGCATGTTGTTGGAAAATGCCTGAATTCTCTTGCTGTTGACACTTAACCAAGCCATTTTGCTTCGATTTTGGCACTTAAGTATACATTTCCTAACTTTTGGCATTTAATTGTCTCTTGTACAAAGTTTTGATACTCCAGGTGTCTGGCTTCTGTAATTACCTCATAGATCCTCTATCTATCCATATGAAGAAGAGATCACGTAACAAGGGGGATTCTTATTTATACAAATGGTACTTTGGACTTGGCACAAGTAGGAAGAAATTAACGATAGTTTTTTACCTATTAAGTTGTTTAGCCGGATCGATCGCTCAAGATCTTTGGTCTCTACCCAGACTTGATGAAAAAAAATGAGATCACTTCTTATGGATTCATTGAAAACGATTCTGACCTAGTTCATGGCATATTAGAAGGAGAATGTGCTCTAGTGAGATCCTTACGGACATAAAAAGATTGCAGTCAGTTTGATAATCATCGAGTGACATTGCTTCTTCGACCCAAACTAAGAATCTCTTAGATATGATGCAAAATGAATTTTGTTCTATTGTTGATCAAAGATTTCTCTATGAAAAATACGAATTAGAGTTTGAAGAAAGGGAAGGAGAACGAGTCCTTGACTTGGAACAGATAGAAGAGAATGTATTCAATCGAATAGTTTGGGCTCCTAAAATATGGTGCCCTTGGAGCTTTATATTTGATTGTATCGAAAGTCCTAATTCATTGGAATTTCCTTATTGGGCTAGGTCATTTCGGGGCAAGAACTTCAAGAGAATGATCTAGACTTCTTACATAATGGAACGATGTAGTACACAATATGAATCTTCAAAGAACAGTGCTTTTTTTGAATAAGCTAATTCATTTGGGACCCTACAGATTCATTTTTTTTTCTCCTATTCAAAGATCAACCCTTTGTCTCTATGTTTTCACCTTGAAAATTCTTTACAGATAAAGAGATGTCAAGTGGGTTTCTCACTTTCCAAACAAATTCCCCTACCTCTATATATAAATGCTAGTGTATCAAGAATATGCAAGAAAAACACTTCGAATTGTTGATTCATCGTCAAAGATTGTTTAAAAATTAATAGTTCATTATCTAATGGATTTTTTTTGTTCTAATATTCCATCTGAGAGTTATCAGTATTTACCAAATCTATTCCTATCTAATGGAAGGCTATTAGACCAAATGATAAAGATACTGCTAAGAAAAATATCTTTTCCCTAATCAAATGAAAATTGGATTCATGTAAAGATTTTCTATCATAAAGTCTAAAGAATTATATAGAAGGGGATGATAAGACTAGATGTGACATTTCAGCAGGCGAGACAGGAACGTGGAATGTGGCTATCGAGAATCAATGGCTAATTCCAGCGTCATTTTCTAGAGGGACGAGTACGAATTAGGTCCAAAACCTATTGTACAACTACAAAATCTGCGGGACAAGTTACGACGAAAAGCTTGGATCGAGTCAGTTGCCAAGAATTCTTTTTTTTTTTTTGGTCAAAAGTGATATATATATTCGCTTAAGTAGTCTTAGAAGACAACGATGGTTTACAATCTGCAACTAAAATTTCCCATAGAAAATAAGGGGGTGTATGTACCCAATTAAACGGAAGTTTCTTGGCTCGATGAGTACGTACCAGCCAATCCGCAGCTTTGTTCGCGTCTCGGGGGCAATATGTTACGGATACATTGTTGCACTTGGATAGCTCGTCTCTACAGCATTGGATGATATCTTTTAAATTCCAAGGTGTCCTGGCCCGGCCCATGATGAAGTCCACGACAGCCAAACTATCACTTTCGCAAATCCCTTGAACTGGTTGGCTTCCCACGTGTGTTGACTTTAACTCCTTGAGATAGCATATCCCGTGTAACACAGCCTTCGCTTCTGCTTCAGACGCCGACGAAACCCTAGCTTCTGCTGTGAAGCCATCAACGACACGCCCTTCTCCATCCCGAGCGATTCCAGCAACGGAACAAAGAAACTCGCCGGGAACCCATGATGCGTCGACGTTCAATTTCACTTCCCGACCTCTCGGTGGTGTCCATGACTCCGGTAAGTATTGGGTCGTTCTTTGGCCGGACTGGTTCTTCGTCCCTTTTCTTGAAGGCGGTATTCTGGATTTGTACTAGTTCAAGGATGTCCGCCGGTTTGGGAACCTTTGCTCGGAAGATCCAGGAGTTTCGCGTCTTCCAGATTTGCCATAGAACCCCAGCGATGAACTCCCAATTAGGTAAATCTCTTCTTGGTTCAAAAACCGCCAGAAGCCACTGGTCGATTCTCTTAATATGTTTCGTGATATTTATTCCTTGCAAAAGTTTATCTTGCCAGATCTATTTCGTCCATCTACAGTAGAGGAATAGATGTTCGATTGTTTCAACTTGCGTATAACACAGCTGACATAATGGATCTGGACTGATCTTTCTTTTGTATAGATTTTCCCTTGTGGGAACAACATTTTGACATATGCTCCAGAGAAAGGTTCGGATCTGTGGTGGAACTGATAGGCGCCAGATCTGTGTCCATAAAGTGCGTGGAGGCTGGTAAGAACACGTTGCTCTGTTCTGAATTAGTCGATTGTTGGATAAACGAGCCCTGTTGTAACCGCTCTTGACTGTAAATTCCCCTGTACTGTTCCCTGTCCAGATTCTGGTATCAGGTTTGGGGCTCTTGCTCAAGGGAATGGCTTGGATCTCGTTGGCTATTTTGTCCTCAAAAAGCTGTTGAATGAGAGACTGCTTCCAAGTTCGAGATTCTTCGTTAATCAAACTTTCCACCCTGGTAGGTTCTGTTTGAGTGACTTGCCCTCCTGTGAATTCCTGTGATAACCATTTATCCTCTCTTATTTTGATGGATTTGCCGTCCCCGACTGACCATTTAACATCTGCTTTGAGGGTGTCTCGACCCAACAGAATATTATTCCAGCCCCAAGATGATTTCCTTCCCTTCTGTGCACTCCATAGATCGCCCTGAGGAAAATATATGCCTTTTAAAACTTGACTCCATAATGCATTCGGGGAAGTATGTAGCCGCCATGCTTGTTTGCCAAGCATTGCACAGTTGAAGGTAATTAAGTCTTTAAACCCCATCCCTCCTTCATCTTTTCTGTTTTTTAGAACTTCCCAATTCCTCCAGTGTATGCCCTTCGTGTTATCCCCTTTCTGCCACCAGAATGAAGCTATTCGCCTTTCAATTGCTTTGCAGATCGACACTGGCAATTTAAAGATCGACATGGCGTAGGTAGGGATGGCCTGCACCACACTCTTAATCAAGATTTCCTTTCCGGCTTTAGTAAGTAACTTTTCCTTCCAACCCTCCAGCTTTGCGTTGACCCTTGTTAATATCCATGCGAAAACTTCTTTTCTGGATTGTCCCCATTCTGTAGGGAGGCCTAAGTATTTGCCTGTCTTTTCAAAAACAGGTACTCTCAACTCATGTGCCATGTTCCTCTTAAGTGGTAAGGGACAATTCTTGCTAAAATAAACTCCAGACTTGTTTAAATTTACCGCTTGCCCCGTTGCATAACAGTACTGGTTTAGTGTGAGAGTTAAATTCTGACATTCCCTTAGAGTAGCATCCAGGAAAAAAATGACATCATCCGCAAACAGAAGGTGAGATAACTTAGGACTGGATCTATTAAGCTGTATACCTTTGATGCTGCCATCTGCAATCGCCTTTTGCATCAGCCATGTTAGCACATTTGTGATAATGATAAATAGATAAGGAGACAAAGGATCTCCTTGCCTGAGCCCTCTGGATGGACTGAAAAAAGGGGTTGGTTCGCCATTGATCTTGACCTTTGAATGTCACTGTTGTTATGCATTGCATGATTAGAGTAACCCATTTCTCAGCAAATCCCATTTTCAGCATGCAATCCCGAACAAAGTCCCATTCGATTCTGTCATATGCTTTTTGCATATCTAATTTGAGTACTGCCTGATGTTTTTTCTTTCTTTTTGTAATGCGCAGTTGATGTAACACTTCCTGCACAATTATGATGTTGTCTTGTATCTGTCTACCCTGAACGAATGCACTCTGTTCTGGTTCGATTATCTCTGATAGCCACTTTTTCAATCTGTTTGCTAATAGCTTTGAGATAATTTTATAACTGAAATTGCATAAGCCGATGGGCCTAAACCGGCGATTGTCTCGGGATTTTTCACTTTGGGGATCAAGGTTATATAAGTCGATTCAAATGAGGGTCCAGAATACATGCATGAAGAAATTCTGTACAAGCTGGAACAGTCGTCTGTATAATGTCCCAAGCATTTTGATAGAAAAGCCCATTGAAACCATCGGACCGGGCGCTTTCAATGCTCCCATTTGAAAAACTGCTTCTCGCACTTCCTCCATTGTAGGTTTTGCCACTAATGATGCATTGATACTTGTCATTAATAGGGGATAGGCATTGGTTTAGTATTGGCTGATAATTTCTTTGCCCCATTGTTCGTATAAGTTGCTGTAAAAAGTTTGAATATGGTTTCTGATTGCTCCTGGATCCCGACACCATCTATTATCTTCCAGTTGCAGCATTGTAATGTGATTTCTGTGTCTCCGTTGAACTGTTGTGGCATGAAAAAATTTTGTATTTTTATCTCCCCATTGTAACCATTTAATTCGTGATCTCAATCCCCAATCTTTTGTTCCTCCCGCTTCCTCGGTATGTCTAGCTGGTGTATAATGCTTTGTACTTCCTTTCTGCTTGTATGTTCTTGTGATTGGTTTGTTATGGCTGTTAATGTTTGAGTGAGCTCCTTTATCCTGCTGGGTGCATAAGCAAACCTCTCCTTACTCCACTGTATGAGTTCTTTTGAGGTCGCTTGGAGTTTTTCTGAAAATGTGGCCTGGGAATAAGCTGTATGGCTCCAGGTGTTATGAATAACTCCAGGATATTCTTCATGTTCAAGCCAGAAAGCCTCCATTTTGAATTCTCTTCTTCTTTTCTTGCATTCAGGGTATAGCTTAAGGACAAGAGGACTGTGGTCCGAACCTATTGCTGGCAGGGCATGGACTTCTGCATCATGAAAGGTAATTCGCCATTCCAAAGTACATAACACCCTATCCAATCGTTTTTAACCAAATCCCCCCTTCTCGATTGTTAGCCCATGTGTATGCACATCCTTGGCTATCCATATCCATCAAAGACATCTCATTGAGCATATCTCTAAAAGCTGCAAGTCTTTTGTTGTCTGCCTCTCTTTTCCCTACCTTCTCCCATACATATAGAATCTCATTAAAATCCCCCATGCATATCCATGGCAGTGAGCTGTGGGGTTTCATTGTTTGCAATTGTTGCCATAGTTTCTGCCTCTCTTCAAAATTTGTTGAAGCATGAATAAAAGTGATCTGCATAGCTTGTTTTCTGGCCGGATCAGTGCAATGTACATCAATGAACTGTTTGGAGCTTTGTTGCACTTTCAGTGTGATTTCCCCGTTCCACATCAACGCCAGTCCCCCTGATATTCCTATAGGATTTTCTAGGAATAGGTGCTGAAACTGAAGTTTTCTGCAAATATTTTCCACCATCGTTGCTTTGTTTTTAGTTTCCATAAGAAAAACTATACTGGGCCTTTCAAGAGCATTCAAAGCTCGTAGTTCCTGGATTGTCAGGGGGTTGCCCAGCCCCTGACAATTCCAACTGATAATTTTCATGTCGTTTGTGGTGGCTTATTAGGGCTAGCCACAGAGCCCAATCTGTTCCTTCGCAAAGAACTTCACCGGAGTCTCCATCATACTCGAGTCATCTATAAGAATTGGAGATGGTGCAGGTAAGCATTTCTGCTTTTTTGCTTTCTGCACCTTCATGTGCTTCTTACTACTTTTCCCTATTTTCAAAGACGTCTGTATGGGAACATCTGAACACATGACCTGTTTACCATGATCTTTGATTACCTGCAGATTTGAAATAGGGACTTCCATAATCTCCTGCTCCCTGGAATTTTCTGCTCGCTTTTTGCTGCAAGCTTCTAATCTCATTTCTGGGCCTTTCTCTCGTGCTATTATATCCTGCTCCCTAGCTGGAGATGATACTGCAGGTATAGTTTCTTCTATTATAAGTCCTTCATCAATGTTTCCATAAAAAGCCTCCCAATAAGGACTATGATCACTTACTTCTGCTTTCAGCCAAGGTCCATAGGAGCCAATTTTATCGACTGCCCAAGGTGATTCTGAGTAAGGAATTTCTAGACAATCTTGGGCGTAGTGGCCAATTTTTCCACAAGAGTAACAGTAATGAGGTAATCGCTCATATTTAAATTCGACCCACAACCATTTATTTCCGATATCCAAAATGGCTCCTGCTTTCAGAGGAGTAGATAAGTCAATTTCTACTCTTACTCTTCCTCCTTTTTGTTGCATAGTGCCCATAGATTCTAGCTGGACATCCTTTACTTGCCCCAATTTATTTCCCAGATCATGGTAAACTGGTTCAATCCTCCAACCAGGGGGTATACCTACAAGTCTTACCCAAAAAGCAGCTCTGGAAAAATCATAACAATGTTCTGGAATGTCAGGCTCACACTGTTTAAGGACGAGCAAATTACTCGAGTAGGACCATGGTGCAGATTGCATAATTCTCTCCTTTTCCTCCTCTGATTGAAAGACGAAGGTAAAGAGACCTGGTCCTTTTTGTGCACACGATACTGCTTCTGTCTTCCAGGCTTTCTTCATAGTAGTGAGAAATGCAGGAAAATTGACGTTGGGTCTAGAATATAGTTTGCCCATAATTGTTCTGTTGCATTCATCTCTTTTTTGTGCGGATATCTCTGAGCTTACTTCAACCACATCTTCCTCAGACCATAGATGTCCGAGTCGTTTACATAATGCTGCCACCCGCAACTCATTTTCTTCTTTACTATCCATACTATTTGACTAGATTAATAAAAGAAAAGACTGGTTATAAGAGCAGGGAAAGACTCCAGCATGAACACATACTGTTGGGGGCAAGATAAATTTTCATTACTTCCGTCTTCTTCTCAAAGTCTTCTGGTTCTTTTATCAAACATCTGACTGGCATATACTCATGACTACGTGTATCAGGTTTCCTCGTCAAGTTTCAAAATCAAATCACTCCAACAACAAATGCCGCAGATATCCCAGTCGACATTTCTTCTCTCCATTAGACGATGAAGATGAACTCCTACCTTAATCAAGCCCCAAGAGCGTGGATTCCATCTGACCCAGCCTCGAACAACACAATTGTTCTCTCGAATGAAGAGGGGGCCACTGCTCTCAGTGTAAACTAGATCGAATGAGAAATTTTTTTGGGTTTTCCTTTTTGAACATCATTGTATGGGAAGAAACAGAGAAAAGCGAGAGTGATTGTCGAGAACTAATCTAGGGTTTTGGGGAGAAAACAGCACTACCAGAGGGTAGAGAGAAACTCGCATAAAACGAGAGAGAAAACATAGTTGCCAAGAATTCAAGGCTGCTTGAAAAGCCCCCGAGTCGCGAGGGCCAATTCGCCCCTCTCTCTCTCTCTCTCATATTATAAAGTCGCCCCCACACTGTTTTCTGAGAAACCGCGTGGCTCTTTCGCTCAACTCATCATTGTATTGACTCGATCTTTTTCGTCTCCCAAATCTGTACCGGTCAATGCTCTGACCCTTTGTTCTCCGCATCGCGTCCTCCGAGAAACTTCTCCTTCTCACAAACTCCTCTCCTGCTTGCCGCTCTATATAAAGCATCCCCTTTCGTCTACCACGATACGTGCACACACTCAGTTTTTACTTTGCTCTGAGTGTCCTTCGAGTGTTATTTGCTTCCAAATCAAAAGTTAGAGCAGACCCCAATCTCAGTACTCGAAACCCAAGAGACATGAAGGTGAGATTTCTTAAAGTCCTTCAACAAGTTATCTTCTTTGCATATTAGTGTGCACTTTTGGGAGATGGGGTTCTCGATGTTACTCTCTCCCGGGCTTTCTTCAACACTTTTCTTGGCATCTCTCCGTCTCAAGCTTCGTGAGTTATTTACTCAAAATCTAACTGGGTTTCGCTTTTCTCGAACTTTTGCAGAAGTTGGTGGTGAAATTGGATCTACATGATGACAAAGACCGGAGCAAGGCCATGCGAGTAGTTTCTGGTTTTGAAGGTATTGGCTCTCTCTCTCTCTCTCTCTCTCTCTCTCTCTGTTTTTTCCCTTTATTCTCTCACCGAATGTTCAAATCGTCACTGTAATAACTAATCATTTTGTGCTTGATATGTTCGGCTTTTCCCTAACCTTTGTCACATAATGCTTTCCAGGGATTGGGTCTCTAAGTATGGACCCGAAGGACAGCAAACTAACGGTATCTGGCGATTTCGACCCAGTCAAGGTGGTGAACAAACTGAGGAAATCTTGGCATACAGATATTGTGAGTGTTGGACCAGCTAAGGAAGACGATGGGAAGAAAGACGGCGGCAAGAAAGAAGAGGGCAAGAAGGACGATCAAGTCGCCAATCTCGTAAAAGCCTATCAAGCATACCATTCTACGCCGGTCACATATTACTACATGCCCCGAGAAGAGACCCCAGATTGTGTCATATGTTGAAATTCTTTGGGCTTCCGGACCGAATCAGGACTTTGTTTGTATTGGAGGCAAATAAAATGTATCGTCTATGCACGTCTTCTTTTTGTTTCCCAAGCCTATATTGAGTTACAAATCGAAAAGGTCAAATTTTTGGATGACTCCTTCGTGATGGAGTTGTGAAAACTTCTAAATAGATATCCTACATCCAAATCGAAATCTATCTAGTTAAATAATCTCTTTCTAATTGTTCTGGAAAAATTAGGAGATTCTCTAAAAAAATACGAGATTTTGCTTCCGATGGCAATATGCTAGGAGGTTGGTGGTCGTGCTTATGGGTTCAAATCAATATGTTCTAAAAAAATATATTTGAATATCAATCTCATTGATCTCATAAGTATCATGACAAATCCTGAATCGCTTTTTCAAGAAAGGCGAGGCATCTAAGTCATAAAAGTAAAGGAATCTTTTACATTGAATCACTTTGTTGTACTGACTAATGAATATTTTTATCACCTTTTGCTTCGATTTTTTATATTGTTTCTAAACACATTGATGCCTACACGCTCTTTCACCAATAGCCTAAACTCAATAGTCTTGATCTCGAGCATCCGCTTGATCATATCGAAGAAGTGCTTGGACAAGCATGCACTTGTCACTCTTTTGTTTTCAAAATTAATAGAACAAGTATATTCTTTTTAGTAAGCCATAATCTGGAAGGACCCACTCCTCCTAACGTACTTGCCATAAATTTTTCACGAACAATTTTGTTGCAAATAACTAGCTCTTACAAAGACCTTAGTGTTTTTGGTGAAGTCAATATTCCTCTATACAACAATAGAGTTCTTTAGTATAACTTCCTAAAAATGTTTTGTATCTTAGAAATTCAAATCCACCGATAAAGTAGGAGATACAATGGATGGATCATAGGAAGAAAGCTTACATTTTTTCTACGCACAACTTCTTGATTTTCTTCAAACTTGTCTTAGGAAGTAGCATTCTTGGCACTTTCTTCATAATCAGTCTCCTCGTAACAACAACATTTGCAGCTCCTTTGGCCTTGTTTAGAACTTCATCAGTCATTTGCAAAGCTGCAAACCTATCTAACAAAAACTCCATTTGCTTTTTTCTTAATTGTGCAAACTCCTCATCATCATCATCATCACTTAATAAATTTTCAAAAGTCAACACTTTATCGCCATCATCATTAGATTCAGCTATGTCCCAATGTAATCTAGTGATGGTGACATTACCTACATTAGCATCACTTTGGTGAAAGATATTTGCGCCCTTCTCCTCCCCCTCTTGTCTACTTGTTGTCCTTCATCCCTATCTTCAGTACTAGTTTGAATATTATCTCCCATTTTTCCTACTTGAGTGCTCTCTCCGTCATCATCTTCGTTCTCAGTATCACTATTGTACTTAACGTACATTTTCGCTTCTTCACAATAAAAATAATGGTATAAGACATTCTTAAAACCATTATTATCTTCTAAACTTTTCAAACTATCTTTCAAGCTCTTTCAAGAGAGACAATATAACAATTTATATACTTTGCATGACAAATAATTCATTATATCTCTAACAAATCTAATATATTGACAAAAATAGTGCCATAATTTCCCCTCTCATACTCCCACTCATTCTCCCCAATCACAATGTCTTTACCGTAATAAACAATGATAGCAACATAATCCTTATTATAAGCCATTTCCGCAACCAAGAAAAAAACAATTAACTTTTAGGACCACATCAACAAATGACGATAGCCAATTGCACATGGAGGTCCCGTACTCTAATAGACTTTATTAAAGAAAATGGAAGAAATGCACATGTAATTTACTGGAAAGAAGTAACAAGATGCCCCCTATAATAGCTATTTTGATTATCCTGCATTCCCTTAAAATATTGACGAACAAACTAAGATTCCCACAATATGCACAGGTCCTCACAATACTCATTTCAACACTTTGAATTAAAAAAATGACCAAAGGTCCCCATGACAACTACTCAGAGCCCTAAAAATTGCCCTCGCACATCATATTTTACATCCGACCCCTACAAATTACCATCACACATCATAATACCACATATGAGCCGTAAATCCTACATCACAGTAGCATAGGAGTCCTAATTTTCCCCTTGTTGAGCTCTACATTTTGAGGCCAAGCCCTAAATTACCAATATGAACCCCTAAATCACTTTAGCACCACATCTGAGCCCTAAATCATACATCAGAATGCCATCCGAGCCCTATATTTCATGGTCAATTCCCACAATTCCCAACTACACCCTAAATTTCCCATTAAAGCCTTAGTAGACGAGTCCGAGTCCGAGTCGTTATTTCACACCATAGGAGAAGAGGACAAACCTAGGCGAGCAACGACAACAAGTGGCGATGGCGAGCAATGACCGACCTTAGTGAACATGAACATCGACTGTGAATGGCAATAGAGAGGAAAGCATGAGTGTGAGTGTGAGTGTGAACGAAGATGGCCAAATTTGGTGCAAGCCTAAAAATAAGCTAAACCATGTTGTTTAGTACTAAGGAAAAACAATGTTGTTTACCTTGCCCAAGCCAGCGTGGACGGGGTGATGTCATTTTTTGTTGTCCACATGTATTTTTCTTTTTTAAATTGTTGCCACCTCAGTAAAGCATGTCACTGGAAAATGCCACGTTTATGATTTGGCTAAATTCTCTTGCCGTTGACACTTAACCAATCCATTTTGCTTCGATTTTGGCACTTAAGTATACATTTCCTAACTATTGGCACTCAATTGTCTCTCGTACCAAGTTTTGACACTCCAGGTGTCTAGCTTCCATAATTACCCCATAGATCCTCTATCTATCCATATGAAGAAGAAATCACGTAACAAAGGGGATTCTTATTTATACAAATGGTACTTTGGACTTGGCACAAGTAGGAAGAAATTAACGATAGTTTTTTTTATCTTTTAAGTTGTTTAGTTGGATCGATCGCTCAAGATCTTTGGTCTTTACCCAGACTTGACGAAAAAAAATGAGATCACTTCTAATGGGTTCATTGAAAACGATTTTGATCTAATTCATGGCCTATTAGAAGGAGAAGGTGCTTTAGTGAGATCCTCATGGACAGAAAAAGATTGCAGTCAGTTTGATAATCATCGAGTGACATTGCTTCTTCGACCCAAACTAAGGAATCTCTTAGATATGATGCAAAATGGATTTTGTTCTATCGTTGATCAAATATTTCTTTATGAAAAATACGAATTAGAGTTTGAAGAAAGGGAAGGAGAACGAGTCCTTGACCCGGAACAGATAGAAGAGGAAGTATTTCAATTGAATAGTTTGGGCTCCTAAAATATGGTGCCCTTAGAGCTTTCTATTGGATTGTATCAAAATGCCTAATTCATTGGGATTTCCTTATTGGGCAAGTTAATTTTGGGGTAGGAACTTCAAGAGAATGATTTGGACTTCTTATATAATGGAACCATGTAGTACTAGACACAAGATGAATCTTCCAAAGAACATTGCTTTTTTTTAATAAGCTAATTCATTTGGGACCCTACAGATCCATTTTTTTTTTCCTATTCAAAGATCAACCCTTTGTCTCTATGTTTTCACATTAAGAATTCTTTGCAGATAAAGAGATGTCAAGTGGGCTTCTCACATTCCAAACAAATTCCCCTACCTCTATATATAAATGCTAGTGTATCAAGAATATGCAAGAAAAACATTTCGAATTGTTGATTCATCGTCAAAGATTGTTTAAAAATTAATAGTTCATTATCTAATGGATTTTTTTGTTCTAATATTCCATCCGAGAGTTATCAATATTTACCAAATCTATTCCTATCTAATGGAAGGCTATTGGATCAAATGATAAAGATACTGTTAAGAAAAAGATGGCTTTTCTCTAATCAAATGAAAATTGGATTCATGTAAAGATTTTCTATCGTAAAGTCTAAAGAATTGTATAGAAGGGGATGATAAGACTAGATGTGACATTTCCGCACGCGAGACAGGAACTTGGAATGCGGCTATTGAGAATTTATGGCTAATTCCAGCGTCATTTTCTAGAGGGACAAACGAATTAGGTCCGAAACCTATTGTACAACTACAAAATCCTCACGACAAGTCACGACGAAAAGCTTGGACCGAGTCAGTTGCCAAGAATTCAAGACTCACTGCTTGAAAAGTCCCCGAGTCGCGAGGGGCAACTCGCCCCCCTCTCTCTCTCTCTCTCTCTCTTATTATAAAGTCGCCCCCACACTCTGTCTTCTGAGAAACCGCGTGGC
The DNA here is from genome assembly GCA_014182885.2 of Eucalyptus caleyi. Taxonomy (NCBI): domain Eukaryota; kingdom Viridiplantae; phylum Streptophyta; class Magnoliopsida; order Myrtales; family Myrtaceae; genus Eucalyptus; species Eucalyptus caleyi. The sequence goes on from CM024470.2 coordinate 4,743,281, forward strand.
TCTTTCCCTCAACCCATCATTGTATTGACTCGATCTTTTTCGTCTCCCAAATCTGTACCGGTCAATGCTCTGACCCTTTGTTCTCGGCATCGCGTCCTCCGAGAAACTTCTTCTCACAAACTCCTCTCCTGCTTGCCGCTCTATATAAAGCATCCCCTTTCGTCTACCACGATACGTGCAGACACTCAGTTTTTACTTTGCTCTGAGTGTCCTTCGAGCGTTTTTAGCTTCCAAATCAAACGTTAGAGCAGACCCCAATCTCAGTACTCGAAACCCAAGAGACATGAAGGTGAGATTTCTTAAAGTCCTTCAACAAGTTATCTTCTTTGCATATTAGTGTGCACTTTTGGGAGATGGGGTTCTCGATGTTACTCTCTCCTGGGCTTTCTTGAACACTTTTCTTGGCATCTCTCCGTCTCAAGCTTCGTGAGTTATTTACTCAAAATCTAACTGGGTTTCGCTTTTCTCGAACTTTTGCAGAAGTTGGTGGTGAAATTGGATCTACATGATGACAAAGACCGGAGCAAGGCCATGCGAGTAGTGTCTGGTTTTGAAGGTATTGGCTCTCTCTCTCTCTCTCTCTCTGTTTTTTCCCTTCATCTTGTGCTTGATATGTTCGGCCTTTCACTAACCTTTGTCACATCATGCTTTCCAGGGATTGGGTCTCTAAGTATGGACCCGAAGGACAGCAAACTAACGGTATCTGGCGATTTCGACCCAGTCAAGGTGGTGAACAAACTGAGGAAATCTTGGCATACAGATATCGTGAGTGTTGGACCAGCTAAGGAAGACGATGGGAAGAAAGACGGGGGCAAGAAAGAAGAGGGCAAGAAGGACGATCAAGTCGCCAATCTCGTAAAAGCCTATGAAGCATACCATTCTACGCCGGTCACATATTACTATGTGCCCCGAGAAGAGACCCCAGATTGTGTTATATGTTGAAATTCTTTGGGCTTCCAGACCGAATCAGGACTTTGTTTGTACTGGAGGCAAAAATAATATATCGTCTATACACGTCTTCTTTTTGTTTCCCAAGCCTATATTGAGTTACAAATCAGAAAAGGTCAAATTTTGGATGACTCCTTCGTGATGGAGTTGTGAAAACTTCTAATCAGATATCCTACATCCAAATTGAATTCTATCTAGTTAAATAATCTCTCTAATTGCTCTGGAAAAATTAAGAGATTCTTTAAAAAAAAATACGAGGTTCTGCTTCTGGTGGCAACATGCTAAGAGGGTGGTGGTCCTACTTATGGGTTCAAATCAATATGTTCTAAGAAAAAAATACTTGAATATCAATCTCATTGATCTCATAAGTATCATGACAAATTCTATTTATTCAATCGTTTTTTCGAAAAGGCAAGGCATCTAAGTCATACAAGTAAAGAAATCTATTTATTGATAAGAAAAAGAAAAAAAAATGTAAACGATGATTAAATTGATGATAAAATAGAATCCATTGTTGCGAATAGTTATTTGATTGATAATAAAGAAAGAAACTTATAGTTTTCCACCTTAACAACAAAAGAAATGATTGATCAAATTCAAATTCCATTGAGTTTGACTCAAAGTGATCAGTTATCAAAGAATGACTAGTTATCAAATGATTGAACAAGCGGGAGCAATTTATTTACTATACTTAGTTGACATTTATAAAAAAGTATATTGTGAATTACAGGTTCAATATACTATGTGATGGATTTTTTCTTTATTGATGGGCCTGAGTTGGCCCGTCTGCCCATGTTGGGCCTAAAAGCCCGGCCCACTAAATTAGGGCCCATGGATGAAGGGGTACGATTCCTTTTTGGAGGAACGTATATAAAGGGAGGAGAGAGAGGGAGAAGGCACCCTTTTGGCATAAGGACGTACGTACGTTCCTCTCCTTCTCTCCCTCCAAGAAAAAGAAGAAAAACGCTTACGACGACACCGTCTTCCCTTCAAGGCAAATTGGCATCATCGGATCAGAATTTCTTCCTCGATCTTCGGCATTAGTGTTTAATCTGTGGCTAACAAGGTACACTCGAATCCGTGGTGTGCTTTACGATCGGCGATACGTGATTTTGCCGGGCCTCGTCTTCCGCATTGATTTAGGGGTTCGATTTAGTGTCGAATCCGGTTTTCGAGGATTAATTATTCACAACATTGGTATCAGAGCCCTAGTTCGCGTTTTCCCGATCTGTTTTGATGTTTTTGATTGATTTTTCGCGAAAGAAATTCGGCCGTACGGATCGGGGCGAGAAATCCCGACACCCGAGCGCTGTTCGCCCATTTTTCCGAGTTTTTGTAAGTCGAAATCGAATTCTGATGACATAGGGAGAAAGGGCTCGTCGAGACGAGTTCGGCGACTGGTCGTGTGCCGCCAGGAGACACCGCACACGCCCACACGCGCGGCTAGAAGCGGTTGCGCGTGGGCACGACGCGCCAGGAAGCGTTGGCTTCGCAGCGCGTGCGCCACACGCGTCGATGGCGAACCAGCACGTGCGCATCGGCGACCGGCCAACCGGCACGCGCCGGTCGGCGGACCGACGCGTGCTGACGTCACCGTGACGTCACAGTAACCGCTGGGATGACGTCATCGGTGATGTCATCGCCGACGACCGTTGGTCGGCTAGTCACTAGCCGACGACCCGACCCGACGACGACCCGACCCGAACCGCGACGCCCGACACGTGCGCAGCACGTGCCGGCTGACGTCTGCGTGACGTCAGCCCGCGCACACGCGCGGCACGTGCGGTCGGTTCGCCAGAACCGGCCCGACCGGTGCGACCGGTGCGACCGGTCTGTCCGGTTCGACCGGTCCGACGACCTAACCGTTGACCGTTGACCGTTGACCAAAAAAAAAAAAAGAAATAAAAAAGGAATTTGTTTCTTTTTCATGTATGCCTATGTGGTTTATATGTAATCAATTATTTATTTTGCATTTGTTGCATGAATTTTGGAAAATTATGTATTTTCCATTATGTAAATTATGGATTATGAGTAATCCATTTTTAGTTCTGCATTTGTTGTAGGAACTATGATGCGTTATGCACGGATACCTGCAATCCCGAGAACGGACGATGGAAATGCAAGACTTAAAAGGCTAATGTTAGATTTAGCTAATTATCGGTAGCATAACGGTGATTTAGTATCACATGTGGTCAAGGTCAATCAGATGATACAAGAAATCATCAGTAATGGTTATCTTATGCCGGATTTTGGGAAGGTGTCGACTTTGATGAACACTTTTCCACCTGAATGGTAAGCAGTGTTAGATCGGCTATGGGAGGTCAACGTGGTCCCGGGTTATAGGAAGCTGGTGGAAGCTTTTGTAAGAGAGCACTATAGGATTGAGTTAACCAAAACTTCAATCCTTAGGTTGAGCGCCACATGGCGCAGAGTGAATGCGCCTTGGTGGCGACATGAATGCTCTCCAAAAGTTTTTCCATGGTTGGCAAATGTGCCTTTAGTTTTCTCAGATATTTTGACTGATAGATTAGAAGGGACATTCCCTATTTATTTCTTTGATTAATTATGTAATGTTTACTACCTGATTGTTGTTGATGTAGCAACCGATATGTTAGTTATATTATGTGAAAACATTGTTATTTTATTAGATGTTAAGATTTTATTTGCTTTCTGTTATTGCTGGTTGTTGTGGGTAATTAGCTGTGGGTAGTAATAGAAGTTTTTGTAACTTCATAGAATTTATTTGCATAAGACAATTATATTAATAATAATTTTGAGTTAGGATTTTTGGAGGATGATTAGAAACATAGTGACCTTTTGATTCTGAAGCTTTACTTGAAATTATTCATTAATATGATGGGTCTATGCAAATAAGGATGCATAAATGATAGGCATTAATTATTCGTGCATGTATGTCTGATGTGTTCAGAACGATGGTTCAGCAACTAAGAATGTAACTGCTGATATGAACGGCAACAATTGTGAAATATTGAATATGAAGATTCAATATGTGCTGGAAAAACAAGAAGCACTAGAAGTTCTTGACCATGTTATGGAAGATCTTGAGGATGCCATGCGCCACCTTGAGCTAGCTGAGGACCGCCTAACGACATTTAAGCCGAAAATAAATATTTTCAATGCTAGTTCCAGCTCAGAAAGGGCTTTGTGCTCTAAGCGCAAGCGTATTGATTCGGTCAATATGTGGGAATGCAAAGGATCAAGTCCTTATTGCAAGAAATCAAGAGTTAACCAACACAAGAGAGGAAAACGTCCTCAAGTGAAGAAAATGTCAAGGATGAGATGTTACAATTGTGACAAGAGAGGTCACTATGCTCGCGACTGTCGTGAGCCAAAAAAAGTATACACCTCTTGTACATTTGAGAACTTTGCTTATGTGTCAAGTTCTGCATTATAGGTTGAATCCAATCCTTTGTGGAATGTAGATTCAGGAGCGACAGACCATGTAGCAAAGGATAGAGGATCCTTAGTGGAATTCCGACGATACCAACTGGAACTAAGTTGATCTATATTGGAAATAACTCCAGAGCTGAAGTTAAAGGGATTGACACCTGCCAATTGAACATGCATGGTGGACGCATCTTGATGTTCTATATGCTCTGGAGATTCGTCGAAATTTAGTGTCTGTCTTAGTGTTGGTTAAGCTTGGTTTTGGTATGAACTTCCATAATAAATGTGTAGATTTGTATTTAGATACAAACTACTATAGTTGTGGTCACTTACTGAATGGTTTTATTGTACTAAATGTTGACTGTGATGATGTTAATATGTTATTCCCTTGTTTCATGTCTTCTACCTTATATGATAATGATGTGAATATGGTGGCATGCTAGACTTGGTCATATGGGCCAACAACACATGAATAGACTAGCCAAAGAGGGCTTGTTGGGCAACATTGAAAAAGTCGATTTGCCCATATGTGAGCATTGCCTAGTAGGGAAAAATGACAAGGAAACCATTTGGAAAAGGTAAAAGAGCTGAATTTCCTCTGCATTAATCCATTTGGACGTCTGTGGTTCAATAAATGTGAGAGGAAGGCAATGGGCTGTTTATTTCATCACTTTTTTTTTTTTTTTTATATAGATGATTATACTCGAGTCGGATATGTCTATTTGATTTCTCATAAATCTGAAGCATAAGTTGTTTCAGAAGGTTTATGAACCTGGCAGAAAATCAATTAGACAAGAAAATAAAGGTATTTAAATCCGATCGAGGTTGAGAATATTTATCTGATAAGTTCAGAAAATTATGTGATGAAAAAGGAATAGAAAGATAGTTGTCTATTCCATATACTCCTCAACAAAATGGTGTTGTAGAGAGAATAAACAAAACCATACTGGAATGGTTAGGTCCAAGATGGCGCATGCTAACTTACCTATCACTTTTTGGAGTGATGCGTTGTTAACTGCTGCCAATATACTTAACCGGATGCCTTCCAAATAAGTTATTTCCACTTCATATGAGTTATGGACAGTTAGAAAACCGGACTTAAGTTTTCTTAAGCCATGAGGTTGTGCTGCCTATATTCATGAGTCCTCTCACAAGTTTGGGAAATTGGATCCCAAAGAAAATAAGAGTATTTTCATGAGATACTGCGAATACTCAAAATGGTATGTGTTCATAGGTGAGCAGGAAAGTAGAGTATAACTGAATTTGAATCACGGGATGTCACATCCTTAGTGGATGAATTTCCTAAGAGGGGTGAAATAAGGGAAAATTACTCCCTATTTGAAATCTTGGATCAAGATAATGATGTTAGTGGAGTTCGTCCAAGTGGGAGTAATATGAGATGTGATGAATTGAATTCAACTCATTCTCAATTGCAACCACCTGATGTGACGACATCATCATTACCTAATCCAAGTGGGAGTATGATGGGGAATGATGTGCTAAGTGTACAATCTCCCATACGGTGAACAAGTCTTCAAAGTATTCCCCGTCGATGTTTTGACATTGAAAGGGAAACTATTATGGTTGCTCCACAAGATGAGGATGAGCCAAGAAATATTAATGAGGCTCTGAATTGCCATAATAAAGAAAAATAGATTTATGCAATGAAAAAAGAAATGGAGTCAATGAAATCAAACCAAGTTTGGGAACTGGTTGATCTTCCAAAAGGACACAAAGCTATTGGAAACAAGTGGGTTCTCAAAATAAAGCGAAAGGCTAATGGCTCGATAGAAAGGCATAAGGCTCGCCTTGTGGCGAAGGGATATAATCAACAGGAAGGAATTGATTATGAATATACGTTTTCTCCTGTAGTAAGATTTACCTCGATTCGCATTATTCTGGCAATAGTGGCTAGTCTGGATCTTGAGTTACATCAGATAGATGTAAAGACTGCTTTCCTCAATGGAGAATTAGAGGAAGAAATATATATGGAACAACCTGCTGATTTCATAGTAAAAGGCCAAGAAGAAAAAGTATGTCGACTTTTGAGGTCGATATATGGTCTTAATCAGTCATCAAAACAATTGTATATACGTTTTCATAATGCTATAATGGCATATGATTTTAAAATGATTGATGAGGATCATTGTGTATATATCAAAAGATCCAAGGATCAATTTGTGATCATATCATTATATGTTGATGATATATTGATTGCCGGAAGCAATATGGAGTTGGTTAATACTGTCAAGAGATGGTTGTCTTCTAACTTTGAGATGAAGGATATGGGTGAGGCTGTATACATTCTTGGAGTTAAGATTTCGAGAGATCGTTCGAAGAGATCGTTCGAAGAGATCGTTGTCTCTTTCGCAAGAAACCTATATAAATAAGGTTCTTGAACGATTTCGTATGCAAGACTGTAAACCCATAGACACTCCTATTGCAAAAGGTGAAGGATTGAGCCACAGACTGTGTCCAAGGACTCCACAAGAGAAGGAACAAATGAAACATGTTCCTTATGCTAGTGCTGTTGGAAGCTTGATGTACATTATGATGTGTACAAGACCTAACATATGTTTTGCAGTTGGAATGGTGAGTAGATACCAATCCAATCCAGGTCAAGCATATTGGAAAGCCGTTAAATGAATACTAAGGTATCTAAAGGGGACTGCTGATTATACGTTGAGTTATTATGGAAAGGATTTGCAACTCAAAGGCTATTTTGATACTGATTGTGGAGGAGATTTAGATGAAAGAAAATCTACCTCTGGGTTTGTTTTCTTACCGAATAATGGCACCATATGTTGGAGCAGTAAGAAACAAAAGTGTATAGCCTTGTCCATGATAGAAGTTGAGTTTGTGGTATTATCAGCAGCAGTATAAGAAGATGTTTGGCTTAAGAGATTTTTTGGATCATTTAGGTGTTATTGGAAGTGCTGCAGATTCATTGTTGGTTAACTATGATAGCCAAGCAGTAAAAGCGTACACCAAAGATCTAAAATATCATGGCAAGACTGAACACATAGATACCAAGTATAATTTTGTAAAGGATATGGTTGCACGAAAGGATGTGAACTTAAAGTATATACTACACATAGAATGGTAGCAGATCCTATGACAAAGCCAATACCTAGAGATGTGTTTTGTGGCCATATGAAATATCTAGGATTGCGTAGAGACTGATGTACTGAATATTGTATTTTCCCTAAGTGTTCACATTTGATGAATTTGTGTTTTCATCATTAATGCCTATGAATCTTTGTTTGATCTTTATGCATCTTAATGCTCAGTGTATTATTTTGAGAAAGTATGTCGGACAGATATAAGATTAGCCCACTCACACGGGTAATTGCCTCTATTTACCGTGTGATAAATAGAGATGAGACTGTTTTTAAGCTTATTATCTAGGTGATAATCGAGAGCTCAAGCTTAAAACACGTATGTCGCCTTAACTGAGTGTTAAGATGATGACATAATACTTACTATTTCCGAAAGTAAAATACCCCACATATTTTACTTTATCTGTCTAAGATGCCAGATGTGAGTTCTGATGAATTTTGTGAATGAGTAGATACGTGAACTCAAGTTAGACATTGGGTATGTCTGAACTATCATCTGTACGGTATTGAAAGGTGTAGATATACGCTCCATGGAAAAGGAGTTAATACCGTAATACGTATTTCATACTACGTATGCATGAGACGACCAATAAGAGTGGCAAAAGTTTGATCTCAACTTTTATGTCGTGTGAGACTCTTGAGGAAGAGAGTTCCTCAATTTTTTAGTCCCCTCATGACTCTTACTTATTCTCAAGATTTCTATTTAATGTTTGCTATCTTAGGATGTTGCCAATGGTCATGAGTGATTCGATCTAATGGGACATTTCTAGAAAAGCAAGCTGAATTGAAATTGAGAGTTTGAAGGAAAGAGGAAGATCGAATTTGGAGAATCACATTGTAGTTTTGTATTCATCGGTTAACCAATTATGACTGTCTTTGTGATAATCATAATTGTGAATACAATATATATATATATATATATCATTGTTTAAAAGAGATCAAGAGATATATAAATGTGATCGATCGATCTAGGGTACTGCATACTAAATCTACTTAGGATGTGATGCCCATTATGAGCTGCTATATATTCCTAACAGATGTATGGCAACGAGCTCTCAAAGTATGTTGGTCGCACGGATTATTCACCGGTATGAATGTTGAAGAGAGTAAAAGAGGATTCTGTTTGGCCCACCATGTTAAGTGAGAGTCTATGATGGATTTTTCTCTAATGGGGCTAAGTAGGAAATGTCCGCCCATGTTATTTTTGGACCACCATGTGCGAGTGAGAGATGATGGATTTTTTCTTTATTGATGGGCCTGAGTTGGCCCGTCCGCCCATGTTGGGCCTAAAAGCCCGGCCCACTAGATTAGGGCCCATGGATGAAGGGGTACGATTCCTTTTTGGAGGAACGAATATAAAGGGAGGAGAGAGAGGGAGAAGGCACCCTTTTGGCATAAGGACGTACGTACGTTCCTCTCCCTCTCTCCCTCCAAGAAAAAGAAGAAAAACACTTACGGCGACACCGTCTTCCCTTCAAGGAAAATTGGCATCATCGGATCAGAATTTCTTCCTCGATCTTCGGCATTAGTGTTTAATTTATGGCTAACAAGGTACGCTCGAATCCGTAGTGTGCTTTACGATCGGTGATACGTGATTTTGCCGGGCCTCGTCTTCCGCATTGATTTAGGGGTTCGATTTAGTGTCGAATCCGGTTTTCGGGGATCAATTATTCCCAACACTATGTTTAAAAGAAAGACATATATTCCTTACTCATTATTAGACTATTACTTATAGGGCTAATACTTTTCATTTCACATCTCATGGTTGGACGATCCTATTTGGTCAAATGGTTAGGGACAAACTCCTATGCTCCTTTCATTACAGTATTTGAACAAGTTCTTGGATAATAAGCCTAAAAGTTTTCTTGTTGATGATATCGATATTGAGGATAATGACGACATTGATTGTGACCTTGATATGGAGCTGAAGCTTCTAACTAGAATGAATGTGCTAACTATCGATATGATGTCAGAATTAAACCATATAAAGTAGCATTCTCAATGCTTTCTTCATAATCAGTCTTCTCTCTAGCAACAATATTTGCAACTCCTTTAGCCTTGTTTAAAACTTCATGAGTCACTTGCAAAGCTGCAAACCTATCTAACAAAAACTCCATTTGTTTTTTCCTTGATTGTGCAAGCTCCTCATTGTCATCGTCATCACTTGATAAATTTTCAAAAGCCAACGCTTCATTGTCATCATCATTAGATTCAGCTATGTTCCAATCTAATCCAGTGATGGTAACATCATGTACATTAGCATCACTTTGGTGAACTACATCTGCGTCATTCTCCTCCCTCTCTTGTCTGTTGTCCTTCATTTCTATCTTCAGTACTAGTGTGAATACCATGTCCCTTTTTTCCTACTTGAGTGCTCTCTTTGTCATCATCTTCGTTCTCAGTATCACTATTGTACTCAACATACACTTTCACTTCTTCAACATGAAGATAATAGTACAAGACATCTCTAAAACCATTATTATCTTCTAAGCTTTTCAAACTATCCTCCAAGCTCTTCCGAGGGACCCAATACAACATTTTCTATACTTTGCATGACAAATAGTTCACTATATCCCTAACATATTTAATAAAAGATGCATTCTTTATATCGATAAAAATAGTGCCATCATTTTCCCCCTCATACTCTCACTCATTCTCCCTAATCGCAAAGTCTCCACCGTAACAAACAATGATGGCAACATAATCCTTATTATAAATCATTTCTACAACCAAGAAAAAAACAATTAACTTTTGGGACCACATCAACAAAGGACAAAAGACAATTGCACATGGAGGTCCCACACTCTTATAGACTTTATTAAAGAAAATTGAAGAGATGCACATATAATTTACTGGAAAGAACTAACAAGATTCCCCCCCCCCTCAATAGCTACTTTGATTACCTTGCATTCCCTTAAAATATTGACCAACAAACAAAGATTCCCACAACAGGCATAGGTCCCCACAACACTCATTTCAACTCTTCGAATTAAAAAAATGACTAGAGGTCCCCAAGACAACTACTCGGAGCCCTAAAAATTGCCCTCGCACATCATATTTCACATCCGACCCCTAAAAATTGCCATTGCACATCATAATACCACATTTGAGCCATAAATCCTACATCACAGTAGTATAGGACATAGGAGCCCTAATTTTCTCCCCGTTGAGCTCTACATTTTGATGCCAAGCCCTAAATTATCAATCCAAACCCCTTAATTGCTTTAGCACCACATCCAAGCCCTAAATCATACATCAGAATACCATCTAAGCCCTATATTTTCGGGTCAACCCCCACAATTCTCAACTACACCCTAAATTTCCCATCAAAACCTTAATAGACAAGTCCGAGTCCTATTTTCACACCATAGGAGAGGAGGAGAAGAGCACAAACCTGGGCGAGCAACAACAAGTGGTGATAGTGAGTGACAATGGCAAGCTGACCGACCTTAGTGAGCATGAACAACGACCGTGAATGGCAATAGAGAGAAGAGCATGAGTGTGAACAAAGATGGCCAAATTTGGCGCAAGCCTAAAAATAAGCTAAATGACGTTGTTTAGCACTAAGGAAAAACAGTGTCGTTTACCTTGCCCAAGCCAACGTGGAAGGGGTGATGTCATTTTTTGCTGTCCACATGTATTTTTTTTTTTAAAATTATTGCCACCTCAGTAAAGCATGTCGTTGGAAAATACCACGTATATAATTTGGCTGGATTTTCTTGTCGTTGACACTTAACTAATCCATTTTGCTCCTATTTTGACATTTAAGTATATATTTCCTAACTTTTGGCACTCAATTGTCTCCCGTACCAATTTTTGGTACTTTAAGTGTTTGGTTTCCGTAATTGCCCTATAGATCCTCTATCTATCCATATGAAGAAGAAATCACGTAACGAAGGGGATTCATATTTATACAAATGATACTTAGGACTTGGCACAAGTCGGAAGAAATTAAAGATAATTTTTTTATCTTTAAGTTTTTCAACTGGATCAATCGCTCAAGATCTTTGGTCTCTACCTAGACCCGATGAAAAAAAATGAGATCACTTCTTATGGATTCATTGAAAATGATTCTGATCTAGTTCATGGCCTATTAAAAGTAGAAGGTGCTTTGGTGAGATCCTCACAAACAGAAAAAGATTACAGTTAGTTTGATAATCATTGAGTGACATTGCTTCTTTGACCCAAACCAAGGAATATCTTAGATATGATGCAAAATGGATTTTGTTTTATCATTGATCAGAGATTTCTCTATGAAAAATACGAATCGGAGTTTGAAGAAAGGGAAGGAGAACGAGTCCTTGACCAGGAACATATAGAAGAGGACGTATTCAATCGAATAGTTTGGGCTCCTAAAATATGATGCCCTTGGAGCTTTCTATTTGATTGTATCGAAATGCTTAATTCATTGGGATTTCCTTATCGGGCTAGGTCATTTTGGGGCAGGAACTTCAAGAGAATGATTCGAACTTCTTGCATAATGGAACCATGTAGTACTTTACACAAGATAGATCTTCCAAAGAACAATGCTTTTTTTGAATAAGCTAATTCATTTGGGACCCTACATATCCATTTTTTTTTCCTATTCAAAGATCAACCCGTTGTCTCTATGTTTTCCATTGAGAATTCTTTGTAGATAAAGAGATGTCAAGTGGGCTTCTCACTTTCCACACAAATTCCCCTACATCTATATATGAACACTAGTGTATCAAGAATACACAAGAAAAGCACTTTGGATTGTTGATTCATCGCCAGAGATTGTTTAAAACCAATAGTTCATTATCTAATGGATTTTGTTGTTCTAATATTCCATCCGAGAGTTATTAGTATTTACCAAATTTGTTCCTATCTAATGGATGGCTATTGGATCAAATGAAAAAGATACCATTAAGAAAAAGATGGCTTTTCCCTAATCAAATGAAAATTGGATTCCTGTAATGTTTCCTACTACTTAGCTGGAAAAAAATGTGCCCGTGAAATAAGGATAAATAAAATAGAATTGATTGAGTGGTAGAGTAATGGAAACACTTCTTTCTTCCCTATTTTGGACCTTAGCTCCACAAAATAATATGCTATTGCTGAACCACGAAAGAATTGAAATTCTTTGTGCGACAAAGACTAGAGGGAAAAAAAATTATGCATAGTGCTAAGCTCTAAGCATTGAAATTGAACCATTTTGTCATAGATTTCAGTTGCATGTGTGACAATAGTCTTTCCATTTTGATATTTAATGTCTAATCAGAGGAAGAAAAGAAAGGACGAGGAATTTAAAGACTCCATTTGTTTTGATAAAGATAAATAATTTGAAAAATGTTTCCGTGAGAGTGATCGTTTGCATCGCTTGAAATAAATAGTCCATGCAAAAAGCTTTCATTATCGATAACAACCTATATCTAAATGTTTTCATGGACAAAAAAAAAACACTTTTCCTTTATTCGTTTTTGTAAACGATACGGATGATACTTTTCATTCTTAAAAATGATTGTTTGCATCACCGCAGAAATGGACTAATGAAAATTATTTTTACTGTGTACCAAACGATACTTTCCTTTCCAAAAAATGATTACTTATATTGCTCACAAAAATGCAGCATCTCATCATTCATGTAGTTATTAAGACATAAATTGTTAGTCGATAATGAAAATAACTTTCATTAATTAATTATTTGAGGCAATATAAATGATTATTTTTTAAGAAAAAGGATTTTCAAAATCAAATATTTCACGCGAGACGGACGCACCTAAGGCTCAGCTCGAGATAGACACGTCTATACAAAGATATCTCCCTCCTCAGATCAGCGCGGAGCTTGATTTGTTCAATCTACTAAAACGCGGTTTATCATTGATCATTTAAATAATAAATCGTTGACCAAGACCTCGACTTCAACGTCAACGTCAAGGAAACATGACAATCCGAAGAAGAAGAAGAAGAATAATAATAAATAGACAGGGGCCTATCATGGCCCATGGAAATAACGACGACAGTCACCATCTCCACTGTAGCATTCGAGCGACGTTGCGAGTGGGGATCCGACCGATCCCGAGTGTGAATTTCTTCATGTTTCTGGCCCCTTCTGGCTTCTTTTTCGACCGTTCACATTTCACGATTGAAGAAAAAAGCTCCTTTGCACGAGCAGAAATGTCAAGCTCGAATGGCATACGGTCCAGTGGTGGCATTTTCACAGAGATGATGCGGACAGTGACGTCGCTTTGATTCCTGTCCGTTCGTCCGTCATCTGTCCCGAGCCCCTCTCTCCTATTAAATTTGATTGTCGTCCCTAGATTTTTTTTTCCTTGTGGTTTGTCATCTTTAGATTAATTTGTTAAGATATTATTCACTTTAACTCGTTTCATATTTTTATTTTTTGAGTGTAGGTGGGCATCTTTCTAAAAGTGTCCAAACTAAGAACGCTTAATTGTGGAGTTCTAAAACTAAGTATAGTTGTTACATTAAAAAACATCTAATTTGTTGCGGTGTGATTTATTCTCCCTATTGAAAAGATGGCACAAGGTATACCAGAAGGTTTTATAATTTGAGCCTATATTTTATTAATAACTGGAGCTTTGGCCCATGAATAATTACTTATATAAAGTAATTGAGGAATGTAATAAAGATGTGCTAATTATAGTGGAATTCTCAGTTGAACGTAAGCTTAGTTTTAGGGTGAATTAGGACAAAACATTGTGTCTTAAATTTTCTTTCTCACTTTTACTTTCTATTTTCTTTGTAATTGTGTGGCGAATCCTATCATAATATTAGTTTTCACACACACACAATATATATATATATATATATATATATATATATATATATATATATATATTATATTGACATGCAGTGCGAAACGTGGAATTACTACCCACCCACCCACGTCGGACTGAATCATTACTTCAAATATTTTCTATCTTAAAGTCTAAAGAATTACATATAAGGAGTTGATTAAATTGGACATGACATTTTAAGACATGGAATGCCGCTATCGAGAATTGATATATGATTTCTACGCATTTTTTACATGGAAAATACCGATTTCGTCTGAAACCGATTATACGAGTACCATATCAATCATACACTTTTCAAATTCTTGCCAATGAAGTCCTGAAGATTTGCGCAGAATTCCAATATGATCCTTCCCGCCTATTGCCACCGGAAATCACCCAACCTGGCGACCCAAGTAGGACGTTGTTTCGAGTGAGGGTGGCGTGTCTCGTATAACTAAATTCATACGTTAATCTTGGCAGCAGCAAAGCCAAGGAAGCATTTGGTAATTTCCTCACGACAAGTTATGACGAAAAGCTTGGACCGGTCAACTGCGTGGACTGAATTAGTTGCCAACTGCTCAAGACCCACTGCTTGAAAAGTCCCCGAGTCGTCTCTCTCTTTCATTGTAAAGTCGCGACTCACTGTTTTCGATCGTCTCGACTCGTTTATTTTCTGAGAAACCGTGTGGCTCTTTCCCTCAACTCATTATTGTATTGACTTGATCTTTTTCGTCTCCCAAATCTGTACGGGTCAATGATTTGTCCCTTGGTTCTCCCGATCGTGTCTTCCAAGAAACTCCTGACTTTCACGCACTCTTCTCATGCTCGCCACTATAAATAAAGCAACCCTTTCCGTCTACTATGCGTGCACACACTCAGTTTTCACTTTCCCTGAGTGTCCTTCGAGTGTTTTTGGCTCGCAAATCAAAAGTTAGATTAGGCACCGATCTCAGTACTTGAAACCCAAGAGAAATGAAGGTGTGATTCCTTTTGTCCTTCAAGAAGTTAAATCTTTTTTTGCATATTGTGTGTATTTATGCACTTCTGTGAGATGGGGTTCCTAATGGTATTCTTTCCTGGGTTTTCTATAACACTTCTCTTGGTATCTCTTCATGAGTTATCACTTGTTTCTTTGCTGTTGTAATTCTTTATCACATGGCATGATTGCATCTGTTTATGTGAATAAGAACGCTAGGAATACCAAATGATGCGTCAAATTCTTATTCATTGTTGGTTATATATGGCTAACTTGTTTAAACGGTAGTCTGTGGCACCACTTGTGAATATCGAGTTCAGTCGTCATTGTGAGAATTGATATTTACTCAAAATCTAACTGGGTTTTGCTTTCCTCAAACGTTTTCAGAAGTTGGTGCTGAAAGTGGAACTACACGATGACAGAGACAGGAGAAAGGCCATGCGAGTAGTTTCTAGTTTTGAAGGTATTGGCCCACTCCCTCTCTGTTTTTTCCCTTCTTTCTCCCACTGAATGTTCAAATCGTCATTTTAATAGTTAATCTTGTGCTCGAAATGTTCGGCTTTATCGCTAACCTTTGTCACATAATGCTTTCCAGGGATTGGGTCTCTGGCCATGGACTCGAAGGACAACAAATTAACGGTATCCGGCAATATCGACCCGGTCAAGGTTGTGAACAAACTGAGGAAATCTTGGCACACAGAAATCGTGAGCGTTGGAGCAGCCAAGGAAGACGATGGCAAGAAAGATGAGGGAAAGAAAGAAGAGGGCAAGAAGAACGATGATCAAGTCGCCAATCTTGTAAAAGCCTATCAAACATACCATCCTATGCCGATCACATATTACTATGTACTCCACGAAGAAACCCCGAATTGTGTCATATGTTGAATTTTTTTGTGCTTCCAGACCAAATCAGGACTTGGTTTGTGCACTGAAGGAAAAAAAAAAATATCGTTTGTCCACATCTTCTCTTTATTTCCTGAGTCTATAGTGAGTTACAGAATTTGAAAAGGTCAAATTTTGAATGATTCCATCATAAGTAGAGTTGCAAAAACTTCTAGGTAGTTACCTAACATTTGAACTGAATTCTTTTTTATTAAAGAATCTCCTTCTAATTGCTTTGGAAAAATTAGGAGATTCTCTAGAAGAAATACATGGTGCTCCTGGTGGCAACATGCTATGGGGTGGTGGTCCTGCTTATGGTTTTGAATCAATACGTTTTCAAAAGAAATACTTGAATATCAATCTCATAAGTATCATACCAAATCCCCTCCATTGAATCACTTTTTCAAAAAAGAAAAAGAAAAAAGTGAGACATTTAAGTTGTCACGTCCCGAACCTCGAGCGCGTGCCCATCCATATCTGGTCGACAATAATTTGCGACTTCCCAGGACGAGTCGCCGACCCTTTCCATTTTATTGCACATGCGGAAGCGAAAAGAAATCCCCTGACAGTAATCATCTCGGGATAGAAAAGCAGGACAATAGATTCACAAACAAACGTGTTTTTATATATACACTGAGTCATGTATACAGGTCTATGGCCAAAAGACTACAAAAGACTGGCCTTCCAAAAAGAAGCGGTCCTAATTGACCTACACTTTCGATCACCTCCTCTCAGCTCCAGGTCCTCCACTCGACGACCCTGAAAATGTTGTCCCACAACGGGGTGAGATATCATCTCAGCGAGTCTAAGCTCTAAACCCCAATTAGGAGGGAAATACGCCCAGAAGTGTCATAATCACACAATCACACAATCAATGAAACTTACCTCGTCTCAGATCCACCCTGCAGGTCAGTACAATTTATCTCACAAACAACATGAGAGCATGAGCAACAAATAAGCTCCAATAACTGAAACGCTACACTCAATTAATCATGCGTTCCTAGTTTTGATCTCGGCATATAGCACGGCCTACTCTTAGTTCGGCGGTCTTCTGGCATTGCCAGGCATCGTCTCATCCCATTGAGCACGGCACGTCTCTTTATCAGACGGCTTTCCCGAAGGAGCATAGGGTCCAGAATCAACTGCGACCGGCTTCCCGTTGTCTAGGGGGTATCCCACATAGGGATAACGTCCAGCTTAATAGCCCGGGACAATTTCTCTTGACCATCACACGATCACTCAAATATGGCTCAGGGCAACATGCATTGCACTCAAATGCTTTAATTAAAATGGTGAGCCTGGCCTTTTTCTTCGTCTTAGAAATTCACATGAAATTACTCGTGTGTAGGTACACGGTCAACTTGATCCAGAAAAATTGATATTCATCCTTTTTGAAATCCCACTATTTCATATAGTACTAAAAACCATTTTCGGTGTCAAAACCCCGACACCTGGGGTTTTCTGAATAAATATTGGAAATTCACAATTTTTTGGAATTAAATACCAGAAATCAAATCAGCACTCAATTTGCATAATTTAACACTCAACTACAAAAATTAACCACACCATTGCAATCAGCACGAAATTCTGGTTACCGGCTATCCCGGCCTAATTTCCGGAAAAATAATTAATAATTAAATAATTAATGAAATTAATTAAATAAATCAATTTAAATTCTAAAAATACTAACCTAGGCCAGAATCATTAAATTAATAACCAATACAGACTCGAAGAAATTCCCGAACCCTTCTAGATAAACAGTACAATTTATTTAGGCCTTAACTAAACCATGCTAACCACCTAACATGCTCAATTAAATAATTCAATTTCTAATTTAATCTAACTAACCACCTAATTCCTAATAAAATAAATCTAACACCCCTTAAACGTTATTAGCCTACTAAGCAGAGTTTAGAGTATAAACTCACCGGTTAATTGCGGAAACCGGTTCACCGTGACAACAACGCAACGGCGGCCGAAATCTTATTTTTCGGCTGTGTCGCGAACTCTCGGACCGGGCGTAGGACTGGCCCAACACAACTCAGTAAGGCTGAGTTTAGGTCTTGGGCTTCTGCAGGGCTGCTGGTCGCGGGCTTGGGCCTTCTTCGCGGGCCCAAAATGGGCTGAGCTTCAAATGGGCTAAAACCAACTGAACTTGGGCCAGAGCCTGGGCTTCAAATCTGCTGGAGATTGGGCTTAAAAATCACTGGACTGAAGAATTCGCTGGATCCATGGGCTTCAAAGGCTGGACTGAAATTTCTCTGCAGATGGGCTGAACTGAGCGGGCTTCTAAAAACTTGCGTGGGCTGAATCCAAGGAGCAACAAAGACAGAGAAGCAGCAGCTGCAAGGAGAAATCGCGTGGCTTCGGTGGGACGTTGGGCGAAGACTCGGACGCGGCAACTGCAATTCGTGGTCGCGTGGAGGAAGATTGTAGTGGAAATTCGGCTTCGGTGGTCTTCAACGCAGGTTGATGACCGTGAAGACGCGTGCCACGAAGCTGAAGACGAAAGCTGCTGGGAAAAAGACCCCGTGGCCGTGTGGGTGGAGAAGCGGCAAAGAGAAGAAGTAGCTTCGGTGGAGATCTTCGGCTTCGCTGGTGTGTGGACACGCTGCCGGCAGGAGATGGGCTCGGTCCAGCTGGCATGAGCGAAGGAAAGAAGATGGGAGCAAGTGGCGTTGATTCGGTGGTTTATGGCTTCGTTTGCTGCACTCGGTGGTCAACTAAAGAGAGGGAGAACTTGGGTTGTTGACCGATGATGGGGCTTCGCTGGCAGCTGAATTCCCGTGGAGCTTGAAGATGCGGGCGTCAAATGGAGCAGCTTCGGTGAAGAAGCGAAATTTCAGAGGAAAATGAAAATGAAAGTTGAGCTTCGTCGAATGAAAAAGGGAATGAGAAGCAACGAAGAAAGGAGAGAGGGAATGGACAGGGGGAGTCGGCCAGCTTGCAAGAGAAGACAAGGGAAAGAAAGTCCACAAGGGTTATCCATCTACTTAAATGCATTGTCTCCCATTACTTTCTTATAAAATAATTCCACCAATAATCAATTTTTGAAGCACAAAATTACTGCCCTCTTTTAGTTCCGAATTTCACTCATTTTTGGTCTTTAATTTCTTTATCAAATTTCCCAAATTTGATATCCATCGTTGTAGAAGAAAAGGCCATATCATTTCTGCAAGTGCCCATCACCCAATAGATCAGCTTGGAAGTCAAAACTCCATTGAATTCGGCCCATACGAATTTCCGTTAATTTTCTGCGGTGTCCGAATCAATTTTCCGTAAAAATCTCGAAATCTCTGAAAATTTCTCGGAGAGTGAGTTGACGTTTAAATAGCTTGTGACACCACAAAACTTTCAATTTCTGAAATCGGGTTCAAATTCGCGGTTATTTTCAATCCGACGCGCTCTTAGTGTGACATAGTCTATCGGATAACTTTTAGGAATTTTTGGTGCAATTGACCTGTGATCGATTTATCTCGAGTCACAAAGTACATCTTCGACACATTAACGACTCTCAATTGTCGTGAAAGTCTCGAGGTTTCAATTACGAGCACCGGGTACCAAAATGATAGAAAATCAATTTAGTGCCGATCGATGAGAATTTTTCAATCAAGTGGAATCACCCACAATTTGATCACATATCTCAGTCGAATCGACCTATCTCTGATTTCTGATCGATCTCTGACGGTGCCGTAATGACCCTTGCAGATCAACACGGTCGAGCAGTCAATTCTTGGTCGAATTGTCAAGTCCAATTGCATTTAGATTCCCTAATTGCTTCCCCAGATAGTCCAGTTATCTCGTGAGTGATCAGCTTAGAGAATAGCACTATTAGCGTTTCGATGAAAGGC
Organism: Eucalyptus caleyi; assembly: GCA_014182885.2. Classification (NCBI taxonomy): domain Eukaryota; kingdom Viridiplantae; phylum Streptophyta; class Magnoliopsida; order Myrtales; family Myrtaceae; genus Eucalyptus; species Eucalyptus caleyi. The sequence continues at coordinate 4,763,226 of CM024470.2, forward strand.
CCGATTTATTTAATCGAAAACAATTTATGAAAATTTAGGCTGTCACATAAGTCATAAAAATAAATAAATCTATTCATTGATAAGAAAAAGAAAAAATGTAAACGGTGAATGAATGGATGATAAAATAGAATCTATGATCGTGAACAGTATGGATGAAAAAATAGAATCTAGGATCGCGAACATTGATTTGATTGATAATAAAGAAAGAAAATTCTTGGTTCAATTTTTCACCTTAACGACAGAAAAAAAGATTTGATCAAATTCTATTGAGTTTAACTCATGGAGATCAATTATCTAAGAATGACTCTGGTTAGTAATTTACTTATGATACTTAGTTGACATTCATAAAAATTATCCAATATATTATGAGTTCAATACATTCTATTGAGTAGAAAGATGGATATTCCTTGCTCATTATTATACAATCACTTGTTCACAAATCTTGTGTGGGGCTAATAGTTTTCATTTCACATAGAGCAAACTCTTTTCACTTCACTTAGCCCTATCCCCCTCTAGGGATATTTTAGCGATAGGTTCTATAGGAGCTGGATAATTCAATTTGGTCAAATATCTAGTGACAAACTCCTATGCTCCTTTCATTATAGTATTTTTTTGAACAAGTTTTTGGATAATAAGCCTAAAGGTTTTTTTGGAGATTATATCGATATTGAGGATAGTAACAATATTGATTGGAACCTCGATACGGAGTCGGAGCTCCTAACTAGGATAAAAACACTATGGATATGATGTCTGAAATAGATCGATTTTGTATTACCCTGCAATTCAAATCAGCAAAAATAATGTCTCCTTGCACAATATGGATTCTAAACATTCAAATCTTGATGTGTATGAGTCGAATTATTTATCCCTCAATCTATTAGTGAATTATCTCTCTAGGGATTGTGAAAGATGTTTCACTCAAATTATTCTTGTTATAATGTCAACTCATGTTCCTCAAAAAGTGGATCCCGTTCTAATAGCTTCAAATAAATTGAATACATGCATTAAGATATGAAGGATTTTTATTCCACAACAACGAAATCACTTTTTCACCCTTTTTATATATTAGGGAATTTCATTTGGAAAAGAAAATGTTCCATGCCAATGGATTCGGGTCCATAGCCATGGGTTCCAATGTATGAGATCATGTAACACTTACCAATGAGGCATTATCGATTAGTATTATACAAAAGAAATCAATTTTAGACACTAATACAATTAGATTTGCTCTACAAAGACAAACTTGGGATTTGCGATCCTAGGTAAGATCGGTTCAGGATCATGTGATCCTTTTCTATCATATAGGAAGGGCTGTTACCGAAATGTATTTCTAAGTAATTGCCCCATAGATCCTCTATCTATCTATAAGAAGAAGAAATCATGTAACTAAGGGGATTTCCATTTGTACAAATGGTACTCTGGACTTGGCACGAGCATGAAGAAATTAACGATTATCTTTTAAGTTATTATGCTGACCAATCGCTCAAGACTTTTGGTCTCTATCTAGACTCAATGGAAAAATGAGATTGTGATGTCTGAAATTTCGCTTGACAAAATAAGAGCTTCGAATACTTGACGAACCACGCTACATAAACGAGCTCGCCTTTGGCACCATCGAGATACCTCACTCTGCCACCTCACCCACACAATCACACCACCTCAATAGCATGCCACGCTAGCTCATTCTTAGCGGCCACGTAGCCCCGCGCACCACATCAGTGCCAACTCGCCACCGCTATCTCACGCATGCCAAGCCACTTGGCTTCTCCAGCGCACAACACCTCCTTCCAGCTAGTTGTTGGAATATAATCCAGAAAAAGCAAATTGTTTATTGTAATCAGAAAATCAATGTAAAAAAAACAATAACAACTTTATAATATCTTTCTTTTTATGTAAACTTACAAATATTGGAGAATGAGAAAATAAGATATTACTGAAAAAATAACATAAAATTGGAGGTGAGGTACGGATATCTAAATCTCCTTAAGGCAATTAGTTCCTGCCAATGGTGCTCTACAAATTCACGAACTATGCCTCCCAAAATATAACACCTCAAACCTGTTTGGATTAACACCATGCAAACATGACTCAATTGAACCATTCAATTGAACTGGCACATCTAGAAAAATCAGAAGAGTAGAGTAGTTTTTCAAATCTCTTTAGGAATCGTTGTCTCGAATTATTCTATCGAAAAACCTTCTAATGAAACTCTATGCTTTTATCTATTTATAGAGCTTTAAAGTTCATGTACAGAAGAGATACATGAATTAAATAGACGCATGTATCCAAAAAATTTATGAATCAAGAGATATATGAATTAAATAGACGGATGTATCCAAAAAATTCATGAATCAAGAGATATGTGAATTGAAGAGATTAATAAATTCAGAGATATGTGAATTCAAGAGATTCGTGTATTCAATAAATATATGAATTAAAAATATAGGTGAATCTAGGAAATTTATGAATTCAATAGATATGTGAACAAAAAAGACGTATCTTAATTTGTTGACTTTCGTTGATCCATTAATCATAGTTATAACACTAGCTTCGCCCATTTCTGCCAAGTCAACGTTAGGAATCCAAGAAGCGAATGGTGACTACAAGCAGTGGTGGACGAAGAAGAAGACCCAAGTATAAAAGGGGCGAGCAGTCGCTTCCCTCGCATCTCTCGGGCTCCATCTTCACTATTCTTGTACAGTTCTCTCTCTCTTCGCACGAATTTCAGTCCCTCTCTAGCCCCTTCGTCGTCTGCCCAGCCGTGCTACTCGTCCTCTCGCACTCTCTCAGCTCGCACCAACACCGTAACCTCATCAGTGTTGCCCTCAGTTCAGTCAAGCCCCTTGCATAGCTGCCGTGTCCACCCGCATCGCCCCTTGGCTTGCTTTGGACAGTCGGAGAACCGACCTCAGCTCGGAACTCCCGAGACCCTATCAAGCCACGACCACAGTTTTTCAAGTACCCAAGGCAAGTAGATATCCTCCATTCTATCTTATATCAATCGATTTTGTTTGACAAAGATGGTTTCCTAAAAATCCCTTAGGCATTGTTTGGATTCTCATTTGATCGAAAGTTTTGATCGTGTTATCTAGTTAAATTGTCGAGCTCGAAGTAGTTGAGTTTGTGGTTGGCCATAGAAGCATGTCTGCTTGATATCTAGCGTGTACGAGGTTTGAGATTGCACAAAATTCAAACTAAGCTAGTGCTGGACTTAGGCTAGGTTCAGTTTAGCCCGACCCCAAGATTATGCTAATTTCGTACCGACTTATGTTATCTGAATTTCATAAGGGGTTCTTCACGAAAGTAATCTCTTATGGGTGTTCTATGACATATTTTTAAATTCAGAATTTTTGGACTTCATAAATCAAAGATATGTTGGAAGAACTACTGAGTTGGAAATCTGTTTTTTTTTTTTTTAACAGGTACTGCACCAATCTCTTCTTGCTTTCCATTTTTCATAGAATTTTTGGTCGAGAATTTTAACACACACCCTTCATGAAATTTGTAGAGTACTTCCATGACCACATATAAAATTTTCATGATTTTTCGATCTCATTTATCCCGTGAAATATTCATCTTTCTGCTCCGCCACCTTCTGCAAATTCTTATTGTTTTGGGCCCGGTTTACAAAAAAATATTGAGAACTATATGAGCTGAATCGGACTTTGAGTCCTTCACAGAAAATGTCCCTCTAGATCTTTTCTGTCTTATGTTAAAGTTTCATTATTTTTGAAATCTGTTTACTTAGACAGCAGCTGCCATTTCTAAAGGCGTGTCGAATGCCCTATAAGGCTAGTTAAGGCCTAGGATATGGAATTCTTCTTAGAGTTCATCTAACATTGACCCAAGTTTATAGTAGTCTAGAAGATACGAAATGATTGAGGATTTATTAGACTCACGCTTGAGTCCTTAGATAGTGGTAATGTCAACGGGCTTTTTGAATTGGATAATGGAATTGCTGCATCATAATATTGATGTGCGATTGAGAATGCCGTTGGTCCTTAAGATGACAATGTCCTGGGTTATAGTAGAGATGCCTAGAGGGGTAATTGGGCTTCTCCAAATGCCTGAGGAATGTAACGCGGTTCCCCTAGATGTCCCTGCGATGTTGGATGGGTGCGAGATGCCGGGGGATAACGAGGTTTCTTGGATGATGATGGTACTAGAAAATTCCTATCGAATATAACCTTGGCGCATTTAAATTGAGCTAATGCTTTCATTGATCTGTTAAGTTATTTTGAAAAGGTTCTCAGGTAAGTTGATGATTGTTATACTTTATATTGAGACTTTCTCTATGAGTATAGTGAATTTAGGCTCATTGGTTATTGACTTTATCTTTCCAGATCAATAGAAATGTCGATCCTACTTGCCTCCCCTATGGTCTATTATGAGGCATCGATCGACTTCACTTGGCAAGAGGATGAGTTCATAAACCTTGGTTTCCCGGATACGGCCTTTATCCAAATCACATCTCGTTTGGTTGTGGATATGTGGCCTCCGATAGGGCTTGTCATGCTTAGGTTCATCAAAATGTATGCCCGTGTCAACAGGTAATGTAGATTTATCAAGAACACGCAAGAAAAACACTTAGAATTGTTGATTCATTGCCACGGATGGTTTAGAACCCATAGTTCATTATCTAATGGATTTTTCCGATCTAATACTCCATTTGGGTGTTATTAGTATTTATCAAATGTATTCCTATCTAACGAAAGGCTATTGGATCAAATGATAAAGACATTCTTGAGAAAAATATGGCTTTTCTCATATGGAATGACAATTGGATTCATGCAATGGTAGAAAAGTTTTCCATTTCTTAGCCAAAAAAATATGTGGCCATTAAATAAGGATTAAGTGGAACATAATTGATTGAGTGGTAGAGTCATGGAAACACCTCTTTCTTCTCAATTTTGAACCTTAGTTCCATGGAACAATATGCAACTGAAACAAGGAAGAATTTTTGTGTGAGAAAGACGGAAGGAAAAGGATTACACACAGTGTTAAGATCTAAGCATTGAAATCGAACAATTTGTCATAGATTTTGGTTGCATATGTGACAACGATGTTTCCATTTTGATATTTCCAGAGGAAGAAAATAATGGAAGGGAAATTTGAAGACTTTGTTTGTTTTAATGAAAATGAATGATTAAAAAAACATTTTCTCGAGAGTGATCGTTTATATTGCTTGAAATGAATAATCAATAAGACATGTTTTCATTATCGACAATGACTTATATTTAAATATTTTCATGAGCAATGAAAAAACGTTTTTTTTCTTTCATTTCTTTTTGTTCTTGATAATGATTGTTTATATATTGCTCACAGAAATAAATAAACAAAAATTATTTTTACCATCCATGAAACAATACTTTCTATTAAAAGAAAATGATTACTTTGTGTCGCTTCACAAAAATAAATGAACGAAAAGTATTTTCATTGTTCGCGAAAACATTAAGACATAAATTGTTAATCAAAAGCGAAAATAATTTTCATTAACTAATTATTTTAGATGATACAAATGATTATTTTTGAAGAAAACGTTTTTCAAAATCAAATATTCCACACGAGATGGACGCACCTAAGACCCAGCTCGAGATAGATGTCGAAGAGAGAGGGCCACGTCTATGCAATGATATCGTTTTCCTCATATCGGCCCGGAGCTTGGATTGCTAGATCTGCTAAGACGTGGTTTATCATGAATTATTTAAATTATAATTCATTGACCAAGACCTCGACGTCAACGTCAACTTTAAGGTCAAGGAAACATGACAATCCAGAAAAGAAGAAGAATAAGAAGAAGAAGAAGAAGAATAATAATAATAAATAGACAGAACCCCACCATGCACCATGGAAATGACGACGACAGTCACCATCTCGTCCGTAGCATTCGAGCAACGTTCGGGGACGGGGATCCGACCGATCCCGAGTGTGAAACGCGTACTTTTCCCGACAGTCACCATCTCGTCCGTAGCATTCGAGCAACGTTCGGGGACGGGGATCCGACCGACCCCGAGTGTGAAACGCGTACTTTCCGGGGAATTTCTTCATGTTTCTCGCCCCTTCCGGCTTCTTTGTCGACCGTTCACATTTCACGATTGAAGAAAAAAGCTCCTTTGCGCGAGCCGAAATGTCAAGCTCGTACGGCATATAGTACGGTGGTGGCATTTTCACAGTGATGATGCAGACGGTGACGTCACTTCAATTCCCGTTCATTCATCCGTCTTCTTTCCCGGTCCCCTCTCTCCTATTAAATTTGATTGTGATACCTAATTTTTTCTTCTTTTTTTTGGTCTGTCGTCCCTAGATTAACTCGTGGAAATGTTGTTCATTTTAGTCCGTTACTTATTATTATTATTTTTTTAGGTATAGATGGGCATCTTCCTAAGAGTATTCCCAACTAAGCACGCTTAATTTTGGATAGCTAAAACTAAGTATTATTGTTATATTAAAAGGTGCTAATTTGTTGGGTTGTGATTTATTCTTCCCATCGACAAGATGGCATGAGAATCCTATGATGTCAGGGGCTTTTATACTTAAGCCTATATTTTATTGATAATTTAGGTTGGGCCCATGAATATCTACTATATATGTGTGTGTATATGGTGTAGGTGGAATTCTTCAACCTAGTTTCTGGGTGAACTATTAAAACCTTAAGTCTTTCTTTTTCACTTTTTATTTTTATTTTTTAATGATTATGTGGCGAATCTTAACATGATTCTAGTTTTGACACACACAAAGAGTCACACACAGACATTTCATAATTGCTCTCCCCTATGCAATGTATAGTTCGATTCATTCCCTCCCCCTTTGCTATTATAGAAGCTTGCTAAGAGCCGCTCCTTATTCAGGCCTTTTGACCCTGGCAATCACTTCTTGCTCTCGTTGGACAAGGTTATTTAATTTAAAAGATTTTCCATCGTAAAGTCAAAGTATTATGTGTAAGGGGATGATTAAACTGGACACGACATTTCCACATGTGGGACGAAACATGGAATGCGGCCATATCACTTCCCACCTTCGTTGGCCTGAATTGTTACTTAAAAGATTCTCTATCGCAAAGTCGAAATAATTACATATAAGGGGATGATTAAATCGGACACGACATTTTGACACGCTGGATGAAACGTGGAATGTCATTATTGAGAATTGATAGCTGATTTCGATGCATATTTTAAATGGACAATAACGATTTGTTCTGAAATTCATTATACGAATGTTGTATCGGTCATAAACTTGACGCAAGACTTCAATGTGATTTATTTCGGCCGATTGCCATCGGGAAATCACCCCACATGACAATGCAAGTAGGACGTTGTCTCGAGTGAGGATGGCGAGTCTCGCATGACTAAATTCATCCGTTAACCTTGGCAGCGGCAAAGCCTAGGGAGCATTTGGCAATTTCTTCACGGCAAGTCCTGACGAAAAGCTTATACCGGTCAACTGCGGGGACTGAAACAGTTGCCCACAATTCAAGACTCGTTGCTTCGAAAATCCCCGAGTCGTCTCTCTCTCTCTGTCTTCTCTCTCATTTTCCAAAAGTCGCCGGCCTGTGTTTTCGATCTATATTTTCTGAGAAACCGTGTCTCTCTTTCCCTCCACTCATTATTGTACTGATTTGATCTTTTTCGTCTCCCAAATCTGTACGAGTCAATGCTTTGTCCCGTTCTCCGCATCGAGTCCTCCAAGAAGCTTCTCCTGAGTTTTCACGGACTCCTCTCACGCTCGTCGCTCTATATATAGCAGTCCCTTTCGTCCATGATACGTGCACACCTCAGATTTTACTTGCTTTGAGTATCCTTCGAGTATTAGTGGCTTCCACTTTAAAGTTAGATCAGACACAAGTCTCATTACTTGAAACCCAAGAGAAATGACGGTGAGATTTCTTTTTTTCCTTCAAGAAGTTATTCTTTTTTTGCATATTGTGTGTATCTTACGCACTTCTCTGAGATGGGGTTCTTGATGTTACTCTCTCCTGGGTTTTCTTGAACACTTCTCTCTGTATCTCTTTGTCTCAAGCTTCATGAGTTGTCGTTTCTTTCTTTGCTGTTGTATCTGTTTTTGTAAATAATAATGCTCGGAATAATAAAACGATGCTTTGAATTCCTATTCATTGTTTGATTATATACGGCCAACTTTGTTTAATCACTAGTGTATCACACCACTTTTGAATGCCGAGTTCAGTCATCGTAAGAGATTGATATTTGCTCAAGATCTAACTGGGTTTTGCTTTCCTCAAACTTTTGCAGAAGTTGGTGGTGAAGGTGCATCTACAGGATGACAAAGAGAGGAGAAAGGCCATGCATGTAGTTTCTAAGTTTGAAGGTATTGGCCCTCTCCGTCTCTGTTTTTCCTCTTCTTTCTCCCACTGAATATTCAAGTCGTCATTGTGATAACTAATCATCTTGTAATTGAAATGTTTGGTTTTATCACTAACCTTTGTAACATAATGCTTTCCAGGGATTGGGTCTCTGGCTATGGACTCGAAGGACAACAAACTAACAGTATCCGGCGATTTCGACCCAGTCCAGGTGGTGAACAAACTGAGGAAATCTTGGAACACAGATGTTGTGAGTGTTGAATCAGCTAAGAAAGACGAGGGCAAGAAAGACGAGGGCAAGAAAGAAGAGGGCAAGAAGAACGAGGATCAAGTCGCCAATCTCCAAGCCTATCAAACATTCTATCCTATGCCGATCACATATTACTATGTGCCCTGCTATGAAACCCCGAGTTGTGTCATATGTTGAAATTGTTTATGCTTCCTGACCAATTCAGGACTTGGTTTGTGCACTGGAGAGGATTGAATAAGGTCGATTATGCCTTATGAACACAAGAACAAGTGAAGTACCTTTTCTAGAATATTAGGTATGGAAAATCCATTTTGTGCTCCATTTCAGCAAAAGATTGTCTACAGTGACTGAAATATTATTTTTCTGCTGAATTATAATATTTTTGAAAAGAGTATGGCCAGATACTAAGTATAATCCGTGCTCATGTTCCGTTGACTCAGTAATTGTTTTGGCGTTTTGGCTTATGGTAGATTCTGGTGACTGGTCAGGTCCAATGACCTCAGACAAGATGCGAGCAAGCAGGTTATACTTGCTGAAATTACTTGAGAACTTCTTAACCAAACCAAGATAAGAAAATATGGCCTTAGACCTTGGATGCGGAAAATTGTTGTCGCTGTCTTGTGTTGTTTGCTTATATTTGATCGCGTGTGAACCACGGATAAGCCTTTAATTAACCAGTGCAGTTCTTATCAATTAAATGAGAAGAAAAAAAGACAACTCTACCACCGGTCGTTGTGGTTTCACTGGATAAGGCTCTGCTGATCCTTAATGAAAAAGTGAAGGGTTTAAAACCCAGGGGAGGCGCTAGGTGTATTAAGACTCAAGGGTGGTGGGTCCTCCTGCTTAAGTGTCACCTGGGGGTTTACGGCGCGGCTGTCGGCTGCAAGTCGGTTCCTCTAGTACAAAAAAAAAAAAAAGAAAAAAAAAAAGAAGAAGACAGCTCTGTTTCATTGCGTTGTTTGGAAGTACTTGATGTCATCGCTACAGCCCTCATCTTTGAATGCGGATATATTTCCTTATAAGTTGAAGGGGAAAAGGAAGCTTTTATGACCATAATTTGCGGACTTGATGTGCCTGCCTCAGGGGCCGGAGATGGATTGTGGGATGCTCTTTTGTTCATCTTTGAAGACATGATATATACTCGTATATCATACCATCCTAGTTAACAAACTCAAATTGGCAAATCATTCTCACTCAATCTTCTCCGAACCAGCAGAAAAAAAAATTATTAATGAGTGATATGTCACTAGTTGATTGATCTAGCGTTCCTTCACTTGTATGGTTTTAGTAATTTCTTTCTTAGTCAACCCTGCTCACGCACTCCCAAAGATGGTGGAGATTTTTTTTTTTTTTGGAGAGAGAATCTCTAGATCTTAAATACTCGTGAGATGATATAAATAAAAGTGAGGAAACCCCTTTCATATATAAGTACTCTTTAGATTACAATCATAAATGTCTCCCCAATTTAACAATGGAAATTCTATCTTTCAATCTACCAACTATTCATATTTATCACAAGAACACTTTAGAATAGTGTACACTTATGATATTGCTCGTCCCTAGGAATATTCTCAAGAAAACTAGAAAGGCTTGCCCAATCTTCTTGGATCATTCTCGGTCCTTCGCGCACTAGAAACCTTCAAACTATGATATTCTTCTTCACCTAATCAAGCAACGCTCTTGTCGCATTTTCAGTAGGGAATGCATCGATTTGCTTTTTGAATCGCCAGAGTGTGACATCCAGATTTTCGAGTTTTAATTTCGACTGGATAAGTAGGGCCATTTTTATCGAAAATTTCAAAGGACCGTTCTTGAATTCGAAATTGGGATGCAAGTTAGATTATATGACGGGAAAAGTCATGAAATTGACAAGGATGCCTTGATGGATTTATTTAGGCTTCAATTGAAATTTTGTTTGTTGAGAAGTAAACAAATTTGAGTAAAATTGAAGGGGGGAAAATAGCAAATTCGTATGCTACCTTTACCCCCACACTTTAGTCTACCTAAATGCTTCTAGAAGGGGTATAATTGTCAAGAAATGGTGAGTGGAAGGTGACATCACATGATGTCATGGTGGCCCATGTGTGATGACCTAAGAGAGAGAGTGTGTGAGAGGAAGAGGGGAAATTGATTTCTTCTTCCTCCTCTCTCTCCTTCGTCGAGCGAACTCCTCCCCCATCTTCTTCTTTTTCTTCAAAACTCCATGGGAGCCGAAGACCAACGAAGACTGAGCTGCAATTGCCACCTCTCGCCATCGTCGTCGCACGCCCACCAGCACCGGAGCTGCTCGCACACCCGAGCCCGCCGCCGTGCTGCCGTCTGCACATCTTTGCCCCCTCTCCCTCCTCTGGTTCGAACAGAACCGAATAGCAGAAGCAAAAGCAGCGTCCAGCGTCGTCGGAAGGAGCCACGACCAGCTGCTTGGACGCCACCGCACCAGAGCTGCCGCACCGCCGCCCGCGCAACGCCGCGTGCTCTGCCGCCTCACGCTCACGCCTGCCGTCCCCGCTGTGCGACCCAACCCCTGTTCCGCCTCTGTTCAGCTTCGTTTTAGCCATCACAGGCCATGGTCTGGCCACCTCCGACCACTGTCAGCCTCGTCGGAGCTCCGCCTTGCCCTCCGCCGCCCTTGGCCGCCTCAACCGACGTCGGATTTGCCCCTTCCAGCAGCGAACAAAGAGGGCAGAAAATGGGTATCGCAGAGGGTTTTGGTCTGTTTTGGCCATTTTCCCGAGCCCGGATGCTCGACCTGCTTTGAGGAAAGTCGATCCTCGCATCGAGCCCGTCGTTTTGAGTGAGTTTTACTCACTAATGCCTTCTTGGTGCGCTAATTATACTTAAATATTGATTAGTGTTAATTAAGTGTAATTAGGTGGTTATGTTAGAATTGATTAGTGATTATTAGTTAATTGCTTTGCATATTAGTTGTGTGATTAGTGTAATTAGATAGAAAATTGCCTGTAGTATTTATAGGATGCTTCTTGGGATTTTTCCCGTCCCTTATCGGGTGGTAATTAAGCGATTCGGGCCTAATTGAAATTTTTAGGAATTAAATATTAATTTTCGAAATTAATTATTTAATTATTTATTTTCCAGAAATTCAACTGGGATGGCCAGTGACCGGGATTTTATGCTGATGATGGTGGCACAGACCGTTTATTTAATTGAGCTTCATATGGTGCTAAATTGGAATTATTGTGTTTATTTATTTATTTTTCGGAATTAAATTAATTAATTATTTATTTTCCGCAAAATTCAACTTGGATGGCCAATGACCGGAATATTATGCTGATGACCGTGGTGAAGTCCATTTATTTAATCGAGGCTTTATTTTGAAAGCTAAATTGAATTTTAATATTTATTAATTAATTTTCGAAATTAATTAATTATTAAATTATTTTTTTGGAAATTAATGCTGAGGTGACCGTCGACTGGAATTTCGTGCTGATTGTCGTGGCGCAGTCTGTTTATTTATTCGAGCTCTACGTTGTATGAAATTAAATAAATTGTGATATTTTAGGGATTTACCCTGAATTGATTGAAATTGAGTGAAATTGAATGATTGATTGGTAATTGGCTGAGTATGGCTAGTTAGCATTTGTACTGCCTTGTTGAGCTGTAAGTGGAGAGAGTGATGAGAACTAACTGAGAATTCTATTGGCTGAAATCGATCAAGTACGAAGTATAGACAGACGTGGTTCGGTGATAAAGTACATCACTGTGCGAAAACGGCGCCTTAAAGAACGCACGTATACTGTCTATGACTTATGGTAGGCGTGGTTCGGTGATTGAGGATATCACTGTGCGAAAACGGCGCCTTAAAGAACGCACGTAGACTACCTATGAATCATGACAGGCGTGGTTCGGTGATGAAAGACATCACTGTGCGAAAACGGCGCCTTAAAGAACGCACGTAGACTGTCAGTGAATTGTGACCTATGACGGGCGTGGTTCGATGATGAGGAATATCACTGTGCAAAAACGGCACCTTAAAGAATGCACGTAGACCGTCTGTTACTTATGTCACCTTGGTGAAAACGACGCCCGAGAGCATTGATGGAGCTCTGTGACTAAGTATACAATTGGAGGTTATGTGAGATGGAGTGAATGACCTAGAAATGATTCGACTGACTTGTAATCGACTAGGTCGATTGATCGATGATTCAATCTGAGTGAATTGAATGATTGAATAGAGATGACCGTGAGTGGTCTTCTTGGTGTGTAATCGACTAGGTCGATTAGATCGATGCTTCGATCTATAATATGATTGCTTGGGTGTCTATATGATTTGTGCTAATATGCATGTGGAATCTGAGGCCAAGGTAAGTCCTCCGACTCATGTTGTGCATAGGCAGCTCTAAGGTGTATTAGTTTACTAATCGGGTCTTAGGGGATAGAACTTGCTGAGACGTTGTCTCAGTGGTTATTGAATAACCATTTTAGGATCTGGATGAGGAGCCTAAGGAGCATGAATTTGATGAGGAGATCCCTGTTGAGGAACCTGAAGAGGAGTACGTGGAGGAGGACCCCAAGGATAACCCCGAGTACGACCTGGATGAGGACCGAGATCCTATCCTGTCTTGTCAGACCTTGTTTGCATGTGAATAGACGTTAGACCGGAGTTGCATATATATAGTATTGTAGAATACTATGAGATGCATTTAAAAAGATGTAGTTGTGAATTTTTAGTAAGAATAATATATGGCCTGCTTTTCTATCCCATTGCTTTATTGTCTGGGGAATTATAACTGCTTCCTCATGTGCGTATATAAATGAAAGGGTCGACGATACATAGTCTTGTGATATCGCATTTTAAAATTGACTAAAAGTAAGGGATGTGTGCGTGCCTGAGGGTCAGGTCGTGACAAAGAGAGCTTCCATAGGCTCCAAACTAGCTTCACTCTCTAGTAGACCTTTCCATTTGATCAATTATTCTTGCTTTGTGCACAATACAACTTTCATTTAACTCGATCTACCCTGATGAAATTGATGTCGCAATCATATGAGTTATGTCACAACCATTGCGACTCTCCTCAATCCAGGTCTTCTTCATCTACATGAAAAGGTTTTAGCATACTCACATGTAACATTGAATGTACCTTCAATTTCGGCGGGAGCTCCAGTATATGCACGTCTTCTTCTCGACTTGTTGCAACACTCGGAGTGGCCAGTCATAACGATGGATCAATCCCCTATGCACGTCTTGGTGTCGAAGAATTAAATGTAGTTTTCCAACACCAGATCCTCAACTTGGTACTCCATGTGTCGTCACTTCTTGTCGACCCATTTCTTCATGTGCATTGAGGCATTGTGTAGACATGTCCTTACCAAGTCCACTTGCTTTTACCACTCCTTAGCAAACTTATAAGTCGAAGGGCTACTCCCTCGATAGCTTGTTGCAACCGTACTCAAAGTGAGTGGTCACTGCCTTTGTGATGATCTTGAAAGGACTTTGGTTTGTAGACTCATTTCGTTGCGGGTTATAGGATAACTCCTATAATCGGGCTACGTCGATCAACTTTGCACAATCCTCTTATATTGTGCTCTTGTAGTGTCCGAAGTACAACTTCGAGAGCACATTCACTCTCTTTGTCTAACTATTGATTTGGGGATGTAGACTCGTGGAGAAGTTGAGGCTTTGACTTTAGCAGTTTAAAGAGCTTAGTCTAGAATCTCTTTGTGAATTGAGGATCATGGTTGCTCACAATTGTCTATAGTATGCCCCAATACTTGATGTGCTGCTTTAGGAATAGCCAAACTACCTCCTCAGTTGGGAAGTCCTTTGTTGCTCACACGAAGGTCGCGTACTTAAAGAACTGATCCACCACGGCCATGAGAGTCCAAACACCCTTTGGACTTAGGTAAATTCATAATGAAATCCGTGGAGACGCTCCACCACGGACGCTTCAAGATAGGAAGTGGCTCATGGGGCCCTACCGATGACCGTTGTTCAAGCTTGTTTTGTTGCACACAAGACTCATCCTCACATAAGCGTCCACATCGGTGCATAGGTGTGGCCAAAAGTAATGATCCTCCACAAGTGCCATAATGTGATGTATCCCTAGATAACCTACCCACTTAGAATTACAGTACTTGCATAGCACCTCCTTTTGTAGCTTTCCATGAAGCAACACGTACAGTCATCGCCCCTTAGATTGCCTTCACATTGGAATTGTTGAGTCTTGCCTTCTCGTGCATGCTCAAGGAGTGCATTGGCATATGGGTCATGTCATAGCCCCTCCCTGATGTGCTCTGTCCATGGACATTCGTGTCACACTCCGCCCCACCTCTGGTATGAGAGTGTGACCCGACGGGTTAGTATCGATGTCCTAGGCACGTCGATCGTCCCAAAATATTTTATATTTGATTAAGCACATGCGGGAGCATATTAAAAACAATCCTCGTACACAAACAAACATGGAAGTTGGGCAACATCTATACGAGCCAAGCAAACAAAAACAACATATATTCATGCATATATACACATATAAAAAATTATTATGATTACATGCCCATCTTAGTTCTTGACTACTTATCTTCATTACCACACATTGATGAATAAAAGGCTAGGGTAGTCTAGCTCCTCTATCAAGCTACTCCAAAAATGGCCCCCATCCTAGGACTTTCTTCTATAATGCTCCCATAGGATCCACCAGAAGGATGAGGCCTCGGATGGGACCTAAAACGTCCCCATAAAAAATGAGGCACCAAGCCTCTTACACATAGAGAACCAAGGTGTCTACACTTTCTTGGACCTATACGGTGATAATATACTTCCGGTAAGTGACATCCTCTTCTAAATCTACTATATCCATCACGGTAGTAACCATATCGATTGGAAGATTGAGACAGACGAGCGGTAGGGTTGGTTCACCCATTCCACGCTTGAAATGGTGAAAATAACAAGAGTGAGTTGATGACTCAGTAAGTAGAAATCCATAATTCTCCTATAGGAGGATGTCTCACCATCGATCCTCAGATACAAGATCACAACCCACTTGTCAATGGCAAATCAATAGCAAGGTTTGTGCTTTGCCTTACGTATACATATGAAGAGCTCTCAATTAGCTATGTGCTTTCAAGTATCAAAGACAATTAGTAAGTACAAAAAAACAAGCTCTTCAAAGATCTGTGACTTATGATCATTCCAGTCACTAAGAGGGATGTATGCATTACATAAAACTCATTCAAGCACTAAGTGACCCGATGTCGACATATGCTCAAATTGATGCAATGACTCAATAATGCATATTAAACAAACCTAGTTTTTACAAGACTCAATTCTGGTATCGGTGCAAGCATCAATTCAAGCATTACACATGCATCAATCATGGACCACATGTGGACTTTCAATTTATTTAAGTCAGTTTAGTTAGTCAAACTCCATCGACTCTTCTGGTATCAATTGGGCATCAGTCCCCCCCTGGCAACTGGCATCATCCCAATCTCATTATCTAGATGGCATCCAGGGCGACCCCTAGGCATCGGCCTCACCTAGGCTGGCATCATCCACGATCTCAATATCGAGACAGCATCCAGGGCTTTACCCCATGCAACGACTTGGCATACCCAGCGTTGGCAGTAAAACTCATCGTGTATCCATGCGTTCAAATATCAATCAATTCATTTTTATCTTGAATTATTAGCCAAATGAAAGGCCCGAAGGTGTGCTGTATAAAGTGAATCACTGACTTTTGTGCCCTATTACTAGACTCATGATGGATGTGATTTGAGCTCATGGTATAGACTTGGAATCGTTTGCTTTGGCTTTGGCATCGACCCGATGCTTGTTCCAAGTAACAACATGCTTCAGTATTATCCTAAGATCAAGTGTGGGCCGTGCACCCACCTCGGCACACGTTCAATTTGCCAAGACCTTTTCTCGCCATCTAGGTGTGCTTGACACCCACACGAGACCATGATTTACTTGATGCAAAGACAAGTAATTGAAAACACGTAACAAGCACAACATACAAGCAAACATAAGCAAGCGACGACAAGATCCTAAATCGATACGCGTAGCACATTGCCCTATCGAAGAATTAGGAAAGTCTACTCACAACTTTTAAATCTAGTTCCAAGATGCTCCTTTAATGACCGGACGACTCCTAAGGCGGCTTGGTGAGGAAGGCATGAAAGAGAGGAGGGAAAGGGAGAGGAAATGAGAGAATGGCTAACCCTTAAAATGTGAGGATGCCTTCTCCTATTTATAGGCCTCTTCCTCTTAGATTTTATGCAAACTCATGATTAAGCCTAAGATACGAGTTGGGCTATCTAGCCTCCTTAGTTGGCACCTATACTTATTTGTGTTTAATTTTGATTGGTCCACTTATTTGCTTATCCTCCAAGGCTCACTTTAGACTCATTATTGCTTATGGCGCCTAAGAGACACATAGGCCCCTTTAATGCCTAATGTCTTCTTATAATTGGTTGGTTCTTGCCTTGTTCATCAATGCTATAATCTAGGCCATCATGCCCTAGGATTCACCTAAGATTCTAAAGGACCCCTAAGTTAATGATTCATCAAAGTCGTTAATGAACTAATGTCCAAAGCCCTTAAATGAGTGCCTAAATATTTTTGCCAAGCTACTTGAGAAGCGAGTTTTCTCTCTCCCCCAATTGACATGTGGCATATAATGGATAATGATAGACTATGTTCAAAGGTTATGGAAGATTCTAGAACTTCCAATTACCTCTTGACACTTGTCCAATGATTTATCCCCGCATTAATTGATTTGTGTCAAATTCTCATCCAAGGCAATCATGAGACTAATATAGGATGTCGCCTAATTGGAGAAGTCATTAATATTTGTACCCGGTGGACGGTTACATGAGAATTGAGGTTCATACCAAAATTCACTAAATTTTAACCCAATGAGGGTAACTAAGTGGGTAGCCTTCTTAAATTTGTCAATGACCATTTTCAATGAGAATTGGTCCATTGGATATCTTAAAATAAACTTCGTGGTTAGCCTTGATTATTTGCCCTAACTAGGCTCTCAGTCGAGTGGACCGAGTCCATAGTTGAACATGCCATGCCTTGATCTATCCAAAGTTTCTGTCATTAATTCTCATGTTCGACCCTCATATCTCATTCTTATGATCTGGAATTGAGGATGGTACAATTTTAGTCGATTGATGGTTGTGAACTCCATCTTTCAACTAAGTGCATCGGCCACAGAATTGGGCTTTTTAGGCATGTATTGCAGCACGTAGTTGAGCTCTACAAGGAAATCTTGCCTAAGAGCTTGCTTTGGAATTAGCTTCTTTTGGGTTTGTAAGTAGCTTGTGGCAACGTTGTCAATACTCACCACAAACCACGATCCCAGGAAATGATGTCGCCATGTGCAAAGGTAGTACACCACCATCATCATTGCCTTTTCTTGGACTGTGTATCGCCATTCGATCTCATTCAGCTTCCTTGATTCAAACATCACCGGGTGTCCTTCTTACGTTAGAATACCACCAATAGCATAATTATAAGCATCAATCTATACCTTATAGGGCTTTGAGTGGTAAGGCACCATGAGCATCGGTTCCTCAGTCATCACGTGTGTTAGCCGATTGAACGTCTTTTGATATCGAGCCTTGTTGACCATGGGCAAGGCCTTTGCTAGATTCGGTGAGGCTTGTGTGAGGTCGGTGATTTGCTGGAGGAAGAAGGACAAGAAGAGAAGTACAATTAAGTCTTGACAATTGGCTTATTATGATTTTGATATTTAATGTTTGACTAAAGGAAGAAAATGAAAGATTGGGTATTTAGAGACTTTACGTTGAAAATGAATGATTTAGAATATATTTTTCAGAAAATGATCGCTTGAGATAAATAGCTACTGAAAATTTTTCATTATCGGCAATAATTTATGTCCGAATTTTTTCGTGGACAATGGAAACACTTTTCCTTCATCATTTTTGTAAATAATATGAATGATATTTCTTGTTTCTAAAAATGATTATTTGTATTGTTCACAAAAATGAATGGATAGAAAGTATTCCTATAATTCACAAAAAAATTGAAACAAAAATTGTTAGTCGATAATAAAAATATTTTTATTAATTAATTATTTTATGTGATAAAAATAATAATTTATTTTTTATAAAATATTTTTAAATTATTCATTTCTTGCCATACCAATGCCCACTAAGATTCAGTTCGAGATGGATCTCGAAGAGAGCGGACCCCGTTTGTACAAAGGTATCGCCCTCCTCAGGTCAGCTGGTAGCTTAGATCGTTCGATCTGCTAAAAAGTGGTTTATCATCACGGCCCTTATTTTTACATTAGCTGAATGAACCGTCGCTGCCAGCAATTCTGACTGATGTGATGGAAACAATTAAATAATAATTCATTGACCAAGACCTCGACTTCTCCGTCAACGTCCAGGAAGCAGAACAATCCAAAAAGGAATATTAATTAAAAGAAAAAAGAAAGGGCCCATCGCGGACGATGGAAATGACGACAATCACCATCTCCATCGTAGCATTTCGACCCGTTCGAGAGGATGGGATCGATCTCGTGCATGAAACGTGTGCTTTCCTGGAGATTTCATGTTTGTCGGCCCTTCGGCTTTTCTTGATCTTTCCCATCTCACGATTGAAGAAAAAGCTCCTTTGCGCGAGCAAAAAAGTTGGTGATCTTTCTCATTTTTTGTCAATTTTTTTTAAATGCCCAGTAATGGCATTTCAACGGAGATGATGCAGAGAGTGATGTCTGCTTCGATTCCGGTCCGATCGTCCATCTTTTGTCCCGATCCACTCTCCCGTTGATTTCAATTTGCCCTCGTGCTACAAGATTTTCCTATCATAAACCCTTAAAGAATTGAGACGATAGAGAATCAATAATTGATCTCAGCGCATTTTTAAATGAAAAAATTAGTCACCGAGTCGCGAGGGACGACTCGACCGAGTCACTTCAAAAGCCCCCGAGTCGTGAGGGGCGACTCGCCTCTCTCTCTCTCTCTCCTTCCAGAAGTGGCCATCCTCTGTTTTCGATCGCCTCGAGTCGTTTTTTACTGAGAAACCGGGTGGCTCTTTCCCTCGACTCGTTATTGTATTGACTGGTCAACAATTTGTCCTTTGTTTTCCGCACCGCGTCCTCCAAGAAACTTCTCTTCACGCACTCCTCTCATGCTCGCCACTCTATATAAAGCAACCTCTTTCGTCCCCGATAAGTGCACAAACTCAGTTTCAATTTGCTCCGAGTGTCCTTCGAGTGTCTCTAGCTTCCAAATCAAAAGTCAGAGCAGTCACAATCTCAGTTCTTGAAATCCAAGAGAAATGAAGGTGAGATATCTTGAAGTCCTTCGAGAAGTTCCCTCTTTTCTTTGCATATTATGTGCATCTTGTTCACTTCTGTGAGATGGGGTTTTGATGTTACTCTCTCCTGGGTTTTCTTGAACACTTCTCTTGGTATCTCTCGTCTCAAGCTTCATGAGTTATGCTTCTTTGCGCTGCTGTAATTGTTTATCGCATAGCATGATTGTATCTGTTTATGTGAATAAGAATGCTCGGAATACCAAATGATGCGTCGAATTCTTATTCATTGTTGGTTATTTATGGCCAACTTTTTCAAACGCTACTCTGTCGCACCACTCGTGAATGTCGAGTCCAGTCGTCCTCGTGAGAGATAGATATTTACTCATAGTCTAACCGGGCTTTGCTTTCCTCAAACTTTTGCAGAAGTTGGTGGTGAAGGTGAATCTACACGATGACAGAGACAGGAGCAAGGCCATGCAAGTAGTTTCTGGTTTTGGAGGTATTGGCTCTCTCTCTCTCACCGCCACCCCCCCTCTTTCCTCTGTTTTTCCCCTTCATTCTCCCACTGAATGTTCAAATGTCACCGTAATAACTAATCATCTTGCGCTTGAAATGTTCGGTTTTATCACTAATTTTTCTCACATAATGCTTTCCAGGGATTGGGTCTCTGTCTATGGACTCGAAGGACAACAAACTGACGGTATCCGGCGATTTCGACCCTGTCAAGGTGGTGAACAAACTGAGGAAATCTTGGCACACAGAAATCGTGAGCGTTGGAGCAGCCAAGGAAGACGAGGGCAAGAAAGAAGAGGGCAAGAAGGACGATCAAGTCGCCAATCTCGTAAAAGCCTATGAAGCATACTATTCTACGCCGGTCACATATTACTGCGTGCCGCCAGAAGAGACTCCAAATTGTGTCATTTGTTGAAATTCTTTGCGCTTCCAGACCGAATCAGGACTTGGTTTGTGCATCGGAGAGGATTGAATAAGTAAGGTTGATTATGCCTTACGAAGACAAGAACAAGTGGAGTACCTTTTCTAGAATTATAGGCTTTTATTGCGTCGTTTGCTACATGCATGTGCGTAGGGTGTATATATATAGAGAGATTGGTTTTCACTTGAGGAACTCAAGTTATGTAAAATCCATTATGTACTCCAGCAGACGATTGTTTCTGGTGACTGGAATATTATAAATATTATTATTCTGATGAATTATAATATTCTTGAAAAGAGTATGGTCAGATACTAAATGTGCTTCATGCTTATGTTTCGTTGACTTAGTAATTGCTTTGGCTTATGATAAAATTCTGGTGACTGGTTAGGTCGAGTGACTTCAGGCAAGCTGCAAACAAGCAGGTTATACTTGCTGAAATTACTCAAAAACTTCTTAACCAAACCAAGATAAGAATTCGACCAAAAAAAAAACCAAGATAAGAAAGTGTGGCCTTAGACCGTGCATGCCGAAAATTGTTGTTGTTTTCTTGTGTTGCTTGTTTAAATTTGATCGCGAGTGTGAACCCCAGATGGGCCATTTAACTAACCAGTGCCGTTGTTATCAATTAAATGAGAACAAAAAAGACAGCTGTATTTCACTGCATCGTTTGGAAGTATCTGATTACGTCGCTACAACCCTCATCAATGATTGCTGATATATTTCCCTATAAGTTGAAGGGAAAAGGGAGCTTTTATGACCATTATTTGCGGACTTGTTACGCCTGCCACAGGGCCGAGGATGGATAGGGTGCTCTTTGGTTCACCTTTGAAGACATGATATATACTTGTATATCATACCATCCTAGTTAGCGAACTTCATAATGGCAAATCATTCTCACTCAATCTTCTTCAAGCCAATAGTAATGGATTTCATTAATGAGAGTCGTATGTCATAGGCCAGTTGATCTAGCATTCTCTCACCCATTTGGCTTTAGAAATTTCTTTTCAAGTCAGCATATCTCACACACTCACAAAGATGGTGGAGAGAAATTCTTTTGGAGAGAGAATCTCTGAAATTTAAATATTTGTAAGATGATCCAAACAAAAGGAAGAGACCTCTTTATAAACAAGTACTTTGAGTGCCAGACATTTAGAGTGTCAAAATTTGACATGGAATGACACTTAAGCACTAAAAATTAGGAAATTCACACTTAAGTACAAAAATTGAAGCAAAATGGATCACTTAAGTGCCAATGATGGAAAAAATCCGGCCAAAATGCTAACAAGATGATTTTCCGGTGAGGCAAATGCAAAATGACGCGTTTTGCATGTTGATGTGGTTAGACAAGTGTAAAAACGACGTCGTTTTGCTGTTGATGTGGGTGAATAATTAATATAAATTAAATTAAATTTATTTAAAAAATTAAAAAATCTTTTAAAAAAATGGAGATTGCGGGCAGGGAGAGCTTGCGAGCCCTCGCCTAGATTTGGGGTGAGAGTTGCCCCTAGATCTAGCGAGGGTCGGCGGCCTTTGGCCCGGCTGAGTGAGGGCCGCCAACCCTCGTTGGATTTAGGGGAGGGCTCGCGAGCCCTCGCCTTTGGTTGGCCGGGGTTGCCGGCCCCTTGCCAAGGGCCGGTGACCTCGGCGACCCTGGCCGACCCTTCCCCCATAGTCATTGACTCTTCTCGGTGATAGCGAGGAGGCAGCGGCGACCAGGGCTGAGCCCTTAGTCGCATGCTTCCTCCCTCCTCCTCTCTCTCTCTATATATAAATGTTTTAAATTAATTTTTATATTAAAATTCAAATCCACACAAAAACGACGTCATTTTTGCATTTCTTTTTTGAGTTAGCTTTCCGGCAAGTCACGTAGGTGAGCAAAAATAATAAAAATTGCCATGTAAGATTTTCGGCGAAGTTTATCAGAGGTGGCACTTAAGTGCCTCACTTTTCAAAAAAAGTGACACTTAAGTGTTACTTTCCTAACTTTTGAAATTTAAGTATTCCATCGTGCTAAGTTTTGGCACTTAGCTGTACAAAGTACTCTTTTGATTACAACCATAGATGTCTTATTAATCTTATAATGGAAATTCTATCTTCCTATATGCCAATTTGTGCATTTATTATAGGAACACTTTGGAGTAATGCACATTTACAATATTCCTCGTCCTAGGAATATTCTCAAGAATACTAGAGAGGATCGCTTGATCTTCTAGGATCATTCTTGGTCCTTTGTTCACGGGAAACCTTTGGACCATGATATTCGCCTCCACCTAATCGGGCGACACCCTTGTTGCATTTTTGGCATAGAATGCATCGGATTTGCTTTTTGAATTGCCAAAGATCTTCCACAGGTTCTTGACTAGCTTTACTCTTAGGTAGACCCTCTCATCGTATAAAAAATTATCGCTTCAACACACAATACCTCTTTCATTTGACTCAATCTATCATGACAAAATCGACATCACCATCATACAAGGTTTTTGGTCCAAGAGGTAACCGATGTAACTCTCCTCGATTCGGATCTTCTTCATCTACGTCAAAAAGGTTTAAGCATACTCACATGTAACATCAAATGTACCTTAAGTTTCAGTTAGAGCTACAATAAAATGCTATCTTCTCGACTCGTTGCAACACTCAAAGTGGCCCTTCGTAGTGACAGATCAATGCCCTATGCACGTATTGGTATTGAAGAACAAAGTGTAGTTTTGCCAACAGTAGGTGCTCGACTTGGTAATCCATGTGTCGTTGCTTCTTGTCAGGCCATTTCTTAATTACTTTGAGGCCATGTGTAGACAAGTTCTTACCAAATCACTTGTTCCTACCACTTCTTAGCTAACTCGTAAGCCACTGGGCTACTTCCTCAAGAGTCCGTTGCAACTGTTCTTAGAGTGAGTGGTTGCTGCATTGTCATGATCTCGAAAGAACTTTGTTTAATAGACTCACTTTGCTGTAGCTTATAGGATAACTGGGCTATGTCGATCAACTTCGCACAATCCAATAGCACATTCATCCTCTCCGTTTGACCAACGATTTAGGGATGTAGACTTGTGGAAAAGTTGAGGCTTCAACTTAGCAACTTAAAGAGTTAAGAATCTCAGAGTGAATCGAGGATCGCGGTTGCTCATAATCGTCTATGTTATGCCCTAATATTGATGATGTGCTTTAGGAATAGCCAAGCTACCTCCTTAGTTGGGAAGTCCTTTATCGTTGGAATAAACATTGTGTACTTAATGAATTGATCCACCACGACCATGAGAATCCAATACCCTTTAAACTTACTTGTCTTGTTGGCAAATAACACATGTCCTCACACAAGCGTCCACATTATTGTGTAGGTGTGGCCGAATGTAATGATCCTCCACAAGTGACATGAAGCAATGGATCCCTAGATAACCTGCCCACTTAGAATTGCAGTACTTGCTTAGCATCTCCTATTGTAGCTTCCCATGAAGCAGCATGTACAGTTGTCATCCCTTAGTATAGAGTAGATCGCCCTCACATTAGAATTGTCAAGTCTTGCCCTTGTTTGTTGGGTCGTGTCATAGCCCCTCCTTAATGCACTTGGTCCATGGACATTCAGGTTAATTGATGGCTGCCAACTCCATCTTTCAACTAAGTGCATCGGTCACGGAATTGGGCTTTTAAGTCATGTACTGTAGCACGTGGTTGAGCTCTGCAAGGAAGTCTTGCCTAAGAGCTTGCTTTAAAATCAGCTTTTTTGGGGTTTAGAAGTAGCTTGTGGTGAATTTTTCAATCTTTGCCGTGAACCACAATCCCAAGAGATGATGTTACCATGTGCAAATGTAGTACACCACCACCGTCGTTGCCTTCTCTTGGACCATGAATCATCCTTCGGTCTCATTCAGCTTCCTTGATTCAAATGCCATTGGGTGTTCTTCTTGCATTAGAACACCACCAATAGCATAATTGAAGGCGTCAATCTCTACCTTATAGGGCTTTGAGTGGTTGGGCCGTATAAGCATTGGTTCTTCGTTCATAATTTGCTTTAGCCGATCTAACACCTTTTGACATCGTGCTTTGCCGATCATGAATGAGGCCGGCAACCGATTGGAGAAAGAAGGAAGGGAAGGGAAGTATAAGCAAGAGGAAGAAAATGAAGGATTGGGCATTTAAAGACTTTTTGTTTAAAATAAGTGATTTGGAATATATTTTTCTATAAGCAATCACTTAAAAAGTTTTTATTATCGAGAACAATTTATGTTTAAACGTTTTCATGAACGATGAAAACACTATTTCCTTCAATCATATCTATAAACAATACGCATGATACTTTCCGTTTGTAAAAATGATCGTTTCTATCACTCAAAAAAATGAATGATTGAAGAGTATTTTCATTATCCACGAAAACGTTTAGAATTGTTAAATACTTTTCATTAACTGATCATTTTAAATGATACAAATGATTATCTTTTAGGAAAACGTTTTTCAAAATCATGTATTTCATGGGAGACGGACGGGCCCAAGGTTCAGCGAGAGAGAGAGATGTCGAAGAGAGCGGGCCACCCTTATACAATCAGCTTGAAGCTTGGATCGTTCGATCTGCTAAAACGCGGTTTATCATGGCCCTTATTTTTATCATCGCTAAATATGAACACCATCGATGCCAGAAATTCTGCCTGATGTGAGCGGACTATATTTAAATTATAATTCATTGACCTAGACGTAGACTTCAACGTCCACGTCAAGGAACATAAAAATCCAAATAAAGAATATTAAAATAATAATAATAATAAAAAAAGAAAAAGACAGGGCCTTAATCATAGACGATGGAGAGGACGACGTTTCGAGACAGGGATCGATCCCGGGCATGAGACGTGTGTTTTCCTGGAGATTTCATATTTGCTTTTTCGATCTTTCGCAATTTACTACCGAAGAAAAAGCTCTTTTGCGCGAGCAAAGATGTCAAAAGATCGTAGCCCAGTGGTGGCAATTTCACAGAGATGATGCATAGAGTTATGTCAGCTTCCACTCTGGTTATTGTCCGTCTTTTCCCGAACTCATCTCTTTGTCCCGTTATTTGATTATCCTCGTGCTGAAACATTTAGTACTTATAATAAAAGTTAGGGTCGAATTATATCTTATGTTTAGTTCTTGCCCAAGATAGGATAAAATCTGATATAAAATCTTAGGCTATATTAGGTATTTTTTTCCTATTTTTATTTACATATTTGAATTTGTTTCTACTCTATAATAATATCTAATTTGTATATATATAATCTATATTATTACATACTTTAGGAATAATGATATAGTTTATTATTTGATAAAATTAAGAAATCATGGAAGGAATTAAAAAATAAAAAATAAAGTCGCGATCCTCTGTTTTCCATCGTCTCGACTCGTTAATTGTCTGAGAAACCGTGTGGTCTCCCAAATCTGTGCGGGTCAATAATTTGTCCCTTCGTTCTCTGCATCGCGTCCTCCAAGAAACTTCTTACTTTCGCGCACTCCCCTCATGCTTGCCACTCTATATAAAGCAATCCCTTTCGTCTACTACGATATGTGCACACGCTCAGTTTTTACTTTGCTCTGAGTGTCCTTCGAGTGTTTATAGTTTCCAAATCAAAAGTTAGAGCAGATACCAATCTCAGTCTTTGAAACCCAAGAGAAATGAAGGTGAGATTCTTTTTTGTCCTTCAAGAAGTTGTCTTTTTGGCATAGTGTGTATTTATGCACTCCTGTGAGATGGGGTTCTTGATGGTATTCTCTCCTGCGCTTTCTTGAACACTTTTCTTGGCATCTCTTCATGAGTCATCGTTTGTTTCTTTGCTGCCGTAATTGTTTATCGCGTAGCATGATTTTATACATTTATGCTTCGAATTCTTATCTTGTTTAAACGCTAGTCTTGTCACACCACTTGTGAATGTCGAGTTCAGTCTTCACCTTAAGAGATTGATATTTACTCAAAATCTAACTGGGTTTTGCCTTGCTCAAACTTTTGCAGAAGTTGGTGGTGAAAGTGGACTTACATGATGACAGAGACAGGAGCAAGGCCATGCGAGTAGTTTCTGGTTTTGGAGGTGTTGGCTCTCTCTTTCCCTCTCTGGTTTTTTTTCCTTCGTTCTCCCATAGAATGTTCAAATCGCGGCTGTAATAACTTATCAGAAATGTTCGGCTTTTTCACTGGCCTTTTTCGCATTGTGTTTTCCAGGGATTGGGTCTCTGGCTATGGAATCGAAGGACAACAAACTAACAGTATCGGGCGATTTTGACCCGGTCAAGGTGGTGAACAAACTGAGGAAATCTTGGTACACAGAAATCGTGAGCGTTGGAGCAGCCAAGGAAGATGATGGCAAGAAAGACGAGGGAAAGAAAGAAGAGGGCAAGAAGGACGATCAAGTCGCCAATCTCGTAAAAGCCTATCAAGCATACTATCCTATGCCGGTCACATATTACTGTCTGCCCCCTGAAGACACCCCAGGTTGTGTCATATGTTAAAATTCTTTGTGCTTCCAGACCGAATCAGGACTTGGTTTGTGCACTGGAGAGGATTGAATAAGTAAGGTCGATTATGCCTTGTGAACACAAGAACAAGCGGAGTACCTATACGAGAATATCAGGCTTTTATTGCGTCGTCCGGCACTTGTATGTGCGTAGGATGTATGTGTAAAGAGATTAGTTTTCACTTAGGAACTCAAGGTATGGAAAATCCATTATGTACTCCGTTTCAGCAAACGATTGTTTTCGGTGACTGGAATATTATTATTCTGCTGAATTATAATATTCTTGAAAAGAGTACGGTCAGATACTAAATGTGATCCATGCTTGTGTTCCGTTGACTCAGTAATTGCTTTGGCTTATGATAAATTCTGGTGACTGGTCAGGCCAAGTGACTTCAGCCAAGCTGCAAGCGAGCAGGTTATACTTGCTGAAGTTAATCGAAAACTTCTTAACCAAACCAAGATAACCTTGCATGCCGAAAGTTGTTGTCGTTTTCTTGTGTTGCTTGCTTAAATTTAATCGCGAGAGTGAATCCCGAGTGGGCCATTTAACTAACCGGTGCCGTTCTTATCAATTAAACGAGAAGAAAAAATACAGCTCTGTTTCATTGTATTGTTTGGAAGTATTTGATGACATCTTTACAACCCTTATCAATGATTGCTGATATATTCCCCTATGTTGAAATACGCCTGCCACAGGGCCCAGGATGGATAGGGTGCTCTTTGACACCTTTGAAGACATGATATATATTTGTATATCATACCATCCTAGTTAGCGAACTTCATAGTGGCAAATCATTCTCACTCAATTGTCTCCGAATCAGCAGCAATGGATTTCATTAATGAGAGTCATATGTCACGGGCTAATTGATCTAACGTTCTCTTTCCCATATAGCTTTAGTAATTTCTTCCCAAGTCAATTTTTCTCAAACTCACAAAGATGGTGGAGAGAAATTCTTTTGGAGAGAGCATCTCTAAATTTTAAATAATTATGATACAAATAAAAGGGAGAAGACCCCCATATATACAAATACTCCTCAAATCATAACCATAGATGTCTTCTCAATCTAATGGTAGAAATTTTATTTTCCAATCTACCAACTATCCGCGTTTATTATATGAACACTTCAGAATAATGAACGTTTACAATATTACTCGTCCCTAGGAATATTCTCAAGAAGACTAGAGAGGTTCGCTTGATATTCTTGGATCATTTTCGGTCCTTCATGCATGTGAAACCTTTGGACCATGATATTCTTGTCCACCTGGTCGGGCCACAACCTTGTCAAATTTTCAATATGGAATGCATCAATTTGCTTTTTGAATTGCCAAAGAGCTTCCACAGGTTCTTGACTAGCTTCATTCTCCGATGGACCCTTCCATCAAATATAAATTCTTGCTTCAACACACAATACCGTTTTCATTTGACTTGATTTGTCGTCATAAATCGCATCACGATCATATGCCATCTTTGCTCCAAGAGGTACCCATTACGACTCTCCTTGATCCGACTTTTCTTCATCTACATGAAAAAGGTTTAAGCATACTCACAGGTAACATCGAATGTACCTTTAGTTTCGGCGGGAGCTCTGATGTATGATACCTTCCCACCTTGTTGCAACACTCGCAATGACCCTTCATAGCTATAGATCAATTCCTTGTGCATGTCTCGGTATCAAAGAAGTAAATGTAGTTTTGCTAGCATTAGGTCCTCAACTTGGTACTCCATGTGCTGTCACTTCTTGTGGTCCCATTTCTTCATGCACTTCACGACAAGTCCTTACCAAGTTTGCTTGTTCTTGCCACTCCTTAGTGGACTTTTAAGTCGATGGGCTACTCCCTTGAAAACCCATTGCAACTATACTCAGAGTAAGTGGTTGTTGCCCTGTCATGATCTTGGAAGGACCTTTGGTTCGTAGACTCGCTTCGCCGCAAGCTATAGGATAAGTGGGCTATGTCAATCAACTTTGCACAATCCTTTTGCATTGTGCTCATGCAGTGTCTGAAATACAGCTCCGAGAGTCATTCACTCATTCGTCTGACCGTCAATTTGGGGATTTAGACTAGTGAAAAAGTTGAGCCTTTGACTCTCGCAGCTTAAAGAACTCAGCCCAAAATCTCCCAATGAATTAAGGATCGCGATCACTCATAATTGTCCGTGGTATGCCTTGATACTTGGCAATGTGCTTTAGGAATAGCTAAACTGTAGTTGAGAAGTCCTTTGTTGCTAGCATGAATGTGGCATACTTAAAGAAGCCATCCACCACAATCACAAGAGTCCGACACCCTCTGGACTTGGCAAATTCACAATAAAGTCCATGGAGACACTCTACCATGGACGCTTCAGAATAGGAAGTGTCTTGTAGGGCCCTACCTTGTCTTGTTGGCACGCAAGACACATCCTCACAGAATTGTCCACATCGGTGTGTGGGTGTAGCCAAAAGGAATGATTTTTCCACAAGTGCTATTATATGGTGGATCCCTGGATAACCTGCTCACTTAGAATTGTGGTACTCATAGAGTACCTCTTTTCGTAGTTTCCCATGAAATAGCACGTATAGTCGTCATCCTTTGGTATAAAGTAGATTAGTCTCACATTAGAATTGTTGAGTCTTGGCCTCTTGTGCATGGTCAAGGAGTGCTTTGGTGGTTAGGTTGTGTTGTGGCCCCCTCCTTGATGCTCTCGGTCCATGGACATCGACTGATGGTTGCCAGCTCCATCTTTCGGCTAAGTGTGTCAGCCAAGGAGTTGGCCTTCTTAGGGTTGTATTGCAGCATGTAGTCAAGCTTTGCAAGGAAGTCTTGCTAACAAGCTTGCTTTAGAATCAATTTCTTTTGGGTTTACAAGTAGCTCGTGGCAACGTTGTTAGCACTCGCCACAAACCACGATCCCATGAGATGATGTTGCCATGTCCAAAGGCAATACACCACCATTGTCATTGCCTTCTCTTGGACCATGTATCGCCATTCAGTCTCATTTATCTTACTTGATTCAAATGTCACTAGGTGTCCTTCTTGCATTAGAACACCACCAATAGCATAATTGGAGGCATTAATCTCTACCTCAAAGGGCTTTGAGTAGTTAGGCACTACAAGCACTGGTTCCTTAATCAACACTTGCTTTAATTGATCAAACGCCTTTTGATATTGAGCCTTATAGATCATGGGTGAGGCCCTTGCTAGATCTGGTGCGAGCAAGGCTTGCTTGAGGCCAACGATTAGCCGGAAGAAGAAGGAAGATGAGTATAATTAGGTCCCCCCTTTGGTGTAGTATGATTTCGATATTTAATGTCTAACTACAGGAAGAAAATGAAAGATCGGGTACTTAAAGACTCTTTGCTGAAAATGAATTATTTAGCACATAATTTTTTTGTAAGAGATCGGTTGAAATAATTAACTGATAAAAAAGTCTTCATTATCGGTTGAAATTTATGTTGGAAAGTTTTCGTGGAAAATGAAAGCACTTTTTCTTCATCCATATCTGTAAATGTTAGGAACAATACTTCCTGTTTCTAAAAATGATTGTTCATACATTTCACAAAAATGAATGAATGAAAAGTATTGTTATTATTTACGAAATTGTTAAAACATAAATTATTAGTAAATAACGAAAATATTTTTTATAGATTAATTATTTCAAGTGATACAAATGATTATTTTGTAAGAAAATATTTTTAAAGTCAAGTAATTCACAAGAGACGGACTTGCCTACGATTCAGCTAGAGATGGGCGGCGAAGAGAGCGGGCCACGTCTATGCAAAGATATCGCCCTCCTCATATCAGCTCGTAGCATAAATCGTTCGATCTACTGAAAAGTAGTTTATCACGGCCCTTATTTCTACATTAGCGGAATGGACTAGTCTTTAGCTGCCAGGATTCCGATATGATCGCACTATAATTAAATAATAATTCATTGACCAAGACCTCGGCTTCAACGTCAATGTGAAGGAACATAAAAATCCAAAAAAGAATTATAATAAGAAAATAGAGAGGATGGGATCGATCACGTGTGTGAAACGCGTACTTTTCAGGAGATCTCATGCTTTACGATTGAAGAAAAGGCTCCTTTACGCGAGCAAAAAGGTTATTATCTTTCACATTTTTGTCAAAAATTTCAAAAAAATAAAAAATGCCCAAGGATGGCAGTTTCACAAAGATTATGTAGAGAGTAGTGTC
Source organism: Eucalyptus caleyi (assembly GCA_014182885.2). NCBI lineage: Eukaryota > Viridiplantae > Streptophyta > Magnoliopsida > Myrtales > Myrtaceae > Eucalyptus > Eucalyptus caleyi. Next base: position 4,794,618 of record CM024470.2, read on the forward strand.
TGCTTCGCTTCCGGTCCGATCGTCCGTCCTTTGTCCCGATCCCTCTCCCGTTAATTTCGATTTGCCCTCGTGTTGCAAGATTTCCCCATCATTAACTCTTAAAGAGTTGAGACGGAACGTGGAGTGCCGCTATAGAGAATCGATAGTTGATCTCGGCGCATTATTCAAAGAAATAATTACGGATTTTAGCTCGGAATCTCTATTGTACAGATTGTCAATTCAATTTCAAATTTTTTGCTGATGAAGTCCTAGAAACTTTGCGTGGGATTTCAATGCGGTCCTTCCGAGGTTAATTTATTGGAGTTTGGTCCATTCTCCTCATTGACTGAATGATACGGCATTTCTACTCCTTGGTAAGTGGGCGGAGTCTAAGGCCGACCCCAATAGGGGTCGTGAGGGGAGCGCCCTCGAGTTGCCGAAGAATTTCTATAATTTGAGCATATATTTTATTGGTAGTTTAGACTTGGACCCATGATGAGCAATTAGGTATAAATAATCTCTTGCTTTTGTATTTGAGAGATATATGTGATGTGCCAATTATAGTGCAATCCTCCATTAGAAAAAATCCTATTGTAAGAGTGAACCGGGATGAAAACATAGTGTCTCAAATTCTCTTTTTTGCTTTTATTCTTGATTTTCTTGTAATTGTGCATCGAATTCTAAAATGATTGTCGCCTGGAAATAGCCTGATGACGTCGTGTTTCAACCAAGGCTATCCATATTGGCATGCCATGTGGGATGACAGGCATACGATTGTGGTGGCAAATTGATCGGAATGATCACATTAGAATTGCACTTGCGAGATTTAGGCCTACACTGGCAAAGTTGAAAAATTTAAAATTGAATTGATATTTATATGATAAATAAGTTGAGGATGGATTTGGTGATGATCCCCATCGATAAAGATTTTTCAATTCTAGTATATCGTTTAAATTAGATGGAAGAGATGCGTACGTGCAAAATCGCAATGCAATTCTATTCAACTGCCTGAACCGAGTCCGTTGCCAACATTCAAGACTCACTGCTTCAACTAAAGTCACCGAGTCGTGAGGGGCGACTCGCCTCTCTCTCTCTCTCTCTCTCTCCCCTTCCTAAAGTGGCGATCCTCTGTTTTCGATCGCCTCGACTCGTTATTTTACTGAGAAACGGGGTGGCTCTTTCCCTCGACTCGTTATTGTATTGACTGGTCAATAATTTGTCCTTTGTTCCCCGCACCGCGTCCTCCAAGAAATTTCTCCTCTTCACGCGCTCCTCTCATGCTCGCCACTCTTTATAAAGCTACCCCTTTCGTCCCCGATACGTGCACACACTCAGTTTCAACTTGCTCCGAGTGTCCTTCGAGTGTCTCTAGCTTCCAAATCAAAAGTCAGAGCAGTCACAATCTCAGTTGTTGAAACCCAAGAGAAATGAAGGTGAGATGTCTTGAAGTCCTTCGAGAAGTTCCCTCTTTTCTTTGCATATTATGTGTATCTTGTTCACTTCTGTGAGATGGGTTTTTGATATTACTCTCCTGGGTTTTCTTGAGCATTTCTCTTGGTATCTCTCGTCTCAAGCTTCGTGAGTTATCGTTTGCTTCGTTGCGCTGCTGTAATTGTTTATCGCATAGCATGATTGTATCTGTTTATGTGAATAAGAATGCTCGGAATACCAAATGATGCTTCAAATTCTTATTCGTTGTTGGTTATATATGGCCAACTTTTTCAAACGCTACTCTTTCGCACCACTCGTGAATGTCGAGTTCGGTCGTCCTCGTGAGAGATAGATATTTACTCAAAGTCTAACTGGGTTTTGCTTTCCTCAAAACTTTTGCAGAAGTTGGTGGTGAAGGTGAATCTACACGATGACAGAGACAGAAGCAAGGCCATGCAAGTAGTTTCTGGTTTTGGAGGTATTGGCTCTCTCTCTCTCCCACACCCCCCCCACCCCACCCACCCCCCTTCCTCTGTTTTTTCCCCTTCATTCTCCCACTGAATGTTCAAATGTCACTGTAATAAGTAATCATCTTGCGCTTGAAATGTTCGGCTTTATCACTAACCTTTCTCACATAATGCTTTCCAGGAATTGGGTCTCTGTCTATGGACTCGAAAGACAACAAACTGACGGTATCCGGCGATTTCGACCCCGTCAAGGTGGTGAACAAACTGAGGAAATCATGGCACACAGAAATCGTGAGCGTTGGAGCAGCCAAGGAAGATGATGGCAAGAAAGAAGAGGGCAAGAAGGACGATCAAGTCGCCAATCTCGTAAAAGCCTATGAAGCATACTATTCGTCGCCGGTCACATATTACTGCGTGCCCCCAGAAGAGACCCCAAATTGTGTAATTTGTTGAAATTCTTTGCGCTTCCAGACTGAATCAGGACTTGGTTTGTGCATGGGAGAGGATTGAATAAGTTGATTATGCCTTACGAAGACAAGAACAAGTGGAGTACCTTTTCTAGAATTATAGGCTTTTATTGCGTCGTTCAGTTCTTTTATGAGCGTAGGGTGTATATATAGAGAGATTGGTTTTCACTTGAAACTCAAGTTATGTAAAATCCATTCCGTACTCCATTTTAGCAAACGATCGTTTTCGGTGACTGCAATATTATTATTCTGACGAATTATAATATTCTTGAAAAGAGTACGGTCAGAATGTGATCCATGCTTATATTTCATTGACTTAGTAATTGCTTTGGCTTATGATAAATTCTGGTGACTGGTTGGGTCGAGTGACTTCAAGCAAGCTGCAAACAAGCAGGTTATACTTGCTGAAATTACTAGAAAACTTCTTAACCAAACCAAGATAAGAAAGTGTGGCCTTAGACCTTGCATGCCGAAAATTGCTGTTGTTTTCTTTTGTTGCTTGCTTAAATTTGATCGCGAGTGTGAAGCCCGGATAGGCCATTTAACTAACCAGTGCCGTTCTTATCAATTAAATGAGAACAAAAAAGACAGCTCTATTTCATTGCATCGTTTGGAAGTATTTGATGATGTCGCTACAACCCTCATCGATGATTGCTGATATATTTCCCTATAAGTTGAAGGGAAAAGGGAGCTTTTATGACCATTATTTGCGGACTTGATGGGCCTGCCACAGGACCAAGGATGGGTCGCGGGGTGCTCTTTTGTTCATCTTTGAAGACATGATTTATACTTGTAAATCATAGCATCCTAGTTAACAAACTTTACAATGGCGAATCATTCTCACTCAATCTTCTCCAAGCCAGTAGTAATGGATTTCATTAACAAGAGTCATATGTCACAGGCCGGTTGATCTAGCATTCTCTTTACTCGTATGGCTTTAGAAATTTCTTTCCAAATTAGCATATCTCACACACTCACAAAGATGGTGGAGAGAAATTCTTTCGGAGAGAATCTTTGAATTTTAAATATTCTTGAGATGATCCAAATAAAAGGAGGAAACCTCTTTATATACATGTACTCTGGGTGTCGAACATCTGGAGTGCCAATGTCACGTCTCGAATCTTGAGTGCGCGCACATCCCTTGATGATCAATAAAATTGCGATGTTCCCAAGACGCATCACCGACCCATTCATTCTATGCACATGCGGAAGCGAATTAAACAATCCCCGACAACAACAAACATGGGATAGAAAAGCAGGACAACTAATTTAAACAAACACACTTTATAAACAAACCAAGTCAGACAGGAGGTCAAGATTAAAAAATGACTACCAACCAACCCTACCCCAGACCCTACTACTTGGGATCTGGGTCCACTACGACACCATCAGGAATGTCGATGTCTAGCGGGTCAGCTACCTCCTCTTCTTCGGGCTCCTACTCATCCTCGAGTAACTGGTTCACTGCAATATTAGCTATAATATCGGCATCATGCACGGGGTTGAGTACCACCTCACCCTCACCCTCAACGGCAGGTTCGTCAAAGCCATCCACCCTCTCGGACCCCGTCAGGCCCACGACGAAATCACACTTTGAATCAATGAGGTACCAACTGAGGTTGGCCCTTATTGACCTAGATCATGGTTATGATGAGCTTGCGGGTCCAAGGATTCCTGGGAATAGGGAAGACGGTATGCTGCTCCTTGGCCTCTCACGGCCACCCAAAATGAACTGGTCGGACCTCCGTCTAAGGACTTGTAAAATTGTAAACCACAATGGGGTGAGACAATGTATTAGTGAGTCTACACCCTAAACCCCGATTAAGAAGGTAATACACCTAGAGGCAGCCTAAACACACATCATATGAGACTTACCTTGCCTTTGCACCTCCCTGCACATTAGCTCAACTCATATAATAGATGCATACAATAAATGCACTCAATAATTAGAATGCTTTACTTTCACATATCAGTCAATTACATGGGTCTCGATTATAAGGCCAAGTTGTTATGACACGTCCCATTTCGTGCCACACAATTTTGTCCCATAATTAGGCGTGATCAAATCACTCAATCAAGCATTCCAATTACTTACGACCCATCGGTCATCCAACTCAACAGTCAGCAGTCCTCTAGCATAGCCGGGCATCATCTTGCCCCATCGAGCACGGCAATGTCTACCTCTAGACGGCATTTCCAAAGGAGCATCGGTCCGACCTCTACCGTGATCCGGCATCCATTGATGTGGGGCATTCCATATAGGAGCATCGTCCACCTGACTTTCTTCGGGTGACAGGTTCTCATAGCGATCACACATACATCCAATCTCGGCTAAGGACATTGTGCTTTGCACTCAAATGTCTCAATTTCAAATAATGTACTTGGCTTATTTTCTTCATATTAAAAACACCCGGTAAAATAAGTGTGCGTGAACACACAATCAGACTGGACGATAAAAGGTGGTACACTCTCTTTTAAAAATCCCACGATTTTATATAGTACAACACCGGGTATTTTTCTAATTAAATACCGAAATTCATATTTTTGAAATAATAATTGAAAACCATCACTAAGTATCCAATTTCACAATTTAACATTCAATTGTACAATCCAATACAACCATGACAATCAGCACAAAATTCTGACGACCGGCTATCCCGGTATAATTTCTGCTAATTAATAAATAATTAAATAAATTGCATTTGATAAATAAATTGTAAAATATTTAAATTAAACCACTAAATTAAATTAACATAAGCTAGCCGGGCCAATTTAATCAAACTAACTAATTAATCTAACTAACCTAGCTAATTTAATCTAATAGGCTAGCTACATAAACTAATTAAACTAACTAAATCACCTAACTAACCATTCTAACTAAATTAGCCTAAGGACTAATTACTCTAACCATCTAGTCACACTAACTAGCTAGTTGGACTAACTAAGGATTACACTAATCCATAATTAGCCTAACTAATCCACCCTAAGCATAATTAGCCTCCTAATTAGAGTTTAGGAGGTAAACTCACAGGATTAGTGAATAAACCGGTTCACGGCGACGGTGATGTGAAGGCGAGCACGACTCGAGCCTACGACGACACCTAAAGAGGCCAAACCGAGGCCAGAAAAGGCCTAACACAACTCAGCTAAGGCTGAGCTTCGGCCTTGCTAGAAATAGGCGGAGGCGCAGCTTGGCTCAGCCAACGACATAGGGACGAGCTAGACGGCATTTTTGGAGCAAAGCAGGCAACGACAGATGGCGGCCTGGTCAAGCGAAGCTGCGAGGGCGGCTAGACATCGCCGCTTGGCGGGATGCAACGGACATGAGGCGGGCTTGGACGCGTGACTCAAGGACGACGGGCTCGGGCGCAGGGAGCTGGCTCGCAATGACCGATGGGCTGTGCTAGGCTCAGGCGGTCGACGGGCAGGCTCAGACGGCTTGAGAGAGGGGCTGGAGGCTTCTTTTCAAGGGGCTATGCTGGTTTGCTACTCTGGAAATGGTGTTTGAAGCAAGAAGGGAGAAGAAGAAGCTGAGGAAGAAGAATATGCTGTTGGAAGGGGGATAAAGGGCCTCAAAAGTCTTGCCAAAATATCTTGAACACTTGAGTACAAGCCTTCAAAGTCTTCAGCCTTGATCCACAGCCATTTCCCCTCCCAAGCTTCTCCAACAAGCCAAGATTGATGCCTAAATGTTACAACCCCCCTAGCCTACGAATTTCATCCATTGCACTTTAATTTCTTCGCAAATCTCTCCAATTTGATGTCCAAAATTGCTGAGGAGGGAGCCATAAAAATTCCACAATTTTCTTCACCAATTGATCCATCTTGAATGCCAAAAATGCACTCAATTTAGCTCATCCGAATTTCTCGGTCCAATTTTGCCGAATTTCGATTTTTTGCCAAACATCCGGGCTTGCCGAAAATTCTTCAAAGGATGAGTTGGCATCCTAAAAATAAATCATGACATGCTAGAACTTTCGATTTTTGAAACCAGGTTCAATTTCGTGTAATTTTAGCGTGACTTAATCTACCGGGTAGCTTTTAGGAAATTTTAGTGCATTTGACCCATGATCGATTATTTTCGATCCACAATGTGCATATCCGACTTATAGATGACTCTCGGTTGTCGTAGAAATCTCAAGGTTTCAATTACGGGCATAGGGTACAGAATTGACAAAAAAAAATCGGTTTAGTGTCCTTCGACATGAATTTTGCAATCAGGCGGAATTACCCACACTTTAATTACATGCCTCTATTGAATCGACCTATCTCCAATCTCTAATCAATTTTAACGGTGTCGCATTGACCCTTGCAGATTAGCAATGTCGAGTAGTCGATTTCTAATCGAATTCTCAAGTCTATTGTGTTTAGATTCCTTAATGGTTTCACCTGATAGATTAGTTATCTCGTAAGTAATCAGTTCAAAGAAAAAGACTATAGGCGTGTTGATGAAAAACCAATTCATATCGAGACATGGTCGAAAATCAGGATGTCATAGCCAAAATTTGACACGGAATGACACTTAAATGCCAAAAGTTAGAAAAAAGTGACATTTAAGCACCAAAATCGAAGCAAAATGGATCACCTAAGTGCTGATGACAAGAAAATCCGGCCAAAATGTTGATGTGACAATTTTTTGCCGAGGCAAATGCAAAAGGACGCGTTTTGCATGCTGACGTGGCTAGACAAGTGCAAAAATGATGTTGTTTTGCTATTGATGTGGGTAAATAATTAATATAAAAATTAATTAAATTAAATTTAAAACTAAAATTTTAAATTTTTTTTTTTTTTTTGCCCTCGCCTTCGGTTGGTCGAGGTCGCCGGTCCTTGGCCAAGGTCTAGCGACCTCGGGTGACCCTCCTCCCACCGTCGCCAGCCCTTCCCGATGACCGTAGGGAGGCAGCGGCGACAAGGGCTGAGCCCTTAGCCACATGCTTCATTCTCTCTTTTTTTTTTTTTTTTTTAAAATATTAATTTTTATATTAAAATTCAAATCCCACCAAAACAACTTCATTTTTGCATTTATTTTTCTGAGTCAACTCTTCGGCGAGCCACGTAGGTGAGCAAAAATAATATAAAATTGTCATGTAAGATTTTCGGTAGGGTTCGTTGGAGGTGGCATTTAAGTGTCACTTTCCTAACTTTTAGCACTAAAATGTCCCATTGTATCAAGTTTTGGCACTTGGGTTATATTGAGTACTCTTTATATTATAACCATAGATGTCTCATCGATTTAACAGTGGAAATTCTATCTTCCTATATGCCAATCATGTGCAATTATTATAGGAACACTTTGGAGTAATGTACATTTATAATATTGCCTGTCCTAGGAATATTCTCGAGAATACTAAAGAGGATCACCCGATCTTCTATGATCATTCTCGGTCCTTTGTGCGTGGGAAACCTTTGGACCATGATATTCTCCTCTTCCTAATTGGATGACACCCCTATTGCATTTTTGGCATAGAATGCATCGGATTTGCTTTTTGAATCGTCAGAGAGCTTCCATAGGTTCTCAACTAGCTTTACTCTCCGGTAGACCCTCTCATCATATCAAATATTCTTGCTTCAACACACAATGCCTCTTTCATCTGACTCAATCTATCATGATGAAATCAACATCATGATCAAACAAGGTTTTTGGTCCAAGAGGTAACCGTTGTAACTCTCATCAATCCGGATCTTCTTCATCTACGTCAAAAAGGTTTAAGTATACTCACATGTAACATCGCATGTACCTTAAGTTTCGGCCAGAGCTCCAATAAATGTTATCTTCTCGACTCGTTGCAACACTCAAAGTGGCCCTTTGTAGTGACATATCAATGCCCTATGCATCTCTTGGTATCGAAGAACAAAGTGTAGTTTTGCCAACGCTAGGTGCTCGACTTGGTACTCCATGTGTCGTTGCTTCTTGTCAGCCCATTTCTTAATTGCTTTGAGACCTTGTGTAGACAAGTTCTTACCAAGTCGCTTGTTCCTGCCACTCCTTAGCAAACTCGTAAGCCACTGGGCTACTCCCTCAATAGCCTGTTGCAACCGTACTCAGAGTGAGTGGTTGTTGCACTATCATGATCTCGAAAGGACTTTGTTTAATAGACTCGCTTTACTGTAGCTTATAGGATAACTAGGCTACGTCGATCAACTTCGCACGATCCAATAGCACATTCATCCTCTCCATTTGACCAACAATTTAGGGATGTAGACTTGTGGAAAAGTTGAGGCTTCAACTTAGCAACTTAAAGATTTCGGTCTAGAATCTCAGAGTGAATCGAGGATCATGGTCACTCATAATCGTCTGCGTTATGCCCCAATATTGACGATGTGCTTTAGGAATAACCGAGCCACCTCCTCAGTTGGGAAGTCCTTTATCACTAGCATAAACATTGCGTACTTAACGAATTGATCCACCACGACCATGAGAATTCGACACCCTTTAGACTTACTTGTCTTGTTGGCAAACAAGACATGTCCTCACACAAGCATCCACATCGTCGTGCAGGTGTAGCCAAATGTAATGATCCACCACAAGTGCCATGAAGCAGTGGATCCCTAGATAACCTGCCCACTTCGAATTGCGGTACTCGTGTAGCATCTCCTACTATAGCTTCCCATGAAGCAGCATGTACAGTCATCATCCCTTGGTATAGAGTAGGTCGCCCTCACATTAGAATTGTCGAGTCTTGCCCTCATTTGTTGGGTCGTGTCATAGCCCCTCCTTAGTGCGTTTGGTCCATGGACATTCGGGTCGATTGATGGTTGCCAACTCCATCTTTCAACTAAATGCATTGGTCACGGAATTGGGCTTCTTGGTCATGTACTGTAGCACATAGTCAAGCTCTACAAAGAAGTGAGGTTGGGACACCTGGAGTGCCATAACTTGGCACGGATGGACACTTTAGTGTCATAACTTTGAAATGGTATACTTAAGTGCTAATATCGGAGTAAAATGGAACACTTAAGTGCCACTCCGGCGAAAATCCGGCCAAATGGCTGATGTGGCAATTTTCCAGCGAGTTTGGTCCAAAACGGTGTCGTTTTGCACGTTGACATGGCGGAGAAAATGCAAAAACGACGCCGTTTCGTGTAAATAATAATATAAAAATTAATTAAATTAGATTTAAACTTAATTTTATTTAAAATATTCAAATAATTTAAAAAAATTATAAAAAATTATAAAAATTTAAGAAAAATTTAAAAAATTTAAGAAAAACTTAAAAAATTTAAGAAAATTTAAAAATTTAAGAAAAATTTAAAAAATTTATGAAAAATTTAAAATTTTTTAAAAAATTAAGAAAAATTTAAATTTTTTTTAAAAAAGTGGTGGAGGTCGAATGGGGCGGTTGAGGGCTGAGCCCTCGCCGCCGCCGCCTCCCCGCCATCGTCGAGAAGGGCCGATGACGGAGGGGGGAGGGTCGGTCGGGGTTGCCGGCCCCCGGCAGACCGACGGCGAGGGCTTCGAGCCCTCGCCGGATCGGGGCGAGGGCCGCAACCCTCGCCCTAGATCTGGGCGAGGGCTCACAGGCCCTCATCGCCGGTCGGCCGGCCTCGCTAGCCCCTGGCTAAGGCCCGGCGAGCCCGGCTGACCCTCCTCACTCTGTGACATCCAGAATTTTCAGTATTGTTTCTATTAAATTAATCGAGTATTTCATTGACGCGTCTATAGGGTTGTTCTTAGAGCTGATCACTCTCGAGATAACTAGACTAGTTGGGTAAGCTATTAAAGAATATTAAGGCAATAGACTTGAGAATTCGACCAGGAATCGGCTTCTCGACCGTGTTCATCTTTAGAGGTCATTATAGCACATTTAAAAATTGAATTGAGATCAGAGATAGGTCGGTTCGACTGAGATGTGTGACCGATCGTGGGTGACTCCACTAAATTGGAAAATTCTCGTCGGTCGGCACTAATTTGATTTTTCTATCGTTTTGGTACCTTGTGTCCGTAATTGAATCATCGAGATTTTCACGATAATCAAGAGTCACCATTGAGCCGAGTGGATTCATAGTGGCTCGAAGAAAATCGACCACGGGTCATTTGCACTTAAAAAGTTCTGAAAACTACCCGGTAGTCTAGGTCACGCTAAAAGTGCGCCAGAGTGAAATTAACCGTTGATTTGAGTCAAATTTTAGAAATTGAAAGTTCTGTGGTGTCACGAGCTATTTTGGAATATCGACTTAGTCTCAAAAGATTTTTCGGAGGTTCCGAGATTTTTACGGAAAATGGGTTCGGACGTTGTGGAAAATCGACGGAAATTTAGATTGGCTAAATTAATGAAAAATTTGACTTTTGAGTTGAGCCTTTGTGTGTCGGGGATTTATAGAAAGTCACTTGGGATTTTTCTACATTGAAGTTGGACCTCAATTTGGGAAATTGAGCAAGAAAATTTAGTTTATTTGAGTGAAATTCGAAATTGAAAAAGGGGGCAGGAATTGAGGCTTCAATTTGGATAATTAAGTGGATATTGGTGCTAGAAAGTCAAAAGGGAACATTAGGATATTTTTGAGAGCTATTGGGGGGACAAGCATTTAAGGGGAGATGTTTGTGTTGATCTTTTCTTTGGCTTGTGGAGCAAAGAACAAAATTGGCGGGAACAAACGGCTGGCCTCCATCTTCTCACGCGGACGACCCTGCCTCAGCCGAAGGTTCCGAGTCCAGGTAATTATTTTCATTTTGGGTGGACGGTGAAGGAGAAGTGTTTGATTTGGTTTGTGGCTCGTCGGGGTGACTGGTCATGTTAGTGATTCTTCTGCGTGTGAAAAGATTCGGCTTTCGACTTGATGAGAGTTACTGCGGGTCATGAGATGGAAATGAGATTTCTTCGTTGATAATGAAGATGTCTGTGAACCTTAACCGTGTTGTCGGTGATGGAAAGGGTTCACTGGTTAATTGTTTTCATCCGATTGAGCATAATCTGCACGCAATCTTGATTGACCGAACGGACTATTTGACTTGACTCCGAAAGAAAAGTGATTTTTTCACTGCTGTGAAACTTCAGAATAGGCCTTTCTCTACTCTTCATTAACAGCAGAAAATAATCTTCTATCACATGCTATAGGATCACTGGCTCCTGAGTCTATAATCTAGGTATTTCTAGAAATAGTATTTGCCAGGCAATATGAAATACCTGTAAAGTTGCTCCCCCCTTTTTGGACATCCAATTTTTGCAAAGCCTGCATAAGTTGATGATATCCCCATGTGTAATAGACTGATTAGCAGAATTCATCGATCCTGAAATTTGATAGGCTGCTGTAGATATTTCTTTTCCCCTTTTTTTCTTTTTCTCCAGGCCTGCCATGTAATTTTTAGCAGGTATCGACTGTATGGTGGGGCCGCTTGCAAAATTCTCAAAATAATTTGCCTTTATTTCGCAAATTTGGCCCATATCCTTTCGAATTTTGAGGATCGTTGGATCCTCTTAAAACGGGCACATTTCCACCGCCCAGATCAGCCGAAGCTCGCGTGCCTCTGGAGCCGTCGGATCACGGCATTCAATCTGAGCCGTCCAAGCTGCCCCATTTATAAGGCCTTTGATCCGTGAACCCTAGATGCCCTCGGTTCTCCGCGAACCCTAGCTACTCTCTGTTCTCTCCTCCTTTTCGTTCTAGGGTTTTCTCCTTCTCCACTCTTGCCGCTAGCACTAGGGTTTCGGAGATCTTGCTGTCCGACGAAGCAAGCCTTTGATTCTCTTCTTGCACCGCAAGCTGGAAGATTCGGCCGAGGGTTGGCGCTGGTTCCATCACCGAGATCTACGATCGGAAGGTGAGATACGAATCGTTCAAAATGAGTAAAAACCGAGTCGTTTTCTCCCTGTCTTTGATAGCCTTATACTGCTGGAGGGTTGATTCGGACCCTTCCAGTTTTTCTTCAGCGGCTTCCAACTCGTTCCAGAGTGCTGAAAGCCTGTTGAAACACGTCGTCACCAATGTGTTTCCTTGCTTCAGTTCGCTGAGTGCTTGATGGAGCGAAATTTTTTTTGCCCGATCCAATTTGCCGTACATTTCTCGGATGTTATCCCAAATTGTTTTTGAATCTTCTGTGGGTGGTAACCCAGCCGCGATTTCTGGGTTGATGCAGTTGCCGATCCATGTTCTGACCAATTGGTTGCATTTTCTCCACTGTTTTCCCATTTTCTCGTCGGTCGGGATCGGAACGGTCTCGTCGATGAACCCTTCTTTGTCTTTGGTGATTAGGGCTCGCCGAAATTCCCGCTCCCAGGTTGAGTAATTCTCTGGACCCGTGAGAGGGTGGTTGATGAGCCGCAACTCCGGTCCGTCGGAAGTGGAGACATAGAGCGCGTCGCCGAGCTCTGCTCAACCCATGGCGGCCACGAAAGGAAAAGGGAGAAAACCAGGTGGTATTCCTTGGGATTGTCCCTGAAGTCTCGCACCAGATTGTCCCTGAGATCCTGTTCCAGAATAATTTGATCCGCCCGTCTACTCTGGGCCGATGGTCGCGTCTGCCCCAATATTGGTTGGTAGACCTCCGTCGCTTGGCATACTATTCATTATGGGGAATGATGAAATAGCTATCAAAGGCCTTAAATGATACTTGCATTCTACTTTTCATATTAAAGATCTGGGATCGCCAAAGTATTTTCTTGGGATTGAAATTGCTCGATCTAGCCAAGGAATCTCTCTCAGTCAGAGAAGCAGGATTATCTGGGTGTAAGCCAGCTGTAGTGCCGATTGAGCAAAATGTCAAACTGACAACCGTTGATTATGATGTTGAAGTACCTCAGGAGGCAGACCCTACTCTCAAGGATCCCTTGGGCTATCAGAAGCTTGTCGGGAAGCTCATATATTTGACAAAATTTCCCTTAAAAAAGAATTTGATTCCTCTCGGCTATTGGAGAAATCTTCTTGAAGTGTTTTGAAGCTGACAAATCGTTTCCATCAGTCTAGTTTGAAGGCTTGCCGACCCTGCTGTTTAAAGTCTGAAGACCTCCGGACAGCCAGACTCAAAATTCAAAGTCTATTCTCATTGACAGTTTCTAATCCGTTGAAGAAAGGGTATCCAAAACTAGATGTTTTATTAAGGATATGACCTTATCGACTGGAGAAGATCTCTTGGCTGGATATGACTTATCGGAATCCCTTTAAATTGATCGAGATTGATTCGATGGTCAAGGATCCGATGATTGGCAAAATATTCGTGGAAGGTTCTTCTTATGGAAACCGACATCCTGATTGTATGGGCGAACAGAATTGATGGGCTATCGACATATTCCTTTAATAGCTTGAATAATCTTCTTAATTGATTCCGTCCAATGGGTAGATTGGAGGAATTCCTTTGGAAAGTGCCAACGGGTATGATGGCATAAAGGAGTATAAAAAGAAGACGTTCTAAGCTGTTCAAGGGAGAACGCGATAGAAGAATTCCAAAGTCTGAAGCCTCTTGTTGTTTAGTCAATTCATTTGAGCGAAAAACTTGTACTCAAAAGAGAGTTTATACTCAATTTCAGTAAAGTTTAAATTCATTCGGGATAACCATTGATAGGACAAAATGTGAGCCTTTGTTTGTAATAGCTGGAAGACATAGTTATGTACATTGAGAATACTGCAAACTTGAAAACATCTGACTGCAATTCTTAGCGTGATGGGATATTTATTGATCTAGTTCCTATTCTGCGGTCGCCTTAGTGATCTCGGCAAGATGTCCGAGAGGGGAAGAGTACACCCGGATTGCAAAAATTCATCAAATCCTTATCACCAATGTGTTGAAGAGTGTTATCGGAAGGTTGGCAAAGGCAAGCCTCACAAGAGTAAAAATCAATCGGGTGACTTGTTTTCTTTATTTTCTTAGTTTCATTGGTTTTTCTAGGTAGAGCATGTAAACTTCAAAATTTGTATGTTTCATCCTTTTTCTCATTGGGCTAATTGTCTCGAGTTATCACTGTGCATGGTAGGTCAGGAAAGTGATGCCAGATAAACGTGTGATTGTTATATGTGAAATGTGGAAGGGAAACCTCTTCATGGTTATTTAAAACCCCGTGGGAATTTATATTTAGCGGATACTTGTAAGGTTATTCATTCTTGGCCACAATGATAGAGAACCTTGGCTCGTTGCCTGATGATTCCTTAAGTGAACATACTCCATTTCATGATTAAGCAACAAATAACAATGGAGACAAAGCGCGTGACTCGTCACGTGATAAAGTTGGAAAATCAGTCATATTGTGTCCATAAGAGAATTGTCTACTCGGTGAGAGTCGAGGAACTTTAGATAGAAGTAATTTTGCATATTTGGCCAAAAGATTGCAATCCAGTCTTTTTCTTTCTTCTTTGCTGCATATGAGGATGGAAAATGTCTAGAAAGTTAATCCGACACCTTTCAATATAGTTCTCTGGAAAGAGATCATGTTTAGCTGATTCGTCGTACTAACTCGCGGTATACGAGTGATACTCGTGTTAACTATTTTGAACTTTGAACTGGTGTTAACGTTGTCTTGAAAAGATATACCACTTTGATGGGACTTTGACCACACTGTCTGTGCATTCCGTGATATGCATCATTTTCCAAATAGGCAGGCACTCCCGCTTGTTAGCACTTTTTGGGGCATACTTCTGTTTGGAGAGTACCGCAGATCATCGAGGAGAACCTATGTGCTGCTTGTCAGCATGCTGTTCATGTTTGTTGCGGCGGTTGCGCTTCTCACGCGGGTTCAAGTAGAAGCTCATACCAGATGCAATTGGATTCCAGAGACCGGGTGAAAGAATCATCATTTTCAACCCGAGAAATGGAAGGAAGTTCAGACTTTCTGGGATCTAGACATCAAGGAATTTCCTAGCTGTCCTTTGGCGACGAAACTCTGACACCTGGGAATTGAATGCATTTGGTTGATTTCCTACCACCATTGTTTTTCGTTGTGAATACTTATGGGTTTGGGTTTGTATGTAATTATATAGGTTCACCGAATTTTTCTAGCATATGAATGACATCAAAAGAATCTGAATGATCACATTTGGAAGCTTGGCAATGGCATGATTGGACTTAAAGATCAGGCCTAATGTGTTATCCATGCTTCCTGCAGCCTATATGTGTGTTGAAATGTTCAAGCCGGCCAGGCCTCTTTGATGTTGAGGCATTACCACAATTGGCCCGTTGATCGACTTCTCTTTGCATTATGGACACATGAAATGGCTACTCGTGCAATTTTCTCTCTCATGGGAGTCATCATTCAAACAAAACCAGAAGGTTCACTGATCCACAAGCCTATGCAACATGAACTTTTTTTATTTTTTATTTTGTAGGAAAAGTAGAAACAAGGAGGGGAATTCGTATCGAAAATGGAATTTATTGGTAACGATTAAAAGAAACAATTTGACTTGGCTCGATGTTATGATATTTTATCCAAGTAAATTTACAAATGCTTTGTCCAGGTCCCTCGCAAGACCCTCCCGTTTCTTGCAAGTAATTGATGCAGAATTGGTTGCAGCCGTTCTCTTTGGGATATTGGAACACACCATTTCTATGTACGCCGTTTCCATATCATCTCATCTTCTAATGAGGGTTGCGACTTATGCTGAAAATGAACTTAAAAAATAAGCGATTCTTGGTCAAATCGAAATGCCGTAACAAAAAAAAAACCCCAAATCGATCTGAATTTATAACGCACGGTGAAGGAGCGTTAATTGGAACGCATACGATAGTCCCGACAAAAGAATTTGTTTCCATTTTTTTTATCTCCCCCCTCCCTCCTTCTTCTCTCTCTGTCTCTCTGTGGCAGGCCAGCTTCTGATTCTGAAGCGCAAGTTTAAATGTTATAAAAATCAAAAATAAAAAAAGCACTTGAAAAAAATTCGATTCTAACTTTACATTTTAAATTATCTACCAAGTATGAAAAAATTTGTCTTCACTCACCATGAACAAAATAAAATTAATGAGCATTTCATGAGAATGACAATTCTCATCTCGATTAAATTTTATTTAAAAAAAGCATTTTTTTAAAAAATTTAAAAACAGAAATTTTGTACAGTTTACCAAACGTGTTTTGTTCTTTTTCTATTCTAGGAACAAAAATTAACTGCAGATTACCAAACGTGTTTCTGTTCTTTTTTATTTCAAGAACAGTTTTTTTTTACATTTCAAACGCGTTCTTTTCAAAACTGCTTTCGGGAAATACTTTTTTTTTTACATTCGCAGGCAAAAAAAATGAGAAACGTTACCAAACGCACCCTTATTCTGCTTTTGCTTTCAACTTTCGCTTCCTCCTTCCTCGATCAGTCCCTGCCGCCTGCTCTACTTTCGGTTTTTCCCCTGCGAAGCTACCATCCGCGACCGAAGCCTCACGCTTCTGCCGTTCAATCCTCCACGCGTCTTCAATTGCTGCCGTAGCTGCTTCAAGTTCCCACGCCAGTCAACTCCAAGCCTTCTTCTCTTCAATTTGTTGACCGAGCTGCTGCCAAGTTGAGCCAGCGAAGCGTCGCCGAACGAAGCAACTCGCAAGCCAGCTCGCCACCTCAACTGGTCTTCTTCCTTGCAATTTGTTGACCGAAGCTACCTGCCGCATCTTCGTGCAGCCACACGCCCACGATCCAATCAACGGTGCCCTCTCCTTCACCGTTTGTTGACCGAAGTCCCCACGCCTCTGCCGTCCACGCGTCTGCCTCCGTTACTCCATCTTCGGCCAGCAAATCCCATCGGAGAAACCCCAGAATCCTAGCGAAGCAGTTGCTGCTTCCCTCGTCCGCGTCTTCAGCCCTTCATCACCAAGGCCCAACAGCCGCAAGCCTCGCACGAAGTGGACCTATGAAGCTGGGCCCATCTTCAGTGAATTTGGTTCAGTCGCAGCAAGCCCACGCTTTTTGAAGCCCACGAAAATCTCAGCCCATTTGAAATTTGGTCTAGCTCTTTGAAGTCCAAGCCCAGTTGAATTCAGCGAAGCCCAGCGAAATTATTGAAGCCCAAATCAAGCTCAGCCCAAGATTTTCAGCAGGCCCAAGCCCAGAGTTTCTTCGAGCTCACGAAGTTCTTGGCCCGGCCCAAGTTCGGCCGCCGTTGTGTTGTCGTCGCAGTGTCCCGATCTTCGTTTTGTGCAAGTGAGTTTTACTCACTAATGCTTTATTAGTAGACTAATATGCCTAAGGGTTAATTAGATTTAATTAATTGCAATTAGGTGGATAAATTAGATTAATATAATTAAATTAGAGACTTGTTAATGCATGTTAGTTAAATTGATGATGTAATTAGTAGGTAGACATGTCCTATTAATTATTGAACGCATCTTGGGATTTTTCCCGTCCCTTATCGGGTATTATTTAAGCAATTCGGGCCTAGAAGGAATTTTTAGGAATTTAATATTAATTTTCGAAAGTAATTTATTTAATTATTTATTTCCCGGAAATTCAATTGGGATGGCTAGTGATTGAGATTTTATGCTGATGATCGTGGTGCAGCCCGTTTATTTAATTGAGCTTTATATTGTGATAAATTGAATTTATCGTATTTATTTATTTAATTTTCGAAATTAATTATTTATTTAATTATTTTTCCGGAAATTCACTCGGGATGGTCGGTGACCGGAATTTCGTACTGATTGTCGTGGTGCAATCCGTTTATTTAATTGAGCTCTACATTGTGCGAAATTGAATTGATTGTGCAAATTAGGGACTTATCCCAAATTGAATGAAATTGAGTGATTGATTGGTTGATGGCTGAGTATGACTATTTAGCATTGATGAGCTGTAAAGCAGAGGGAACTATGAAAGTGAATTGGGGAAATTCTCCGTTGAAACCAATCAGAATTGATGTAATGAGACATACGTGGTTTGGTGATTAAAGGATATCACTGGTGAAAACGGCGCCTTAAAGAACGCACGAGTGCTGTCCATTATACACGTCACCTTGGCAGAAGTAATGCCCGAGAGCACTGATGAAGCTCTGTGACTAAGTGTACTGCTGGGGGTGTGATGATGGGAAGTGAAGTGACCCAAAGATGGTCTGACTGACATGTGAATCGACTAAGTCGATTAATCAATGAGTTGATCCAGAGGTTGTGAATTGATTGAATGTTTTAATGCAATAAATGAGGCATATGTGCATAACCTTAAATTGCAGGTTGGAATCTGAGGTCAAGGTAAATCCTCCAACTCATGCCGTGTTTAGGCAGCCTATAGTGTATTGGCTTACTAACCGAGTCTTAGGGGATAGGACTCGCTGAGACGTGGTCTCATTAGTTATTGAATAACCATTTCAGGACCCTAAGGAGAAGCCGAGGAGGAGGAACCTGAAGGGAAGAAAGACTTTTGAAGAAGAAGATGATCCAGAGAGGGATCTTGAGTATAACCCGGATATGGACTGAGATCCCATCCCTTTTCTAAACCCTACTATGAATAGTATTGTAAATATACTATGAGGTGTGCTGTTAATGAAAGTGTGGTTGTGAATTTCAATATGAAAAATATGGCTTGCTTTTCTATCCCATTGTTTTATTGTTTGAGGATTTATAACTGCTTTCGCATGTGCTTAATAAAAGAAAAGGTCGGCGATATATAGTCTTAGGATATCGCATTCTAAAATCGACCAAGCATAAGGATGTGCGCGCGTCCGAGGATCGGGGCGTGACACACTTTATCGCCGGCCCTTCTCGGCGGCGGCTGGGGAGGCGGCAAGGGCCCGCGACCCTCACCCCACGCGAGCCCTCCCCATATTTGGGGCGAGGGTCGCGGCCCTTGCCGTCGGTCGGCTGGGGGTCGGCGACCCCGACCGACCCTCCCCCCTTTGTCGCCGGCCCTTCCCGGCGACGGCGGGGAGGTGGCGACAGCGAGAGCTCAGCCCTCGGCCGCCCCGTTCGACCCCCTCCCTTTTTTTTTTTTTTAAAATTTTTAAAATTTTTCTTAATGTTTTGAATATTTTAAATAAAATTAAGTTTAAATCTAATTTAATTAATTTTTATATTATTATTTACACGAAACGACGTTGTTTTTGCATTTTCTCCACCACGTCAACGTGCAAAACGACGCCGTTTTGGACCAAACTCGCCAGAAAGTTGCCACGTCAGCCATTTGGCCAGATTTTCATCGAAGTGGCACTTAAGTGTTCCATTTAACTTCAAAACTGACACTCAAGTGTACCATTTTGAAGTTATGGCACTTAAGTGTCCTCCCGTGCCAAGTTATGGTACTTGGGTTGTTTTTCTGCCACAAGGAAGTCTTGCCTAAGAGCTTGCTTTGGAATAAGCTTTTTTTGGGTTTAGAAGTAGCTCTTGGTGACATTGTCAATCTTTGCTGCGAACCACAATCCCAAGCGATGATGTTGCCATGTGCAAATGTAGTACACCATTGCACCATTGCTATCATTGCCTTTTCATGGTCCTTCTTCCATTAGAACATCACCAATAGCATAATTGAATGCGTCAATCTCTAGCTTATAGGGCTTTGAGTGGTTGGGCCATACGAGCATTGATTTTTTGGTCATAATTTCCTTTAGCCGATCTAACGCCTTTTGACATTGCGCCTTGTTGAACATGGGCGAGGCCAGAACTGATTGGAGGAAGAAGGAAGGGAATGGAAGTATAAACAAGAGGAAGAAAATGAAGGATTGGGCATTTAAAGACTTTTTGTTAAAAATGAGTGATTTGGAATATATTTTTCTGTAAGCAATTGCTTAAAAAAGTTTTTATTATCAACCACAATTTTTGTTTGAATGTTTTCATGGACGATGAAAACACTATTTTCTTCATTCATATCTATAAACAATACGCACGATACTTTCCGTTTGTAAAAGTGGTTATTTGTATCGCTCAAAAAAATGAATGATCGAAGAGTATTTTTATTATTCACGAAAACATTTAGAAAAAATTATCGATAACGAATATACTTTTTATTAACTGATCATTTTAAATGATACAAACAATTATCTTTTAAGAAACGTTTTTCAAAATCATGTATTTTCATGGGAGAGGACGGGCCTAAGGTTCAGCGAGAGATAGATGTCGAAGAGAGCGGGCCACCCTTATACAATCAGCTTGTAGCTTGGATCATTCGATCTGCTAAAACGCGGTTTATCATGGCCCTTATTTTTATCATCGCTAAATATGAACCATCGATGCCAGGAATTCTGCCTGATGTGATCGGACTATATTTAAATTATAATTCATTGACCTAGACTTGGACTTCAACGTCCACATCAAGGAACATAAAAATCCGACAAGATAATAACAAGATAATAATAAAAAGAAAAAGAAAAAGGGAGGGCCCTAATCATAGACGATGGAGACGACGACGTTTCGAGACAGGGATCGATCCCGGGCGTGAAACGTGTGTTTTCCTGGAGATTTCATATTGCTTTTTCGATCTTTCGCAATTTACTATTGAAGAAAAAGCTCTTTTGCGCGAGCAAAGATGTCAAAGATCGTAGCCCAGTGGTGGCATTTTCACAGAGATGATGCATAGAGTTATGTCAACTTCCATTCTAGTTATCGTCCGTCTTTTGTCCTGAACTCATCTCTTTCTCTTGTTATTTGATTATCCTCATGCTGAAAGATTTTCCTATCATAAAGTCTTAGGCTACATTTGGTACTTATGATAAAAGTTAGGACCAAATTATATCTTATGTTTAGTTTCTACCTAAGATAGGATAAAGTCGGATATAAAATCTTAAGCTATATTTGGTATTTTTTTCCTATTTTTATTTATATATTTGAATTTTTTTCTACTCTATAATAATATATAATTTGTATGTATATTATAATCTATATTATTACATACTTTACGAGTAATAATATAGTTTATTATTTGATAAAATTAAGGAATCATTGAAGGAATTAAAAAAATAAATAAAGTCGCGATCCTCTGTTTTCCATCGTCTTGACTCGTTAATTGTCTGAGAAAACCGTGTGGTCTCCCAAATCTGTGCGGGTCAATAATTTGTCCCTTCGTTCTCTGCATCGCGTCCTCCAAGAAACTTCTTACTTTCGCGCACTCCCCTCATGCTTGCCACTCTATATAAAGCAATCCCTTTCGTCTACTACGATACGTGCACTCGCTCCGTTTTTACTTTGCTCTTAGTGTCCTTCGAGTGTTTATAGTTTCCAAATCAAAAGTTAGAGCAGATACCAATCTCAGTCTTTGAAACCCAAGAGACATGAAGGTGAGATTACTTTTGTCCTTAAAGAAGTTGTCTTTTTGGCATAGTGTGTGTTTATGCACTCCTGTGAGATAGGGTTCTTGATGGTATTCTCCCCTGGGCTTTCTTGAACACTTTTCTTGGCAGCTCTTCATGAGTCATCGTTTGTTTCTTTGCTGCTGTAATTGTTTATCGCATGCCATGATTTTATCCGTTTATGTGAGTAATAATGCTCGGAATATGAAATGATGCTTCAAATTCTTATCTTGTTTAAACGCTAGTCTTATTACACCACTTGTGAATGTCGAGTTCAGTCGTCACCTTTAGAGATTGATATTTACTCAAAATCTAACTGGTTTGCCTTGCTCAAACCTTTGCAGAAGTTGGTGGTGAAAGTGGACTTACATGATGACAGAGACAGGAGCAAGGCCATGCGAGTAGTTTCTGGTTTTGGAGGTATTGGCTCTCAATCTCTCTCTCTCTCTCTCTCCCCGCTCTGTGTTTTTCCCCTTAGTCTCCCACTAAATCTTCAAATCGTCACTGTAATAACTAAACATCTTGTGCTTGAAATGTTCGGCTTTATCACTAACCTTTCTCACATAATACTTTGCAGGGATCAGGTCTCTGTCTATGGACAAGAAGGACAACAAACTGACGGTATCCGGTGATTTCGACCCTGTCAAGGTGGTGAACAAACTAAGGAAATCTTGGCACACAGAAATCGTGAGCGTTGGAGCAGCCGAGGAAGATGATGGCAAGAAAGACGAGGGCGAGAAAGAAGAGGGCATGAAGGACGATCAAGTCGCCAATCTCATAAAAGCCTATGAAGCATACTATTCTCCGCCGGTCACATATTACTGCGTGCCCCCAGGAGAGACCCCAAATTGTGTCATTTGTTGAAATTCTTTGCGCTTCCAGACCGAATCAGGACTTGGTTTATGCAGCGGAGAGGATTGAATAAGTAAGGTTGATCACACCCTACGAAGGCAAGAACAAGTGGAGTACCCTTTCTAGAATTATAGGCTTTTATTGCGTCGTTCGCTACATGCATGTCCGGAGGGTGTATACATATAGAGAGATTGGTTTTCACTTGAGGAACTCAAGTTATGGAAAATCCATTATGTACTCCATTTCAGCATACGATTGTTTTCGGTGACTGGAAAATTATTAGTCTGATGAATTATAATATTATTGAGTACGGTCAGCTACTAAATGTGATCCTTGCTTATGTTTCGTTGACTTAGGAATTGCTTTGGCATATAATAAATTCTGGCGACTAATTAGGTCAAGTGACTTCAGGCAAGCTGCAAACAAGCAGGTTTTACTTGCTGAAATTACTCGAAAACTTCTTAACCAAACCAAGATAAGAAAGTGTGGCCTTAGACCGTGCATGCCGAAAATTGTTGTTGTTTTCTTGTGTTGCTTGCTTAAATTTGATCGCGAGTGTGAACCCCGGATGGGCCATTTAACTAACCAGTGCCGTTCTATCAATTAAATGAGAACAAAAAAGACAGCTGTATTTCACTGCATCATTTGGAAGTACCTGATTACGTCGCTACAACCCTCATCAACGATTGCTGATATATTTCCCTATAAGTTGAAGGGAAAAGGGAGTTTTTATGACCATTATTTGCGGACTTGATGGGCTTGCCACAGGACCGAGGACGGATCGCGAGGTGCTCTTTTGTTAATCTCTGAAGACATGATATATACTTGTAAATCATACCATCCTACTTAACAAACTTTATAATGGCGAATCATTCTCACTCAATCTTCTCCGAGCCAGTAGTAATGGATTTCATTAATGAGAGTCATACGTCACGGGCCGATTGATCTAGCATTCTCTTATCCATATGACTTGAGTAATTTCTTTCCAAGTTAGCATATCTCACACACTCATGAAGATTTTGGAGAGAGAATCTCTGAATTTTAAATATTTGTGAGATGATCCAAACAAAATGAGGAGACTTCTTTATATACAAGTACTCTTTAGATTACAACCATAGATATCTCATCAATCTAAAGGTGGAAATTTATCTTCCTATATACCAACTTTGTGCATTTATTATAGGAACACTTTAGAGTAATGTACATTTACAATATTGCTCATCCTAGGAATATTCTTGAGAATACTAGAGAGGATCGCCCGATCTTCTAGGATCATTCTCGATCCTTTGTGCATGGGAAACCTTCGGACCATGATATTCTCCTCCACCTAATCGGCCAATGCCCTTGTCTCATTTTCTGTGGGGAATGCATCGATTTGCTTTTTGAATTGTTAGAGAGCTTCCATAGGCTCCCAACTAGCTTCACTCTCCAGTAGACCTTTCCATCATATCAAATATTCTTGCTTTGGTGCACAATACCACTTTCATTTAACCCAATCTACCTTGATGAAATTGATGTCATGATCATATGAGGTTTTTTGCTCCATGAGATACGCATTGCGACTCTCCTCAATCCAGGTCTTCTTCATCTACATCAAAAAGTTTCAGCATACTCACATGTAACATTGAACGTACCTTTAGTTTCAGTAGGAGCTTCAGTATATGCTATCTTCTCGACTTGTTCAACACTCGGAGTGGCAAGTCGTAACGATTGATCAATTTCCTATGCACGTCTCGGTATCGAAGAATTAAATGTAGTTTTGTCTATGCCAGGTCCTTGACTTGGTACTCCATGTGTTGTCACTTCTTGTCGACCCATTTCTTCATGTGCGTTGAAGCCTTGTGTAGACAAGTCCTTACCAAGTCCACTTGTTTTTACCACTCCTTAGCAAACTTATAAGTCGATCGGCTACTCTCTCAATAGCGCGTTGCAACCCTAATCAAAGTGAGTGATCACTGCCTCATCATAATCATGAAAGGACTTTGGTTTGTAGACTCACTTCGTTAAATGTTATAGGATAACTCCTATAACCAGGCTACATCCATCAACTTTGCACAATCCTCTTGCATTGTGCTCATTTAGTGTTTGAAGTACAACTCCAAGGGCACATTCACTCTCTTTGTCTAACTATTGATTTGGAGATGTAGACTCGTGGAGAAGTTGAGGCTTCGACTCTAACAGCTTAAAGAGCTTAGTCCATAATCTCCTAGTGAATTGAGGATTATGGTTGCTCAATTGTCTGTGGTATGCCCTAATACTTGATGATGTGCTTTAGGAATAGCCAAGCCACCTCAGTTAGGAAGTCCTTTGTTGCTCACACAAAGGTCACATACCTAAAGAACCGATCCACCACGGCCATTAGAGTTTAGACACCCTTTGGACTTAGGTAAATTCACAATGAAATCCATGGAGATGCTCTACCACAGACGCTTCAGGATAGGAAGTGGCTCATGGGGCCCTACCAACGACCATTGTTCGAGCTTGTCTTGTTGGCACACAAGACACATCCTCGCATAAGCGTCCACATCTGTGTACAAGTGTGGCCAAAAGTAATGATCCTCCACAAGTGCCATAATGCAATGTATCCCTAATTAACCTCCCCACTTAGAATTATGGCACTTGCATAGCACCTCCTTCTGTAGCTTTCCATGAAGCAGCACGTACAGTTGTCGCCCCTTAGATCTTGCTCACATCGGAATTGTCGAGTCTTGCCCTCTCATGCATGCTCAAGGAGTGCGTTGGCAAATGGGTTGTGTTGCGGCCCCTCCTTAATGTGCTTGGTCCATCGATATTCAGGTCAACTAATGGTTGTTAGCTCCATCTTTCGGCTAAGTGTGTCGGCCACGGAATTGGCCTTCTTAGGATTGTACTGTAGCACATAGTTGGGCTTCTCAAGGAAGTCTTGCCCAAGCTGAAGCTTGCTTTGGAATCAGCTTTTTTTGGGTTTATAAGTAGCTCGTGGTGACATTGTTAGTACTCGCTAGGAACCACGATCCTAGGAGAGGATACCGCCATGTGTGAAGGCAGTACACCATCGCTGTCATTGCCTTCTCTTGGACCATGTATTGCCATTCGATCTCATCTAGCTTTCTTGATTCAAACGTCACTGGGTGTCCTTGCATTAGAACACCACCAATAACATAATTCGAGGCATCAATCTCTACCTCATAGGGCTTTAAGTGCTAAGGCATCATGAACACTAGTTCCTCGGTCATCACTTGCTTTGGCCAATTAAACACCTTTTAACATCGAGCCTTGTTGACCATGGGCAAGGCCCTTGCTAGATCCGACGAGGCTTGCCTGAGGTCGGTGATCTACTTGAGGAAGAAGGAAGGGAAGAGAAATATAATTAAGTCCTGGCTGTCGCTTTATTATGATTTCGATATTTAATGTCTAACTAAAGCAAAAAAAAAAAAAAATGAAAGATTGGGTATTTAGAGACTCTTCATTGAAAATGACTAATTTGGAATATTTTTTTAGTAAGTAATCACTTGAAATAATTAGCTATTGAAATTTTTTCATTATCAATAATAATTTATATCCAAACCTTTTCATGGACGATGGAAACACTTTTCGTTCATTCATTTTTGTAAATGGTATAGACGGTATTCCCTTTTTTTTATAGAAAAGATTGCTCGTATCGTTCACAAAAAAGAATGAATAAAAAGTATTCTTATCGTTTACAAAAACGCTGAAACAAAAATTGTTAGTTGATACCAAAATTATCTTTTATTAGCTAATTATCTCAAATGACATAAATGATCATTTATTTAAAAAATATTTTTTAACTTATTCATTTCTCGCAATATCAATGCCCACTAAGATTCAGTTCGAGATGGATCTCGAAGAGAGCAGACCACGTTTATACAATGATCGTTCGACCTGCTAAAACGTGGTTCATCACGGCCCTTCTTTTTACATCAGCTGAACGAACCATCGCTGCCAGCAATTCTGCCCGATGTGATGGATTATAATAAAATGATAATTCATTGACCAAGACTTCGACTTCACCGCCAACGTCCAGGAAACATAACAATCCAGAAAGGAATATTAATAAAAAGAAAAAAGAAAGGGCCCTTTCACGGACGATGGAAATGACGACGATCACCATCTCCAACGTAGCATTTCGACCCGTTCGAGAGGATGGGATCGATCTCGTGCATGAAACGCGTGCTTTCCTGGAGATTTCATGTTTCTCGGCCCTTCGGCTTTTTTCGATCTTTTCTCATCTCACGAATCGCGATTGAAGAAAAAGCTCCTTTACGCGAGGAAAAGAGTTATGATCTTTCTCATTTTTCGTCAAATTTTTTTTTTTTTAAAAATGCCCAGTAATGGCATTTCAACAGAGATGATGCAAGGAGTGATGTCTGCTTCGATTCCTGTCCGATCGTCCGTCTTTTGTCCCGATCCTCTCTCCCGTTTATTTCAATTTGCCCTCGCGCTGCAAGATTTTCCTATCATAAACTCTTACAGAATTGAGACGGTAGAAAATCAATAATTGATCTCAGTGCATTTTCAAATGAAAAAATTATGGATTTAGCTTGAAACCTCTATCGCACAGATTGTCAATTTAACTTCGAATTTTTGCTGATGAAGTCCTAGAAACTTTGCATAGGCTTTCCATGCAGTCCTTCTGAGGCTAGTTTATTGGAATGTGGTCCATTCTCCTCATTGACATGATGACGTGGAGGTCCTACTCCTCGGCAAGCAGGCGGAGTCCAAAGCCACCCTAGTAGGGGTTGTGAGGGAAGCACCCTCGAGTTGCCAAAAGATTTTTATAATTTGAGCATATACTTTATTGGTAGTTTAGGCTTAAATCCACGATAGGCAACTAGGTATATATAATCTCTTTCTTATACATTTAAGAGATACATGAGATGCACTAATTATAGTGCAATCCTTTATTGGACAAAATCCTAATTTAAGAGTAAAGCGGGATGAGAATATTGTGTCTCGAATCCTTTTTCTTGCTTGTATGCTTGATTTCCTTGTGATTGTGCATCAAATCCTAACACGATTGTCACCCAAAAATTGCTTGGTGACGTCGTGTTTCAAGCAAAGCTGTCCGCATTGGCGAGCCATGTGGGACAACAGGCATGCGGTTTTGGTGGCATATTGATTGGAAATATTACATTAGAATTGTGCTTGCGAGATTTAGGACTACGTCGACGAAGTTGAAAATTTTAGAACCACATAAAATGCTCATACGATAAATAAGTTAAGGATAGATCCAGTGATTATCCCCATGGATGAAGATTTTTCAATTCTTATATTGTCATTTAGATAGATGGGAGAGATGCATACGTGCAAAATCGCAATGCAATTCTATCTAACGAAAAGCTTGAACCCGCCAACTGCCTGAACTGAGTCAGTTGCCAACATTCAAGACTCACTGCTTCAACTGAAGTCACCGAGTCGCGAAGGGCGACTCGACCGAGTCACTTCAAAAGCCCCCGAGCCGTGAGGGGCCACTCGCCCTCTCTCTCTCTCTCTCTCTCTCTCCTTCCTTCCTTCCTTCGTTCCTTCCTAAAGTGGCGATCCTCTGTTTTCGATCACCTCGACTCGTTATTTTACTGAGAAACGGGGTGGCTCTTTCCCTCGACTCGTTATTGTATTGACTGGTCAATAATTTGTCCTTTGTTTTCCGCACCGCGTCCTCCAAGAAAATTCTCCTCTTAACACACTCCTCTCAAGCTCGCCACTCTATATAAAGCAACCCCTTTCGTCCCCGATACATGCAACTCTCAGTTTCAGCTTGCTCCGAGTGTCCTTCGAGTGTTATTACCTTCCAAATCAAAAGTTAGAGCATTCACTCATCTGAGGTTCTTGAAACCCTAAAGAAATGAAGGTGAGATTCCTTGAAGTCCTTTGAAAAGTTCTCTCTTTTCTTGTATATTATGGGTATCTTGTTCACTTCTGTGAGATGGGGTTCTAGATATTACTCTCTCCTGGGTTTTCTTGAACACTTCTCTTGGTATCTCTCGTCTCAAGCTTCATGAGTTATCGTTTGCTTCTTTGCTGCCGTAATTTTTTATCGCATAGCATGATTGTATCTGTTTATGTGAATAAGAATGCTCGGAATACCGAATGATGCTTCGAATTCTTATTCGTTGTTGGTTTATGTGGCCAACTTGCTTAAACGCTAGTCTGTCGCACCACTCGTGAATGCCGAGTTCGGTCGTCCTCGTGAGAGATTGATATTTACTCAAAGTCTAACTGAGTTTTGCTTTCCTCAAACTTTTGCAGAAGTTGGTGGCGAAAGTGAATCTCCATGATGACAGAGACAGGAGCAAGGCCATGCGAGTAGTTTCTGGCTTTGGAGGTATTGGCTCTATCTCTCTCTCACTCTCTCTCCCCCGCTCTCTGTTTTTCCCCTTAGTCTCCCACTAAATCTTCAAATCGTCACTGTAATAACTAAACATCTTGTGCTTGAAATGTTCGGCTTTATCACTAACCTTTCTCACATAATGCTTTGCAGGGATTGGGTCTCTGTCTATGGACTCGAAGGACAACAAACTGACGGTATCCGGTGATTTCGACCCTGTCAAGGTGGTGAACAAACTGAGGAAATCTTGGCACACAGAAATCGTGAGCGTTGGAGCAGCCGAGGAAGATGATGGCAAGAAAGACGAGGGCAAGAAGGACGATCAAGTCGCCAATCTCGTAAAAGCCTATGAAGCATACTATTCTACGCCGGTCACATATTACTGCGTGCCCCCAGGAGAAACCCCAAATTGTGTCATTTGTTGAAATTCTTTGCGCTTCCAGACCGAATCAGGAGTTGGTTTGTGCAGCGGAGAGGATTGAGTAAGTAAGGTTGATCATGCCTTACAAAGACAAGATCAAGTGGAGTACCCTTTCTAGAATTATAGGCTTTTATTGCGTCGTTCGCTACATGCATGTGCGTAGGGTGTATACATATAGAGAGATTGGTTTTCACTTGAGGAACTCAAGTTATGGAAAATCCATTATGTACTCCATTTCAGCATATGATTGTTTTCGGTGACTAGAATATTATTAGTCTGATGAATTATAATATTCTCGAAAAGCGATCGGTCAGATACTAAATGTGATCCATGCTTATGTTTCGTTGACTTAGGAATTGCTTTGGCATATTATAAATTCTGGTGACTGGTTAGGTCAAGTGACTTGAGGCAAGCTGCAAACAAGCAGGTTATACTTGCTGAAATTACTCGAAAACTTCTTAACCAAACCAAGATAAGAAAGTGTGACCTTAGACCGTGCGTGCCGAAAATTGTTGTTGTTTTCTTGTGTTGCTTGCTTAAATTTGATCGCGAGTGTGAACCCCGGATAGGCCATTTAACTAACCAGTGCCATTCTTATCAATTAAATGAGAACAAAAAAGACAGCTGTATTTCACTGCATCGTTTGGAAGTATCTGATGACGTCGCTACACCTCCATCAATGATTGCTGATATATTTCCCTATAAGTTGAAGGGAAAAGGGAGCTTTTATGACCATCATTTGTGGACTTGATGGGCCTGCCACAGGACCGAGGATGGATCGCGGGGTGCTCTGAAGACATGATATATACTTGTAAATCATACCATCCTAGTTAACGAACTTTATAATGGTGAATCATTCTCACTCAAGCTTCTCCGAGCTAGTAGTAATGGATTTCATTAAGGAAAGTCATATGTCATAGGCCGATTGATCTAGCATTCTCTTACATATATGGCTTGAGCAATTTCTTTCCAAGTCAGCATATGTCACACACTCACAAAGATGGTGGAGAGAGATTCTTATGGAGAGAGAATCTTTGAATTTTAAATATTTGTGAGATGATCCAAACAAAAAGAGGAGACCTCTTTATATACAAGTACTCTTTAGATTACAACCATAGATATCTCGCCAATCTAACAGTGGAAATTCTATCTTCCTATAAACCAACTATGTGCATTTAATATGGGAACACTTCAAAGTATTGAAATTTAATATGGGAACACTTCAGAGTATTGACATTTACAATATTGCTCGTCCTAGGAATATTCTTGAGAATACTAGTGAGGATCACCCGATCTTCTAGGATCATTCTCGGTCCTTTGTGCATGAGAAACCTCTGGACCAAGATATTCTCCTCCACTTAATCGGGTGACACCCCTATTGCATTTTTGGCATGGAATGCATCAGATTGGCTTTTTGAATTGCCAAAGAGCTTCCATAGGTTCTCGACTAACTTTACTCTCCAGTAGACCCTTTCATCATATCAAATATTCTCGCTTCAACACACAATGTCTCTTTCATGACATCACGATCATACGAGGTTTTTGGTCTATGAGGTAACCATTGTAACTCTCCTCGATCCAAATCTTCTTCATCTACATCAAAAAGGTTTAAACATACTCACATGTAAAATCGAATGTACCTTAAGTTTCAACGGGAGCTCCAATAAATGCTACCTTTCTGACTCATTGCAACACTCAAAGTGGCCCTTCGTAGTGACAAATCAATGCCCTATGCACGAGTTGGTATCAAAGAACAAAGTGTGGTTTAGCCAACACTAAATGCTCGACTTGGTACTCCATGTGTTGTTGCTTCTTGTCAACTCATTTCTTAATTGCTTTGAGGCCTTATGTAGACAGGTTCTTAGCCACTAGGCTACTCCCACAATAGCCCGTTGCAACCATACTCAGAGTGAGCGGTTGTTGTGCTGTCATGATCTCAAAGGGACTTTGGCTAATAGACCTACTTCACTATAGCTTATAGGATAACTAGGCTATGTTGACCAACTTCGCACAATCCAATAGCACATTTATCCTCCCCGTTTGACCAACGATTTAGGGATGTAGACTTGTGGAAAAGTTGAGGCTTCAAATCAACAACTTAAAGAGTTCGGTCTAGAATCTTAGAGTGGCTCAAGGATCGTGGTCGCCCACAATCGTCTGTCTTATGCCCCAATATTGACGATGTGTTTTAGGAATAGCCAAGTTGCCTCCTCAGTTGGTGTCCTTTATTGTTGGCACTAACATTATGTACTTAACGAACTGATCCATCATAGCCATGAGAGTCTAACACCCTTTAAACTTAGGAAAATTCACAATGAAGTCCATGGAGATACTTTACCATGCATGCTTCAAGATAGGAAGTGGCTCATGGGGCCTTGCCGGCAACTGTTGTTCGAGCTCGTCTTGTCAACAAACAAGACATGTCCTCACATAAGTGTCCACATCATCGTGCAAGGATGGCCAACTGTAATGATCCTCCACAAGTGCCATGAAGCAATGGATCCTTGGATAACCTGCCCGCTTGGAATTGTAGTACTCGCATAGCATCTCTTACCATAGCTTCCCATGAAGTAGCATGTACAGTTGTCATCCCTTGGTATGGAGTGGATCGCCTTCACATTGTTGAGTCTTGCCCTCGTTTGTTGGGTCATGTCATAGCCCCTCCTTAGTGCGTTTGGCCCATGGACATTCAGGTCAATTGATGGCTGTCAACTCCATCTTTCAACTAAGTGCACTGGCCACGCAATTGGGCTTCTTAGGCATGTACTGCAACACATAGTCGAGCTTTGTAAGGAAGTCTTGCCTAAGAGCTTGCTTTGGAATTAGCTTATTTTGGGTTTAGAAGTAGCTCCTAGTGACATTGTCAATCTCTGTCATGAACCGCAATTCTAAGAGATGATGTTACCATGTGCAAATGTAGTACACCACCATTGTCATTGCCTTCTCTTGGACCATGAATCGTCCTTCGATCTCATTTAGCTTCCTTGATTCAGATGCCATCAAGTGTCCTTCTTGCATTAGAACACCACCGATAGCATAATTGAAAGCATCAATCTCTAACTTATAGAGCTTTGAGTTGTTGGGTCGTATGAGGATTGGTTCTTCGGTCATAATTTGCTTTAGCTGATCTAACGCCTTTTGACATCGCACCTCACCGAACATGGGCGAGGCCGGCAACTGGTTGGAGGAAGAAGGAAGGGAAGGGAAGTATAACTAAGTCTTGGCCGCCGATGTAGCATGATCTAGATATTTAATGTTTGACAAGAGGAAGAAAATGAAGGATTTGGTATTTAAAGACTTTTTATTAAAAATGAGTGATTTGGAATATATTTTTCTCTAAGCAATCGCTTAAAATGATTAGCTAATGAAAAAAGTTTTTATTATCGACATTAATTTATGTTTGAACATTTTCATGGATGATGAAAACACTATTTCCTTCATTCATATCTATAAACGATATGCACGATACTTTCTATTCCTCAAAATGATTATTTGAATTGCTCAAAAAAAAAAAAATGAATGATCGAAGAGTATTTTCATTATCCACGAAAACGTTTAGAAAAATAAAAATATTGTCAATAATGAAAATACTTTTCATTAACTGATCATTTTAAACGATACAAACGATTATCTTTTAAGAAAATGTTTTTCAAAATCATGTATTTCATGGTTGATTCTGGTCACACATACAATCAGAATTTAAGTTTCATAAATAGATGCTTCCGAAAAGAAACTTGTCTTCAAGATTGATTTTATCAATTTGTGATTGATTCCATCAATGTATTTATAAAAGATGAGTAAGATTTTTTTGCCGAGAGAGCCAGATATTAAAGAATAAATCCCTACTATGTTCATACTAAATTCTTGTCGCAAGATCAATAAATCTAAGTCTATAATTTATGTTGGAAAGTTTTCATGGAAAATGAAAACACTTTTTCTCCATTCATATTTGTAAATCTTATGAACAATACTTCCCGTTTCTAAAAATGATTGCTCGTATCTTTCACAAAAATGAATGAACGAAAAGTATTCTCATTATTTACGAAAATGTTATAACATAAATTATTAGTTAATAACAAAAATATTTTTTATAAATTAATTATTTCAAATGATACAAACGATTATTTTATAAGAAAATATTTTTAAAGTCAAGTAATACATGAGAGATGGACACGCCTAAGATTCAGATAGAGATAGGCGTCGAAGAGAGCGGGCCACGTCTGTGCAAAGATATCGCCCTCCTCAGATCAGCTCGTAGCATGGATCGTTCGATCTACTGAAAAGAAGTTTATCATGGCCCTTACTTTTACGTTAGCGGAATGGACTATAGTCTATAGCTGCCAGAATTTCGACTGATGTGATCGCACTATGATCAAATAATAATTCATTGACCAAGACCTCGACTTCAACGTCAACGTGAAGGAACATAAAAATGCAAAAAAGAATAATAATAAGAAAATAGAGAGGATGGGATCGATCACGTGTGTGAAACGCGTACTTTTCGGGAGAATTCATGTTTTACGATTGAAGAAAAAGCACCTTTGCGCGAACAAAAAGGTTATTATCTTTCACATTTTTTGTCAAAAATTTCAAAAAATAAAAAACACCCAAGGATGGCCGATTCACAGAGATGATGTAGATAGAGAGTAATGTCTGCTTCGCTTCCGGTCCGATCGTCCGTCCGTTGTCCCGACCCCTCTCCCGTTAATTTCGATTTGCCCTCGTGTTGCAAGATTTCCCTATCATTAACTCTTAAACAGTTGAGACGGAACGTGGAGTGCCTCTATATATCGATAGTTCATCTCAGCGCATTTTTAAAAGAAAAAAATTACGGATTTAGCTCGGAATCTCTATCGTACGGATTGTCAATTCAATTTCGAATTTTTTGCTAATGAAGTCCTGGAAGCTTTGCATGGGATTTCAATACAGTTCTTATGAGGCTAGTTTAATGGAGTGTGGTCCATTCTCCTCATTGATAGGATGACACGGGATTCCTACTCCTTGATAAGCAGGCAGAGTCTGAGACCACCCCGATAGGGGTCGTGAGGGAAGCACCCCCAAGTTGCCAAAGGATTTTTATGATTTGAGCATATATTTTATTGATAGTTTAGGTTTGGACCCGTAATGAACAACTAGGTATATATAATCTCTTTCTTTTGTATTTGAGAGATATATGCGATGTGTTAATTATAGTGGAATCCTTTATTAGACATAACTCTAATTTAAGAGTGAACCGGGATAAAAAAAAATTGTGTCTCGAATTCTCTTTCTCGCTTTTATTCTTGATTTTCCTGTGATTGTGCACCGAATTCTAACACAATTGTTCCTTGTAAATTGCCTAATGACGCCGTGTTTCCAATAAGGCTATCTGCAATGGCGTGCCACGTGGGACAACAAGCATACAATTTCAGTGGCATATTGATCGGAATGATCACATTAGAATTGCACTTGCGAGATTTAGGATTACATCAGCAAAGTTAAAAAATTTAGAACCGAATTGATATTTATGTGATAAATAAGTTGAGGACAGATCCGGTGATTATCCCCATGGATAGGAAGAGATGCGTACGTGCAAAACCGCAATGCAATTCTATCCAACGAAAAGCTTGAACCCGTCAACTGCCTGAACTGAGTCCGTTGCCAACATTCAAGACTCACTGCTTCAAAAGTTACCGAGTCGCGAGGGGCGACTCGACCGAGTCACTTCAAAGGCCCCCGAGTCGTGAGGGGCGACTCGCCTCTCTCTCTCTCTCTCTCTCTCCTTCCTAAAGTGGCGATCCTCTGTTTTCGATTCCCTCGACTCGTTATTTTACTGAGAAACGGGGTGGCTCTTTCACTCGACTCGTATTGTATTGACTGGTCAATAATTTGTCCTTTGTTTTCCGCACCGCGTCCTCCAAGAAACTTCTCCTCTTCACGCGCTCCTCTCATGCTCGCCACTCTTTATAAAGAACCCCTTTCGTCCCCGATACGTGCACACACTCAGTTTCAACTTGCTCCGAGTGTCCTTCGAGTGTCTCTAGCTTCCAAATCAAAAGTCAGAGCAGTCACAATCTCAGTTCTTGAAACCCAAGAGAAATGAAGGTGAGATGTCTTGAAGTCCTTCGAGAAATTCCCTCTTTTCTTTGCATATTATATGTATCTTGTTCACTTCTGTGAGATGGGGTTTTGATGTTACTCTCCTGGGTTTTCTTGAGCACTTCTCTTGGTATCTCTCGTCTCAAGCTTCATGAGTTATCGTTTGCTTCTTTGCTTCTGTAATTGTTTATCGCATAGCATGATTGTATCTGTTTATGTGAATAAGAATGCTCAGAATACCAAATGATGCTTCGAATTCTTATTCATTGTTGGTGATATATGGCCAACTTTTTCAAACGCTAATCTGTCGCACCACTCGTGAATGTCGAGTTCAGTCGTCCTCGCGAGAGATAGATATTTACTCAAAAGTCTAACTGGGCTTTGCTTTCCTCGAACTTTTGCAGAAGTTGGTGGTGAAGGTGAATCTACACGATTACAGGGACAGGAGCAAGGCCATGCAAGTAGTTTCTGGTTTTGGAGGTATTGGCTCACTCTCTCACCGCCCCCCCCTCTCCCCCCCTATTTCCTCTGTTTTTCCCCTTCATTCTCCCACTGAATGTTCAAATGTCACTGTAATAACTTATCATCTTGCGCTTGAAATGTTCGGCTTTATCACTAACCTTTCTCACATAATGCTTTCCAGGGATTGGGTCTCTGTCTATGGACTCGAAGGACAACAAACTGACGGTATCCGGTGATTTCGACCCTGTCAAGGTGGTGAACAAACTGAGGAAATCTTGGCACACAGAAATCGTGAGCGTTGGAGCAGCCGAGGAAGATGATGGCAAGAAAGAAGAGGGCAAGAAGGACGATCGAGTCGCCAATCTCGTAAAAGCCTATGAAGCATACTATTCTTCGCCGGTCACATATTACTGCGTGCCCCCAGAAGAGACCCCAAATTGTGTCATTTGTTGAAATTCTTTGCGCTTCCAGACCGAATCAGGAGTTGGTTTGTGCATCGGAGAGGATTGAATAAGTAAGGTCGATTATGCCTTACGAAAACAAGAACAAGTGGAGTACCTTTTCTAGAATTATAGGCTCTTATTGCGTCGTTCGCTACACGCATGTGCTTAGGGTGTATATATATAGAGAGATTGGTTTTCACTTGAGGAACTCAAGTTATGTAAAATCCATTCCGTACTCCATTTTAGAAAACGATTGTTTCCGGTGACTGCAATATTATTATTCTGACGAATTATAATATTCTTGAAAAGAGTACGGTCAGAATGTAATCCATGCTTATGTTTCATTGACTTAGTAATTGCTTTGGCTTATGATAAATTCTGGTGACTGGTTGGGTCAAGTGACTTCAGGCAAGCTGCAAACAAGCAGGTTATAATTGCTGAAATTACTCGAAAACTTCTTAACCAAACCAAGATAAGAAAGTGTGGCCTTAGACCTTGGATGTGCGGACCCCTGGAGTGCTATAACTTAGCACAAAGGGATACTTAAGTGCCATAACTTACCAAAAGGTACACTTAAGTGCCAAAATCGGGATAAAATGGATCACTTGAGTGCCAACTCGGCCAAAGTTCGGCCAAAACACCGACGTTACATTTTTCCGGCGAAGCGAGCCCAATACGACGCCCTTTTGCACTTTGACGTGGCCAAATAATGCAAAAACGACATCGTTTTGGACTGAAGTGGTAAAAAAATATATAAAAATTAATTAAATTAAAATTAGAATTAAATTTAGTTAAAATATTTTAAAATTAAATTTAGTTACATTATTAAAAATAATAATTTTAAATTAAATTTAGTTAAATTATTAAAATAATAATTTTAAAATTACAAAAAAATTTAAAAAATTAAAAAAAAGGAAGGCGGGGAGGCGGGTGAGGGATCAACCCTTAGCCGTTGCCGCCCGCCGCCGCCGACAAGAGCCGACGACGGCGGGGGAGGGTCGACCGAGGCCGCTGCGCCTAGCCCGGGGGCTAGCGACCCCGGCCGGCGCGCGAGGGCTCGCGAGCCCTCACCCAGATCCGGCGACCCTCACCGGCCCTCGCTCGCCGGGGGTCACCCCGACGGGCGATGGCCCTTGGCTCGGCCGGGCGAGAGCCATTGACCCTCGTCGAATCTAGGCAAGGGCCACAACCCTCCCCAGATCTGTGGCTAGTGGCGAGGGCTCGCGGCCCTCGCCAAGATTCGGCGAGGGCTCGCGGCCCTCGCCCAGATTCGGTGAGGATTGAGACCCTTGCCTAGATCTAGGGTGAGCACTTGTGAGCCCTCGCTGTCGGTCGGCCGGGGTCGCCCATCCCTGGCGACCCCGGCTGACCCTCCCCCCGCCGTCGTCGGCCCTTCCGGCGGTAGCGGCGGCGGCGGCGGTTCGGGGCGATCCCTCAACCGCCTCCCCATTTTTTTTTTAAATTTTTTTTTTTTTAATTTTTTTTAATATTTCAACTAAACTTAATTTTAAAATTATTAATTTTAAATATTTTAACTAAATTTAATTTAATTAATTTTTATATTATTTTTTTTTTACATCAGCTCAAAACGACGCCGTTTTCGCATTTTTTGGCTATATCAGCATGCAAAACGGCGTCGTTTTGAGCTCACTTCGCCGGAAAAATGCGACGTCGGCGTTTTGGCCGAAGTGGCACTTAAATGATCCATTTTTCTTTAAATGTGGCACTGAAATGTACATTTCGTAAATTATGGCACTTAAGTATTCCTTTGTGACAAGTTATGGCATTTGAAGTGTTCTTTTGCCTAAACCTTGCATGCCGAAAATTGTTGTTGTTTTCTTGTGTTGCTTGTTTAAATTTAATCGTGAGTGTGAACCCCGGCTAGGCCATTTAACTAAGCAATGCCATTCTTATCAATTAAATGAGAACAAAAACGATAGCTCTATTTCATTGCATCGTTTGGAAGTATTTGAAGACGTCGCTACGACCTTCATCAATGATTGCTGATTTATTTCCCTATAAGTTGAACGGAAAAGGGAGCTTTTATGACCATTATTTGCGGACTTGATGGGCCTACCACAGGACTGAGGATTGGTCATGGGGTGCTCTTTTGTTCATCTTTGAAGACATGATTTATACTTGCAAATCATACCATCCTAGTTAACAAACTTTATAATGGCGAATCATTCTCACTCAATCTTCTTCAAGCCAGTACTAATGGATTTCATTAACAAGAGTCATATGTCACAGGCCGGTTGATATAGCATTCGCTTTACTTGTATGGCTTTAGAAATTTCTTTCCAAGTTAGCATATCTCACACACTCACAAAGATGGTGGAGAGAAATTCTTTTGGAAAGAGAATCTTTGAATTTTAAATATTTTTAAGATGATCTAAATAAAAGGAGGAGACCTCTTTATAAACAAGTACTCCAGGTGTCGAACATCTGGATTGCCAATGTCACGTCCCAAACCTCGAGTGCATGCACATCCCTCAGTAGTCGATAAAATTGCGACGTTTCCAGGACGCATCGCAGACCCATTCATTCTATGCACATGCAGAATCGAATTAAACAATCCCTTGACAACAACAAACATGGGATAGAAAAGCAGGACAATTAATTTAAACAAACACACTTTATAAACAAACTAGGTCAGCCTTACAAAGTTATATACATGAGGTTAAGATCCAAAAAGGACTACCAACTAACCCTACTCTGAACCCTACTACTTGGGATCCGGGTCCACTACGACACCGTCAAGAATGTCGATGTCTAGCAGGTCAGCTACCTCCTCTACTTCGGGCTCCTTCTTATCCTCAGGCAACTGGTTCGCTGCAATATCAGCTATAATATGGGCATCATGCATGGGGTCGAGTACCACCTCATCCTCACCCTCAACGGCAGGTCCGTCGAAGCCATCCACATGACCCTCCCAAACCCCGTTAGGCCCGCGATGAAATCACGTTTTGAATCGATGAGATATTAACTATGGTTGGCCCTCATTGACCCAAATCGTGGTTACGACGAGTTCGCGAGTCTAAGGATTCCCGGGGACAAGGAAGATGGTACACTGCTCCTCAGCCTCTCACGGCCACCCAAAATGAACTGGTTGGACCTCCATCTAAGGACCTGTAAAATTGTAAACCACGATAAGGTGAGACAATGTCTCAACGAGTCTACGCCCTAAACCCAGATTAGGAAGGTAATACACTTAGAGGCAGCCTAAACACACATAATATGAGACTTACCTCGCCTCTATACCTCCCTACATGTTAGCTTAGCTCATATAACAAATGCATATAGTAAATGCACTTAATAATTAGAACGCTTCACTTTTACATATCAGTCAATTACAAGGGTCCCGATTATAAGGCTAAATTGTTATGACATATCCCATTCTATGCCACACAATTTTGTCATATAATCAGGTGCGACCAAATCACTCAATCAAGCGTTCCAATTACTTACGACCCATCGGTCATCAACTCAATAATCGGCAGTCCTTCAGCATAATCGAGCGTCGTCTCAACATCTACCTTTAAACGACATTCCCGAATGAGCATCAGTCTAGCCTTTACCACAATCCGGCATCCGTTGATATAGGGCATTCCATATAGGAGCATCGTCCACCCGACTTTTTTCGGGTGATAGGTTCTCATAGCGATCACACGCACATTCAATCTCGGCTAAGGATATCATGCTTTGCACTCAAATGCCTCAATTTCAACTAATGTACTTGGCCTATTTTCTTCATATTAAAAACACTCAGTAAAATAAGTGTACGTGGACACACGATCAGATTGGACGATAAAAGGTGGTACACTCTCTTTTAAAAATCTCACAATTTTATATAGTACTTAAAAACCTTTTTAGTGTCAAAACTCGACACTCGGTATTTTTCTAATTAAATACCGAAAATTCATATTTGTGAAATAATAATTGAAAACCATCACTCAGCATCCAATTTCACAATTTAGCACTCAATTCTAACAACCGGCTATTGTCGCAACCTCTTTTTTTTCGACAGCCAATCGGGGCGAGCGCCTTGCGGAGACTAATGGTTTGGCTATGTCTATTTTAGCCCCGGCTCTCCCAAGTCCACCAATTCACGACTTTAATAGTCGAAGCTTATAATCTGTAAGTCAATTTTAAAACGGAGTCGCCTCTAATTGGTTTGAGGTGGGTCGATTAGAAACCCAAGTGAAATATTGTGAGAAATACTCGCTCCTGCGCAACCAGAGAAATTATGATCGGGGATTTGATTACACTAGTTAATCACTA
The DNA here is from genome assembly GCA_014182885.2 of Eucalyptus caleyi. Lineage (NCBI taxonomy): Eukaryota > Viridiplantae > Streptophyta > Magnoliopsida > Myrtales > Myrtaceae > Eucalyptus > Eucalyptus caleyi. Next base: position 4,834,926 of record CM024470.2, read on the forward strand.
ATGCCCTTTTGGTACCTAATCTTATTTAAACCCTGAGGTTTTGGATATTTGAGGGATTTTCCATGCATTTGTGGATAAAAACCTTTTTGGGACCTTTTTCTATTTTTGGAAAATCAAAAGGGATTTTTGGGATTTTTTTGTTATTTTTGGAAAATATAAATCTTTTTGGCTTTTTCTGACTTTTACAAATCTTTTTGGAAAATGACTTTTACAAATATTTTTGGCTTTTTTGGGAAAATATGAAACATTTTTGATTTTTTGATTTTCTGGAAAAATATATTTTTTGATTTTTTTATTTATTAAAATATTAATATATTAAAAAAAACGACCCGGAGTGGGGTTCCTGGGTTGGGACCGACCCGGGTCGTCCACTCGAAACCTAGACGGACCCGCAGCGCGAGCCCGGCTCGGGATTTTTCCTTTTTAAAAAAAAAAAAACTAACTGATTTTAGCCCACTTAAAAATTCTAGCCCAACACAACCCAGCCCATGCGTCTAGGCCCGACCCAGGGAAACCCTACTCGGACGCCAACCCGAATCCGCCCGACTTCGACCCATCTTCCCCTTTGCCGACCTGGCTTTCTAGTGTTCACGAGATTTGGTGATTCGCGGTGCTAATGAGGGACGGAGGGGGTCAAACGAATAGTAGCCCGATATTCAACGGTGGCAATGTCGTAGCCAGTAGCCGGCCGCTCAATTGGATCGACGACGGGGCTCGTGGGGCAGCAGTAGGAGACGCGACGAAGGCCCCGGTTCACTAAGGTCGAGATCCGGTGATAAATGGGGTTCGAGAGAGGGGGGTGCGACGACGGTGACAAGGCGAGCCAGCACAGCTATTACCTATTCGCAACGAGGGCATGGCACGGCAGCTGTAGTGGTGACGAGGCGAGCAGCAGCAATGGCGGCCCCTCAGCTCTCAGATCTGGCGTGGCCTTGGCATCGGGCACGGCTCGCGGCGGCTCTCTCTAGTTTCTCTTCTCTCTAGCAGCCCTCTCTCACTCAGATCTGACCTTCTTCGCTTCTCAGCCCGACCCTCTCCTCCGAATCTGACCTTTCTCCTCCATCTTCTCCTCGAATCTCAACCTGCTCATCCTCAGCCCCCCTTTTGAAGTCTCTTAGTGGGAAGTTTCAAAGATCTGCAGTCCTCGATCATTCGCCACTTTTATGTGTGTCTTTCTCTTCCATGCGGTGCCCTATTTATAGGAGCGGAGGCGGTCGACGGAGGCCTTGGCCAGCGGTTTTTGGCGCGCCGACTGGCCTCTCTCTTGGCCGAACCGGTGTCCCGTCGCTGCTACTCTTCCCCTCTTCATCATAGGCGTCCTTGAGCATGTCGGCACCCTCAGCACACGTGAGTTGTAGAGGCATAAGAGGAGAAGAGGGAAGGAGGAAGAAGAAGAAGAAAAGGGGGCTGGGCTTTTGGAGGAAAAGGGCTGGGTCGCGCGGGCTAGGTCTTGGTGGCCCACGCGAGAAAGAAAGGAGGGGCTAGGCTTGTAGGCCCAACCCTTTTGGCTGCTTCTTTTTGTTTTCTTGTTTTGTTTTATTTATTATACGAAAAGAAGGACAAAATAAAAGAAATTATGATCTAATTAAAACCTAATCAAAATTTTAGGTGTCAACAACCATCTCGGTATAATTTATGCTAATTAATAAATAATTAAATAAATTACATTTAATTAAATAAATTGTAAAATATTTAAATTAAACCACTAAATTAAATTAACAATAAGCTAACCGGGCTAATTTAATTGAACTAACTAATTAATCTAACTAACCTAGCTAATTTAATCTAATAGGCTAACTACATAAACTAATTAAACTAACTTAATCACCTAACTAACCATTCTAACTAAATTAGCCTAAGGACTAATTACTCTAACCACCTAGTCACACTAACTAACTAGTTGGACTAAGGATTACACTAATTCCTAATTAGCCTAACTAATCCACCCTAAGCATAATTATCCTCATAATTAGAGTTTATGAGGTAAACTAATCGAATTAGTGAATAAACTAGTTCATGGCAACAGCAACACAAAGGCGAGCAAGACTCAGGTCTACGGCGACACCTAAAGAGGCCAAACTAAGGCCAAAAAAGGCTTAACACAACTCAGCTAAGGCTGAGCTTCGACCTTGCTAGAAATGGGCGGAGGCACGACTTAGCTTAGCCAATGGCGCAGGGATGAGCTGGACAGCGTTGCTGGAGCGAAGCAGGCAACGGCGGATGGTGGCCTGGTCCGGCGGAGCTGCGACGGGCGACCAGATGTCACGGCTTGATAGGACATGGCGAACGCAAGGCAAGCCTAGACACACGGCTAGGGGACAACGGGCTTGGGCCCCGGGGAGTTGGCTCGCAGCGACTGGCGGGCGGTGCTGGGCTCGACGATCAACGAGTTGGCTTGAACGGCTTGAGAGAGGGGCTAGAGGCTTCAGTTTAGGGGGCTATGCTGGTTTGCTGCTCTGGAAATGGTGTTTGAAGCAAGAAGCGAGAAGAAGAAGTTGAAAAAGAAGAAGATGCCGCTGGAAAGGGGACAAAGTGCCTCAAAAGTCTTGCCAAAATATCTTGAACACTTGAGTACAAGCCTCCAAAGTTTTCAGCCTTGATCCATAGCCATTTTGCCTCCCAAGCTTCTCCAACAAGCCAAGATTAATGCCCAAATGTTACAACCCCCTAGCCTACGAATTTCACCCATTGCACTTCAATTTCTTCACAAATCTCTCCAATTTCATGTCCAAAATTGCTGAGGAGGGAGCCATAACAAATTCCACAATTTTCCTCACCAATTAATCTATCTTGAATGCCAAAAATGCACTCAATTTAGCCTATTCGAATTTCCTGGTCCAATTCCGCTGAATTTCAATTTTTCACTGACAATCCGGGTTCGCCAAAAATTTCTTCAAAGGATGAGTCGACATCCTAAAAATAAATATTGACACGCTAGAACTTTTGATTCCTGAAACCGGGTTCAATTTCGTGGTTAATTTCAACCGGACACAATTTTAGTGTGACCTAACCTACCGGGTAGCTTTTAGGAATTTTTAGCGCATTTGACCCATGGTCGATTATTTTCGATCCACAATGTGCATCTCCGACTCATAGGCGACTCTCGGTTGTCGTCGAAATCTCAAGGTTTCAATTACGGGCACGAGGTATATAATCGACAAAAAAATCCTTGTAGTGTTGTTCGACATGAATTTTGCAATCAAGTGCAATCACCTACACTTTAATTACATGCCTCTGTCGTATTGACCTATCTCCAGTCCCTAATCGATTTTAACGATATCGTATTGACTTTTGCAGATTAGTAAGTTTGAGTAGTCGATTTCTGATCGAATTCTCAAGTCTGTCGCGTTTAATTTTTTTAATGGCTTCATTTGATAAATTAGTTATCTCAAGTAATCATCTCAGAAAAAAGACTATAAATGTGTCAATGAAAAACCCAATTCATATTATTGAGACAATGTCAAAAATTAGGATGTTACAGCCAAAACTTGACACGGAATGACACTTAAGTACCAAAAGTTAGAAAAGTGATACTTAAGTGCCAAAATCAAAGCAAAATGGATCACATAAATGCCAATGACAAGAAAATCTGGCCAAAATGTTGAGATGACAATTTTTTTGGTGAGGCAAATGCAAAAGGACACGCTTTGCATGCTGACGTGGCTAGACAAGTGCAAAAATGACATCATTTTACTACTAACATGGATAAATAATTAATGGGATAAGTGCTGCAAAATTCCTAAAACTTATCACTTGAAAATGCATTTGAGTCTTAAAACTTGTAAAGAGTGCAAATAAGTCTTAAAACTTGTCAAAATGTTTCATTTGAGTCCTAAAATCGACGTTGTCAGTTTTATTGAAGGAAAATGACCACGTGGCATTTTACATTTTTTTTTTATTTTCCAGCTGGCTTTTTAAAATAATTTTGTATTCAGCATTTTAAAAAAATATATTTAAAAACTGAAGTTCAATTTTTAAAAATTGTTGAAAAAAAGGAAAAAAATGGTAGGAGTCGCCGGCTGCCCATCACCGGAGGAGCCAGCAATAGTCGCCGGCCCCAGGCGAGGGCCGGTGACCCTCACCTAACGTGGGGGAGGGCGCCTAGATCTGGGCACGCTGGCCCTCACGAGGGGCCGACGACCATCGCCCGCCTTAGGCGAGGCCTCACCGGCCCTTGCCTAGGGGCCAGCGACCATCGCCCACCCTAGGTGAGGCCTCAGCGGCCCTCGCCTAGGGCCAGCGAGGCTCACCCAAATTCGGGCAACATTGGTCAAGCGGTGGCCGACGACCGTTGTCGGCCCCTTCGGCGATGGGTGGCCAGCAACTCCCGCCCTTTTTTTTTTTTTTTTTTTTTCATTTTCTAACAGTTTTTAAAATTTGAAGTTTAGTTTTTAAATATATATTTTTTAAAAAATTTGAATAAAAAAATATTTTTAAAAACCATCTTAAAAAAAATAAAAAATCATTTAAAATACTATGTTAATGCGTCACGTCCGCATTTTCCGTCAATAAAAGCGATGGCGTCGATTTTAGGACTCAAATGAAACATTTTGACAAGTTTTATGACTTGTTTGCACTTTTGTAAGTTTTAGGACACAAATGCATTTTCGTGACAAATTTTAGGACTTCCCAGCAGTTATCACATAATTAATATAAAATTAATTAATTAAATTTAAAAAAAAAAAATTTATTTTTTTTTAAAAAGAAGGAGATTGCAAATGGTGAGGGCCCGTGAGCCCTCGCCTTCGATTGGCCAAGGTCGCCGATCCCTGGCCAAGGTCTGGCGACCCCGGGCGACCTTCCCCCCATTGTTGACAGCCCTTCCCGACGACAGCGAAGAGGCAACGGTGACAAGGGCTGAGCCCTTAGCTGCATGCTTCATTCGTCCTCCTCTTTTTTTTTTTTAAAAAAAAATATTAAGTTTTATATTAAAATTCAAATCCGCCAAAACGATTGTGTTTTTGCATTTCTTTTCTGAGTCAACTCTTCCGCAAGCCATGTAGACGAGCAAAAATAATAAAAATTATCATGTAAGATTTTTGGTAGGGTTCGGAGGTGGCATTTAAGTGTCACTTTCCTAACTGTGAGCACTTTTTTAGCACTTAAGTGTCCCATCGTGCCAAATTTTGGCACTTGGGCTATATTAAGACTCTTTAGATTATAACCATAGATGTCTCATCAATCTAACGGTGGAAATTCTATCTTCCTATATGCCAATCATGTGCAATTATTATAGGAACACTTTGGAGTAATGTACATTTACAATATTGCTTGTCCTAGGAATATTCTCGAGAATACTAGAGAGGATCGCATGATCTTCTAGGATCATTCTCAGTCCTTTGTGCGTGGGAAACCTCTGGACCATGATATTCTCCTCCTCCTAATCGAATGACACCTCTATTGCTTTTTTGGCATAGAATGCATTGGATTTGCTTTTTGAATCGCCAAAGAGCTTCCACAGGTTCTCGACTAGCTTTACTCTCCGGTAGACCCTCTCATCATATCAAATATTCTCGCTTTACATCGATCAACTTCGCACAACGATTTAGGGATGTAGACTTGTGGAAAAGTTGAGGCTTCAACTCAGCAACTTAAAGAGTTCGGTCTAGAATCTCAGAGTGAATCAAGGATCACGGTCACTCATAATCGTTTGCGTTATGCCCCAATATTGACGATGTGCTTTAGGAATAACTGAGCCACCTCCTTAGTTGGGAAGTCCTTTATTGCAAGCATAAACATTGCGTACTTAACGAACTGATCCACCACGACCATGAAAATCCAACACCCTTAAGACTTACTTGTCTTGTTGGCAAACAAGACATGTCCTCAAAAAAGCATCCACATCGTCGTGCAGGTGTGGCCAAATGTAATGATCCTCCGCAAGTGCCGTGAAGTAGTGGATCCCTAGAGAACCTGCCCACTTGGAATTGCGGTACTCGCATAGCATCTCCTATTGTAGCTTCCCATGAAGCAGCATGTACAGTTGTCATCCCTTGGTATAGAGTAGGTCGCCCTCACATCAGAATTGTCGAGTCTTGCCCTCGTTTATTGGGTCGTGTCATAGCCCCTCCTTAGTGCACTTGGTCCATGGACATTCGGGTCGATTGATGGCTGCCAACTCCATCTTTCAACTAAATGCATCGGTCACAGAATTGGGCTTCTTAGTCATGTTTTACAGTACATAGTTGAGCTCTGCAAGGAAGTCTTGCCTAAGAGCTTGCTTTGGAATAAGCTTTTTTTGGATTTAGAAGTAGCTCGTGGTGACATTGTCAATCTTCACCGTGAACCACAATCCCAAGAGATGATGTTACCATGTGCAAATGTAGTACACCATTGCCGTCATTGCCTTTTCATGGTCCTTCTTGCATTAGAACATCACCAATAGCATAATTGAAGGCGTCAATCTCTAGCTTATAGGGCTTTGAGTGGTTGGGCCGTACGAGCATCGGTTTTTCGGTCATAATTTCCTTTAGCTGATCTAATGCCTTTTGACATTACGCCTTGCTGAATATGGGCGAGGCCGGCAACTGGTTGTAGGGGTGTGCAAAAGAACCAAGATTCACCTAGACCGCCTGGAATCGAACCGTAACCGCCCAGAACCGGTGGTTCTTGAGGGAACCGGTCCGGTTCCCGGTTCCAATTTATGGGAATCGATGGATACCGATCCGATTCCCAGTTCCATATGTGGATCCGTCCAACCGCCTGCTCGCACCGGACAGATTAATTTTTTCATGAGTTGCAGCGAGCTCTACGGGGGATTGGCTTTTGCCCCTCTCCTTCCTCTGTGCAGCCATAGCCTTAGGAATCCCATAAAGAACTGACTTTTTATCCCAATATAACAAAGATAAGCCTCTCAAAACATAAGCAATAAATCACAGTATGATCCGAAAACACCAAGATGAATTGCGACGACCCTCGAGATCTAAACCCAACAAACCACCCAACGCAACTAGAAACAAGAATGCGACGCATCAAAAGAAGAAGAAGCAAGAAGCAGAGACCTTGAAACGAAAATGAAACCAAGAAAAAACTATGCAGAGCGGCCCTATCAAACATCAACAAACTCACGAACGAACTTGCAGCAAAAGGGAAAGCTCGGCGAACGAAAGCCAGAGAGCCTCACGGGTAGGGTCCTTTGAATTCGTGCGAAACGAGAAGATAACAGAGAGAGAGAGAGAGAGATAGGCAGGGGGAAATGATGGGTTTCTTTCTTCCTTTCCCTTGAGGACTAAGCAACAAGGAAAAGAAAAGAAAGAGACTAGGGATGGATGTCAAAACTACAATATCGAGCTGAAAAACCAGAAGCTTTTGCCAAGCTTCAGGGGATGAATCCGAAAGCTTCGCTAATGTCTGTAGGGGAGAAGGAGAGAGGGAGAGAGAGGGTAATGCTGAAGCTGAAGGTGGTGAGCCGTGGTTGGAGGGGATGGGATACTGCACTTTGCAGATCGGTTCCATTGATCCACCCGGGAACTAGACCGGACTGGCGGTCCGGTTCCCGGGTGGATCCATGCAATAAACGGGTGGATCTTAGTTCCAATTTTTCGGAATCGGTCCTTAACGGGCAGTTCCCGGTTCTAGATCGGGAACCGCCCGCCCAGACCATGCACACCCCTAACTGGTTGGAGGAAGAAGGAAGGGAAGGGAAGTATAAACAAGAGGAAGAAAATGAAGGATTGGGCATTTAAAGACTTTTTATTAAAAATGAGTGATTTGGAATATATTTTTCTATAAGCAATTGCTTAATTTTTTTTTTTTATTATCAACAACAATTTATGTTTGAAGGTTTTCATGGACAATGAAAACACAATTTTCTTCATTCATATCTATAAACGATATGCACGATACTTTTCATTCGTAAAAATGGTTTTGTATCTTTCAAAAAAATGAATGATCGAAGATTATTTTCATTATTCACAAAAACATTTAGAAAACTATTATTATTGATAATGAAAATACTTTTCATTAACTGATCATTTAAATGATGCAAACGATTATCTTTTAAGAAATGTTTTTCAAAATCATGTATTTCATGGGAGACGGACGGGCCTAAGGTTCATCGAAGAGAGCGGGCGACCCTTATACAATCAGCTTGTAGCTTGGATCGTTTGATCTGCTAAAACGCGGTTTATCATGGCCCTTATTTTTATCATCGCTAAATATGAACCATCGACGCCAGGAATTCTGCCTGATGTGATCGGACTATATTTAAATTATAATTCATTGACCTAGACTTGGACTTCAACGTCCACATCAAGGAACATAAAAATCCGAAAAAAGAATAACAAAATAATAATAAAAAGAAAAAGAAAAAGAGAGGGCCCTAATCATAGTCGATGGAGACGACGACGTTTCGAGACAGGGATCGATCCCGGGCGTGAAACGTGTGTTTTCCTGGAGATTTCATATTGCTTTTTCGATCTTTCGCAATTTACTACTGAAGAAAAAGCTCTTTTGCGCGAGCAAATATGTCAAAGATCGTAGTCCAGTGGTGGAATTTTCACAGAGATGATGCATAGAGTTATGTCAGCTTCCATTCTAGTTATCATCCGTCCTTCTTTTGTCCTGAACTCATCTCTTTCTCTTGTTATTCGATTATCCTCGTGCTGAAAGATTTTCCTATCATAAAGTCTTAGGCTACATTTGGTACTTATGATAAAAGTTAGGACCAAATTATATCTTATGTTTAGTTTCTACCTAAGATAGGATAAAGTCGGATATAAAATCTTAGGCTATATTTGGTTTTCTTTTTCCTTTTTTTATTTATATATTTGAATTTGTTTCTACATAATTTTTTATGTATATTATAATCTATATTATTACATACTTTACGAATAATAATATAGTTTATTATTTGATAAAATTAAGGAATCGTGGAAGGAATTAAAAAAATAAATAAAGTCGCGATCCTCTGTTTTCCATCGTCTCGACTCGTTAATTGTCTGAGAAACCGTGTGGTCTCCCAAATCTGTGCTGGTCAATAATTTGTCCCTTCGTTCTCCGCATCGCGTCCTCCAAGAAACTTCTCACTTTCGCGCACTCCCCTCATGCTTGCCACTCTATATAAAGCAATCCCTTTCGTCTACTACGGTACGTGCACTCGCTCCGTTTTTACTTTGCTCTGAGTGTCCTTCGAGGCTTCGAGTGTTTATAGTTTCCAAATCAAAAGTTAGAGCAGATACCAATCTCAGTCTTCGAAACCCAAGAGACATGAAGGTGAGATTACTTTTGTCCTTAAAGAAGTTGTCTTTTTGGCATAGTGTGTATTTATGCACTCCTGTGAGATAGGGTTCTTGATGGTATTCTCCCCTGGGCTTTCTTGAACACTTTTCTTGGCAGCTCTTCATGAGTCATCGTTTGTTTCTTTGCTGCTGTAATTGTTTATCGCATGCCATGATTTTATCCGTTTATGTGGGTAATAATGCTCGGAATATGAAATGATGCTTCGAATTCTTATCTTGTTTAAACGCTAGTCTTATCACACCACTTGTGAATGTCGAGTTCAGTCGTCACCTTAAGAGATTGATATTTACTCAAAATCTAACTGGTTTGCCTTGCTCAAACCTTTGCAGAAGTTGGTGGTGAAAGTGGACTTACATGATGACAGAGACAGGAGCAAGGCCATGCGAGTAGTTTCTGCTTTTGGAGGTATTGGCTCCCAATCTCTCTCTCTCTCTCCCTCCCCCGCTCTCTGTTTTTCCCCTTAGTCTCCCACTAAAGGTTCAAATCGTCACTGTAATAACTAAACATCTTGTGCTTGAAATGTTTGGCTTTATCACTAACCTTTCTCACATAATGCTTTGCAGGGATCGGGTCTCTGTCTATGGACTCGAAGGACAGCAAACTGACGGTATCTGGTGATTTCGACCCTGTCAAGGTGGTGAACAAACTGAGGAAATCTTGGCACGCAGAAATCGTGAGCGTTGGAGCAGCCAAGGAAGATGATGGCAAGAAAGACGAGGGCGAGAAAGAAGAGGGCAAGAAGGACGATCAAGTCGCCAATCTCGTAAAAGCCTATGAAGCATACTATTCTACGCCGGTCACATATTACTGTGTGCCCCCAGGAGAGACCCCAAATTGTGTCATTTGTTGAAATTCTTTGCGCTTCACGACCGAATCAGGACTTGGTTTGTGCAGCGGAGAGGATTGAATAAGTAAGGTTGATCACGCGTTACGAAGAAAAGAACAAGTGGAGTATCCTTTCTAGAATTATAGGCTTTTATTGCGTCGTTCCCTACATGCACGTGCGTAGGGTGTATACATATAGAGAGATTGGTTTTCACTTGAGGAACTCAAGTTATGGAAAATCCATTATGTACTCCATTTCAGCATACGATTGTTTTCGGTGACTGGAATATTATTAGTCTGATGAATTATAATATTATTGAAAAGAGTACGGTCAGATACTAAATGTGATCCATGCTTATGTTTCGTTGACTTAGGAATTGCTTTGGCATATAATAAATTCTGGCGACTAATTAGGTCAAGTGACTTCAGGCAAGCTGCAAACAAGCAGGTTTTACTTGCTGAAATTACTCAAAAACTTCTTAACCAAACCAAGATAAGAAAGTGTGGCCTTAGACCGTGCATGCCGAAAATTGTTGTTGTTTTCTTGTGTTGCTTGCTTAAATTTGCTCGCGAGTGTGAACCCCGGATGGGCCATTTAACTAACCAGTGACGTTCTTATCAATTAAATGAGAACAAAAAAGACAGCTGTATTTCACTGCATCATTTGGAAGTACCTGATTACGTCGCTACAACCCTCATCAATGATTGCTGATATATTTCCCTATAAGTTGAAGGGAAAAGGAAGCTTTTATGACCATTATTTGCGGACTTGATGGGCCTGCCACAGGACCGAGGATGGATCGTGGGGTGCTCTTTTGTTAATCTTTGAAGACATAATATATACTTGTAAATCATACCATCCTACTTAACAAACTTTATAATGGTGAATCATTCTCACTCAATCTTCTCCGAGCCAGTAGTAATGGATTTCATTAATGAGAGTCATATGTCACAGGCCGGTTGATCTAGCATTCTCTTATCCATATGACTTGAGTAATTTCTTTCCAAGTTAGCATATCTCACACACTCACGAAGATGGTGGAGAGAAATTCTTTTGGTGAGAGAATCTCTGAATTTTAAATATTTGTGAGATGATTCAAACAAAAGGAGGAGACTTCTTTATATAAAAGTACTTTTTAGATTACAACTATAGATATCTCATCAATCTAACGGTGGAAATTTTATCTTCCTATATACCAACTTTGTGCATTTATTATAGGAACACTTCGGAGTAATGTACATTTACAATATTGCTCGTCCTAGGAATATTCTTGAGAATACTAGAGAGGATCGCCCGATCTTCTAGGATCATTCTCGATCCTTTGTGCATGGGAAACCTTTGGACCATGATATTCTCCTCCACCTAATCGGGCAATGCCCTTGTCGCATTTTCTGTAGGGAATGCATCGATTTGCTTTTTGAATCGTTAGAGAGCTTCTATAGGCTCCCAACTGGCTTCACTCTCCAGTAGACCTTTTCATCATATCAAATATTCTTGCTTTGGTGCACAATACCACTTTCATTTAACCGAATCTACCTTGATGAAATTGATGTCACGATCATATGAGGTTTTTTGCTTCATGAGATACACATTGCGACTCTCCTCGATCCAAGTCTTCTTCATCTACATGAAAAAGTTTAAGCATACTCACATGTAACATTGAATGTACCTTTAGTTTCAACGGGAGCTTCAGTATATGCTATCTTCTCAACTTGTTGCAACACTTGGAGTGGCAAGTTGTAACGATGGATCAATTTCCTATGCACGTCTCGATATTGAAGAATTAAATGTAGTTTTGCCTATGCCAAGTCCTCAACTTGGTACTCCATGTGTCATCACTTCTTTGTCGACCTATTTCTTCATGTGCATTGAGGCCTTGTGTAGACAAGTCCTTACCAAGTCCATTTGTTTTTACCACTCCTTAACGAACTTATAAGTCGATTGGCTACTCCCTCGATAGCGCGTTGCAACCCTACTCAAAGTGAGTGGTCACTGCCTCATCATGATCTTGAAAGGACTTTGGTTTGTAGACTCACTTCGTTACATGTTATAGGATAACTCCTATAACCGGGCTACATCGATCAACTTTGCACAATCCTCTTGCATTGTGCTCATGTAGGGTTGAAGTACAACTCCAAGGGCACATTCAGTCTCTTTGTCTAACTGTTGATTTGGAGATGTAGACTCGTTGAGAAGTTGAGGCTTCGACTCTAGCGGTTTAAAGAGCTTAGTCCATAATCTCCTAGTGAATTGAGGATTGTGGTTGCTCACAATTGTCTGCGGTATGCCCTAATACTTGATGATGTGCTTTAGGAATAGCCAAGCCGCCTCCTCAATTAGGAAGTCCTTTGTTGCTCACACGAAGGTCACGTACCTAAAGAACCGATCCACCACGGCCATGAGAGTTCAGACACCCTTTGGACTTAGGTAAATTCACGATGAAATCCGTGGAGACGCTCTACCACGGACGCTTCAAGATAGGAAGTGGCTCATGGGGCCTTGCCAATGACCATTGTTCGAGCTTGTCTTGTTGGCACACAAGACACATCCTCGCATAAGCGTCCACATCGGTGCACAAGTGTGGCCAAAAATAATGATCCTCCACAAGCACCATAATGCGATGTATCCCTAGATAACCTCCCCACTTAGAATTATGGCACTTGCATAGCACCTCATTCTGTAGCTTTCCATGAAGCAACACGTATAGTTGTCGCCCCTTAGATCTCGCTCACATCGGAATTGGTGAGTCTTGCCCTCTCATGCATTTTCAAGGAGTGCGTTGGCAGATGGGTTGTGTCGCAGCCCCTCCTTAATGTGCTTGGTCCATGGATATTCAGGTCAACTAATGGTTGTCAGCTCCATCTTTCGGCTAACTATGTTAGCCACGGAATTGGCCTTCTTAGGATTGTATTGTAGCACGTAGTTGAGCTTCTTAAGGAAGTCTTGCCCAAGCTTGCTTTGGAATCAGCTTTTTTGGGGTTTATAAGTAGCTTGTGGTGACATTGTTAGTACTCGCCAGGAACCACGATCCTAGGAGATGATACCGCCATGTGCGAAGGCAGTACACCACCATCGCCATTGCCTTCTCTTGGACCATGTATTGCCATTCGATCTCATTCAGCTTGCTTGATTCAAACGTCATCGGGTGTCCTTGCATTAGAACACCACCAATAGCATAATTAGAGGCATCAACTCTACCTCATAGGGCTTTGAGTGCTAAGGCATCATGAGTCATCACTTGCTTTGGCCAATTAAACGCCTTTTGATATCGAGCCTTGTTGACCATGGGCAAGGCCCTTGCTAGATCCAACAAGGCTTGCCTGAGGTTGGTGATCTACTAAAGGAAGAAGGAAGGGAAGAGAAATATAATTAAGTCATGGCCGGTTTATTATGATTTTGATATTTAATGTCTGACTAAAGGAAGAAAATGAAAGATTGGGTATTTAGAGACTCTTTATTGAAAATGAATGATTTGGAATATATTTTTAGTAAGTGATCACTTGAAATAATTAGCTGCTGAAATTTTTCATTATCGACAATAATTTATATCCAAACATTTTCATGGATAACGGAAACACCTTTCGTTCATTCATTTTTGGAAACGGTATAGATGGTATTTCCTGTTTTTAAAAATGATTGCTTGTATTATTCACAAAAATGAATTAATGGAAAGTATTCTTATCGTTCATGAAAAGCATTGAAACAAAAATTGTTAATCAATAACAAAAATATCTTTTATTAGTTAATTATTTTAAGTGACATAAATGATCATTTATTTAAAAAATATATTTTAAGTTATTCATTTCGGCAATATCAATGCCCACTAACATACAGTTCGAGATGGATCTCGAAAAGAGCGGACCACGTTTATACAATGATCGTTCGACCTGCTAAAACGTGGTTTATCACGGCCCTTGTTTTTACATTAGCTGAACGAACCATCGTTGCCAGCAATTCTGATCGATGTGATGGATTATAATTAAATGATAATTCATTGACCAAGACCTCGACTTCACCGCCAACGTCCAGGAGACATAACAATCCAGAAAGGAATATTAATAAAAAGAAAAAAGAAAGGGCCCTTTCACGGACGATGGAAATGACAACAATCACCATCTCCACCGTAGCATTTCGACCCGTTCGAGAGGATGGGATCGATCTCGTGCATGAAACGCGTGCCTTCTGGGAATTTCATGTTACTCGTCCCTTCGCCTTTTTTCGATCTTTTCTCATCTCACGAATCACGATTGAAGAAAAAGCTCCTTTACGCGAGCAAAAAAGTTATGATCTTTCTCATTTTTTGTCAATTTTTTTTTTTTTAAAAAAAAGCCCAGTAATGGCATTTCAACAGAGATGATGCAAGGAGTGATGTCTGCTTCGATTCCTGTCCGATCGTCCGTCTTTTGTCCCGATACTCTCTCCCGTTTATTTCAATTTGCTCTCGTGCTGCGAGATTTTCCTATCATAAACTTTTAAAGAATTGAGACGATAGAGAATCAATAATTGATCTCAGTGCATTTTCAAATGAAAAAATTATGGATTTAGCTTGAAACCTCTATCGCACATATTGTCAATTTAACTTCGAATTTTTGCTAATGAAGTCCTAGAAACTTTGCATAGGCTTTCCATGCAGTCCTTCTGAGGCTAGTTTATTGGAGTGTGGTCCATTCTCCTCATCGACATGATGACAATTGGGGGTCCTGCTCCTCGATAAGCAGGCAAAGTCCAAGGCCACCCTAGGAGGGGTTGTGAGGGAAGCACTCCCGAGTTGCCAAAAGATTTTTATAATTTGGGCATGTACTTTATTGGTAGTTTAGGCTTAGATCCACAATGAGCAACTAGGTATATATATAATCTCTTTCTTATTCATTTGAGAGATACATGTGATGTGCCAATTATAGTGCAATCCTTTATTGGACAAAATTCTAATTTAAGAGTGAACCTAGATGAAAATCTTGTGTCTCGAATTCTTTTTCTCGCTTTTATGCTTCATTTCCTTGTGATTGTGCATTGAATCCTAACACGATTGTCACCCAAAAATTGGTTGGTGACATCGTGTTTCAAGCAAAGCTGTCCACATTGGCAAGCCATGCAG
This sequence comes from Eucalyptus caleyi, assembly GCA_014182885.2. Taxonomy (NCBI): domain Eukaryota; kingdom Viridiplantae; phylum Streptophyta; class Magnoliopsida; order Myrtales; family Myrtaceae; genus Eucalyptus; species Eucalyptus caleyi. The sequence continues at coordinate 4,850,087 of CM024470.2, forward strand.
GACAACAGACATGCGATTTTGGTGGCATATTGATTGGAAATATTACATTAGAATTGTGCTTGCGAGATTTAGGACTACATCGATAAATAAGTTGAGGAGAGCTCCAATGATTATCCCTATAGATAAAGATTTTTCAATTCTTATATTGTCATTTAGATTAGATGGAAGAGATGCATACGTGCAAAATCGCAATGCAATTCTATCTAACGAAAAGCTTGAACCCGCCAACTGCCTGAACTGAGTCAGTTGCCAACATTCAAGACTTACTGCTTCAACTGAAGTCACCGAGTCGTGAAGGGCGACTCGACCGAGTCACTTCAAAAGCCCCCGAGCCGTGAGGGGCCACTCGCCTCTCTCTCTCTCTCTCTCCTTCCTTCCTTCGTTCCTTCCTAAAGTGGCGATCCTCTGTTTTCGATCACCTCGACTCGTTATTTTACTGAGAAACGGGGTGGCTCTTTCCCTCGACTCGTTATTGTATTGACTGGTCAATAATTTGTTCTTTGTTCTCCGCACCGCGTCCTCCAAGAAAATTCTCCTCTTCACGCACTCCTCTCATGCTCGCCACTCTATATAAAGCAACCCCTTTCGTCCCTGATACGTGCACACACTCAGTTTCAGCTTGCTCCGAGTGTCCTTCGAGTGTTATTATTACCTTCCAAATCAAAAGTTAGAGCAGTCACTCATCTGAGGTTCTTGAAACCCAGAAGAAATGAAGGTGAGATTTCCTGAAGTCCTTCGAAAAGTTCTCTCTTTTCTTACATATTATGTATATCTTGTTCACTTCTGTGAGGTGGGGTTCTAGATGTTACTCTCTCCTGGGCTTTCTTGAACACTTCTTTTGGTATCTCTCGTCTCAAGCTTCATGAGTTATCGTTTGCTTCTTTGCTGCTGTAATTGTTTATCGCATAGCATGATTGTATCTGTTTATGTGAATAAGAATGCTCGGAATACCACATGATGCTTCGAATTCTTATTCGTTGTTGGTTTATGTGGCCAACTTGCTTAAACGCTAGTCTGTCGCACCACTTGTGAATGCCGAGTTCGGTCATCCTCGTGAGAGATTGATATTTACTCAAAGTCTAACTGGGTTTTGCTTTCCTCAAACTTTTGCAGAAGTTGGTGGCGAAAGTGAATCTCCATGATGACAGAGACAGGAGCAAGGCCATGCAAGTAGTTTCTGGTTTTGGAGGTATTGGCTCTCTCTCTCTCTCTCTCTCTCTCTCTCTCTCTCTCTCCCCCGCTCTCTGTTTTTCCCCTTAGTCTCCCACTAAATGTTCAAATCGTCACTGTAATAACTAAACATCTTGTGCTTGAGATGTTCGGCTTTATCACTAACCTTTCTCACATAATGCTTTGCAGGGATCGGGTCTCTGTCTATGGACTCGAAGGACAACAAACTGACGGTATCGGGTGATTTCGACCCTGTCAAGGTGGTGAACAAACTGAGGAAATCTTGGCACGCAGAAATCGTGAGCGTTGGAGCAGCCGAGGAAGATGATGGCAAGAAAGACGAGGGCGAGAAAGAAGAGGGCAAGAAGGACGATCAAGTCGCCAATCTCGTAAAAGCCTATGAAGCATACTATTCTACGCCGGTCACATATTACTGTGTGCCCCCAGGAGAGACCCCAAATTGTGTCATTTGTTGAAATTCTTTCCGCTTCCAGACCGAATCAGGACTTGGTTTGTGCAGCGGAGAGGATTGAATAAGTAAGGTTGATCATGCCTTACGAATACAAGAACAAGTGGAGTACCCTTTCTAGAATTATAGGCTTTTATTGCGTCGCTACATGCATGTGCGTAGGGTGTATACATATAGAGAGATTGGTTTTCACTTGAGGAACTCAAATTATGGAAAATCCATTATGTACTCCATTTCAGCATACGATTGTTCTCGGTGACGGGAGCATTATTATTCTGATGAATTATAATATGCTTGAAGAGAGTACGGTCAGATACTAAATGTGATCCATGCTTATGTTTCGTTGACTTAGGAATTGCTTTGGCATATAATATATTCTGGTGACTGGTTAGGTCAAGTGACTTCAGGCAAGCTGCAAACAAGCAGGTTATACTTGTTGAAATTACTCGAAACGTCTTAACCAAATCAAGATAAGAAAGTGTAACCTTAGACCGTGCATGCCGAAAATTGGTGTTGTTTTCTTGTGTTGCTTGCTTAAATTTGATCGCGAGTGTGAACCCGGATAGGCTATTTAACTAACCAGTGCCGTTCTTATCAATTAAATGAGAACAAAAAAGACAGCTGTATTTCATTGCATCGTTTGGAAGTATCTGATGACGTCGCTACAACCCTCGTCAATGATTCCTGATATATTTCCCTATAAGTTGAAGGGAAAAGGGAGCTTTTATGCCAAAGCATTATTTGCGGACTTGATGGGCCTGCCACAGGACCGAGGATGGATCAAGGGGTGCTCTTTTTTTAATCTTTGAAGACATGATATATACTTGTAAATCATAACATCCTAGTTAACAAACTTTACAATGGCGAATCATTCTCACTCAATCTTCTTCGAGCTAGTAGTAATGGATTTCATTAACGAAAGTCATATGTCACGGGCCGATTGATCTAGCATTCTCTTACCTGTATGGCTTGAGTAATTTCTTTCCAAGTCAGCATATCTCACACTCACAAAGATGGTGGAGAGAAATTCTTTTGGAGAATCTCCGAATTTTAAATATTCTTGAGATGATCCAAACAAAAGGAGGAGACCTCTTTATATACAAATACTCTTTAGATTACAACCATGCATATCTCATCAATCTAACGGTGGAAATTCTATCTTCCTATATACCAACTATGTGCATTTATTATAGGAACACTTCATAGTAATGTACATTTACAATATTGCTTGTCCTAGGAATATTCTTGAGAATACTAGAGAGGATCGCCTGATCTTCTAGGATCATTCTCGGTCCTTTGTGCATGAGAGGGTGACACCCCTATTGTATTTTTGGCATGGAATGCATCGGATTGGCTTTTTGAATTGCCAAAGAGCTTCCAAGGTTCTCGACTAACTTTACTCTCCTGTAGACCCTTTCATCATATCAAATATTCTCGCTTCAACACACAATGCCTCTTTCATGACATCACGATCATACGAGGTTTTTGGTCTAGGAGGTCACCGTTGTAACTCTCCTCGATCTGGATCTTCTTCATCTACATAAAAAAGGTTTAAGCATACTCACATGTAAAATCGAATGTACCTTAAGTTTCGGCAAGAGCTCCAATATATGCTACCTTTCCGACTTGTTGCGACCCTCAAAGTGGCCCTTCATAGTGACAGATCAATGCCCTATGCATGTCTTGGTATCAAAGAACAAAGTGTGGTTTTGCCAACACTAAAGGCTCGACTTGGTACTCCATGTGTCGTTGCTTCTTGTCAACTCATTTCTTAATTGCTTTGAGGCCTTATGTAGATAAGTTCTTAGCCATTGGGCTACTACCTCAATAGCCCGTTGCAACCGTACTCAGAGTGAGTGGTTGTTGTGCTGTCACGATCTCAAAAGGACTTTGGCTAATAGACCCGCTTCACTGTAGCTTATAGGATATTTGAGCTATGTTGACCAACATCACACAATCCAATAGCACATTCATCCTCCCCGTTTGACCAACGATTTAGGGATGTAGACTTGTGGAAAAGTTGAGGCTTCAAATCAACAACTTAAAGAGTTCAGTCTAGAATCTCAGAGTGATTCGAGGATTGTGGTCACCCACAATCGTCTATGTTATTCCCTAATATTGATGATGTGCTTTAGGAATATCCGAACTGCCTCCTCAGTTGGGAAGTCCTTTATCGCTGGCATTGACATTATGTACTTAACGAACTGATCCACCGCAGCCATGAGAGTTTGACACCCTTTAGACTTAGGAAAATTCACAATGAAGTCCGTGGAGATACTTTACCATGCATGCTTCAGGATAGGAAGTGGCTCATGGGGCCCTGCCGGAAACCGTTGTTCAAGCTCGTCTTGTCGGCAAACAAGACATGTCCTCACATAAGCGTCCACATCATCGTGCAAGGGTGGCCAAATGTAATGATCCTCCACAAGTGCCATGAAGCAATGGATCCTTGGATAACCTACCTACTTGGAATTGCGGTACTCGCGTAGAATCTCCTACTATAGCTTCCCATGAAGTAGCATGTACAATCTCCATCCCTTGGTATGGAGTAGATTGCCCTCACATTAGTGTTGTTGAGTCTTGCCCTCGTTTGTTGGGTCATGTCATAGCCCCTCCTTAGTGCGCTTGGTCCATGGACATTCGGGTCAATTGATTGTCACGACCCGAATCTTGAGCACATGCACATCCCTCGGTGGTTGATAAAATTTGCGACGTCCTAGAAATTGTCACCAACCCATTCAGTTTATGGCACACACGGAAACGTAATAACAATCTCCAAACAACACAAAAGTGGGATAGAGATGTAGCATGATATTTTCATAAAACACATTTATAATACAGCAACATATATATAGAGAAAAGTCTAAGGCCACATGGATCTATTTCAAAAGGAAGAGCTTCTAGGCTATCTACGCTCTGAGCTCCTCGTCCATGGGACCAAAGTCCTTTCCAATCTTGTCAGACTTAACAACAAAAAGGGTGAACGATCACCCACTGTCCAAATTAGACGGAGGACCCATCGACATCTAGGAAAGACTAAGGAAAAACCTAGACTTCACTTCTGGTGAACCCCCGCACTTCGCTTGACAATCCTCCATCTAAGAACCTAAAAATGGTTATACAATAACCAATGAGACGATGTCTCAGAAAGTCAATCCCCTAAATCCCGATTAGGAGAAAAGTACACACACACGCAATCTAACCATATCTCTGCCAAACTCACGTAACCCCAATGGTTGTCCTGCATGTCAGTACCGTTCAATTTGCATATAATTGTATTGAAATCATGCATCATTGGAACATCTTGACATGTATACACATATAAATATATATCATCACCGATTTACGGGCCTCGATTACCAGACAAAACCGTTATGGTACGTCCCATACCGCACCACACAATTTCGTCTCCTAATTAGGCCCCTCAATCTCAATCATTCATGCATTCCAATTAATTATGATCCATCAGTCACGGCCGACTCAACAGCAGCAGTCTTTCGACTTAATCGGGCTTCGTCTCGCACCATCGAGCACGGCAACGTCTACATCTAGACGGCGTTCCTCAAAGGAGCATCGATCCAGCCTCCACTACGACCAGCATCCGTTGACTTGGAGCATTCCCGAAGGAGCATCGTCCGACCCCCGAAGGCTTGTGACGGCATCTCATGTCATTAATGCATTCATTCAATTTCGACCCAGGACACCATGCATTGCACTCAAATGTCTCAATTAAAATAGTGATCCCAGCCTCTTTTCTTCATATTAGAAATGCATGGTAAAATAATCGTGTGTGGAAACACGGTCAAATCGAACCAGAAAATTTGTGTTATCTCTTTTAAAATCCCACAATTTGATATAATACTTAAAAACACTTTAGGTGTCCCAAAACCTGACACCTGGTATTTTCTACTTAAATATCAACATTTTGCCATTTTGAATTAAATATCCACAAATAACAACTATCACTTAATTGCACAATTTAACAATCAATGGCATAAATGGAACATACTACTGCAATCGGCACGGGATTCCGATAAGCGGCTATCTCGGTATAATTTCCGGAAAATATTAGATAATTAACTAAGGGCGCGTTTATTTATGTTTCTGTTCAAAAAGTGTTCTAGGGAACATAAATAGAAAAACTATTTCTATTCTAGGAAACAATTTTTGACAAAAAAAACGGGTATGGTAAACTTGTTCCGAGAATTAAAAAAGAATATAAATATGTTTGGCAAATTTGTATTCTTTTTTTGTTTCTTTTAATTTTTTTGTTTTATTTTTCCTTTTTTTCTTTATTTTTCCTTTTTTTCTTCTTTTGGCCGGTCACCGGCCTCGACCATGGCCGGCGACCGGCCGACAAAGGCCAACGACCTCGCCCCACGAGGCCATGGCGAGGCTTGGCCTCGCCTTGGCTGGGCGAGCTCGGGCTCGCCCAAATTCGGTGAGGCCAAGCTCGCCCAGCCACTAGTCGCCTGGCGGTGGCTCAGCGAGGCTCGGCGTTGCCAGAACACTGCCAGGTCAACATCGCCTGGTGATGGCCCGGCGAGGCCAAGCCTTGCCGGTGGCTGGGCGAGCTCGGCCTCGCTAGGGGCCAACGACGCTCTGGTGAGTTCGCCGGCCCTCAACGGCCAATCATTGGCCATGGCCAAGGCCGGCGATCGGCCAAAGAAAAAAGAAGAAAAGAAGAAGAAAAAAAGGAGAAAAAAAGAAAGGAGAGAGAAAATTTGTTCTTAAAAATTGTTTGAGAAACAAGTTTTTTTGTGTCTTGTTTCTGTTCCAATTGTGTTCCTGGAAACAAAAAATAGATTTGGAATAAAAACACAAACAAACACGTTTATGTTCTTTTTTTGTTCTCGGGAACAAAAAAACAGAAAATCTGTTCATGAACAAAAAATAAAAGTGCAACCATGCACGCCCTAAATAATAATTAATTTATTTAAATCCATTATTCATCCAATTGCTATTTACCAAATTTACTACCATTTATAATTACTCATAATCTAAAGCCACCATTCAATTTCTTAATTAAATTAATTCCTTACATTAACCTCTTAGTCTAAAATGCTATCTTAATATTTAAATTTCTAACTAACTATCCTAACCAACTGAACTAACTAGTCTAACTATTTAGTTCTAACTTAACTAACTTAACTAACTAGCCTTTACCCTAACCAAACTAATTACTAATCTTAACTAAACTTATTCTAACTCTAAATGAATGTAATTAGCCCCTAATTAGCAATTAGGGAAAACTAACTCACCTAAACTAAAAGTCCAAGACAATCGGTGATGGTTGAGCGGTAGCAACAAGACCACAACCTTCAAGGACGCCGGAGGGACTCCAGTCGGCCTAGGATAGAGCCGTGAAGCCCTCCGCCTACTGTTATGGAGCAGCTTTCTCGACCGGACTAGGCCGAGCAGTGGCGGCGCGAGCTCCTTGGAGGCGAGGCAGCTGCACGGTGAGGTGGTTCGATTGACTAGTGGGCTGCACCGGCGCAGCAGAGGTTCCGATGACTAGGCAACAACAACAGCAAAGGGATGGTTGTTTATGGTGAAGGTGGTGAGCTGAGATTGAAGAGGGATGGGCGGTGGAAACACTACAACACCCGTATGTAGCAACGCTGAGCTTCCAGCGAAGGCATGCAGAAATCTCGCCGGTTCTCGTGGACTGATGAGCCGCTGGTGAGGATGGTTGAGAGATGTTTAACAGCCACACAAATGAGAAATGAACCATGGGGGCAACTTGGCCGGTGCTTCTGCTGGTCCAAAACCTTGTAGCGCCAAAACAAAGCTCTCCTCTGTTTTTGGCTGCTGTGTTGTCATCCAAGGAGAAACAGAGGAGGCCGAACAACTTAAGGGAGAAGAAGATAAGGGACTTTATGGCAAGGGAAAGGGAAAGGAAAAGGGAAGAAAAAGAAAAGGAGAAAGAGACTCGGTCGACTGGCGCAAAGAGGAAGGAGAACACACACGGATGGGGAGAGTGGAAGAGAAGAAAAGAAACCCATGGAGGGTCCCTCTCTCCATTTTCCAAGTCTCTTGGTCCTTTTTCCATGGAAATCAAGCCATTATCACTTCCGTATGGCCTACCACTCCAAGCAAGTCTATCCAACCCCAAATGAAACTCAAATGGTGGTGGAATTCATTTTGATGTGCATAATCCGAATTTTGTACCCTTTCCATTAGCTTTTCCCTTTTTCATTTTACCATTTCATAACCTTAGTTAATAAGAATAAATCCTTATTTAAATCCTTATAATTCCCATTTCCAAAGGTTCCACACTAATGATCAAAATCCCCTTACATTACGGCCTTTTTTTTTTTTTTTTCCAATTTCACTTTGCTTGCTATAATTTGAATTTCTCACCAAAATTTCACATTCATCAAAAGGTCTTGAGAGGATGCATCGACGTTCTTAGAATTAATTGTGACACCGTAGAATTCTCAATTTCTGAAATCGGATTAAATTTAGCAGTTAATTTTAGTCAGACGTGATTTTAGCGTGATCTAAACCATTGGGTAGTCTTTAGGAATTTTTTGTGCAATTGACCCGCGGTCGATTATTTTCGAACCATAATGTACATTTTCGACTCATTTGTGACTCTTGATTGTCGTGAAAATCTCAAAATTTCATTTACGGGCACAAGGTACCAAAACGACAGAAAAAATCGGTTTAGTGCGGGTTGATGAGAATTTTGCAATTAGGTGGAATCACCCCTGCCTAATTACATACGTCGGTCCAATCGACCTATCTTCGGTTTTTGATAGATTTTCAACTGTGCCGCAATGACCCTTGTAGACTAACACAGTCGAGTAGTCAATTCCTGATCGAATTCTCAAGCCAGTTGCATTAAAATCCCTTAATGACCTCCCCAACTAATCTAATTATCTCATAAGTGATCAGCTTAGAAAATAGCATTATAGGCACGTCGATGAAAAGCCCGATTCATTCCATTGAAAACAGAAGTAGAAAATCATACTGTCACATTGATGGCTGCCAACTCCATCTTTCAACTAAGTGCATCAGCCACGCAATTGGGCTTCTTAGGCATTACTGCAGCACATAGTCGAGCTTTGTAAGGAAGTATTGTCTAAGAGCTTGCTTTGGAATCAGCTTCTTTTGGGTTTGGAAGTAGCTCATAATGACATTGTCAATCTCTGTCGTGAACCACAATCCTAAGAGATGATGTTACCATGTGCAAATGTAGTACACCACCGCTGTCATTGCCTTATCTTGGACCATGAATCGTCCTTAAGTCTCATTTAGCTTCCTTGATTCAGATGCCATTGAGTGTCCTTCTTGCATTAGAACACCACCAATAGCATAATTGAAGGCATCAATCTCTACCTTATAGGGCTTTGAGTTGTTGGGCAGTATAAGCATTGGTTCTTCGGTCATAATTTGCTTTAGCTGATCTAACGCCCTTTGACATCGCGCCTCGCTGAACATGGGCGAGGCCAGCAACTGGTTGGAGAAAGAAGGAAGGGAAGGGAAGTATGTCACACCCCAAACCCCAGGCATGCATACATTCCTCAGCGGTCGACTAAATTGCGACGTTCCTAGGACACATCACCAACCCAAACGATTTATGCACATGCAGAAGCGAAATAACAATCTCCAGACAACAAACAAACATAGGATAGAAAAGCAAGACAATCAATTAACACAAGCCACACTTTATAAACACATCACGTTTATATATAATCATCAAAACCTAAGGTTTATATATAGGAGGTCTATCTCAAAAAGAGCTACTGAGCCACCTAAGCTCCGGACACTCCTGTCATGGGCTCCGGGTTCTCCACAACACCATCAGGGGTGTCGATATCCATAGGATGCCATATTTCCCATAGCCCGATCCGAGTGGGAGGCCCATCAAAATCCTGTATAGGACCCTCTCGAGCCCCATTAGGAAAGTTAATGAACCACGCTCTGAAGCAATGAGGTACCTAGTGAGGTAGGCCCTCCTCGACCCAAACTGTGGACTCAACTAGCTCACAAGTCAGGTTGGTCCCGGGAATAGGGAAATAGGAATGTTGAAAGTCCATCTCATGTGGGATCCTAAAAGGTGATATAGCTAGTATAAGTACCTAGAGGGGGGTGAATAGGTATATAAAAGATTTTTCACGATAATTGCACAATACTAGACAGTTGATGGATTTGAGACAAACAATAATCAAAGTAAGACTGAGAGAAGGAAAGAGAAAATTAAACACGCGGTTTATAGTGGTTCGGCTTATTTCAAGCCTACGTCCACTTTTCTGCACTGACAGCCTATTGGCTGGATTCCACTATGAACAAAGAGATGTTACAGCATTGATCTTCCTTGATTTCTCGGTGTAGATGATCTACCACACTCGCTCAAGGTCTCACTAAGTATAAACACTCTCTGTGTATACAATTTTGCTTAGAACGTATCGACTAATAATCGAGGTGCTTCAGACTCTGGAATTTCTCTATCGATCATATTTCTAAAGCAACTAGAACGTCTTCCTTTTATACTCCTTTATGCCATCATACCCGTTGGCACTTACCAAATGAATTCCTCCAATCTACCCGTTGGACGGAATCAATTAAGAAGATCATTCGAGCTATTAAAGGAACCTGACGATAGCCCATCAATCATGTTCGCCCATACAATCAGGATCTTGGTTTCCAAGAATAGAACCTTCCAAGAATATTTCGTCGACCATCAGATTTTCAAACGATCTAGATTACGTATAAAAGAATCCGTTATTTTTATCCAGCCAAGAGATCTTCTCCAGAGGATGGGACTAAATCCTCGACCAAATACTTCGGCTCTAGATTGCCTTCGTCACTAGATTAGAAAAACTGCCAATGAGAATAGTCTTGAGTCTTGAGTCTTGAGTCTTGAGTGCTGAGTCTGGTGATCAGAAAGTCTTCAGACTCTAAACAGAAGGTCTGCAAATATCCAGACTAGACTGATAGAAACGTTTTGTCAGCTTCAAAATATTTTGGAAAGATTTCTCCAACAATCTCCCCATTTTTTATGGTGACAAAACTTTCCTGTAGATTTGAACAACTTTGACCTGCAAAAACATTTCTCAAGCAATATGGCTATCTCATAAAGATTAATAAAACAACCAGACTCTGCATCCACAGAAAATTGGTTAGTCTTTCATGAGTAATACCATACAACAACACTTGATATAAATGCAAATAGTCAAGCATAAAAAACTACACCCAAATTAGTCAAATTTAAGTTCACACCCAAGTTCACTCAAGTCATACTCAAAAACAAACATTCAAACACTCAAAAGAAATTTAAAGTCAAAGTTTAGAGAGTTCGTTCAAATTTGCAATTCTCCCCCTTTTTGTTATCATTAAAAAGGTGGGAAACGAGTCGTCCGCTTGGGAATGCGCACGATCCGGAAATCTCCCATCGGCGGACGATGCCTTCCAGCCTCTTCAAGTCTTCCCTTAGATGAGCTACCTCTTCTCCTTTGGCATTGGCTTGAATTTGAAGAGCTAGATCTTTCATTTTATCCTCGGGGTAACCGAAGATGCTTGTCCAGCATTCTTCAGGACTTGAATTTCACGGTCTAGTGCATAGATTTGACCCCGCATTTCCGTAAGAACATCAAGGATACGACGAAAATCTGCTGAATTGTCCGTCGTGTGCTTGCATTTGCTTTCTCGGATGGAGTGAATGCAGACGATGGAGCTTCGTATAATCTTGCAGATTTGGAGTTGACGTATCATGTCCTTCTTCGGGCATTTGAGAAGCCTGAAAATCTTTTGATCCGCTGGTGAGCGTCTTAGACCTTCACCGTTGGCATCTCGGTGTAGACTTTCCTTGCTCTCCATCTCCCCCTATCTCTAGGACCTCAAATGGGGAAGAGTGATGGTCAGGCTCTTCAGCATCTAGATTCCCCTTCTCTCCGGCTTCAGCTGCAGACTTTTCTTTCTCTCCTTCTCCTTCTTCTTCAGCTCTTTCTCTTTCTCTCGCTGCTCGTCTTCTTCTCTGTTCTTGGCTTGCTCCTCTTCTTCTCTTTGTTTCTTTTGATGTTCCGTCAATTCAGGTACAGAACGTCTGGTCCTTATCAATGCAGAGATAGTGAGATCTTCCTCTTCATCTTCATCCTCCAAGATGAGAGTTCTTTTCTTTTTGGATGGGACACCAATGGGCTCCTTCCCTTTTCTCTTTGAAGCAGAAGGTGCTGGAGTCTTCACTCTGAACTTCTCCATCGCCTTAGAAAGCTCTTTTAGACGCATTTTGGTCAGCATTTTAAACCCTACCACCATTTTTTCGCATGGTCGAACACAAAGAGTATGTGGCGGTTCAATATTCAAGTGTCTGAAGATCTTGGTCACCAGACCTGGGTAAGGCAATTGGCCCTTGTCCTTCGACATTGCTTTGTACATGTGAAAGAGAATGATGTGAGGGAGAGAGAACTTCTTCCCTGAGTTGATTGCGTACATCAATTTTGCCTCGGAATTAGACACGTCAGTCTTGGATTTAGACTTCGGCCTGATACAGTTGATCACAATTTTGTGAAGCAAGATATTGATGGCTTGCATCCTTGAATAGATAATTCTTCCCTCTGTATCCCTATCTTTGACAAGCTCCAATGAAGCACGAGCAATTGAGACTTTGATCGGTTGATAGCATCCTCGTTCAACTCCAATTATGTCAGCCAACATGTCCACATCTATCACATAGTCCTGGTCTCGAACACTGAATGATATTCTATTCGCATCTAAAAAGCTAAGATTCGAATAGAAGTATGCTGTTAATTGTGCATAACCATCTGTGGTATCGGTGCAAAATTGCTCAAGTTGAAGCAGATTGAACTTCTCCCTTAAGTTCACATTAATGGCATCCAAGAAATCAAAATCAACACTTTGCTAGGATTTATCACCCCTCGTTTTAAAGTCAAGAAAACAGATTCTCCTGTTCATTTGATTTAAACAACTCCATTCTTTTTCCCTTCACCTTCGCAGCAATACCCATTCTAGGTTGAAATTCACTGAACATTTTATCATCATCGTTCCCATCAGTCGGATTCTGTCCCGATACACGAGGGTCACTTGGTATTTTCACAAGTGCTTCCTCAGCCTTTCCTTTGGGAGCAATTCCCAAATCCTCCATTTGTCGCAAAAATATATACTCATTCCCATAATTCTTATCCTTAAGGAAATCATCTACGTAGTTCAGCGGAGTCCCAGTGCTCTTCAACACACAGTAAAGCTTGTAAATAAAAGAGGGTTTTTGGACTCTTACAGGGTCTGCATCCTCGATTATTTCTTCCTCCGGTCGTTGACCCGCACCTTGTGGGGTAGATGATGTTGAGTGACGTGGTGGAGAGTGAATTGGGCTCTGTTGCTGACTCGATAAATCTTCTTCTTCGGTGAGATCGAAATGGGTAGGCCCCTCCCTCATTCTCTGTGGTCCCCTGTTCGCGATTCTTGAAGACTTCCTCGAAGAAGACATCCTTCCTTGTCGTTGAAAGATTCCTTTACTCACTTTCCCAAGAAAAGATGACAACTTTCTCGAAGATGAACACGAAGTAGAGACAGGATTGGGAGGAGAATGCCTTTTAGGGTTTTGAAGATTGGGTGAAAAAGAAAACTGTATATATTTAACTCAGTTTAAAAAGGAAAGATCAATCGACACAAGGAAAGTGAACAGACACCTCTTTTTAAAATTATTAACTGCCAAATAGAAGTTAATCCTTTTGAAAAGACAAGATTCCGTTTTTCACGGAAATTATAAATTAACTGAACGAAAGATCGTACCTTTTCGAGTTTAAATATAATAGCAACTTACAGTCTATAGCCATGAATGTCTGAGTCTGAGGGTTTAGAGTTTGAGGGTTGGAGAGTCTCTAGACTTTAACTTCCTCAAGCTTCAAAATGTTGAGTCTGGAACGGATAAAATCGAATTGATTTTTCTCCAAAGGCTTTGTGAATATATCCGCTAGTTGGCTCTTTGAATCAACAAATTGAATCGAGATTTCTCCATTTTGAACATGATCTCTAATGAAATGATGTCGAATCTCTATATGCTTTGCTCTTGAATGAAGGATTGGATTTTTAGTGAGATTGATTGCTGGTGTTGTCACATCTGATTTCTGTGCATGAGTCTTCAATTTCAAAGTCTTGTAACTGTTGTTTTATCCATAGAATTTGCGAACAGCAACTTCCAAGAGCTACATACTCTGCTTCTGTTGTTGAGAGAGCCACGGTGCTTTGTTTCCTTGAAAACCAAGACACGTCCCTGCGTCCAAGCAACCGGCAAGTTCTGAAGTACTCTTTCTATCGACTCGCAACCAGCCGGATCTCGCGTCTCGAATATCCGAGGAAGATTAAAGTCTCCCTTCTTAGGATACCAAAGACCAATGCTTGAAGATGAAGTAACGTATTTAATAATACGTTTCGCAAAGACCGAGATGGGACTCTCTAGGATCGATTGAAACCTAGCACAGATGCAAACACTCAACAAAATGTCGTCTAGAAGCGTAAGATAAAGAAGTGAACCAATAATACTCCTGTACAGCTTTCGATCAACTTTCTTCCCTTCTTCATCTTTGTCTATCTTCAAAGAACTTGACATTGGTATATCAGTCTTTTTGCAATTTTCCAATCCAAACCTTTTGACAAGATCATTAGCATATTTTTCTTGGTAAATAAAAGTTCCTTCCTTCAATTGCTTTACTTGAAGACCAAGAAAGAATGTTAATTCTCCCATCATACTCATTTCAAACTCATCCTGCATAGACTTAGAAAATTTCTTGCATAGACTTTCATTAGAGGATCCAAAAATAATATCATCCACATATATTTGAACAAGTAAAAGCTCTTGTTTTCCTTTTTGATAAATAAAGTAGTATCTACTTTACCTTTGACAAAACCATTATGTATTAAGAACTTACTTAATCTGTCGTACCAAGCTCGAGATGCTTGCTTTAAACCATACAAGGCCTTTTCACCAAGGCGAGTCTGGCTTCTTTGGGTCTTCAAACCCAAGTGGTTGTTCCACATAAACTTCCTCATGGATAAATCCATTTAGGAAGGCACTTTTGACGTCCATTTGGAATAACCTGAAATTTTTATAACAAGCAAACGCAAGTAATAGTCGAATAGCTTCTAACCTTGCTACTGAAGCGTAAGTCTCATCATAGTCTATTCCTTCTTCTTGCGTATATCCTTTGGCCACGAGTCTTGCTTTGTTTCGTACGACTTTTCCTTTTTCATTCATCTTGTTTCTGAACACCCATTTAGCTCCAATAACAGTTTTACCTTTTGGTTTATATGTCAATTCCCAGACATCATTAATGTTGAACTGTCTGAGCTCTTCTTGCATAGCTTCAATCCAGCTTTCATCAGATAAAGCTTCTTCTATGCTCTTTGGTTCAATTTCAGAAATGAGAGCCACAGCACTAGACTCTTCACGTCTCTTGGATCTAGTGCGAATTCCTTCATTAATTTCGCCGATAATGAGATCTTTGGGATGACTGGACTTATGCTTCCAGTTACTGGTTGATTTGTCTGGTTGATGATCTCTTTCTTTATTTGAATCTTCATGAACAGCTTGATGCTGGTCTTCTAGAGTCTGAGATGCTTCTTGAGTTGTAAGCTTTGGAAGGTCTGGAGTAGGATCAGACTCTTCATAATGAGTCTGACTAGATTCATCTTGCGTAGAGTCTTAAAATTTGACATTCATTGACTCTTCCACAGACTGGCTCTTCTTGTTATAGACTCTGTAGGCTTTGCTTGATGTAGAATATCCAAGGAAGATGCCTTCATCTGATCTTTCTTCAAACTTACCAACTCGATCTTTTGCATTTTTCAATATAAAGCATTTGCAACCGAACACATGAAAGTATGAAACAATGGGCTTCTTACATTTGAATAACTCATAAGGGGTTTTCTCTATAATAGGTCTTAGGAAGACTCTATTGATGATATAGCATGCTGTTGAAACAGCTTCAGCCCAAAATCGTGAAGAAATTTTACTTTCAATTAAAAGAGTTCTAGCCATTTCTTGAAGAAATCTATTCTTTCTTTCCACAACCCCATTTTGTTGAGGAGTATATGGAGATGAGAACACATGCTTAAAGCCAGATTCATCACACAATTTTGTAAAATCTTGATTTTCAAATTCACCTCCATGATCTGTTCTTATACTTGAGATAACACATCCTTTTTCATTTTGAACCTTTTTAGCAAATTTTTCAAAATACGAGAAGGTTTCGGACTTACTTGCAAGGAAATATACCCAAGTAAAGCGGGAGAAATCGTCCACAATTACTAGGCAATATTTCTTACCTCCAATGCTCTGGGTTCTGGTTGGTCCGAAGAGATCCATATGCAGCAACTGTAGTACATGATTAGTAGAGACATGATTTATTGGCTTAAATGAATTTCTTACCTGCTTTCCCAGAATACATGGTGTGCATGGATCGAACTTTTGGAATAGTAATTTGGGTAGACCTCGAACAAGCTGCTTTGATGAGACTTTGGCTAATTGCTTCATGTTGACATGACCAAGCTTTCTGTGCCATAAGCTTGCTTTGTCTTGGATTGAGATTAGGTATTGCGATTCATTTGGTTTCACATCCAGAAGATAGATATTTCCATGTCTTCGACCCATGAAAGATTGAGTAAAGTCTCTACTGGTTCCAGAACATGTTCCTTCTTGAAAGAAGATCTTAAAACCAGTGTCACACAATTGACTAATGCTGAGAAGATTGTAATTGAGTCCTTCCACTAGGGAAACATTACTTATTGTGAGATTTCCAATTTTCACAGTTCCAAATCCCACAATACTTCCTTTGCTGTTTCCTCCAAAGGAAACTTTTCCACCATTTACTTGAACAAGCTTTATGAAGCAATTTGAGTCTCCTGTCATGTGTCTTGAGCATCCGCTGTCAAGATACCACTTTACCTTTTTCTTGACGGAGACCTGCATTTAAAAGAGAGTCTCAAGCTTTCTTTGGTACCCAAATTTTCTTGGGTCCTTTGGTGTTAGTAAGATAAACAAGTATTAGCCCATACTTTCTTAACAGGTTTCCAAACCATAGGACACTCTTTTTCAAAGTAATCCGGACTGTTGCACTTTGAACACCGAGGGCATTTCGACCTACGGACTTTACAAAAACTTTCTTGAAATGATTTTTGTAAGCCTCTCTCGAGGGTTTTTCTTAATTCTTTCTTTTACTTTAGGAAAATCAATCAAGGGAATTGTTTCTGCTGTCATGCCTAGACCAGACTTATTGAAACAAGGTCTTTGAACCGAAAGAACTTTTTCAAGTTTTTCGGACCCTATCGAAAATTTCTTTGAAATATTTGATAAGTCAGTTTTTAAAAAAGCATTTTCTTTCAAAAGATTATCTTCTTTTTCTTTAAGAGTAGAAACATTCAAGTCTAAACTTTTAACTCTTTCTTCTAAAATGTTTTCCTTTTGTTTTAGAGCTGAGTTTTCCTTTTAAGTTCGGAAATTCTTTTGAGAGAAGTCTTAAGACTAAAACACAGTTCATCAATGTATTTAGAGACTTTGACAGGAATTTTAAAATCACTTACCTCAAATTCACCTGTCTCGAGTCCGATCCGTAAATCTGAGTCCGAGTCCGAATGTGCCATCGACATAGGTTGGCATATTCATTATCACTTTCTTCACACTCTGTATCACTATAGGTTTCGGCTTTGAGAGCTTTTCGAAAATTTTCAGCTTTTCCTCTTTTCTTCTTCAGAAGAGGACAGTTGGGTCTAATGTGTCCCTTTTTCTTACATTCGAAGCAAACTACATCTCTGTTTGGTTCCTCATCATCAACAGACTTGGTCTGCTGTCTTTGAAAACTTTGTTTCTTTGAGTTGAACCTTCTTCATTTTCTATTCAGTTTTCTGAATCTTCTTATCATGAGAGCAAGCTCCTCATCGTCCATATCATCTTCAGAATCTGTATCATCAGAATCTTCATTTGATTTTAATGCAATGGATTTCTTACCTCTTGGATCTTCGTCTTCATTAATTCGTTCCACTTCATAAGACTGAAGAGTTCCAATCAGCTCGTCGACAGATAGTGGCATAATTCTTTGCATCTTTCTTATTGAAGTCTTTATGTGATTCCAATCCTTGGAGAGTCCACGCAGTAGCTTGTTTACCTTCATGGGATCAGAAATTTTCTGTCCTTGATTCTCAAGACCATTGACAATATCTGTAAAACGGCTAAACATGTCAGTTATAGATTCTCCTGGTTTCATTTTGAAGGCTTCATATTGACCGAGGAGAATGTTAATTCTGGTTTCCTTCACTCGATCTGTTCCTTCATAGGTGATATGTAATCTGTCCCACACTTCTTTTGCTGTAACACAAGAAGATATTCTGTTATATTCAGTTGGTGACAAAGCACAATATAAAGAGTAAATTGCTTTTGCATCGAATGCTTGTCTCTTGTTTATCTCTTCCTGAGTCATTCCGCTGGTCTCAACAATTTCTTTCCCTCTTTCAGAGACTGATGCAACTGTAGGAGTAATTCCTTTTTCTACAACGTCCCATTCCAGAGGATCCTTTGATCGTAGGAAAGCTTTCATCTTGTTCTTCCAGATGTTGTAATCCTTTCCATCAAAGTAGAGTGGTCTGGTATTGCTTTGCCCTTCCATCAGCCCTGGTACTAGCATACTAGCCATGAATCTTTTACTCTGAAGTAAAACACTTCAAATAAAGTGAGTACACAGGCTCTGATACCAATTGATATAGCTAGTATAAGTACCTAGAGGGGGGTGAATAGGTATATAAAAGATTTTTCACGATAATTGCACAATACTAGACAATTGATGGATTTGAGACAAACAATAATCAAAGTAAGACTGAGAGAAGGAAAGAGAAAATTAAACACGCGGTTTATAGTGGTTCGGCTTATTTCAAGCCTACGTCCACTCTTTTGCACTGATAGCCTATTGGCTGGATTCCACTATGAACAAAGAGATGTTACAGCGTTGATCTTCCTTGATTTCTCGGTGTAGATGATCTACCACACTTGCTCAAGGTCTCACTAAGTATAAACACTCTCTGTGTATACAATTTTACTTAGAACGTATCGACTAATAATCGAGGTGCTTCAGACTCTGGAATTTCTCTATCAATCATATTTCTAAAGCAACTAGAACGTCTTCCTTTTATACTCCTTTATGCCATCATACCCGTTGGCACTTACCAAAGGAATTCCTCCAATCTACCCGTTGGACGGAATCAATTAAGAAGATCATTCGAGCTATTAAAGGAACCTGACGATAGCCCATCAATCATGTTCGCCCATACAATCAGGATCTTGGTTTCCAAGAATAGAACCTTCCAAGAATATTTCGTCGACCATCGGATCTTCAAACGATCTAGATTACGTATAAAAGAATCCGTTATTTTTATCCAGCCAAGAGATCTTCTCCGAGAGGATGGGACTAAATCCTCGACCAAATACTTCGGCTCTGGATTGCCTTTCACTTTGGATTAGAAAACTGTCAATGAGAATAGTCTTGAGTCTTGAGTCTTGAGTCTTTGAGTCCGGTGATCGAAAGTCTTCATACTCTAAACAGAAGGTCTGCAAATATCCAGACTAGACTGATAGAAACGTTTTGTCAGCTTCAAAATATTCTGGAAAGATTTCTCCAACAAAAGGTACATGACATACCTCCATCTATGGACCATTAAAATTTTAAACCACAACAGGATGAGACAAAATCTCTGCAAGTCAACACCCTAAATCCTGATTAGGACGATAATTCACCTAGAGGCAACCTAAGCATATACCATATAAGACTTACCTCGCCTCAACACTTCCCTACACATTAGTACAGCTCATATAACATATGCATACACCATAAGCGTAAACCATTAATTGGAACACCTCAGAACATACACCAATCAATCACAAGAGTCCCAATTATAAGGTCAAATCGTTATGACACGTCATGTTCCGTGCCACACAATTTTGTCCCATAATCAAGTGCGGTTATTTCACTCATTCAAGCGTTCCAATTAATTACAACCCAATGATCACAGCTAACTCAACAGTCGGCGGTCATCGGGCATAACCGGGTATCGTTCCGCTTCGTCGACATGGCAACGTCTACATCTAGATGACATTCCCGAAGGAGCATCAGCCCAACCTCCACTTGCGGTCGGCATCCATTGACATGGGGCATTCCCGAATGAGCATCGTCTGGCGTAAATGCATCGTGACAGTTTTCGATAGTGATCAAACACACATCCATGTTTGGCCAAGAACACCGTGATTTGCACTCAAATATTTACATTTCAAATAATGAACTTGGCCTATTATATTCATATTAAAACACCTAGTAAAATAATTGTGCGTGGTCACACCATCAAATCGAATCATAAAGTGTGACATCCTCTCTTTTAAAAATTTCACAATTTTATATAGTACTTAAAATATTTTTGTCGTCAAAAACCGACATCTAGTATTTTTCTAATTAAATACCAAAAATTCATATTTTTGAAATAATAATTAAAAATCATCATTCAACATTCAATTGCATAAATTAGCAATCAATGCACAAATCAACGCCACCATGACGATTAGCGTAAAATTCTGACAACCGGCTATCCCAGTATAATTTACGCTAATTAAGAATTAATTAAATAAATTGTAAAATATTAAAATTAAAACACTTAACTAAATTAACATGAGCTAACCAGGCTAATCTACTTGAACCAACTAATTAACCTAACTAAGCTAACTAATTTAATCTAATAGGCTAACTAAATACCCTAACTAATCCACCTAACTAACTAATTGAACTAACTAACTAAACCTAACCAATCTAGTTACATGAACTAAATCTACTAATCCTAATTAGCCTAACTACTCCCCTATTAAGTGCAATTAATCCCTAATTAGAGCTTAGGAGGTTAACTCACTAGTTTAGTGAGATAACGGCTCTACGGCGACGGCGGCGCGACAGTGACCAAAACCCGGGCCTACGGCGACACCAAAGGATGCCCGGAAAGGGCTAAAAAATAGCCAACAAGCCTCAGCCCAAGCTGAGATTTGCTTCTGAGTTAGGCTAGATCAAGGGACTAAAGCGGGGCAGGCGAGTGGCAGACGGCTCGGCTGATAGGTGGAGCTAAACACGGTGAGTGCGGGGACCAGCGATGGTGAGTTGGGGGGCTCAGTTGGCCGCGACTGGGCTGGACAATGATCAAGTAGGAGTTGCGACGTGGCTAGCTTGGGTTGAGGGACGGGCCGGGCTGGACACGAGTAGGTGGACGATCGAGCGGCTCTGCTGGACCAAGCGGTTCGGCTGGCTGTTTGGTGCAAGGGATGGCAGCAACAACACAAAGAGGGAATGAAAAATGAAGAAGATGAAGTACATAAGAAGAAGAAGGAGTGTTTTCTGCAAGGGGAGGGGGGATCGGTCGCACACCAAGGAGGGAGGAAGAGATGAGGGAGAGAGGGGCCAAGGGGCTTGAAAGTCTTGGCTTGAGCCAATAGGGGCCATACACAAAAATCCTAAGCACTCAAGTGTTTTTTCACCTTTATTTTCACCAATAGGTCACCCAAGGGCTAACTTCTTCACCAATCTTCACCAAATGAAGCCAATTTGAAGGCCAAAAATCAGCGGCCAGTAGCCCCTACTAATTCTTGGTTTTCTTCTTCAATTCTCCACCAAACAACTTCAATTTGATGGCCAAAACTGATGAGAATGTTGTTAATACCAATTCCCAGAATTTCCTTCACAAACTAGTCCACTTTGGTAGCCAAAAAGTCCCTCAATTTTGCCCATCTAAATTTCCACTAATTAATTTGCCGTTTTAGATTTTTCCACCAAAATTCTAGCTCGCTGAAAATTCTTCAAAGGATGAGATGATGTCCTAAAAATAAATCGTGACACGCTCAAACTTTCGATTCCTGAAACCGAGTTCAATTTCGTGGTTAAATTCAACTAGACGTGATCTTAGCATAACCTAATCTACTGGGTAGCTTTTAGGGATTTTAATGTGGTTGACCCATGGTCGATGATTTTGATCCACGTTTGTGCATCTTCGACTCATAGGCAACTCTCAGTTATCGTAAAAATCTCAAGGTTTTAGTTACGGGCACTGGGTACAGAATCAAAAGAAAAAAAAAATCGGTTTAGTGCCATTCGACACGAATTTTGTAATCAGGTGAAATCACTCACAATTTAATTACGTACTTCTATCGAATCAACCTATCTCCAGTCTCTAATCGATTATAATGGTGCCGTATTGACTTTTGTCGATTAGCATGGTCGAGTGGTCGATTTCTAATCAGATTCTCAAGTCGGTCGTGTTTATATTTCTTAATGGCTTCACCTGATAGATTAGTTATCTCATGAATAATCGGCTCAAAGAAAAAGAACCATAGGTGTGTCAATAAAAAGCTCATTTCATAAAGTCGAGACAAGGTGAAATTCAAGATGTCACAAAATATAACTAAGTCTTAGCCGTCGATGTAGCATGATCTAGATATTTAATGTTTGACAAGAGGAAGAAAATGAAGGATTCGGTATTTAAATACTTTTTGTTAAAAATGAGTGATTTGGAATAAATTTTTCTATAAGCAATCGCTTAAAATGATTAGCTAATGAAAAAAAGTTTTTATTATCGATAATAATTTATGTTTGAACATTTTCATGGATGATGAAAACACTATTTCCTTCATTCATATCTATAAACGATATGCACGATACTTTCCGTTCCTCAAAATAATTATTTGTATTGCTAAAAAAAAAAAAATGAATGATTGAAGAGTATTTTCAATATTCATGAAAACGTTTAGAAAAAAATTATTGTCGATAATGAAAATACTTTTTCATTAACGATCATTTTAAACGATACAAACGATTATCTTTTAAGAAAACATTTTTCAAAATTATGTATTCATGGTTGATTCTGGTCGCCCATACAATCATAATCTAGATTTCCATAAATAGATACTTCCCAAACGGAACTTGTCT
The DNA here is from genome assembly GCA_014182885.2 of Eucalyptus caleyi. Taxonomy (NCBI): domain Eukaryota; kingdom Viridiplantae; phylum Streptophyta; class Magnoliopsida; order Myrtales; family Myrtaceae; genus Eucalyptus; species Eucalyptus caleyi. The sequence continues at coordinate 4,872,686 of CM024470.2, forward strand.
TCAAGATTGATTTTATCAATTTGTGATTGATTCAATCAATGTATTTATAAAAGGTAACTAATATTTTTCGCAGAGAGCCAGATATTAAAGAATAAATCCTTATTTTGTTCATATTGAATCCTTGTCGCAAGATCAATAAGTCTGAATCTGATTATATCTTTGTTCTGGACTCGATTTCAATCTGGATTGTGTCAGAGTGAAAAAGACTTATGGAATAAGAATAAGAACATGAATTTTTTGTCAATTTCAAAACCTGGTATGAATTTTCTCAACAACCATGTGCAAATGTAGTACACCACTGCCGTCATTGCTTTCTCTTGGACCATGAATCGTCTTGCAGTCTCATTCAGCTCCGTTGATTCAAAAGCCATCGAGTGTCCTTCTTGCATTAGAACACCACCAAAAGCATAATTGAAGGTGTCAATCCGTACCTCATATGGCTTTGAGTGGTTGGGTAGTATGGGCATCGGTTCTTCAATCATAATTTGCTTTAGTCAATGTAACGCCTTTTGACATCGTGCCTCGCCTTGGCGAGGCTGGTGACTAGTTGGAGGAATAAACGAAGGGAAGTATAACTAAGTCTTGGCCACCGGTGTAGTATGATCTAGATATATAATGTTTGACTAGAGGAAGAAACTGAAGGATTGGGTATTTAAAGACTTTTTGTTAAAAATGAGTGATTTGGAATATATTTTTCTGTAAGCAATCGCTTAAAATAATTAGTTGAGGAAAATTTTTTTCATTATTGACAACAATTTATGTTTGAACGTTTTCATGAATGATGAAAACACTATTTCCTTGATTCAAATCTATAAACAACACGCACGATACTTTCCATTCCTAAAAATAATTGTTTGTATAGCTCAGAAAAATAAATGATCAAAGAGTATCTTCATTATCCATGAAAATGTTTAGAAAAAAATTATTGTCAATAACGAAAATACTTTTCATTAATTAATTATTTTAAATAATATAAATGATTATCTTTTAAGAAAACGTTTTTCAAAATCATGTATGCAAGATAGACGGGCCTAAGATTCAGCAAGGGATAGATGTCGAAGAGAGCGGGCCACCCCGATACAATCAGCTTGTAGCTTGGATCGTCCGATCTGCTAAAACGCGGTTTATCATGGCCCTTATTTTTATCATAGCTAAATATGAACCAGCGATGCCAGAAATTATGGCTGATGTGATCGGACTATATTTAAATTATAATTCATTGACCTAGACTTGGACTTCAACGTCTACGTCAAGGAACGTAAAAATCAAAAAAAGAATATTAAAAAAAATAATAAAAAGAAAAAGACAGGGCCCTAATCATAGACGATGGAGACGATGATATTTCGAGACAGGGATTGATCCCGGGCATGAAACGCGTGTTTTCCTAGAGATTTCATATTGCTTTTTCAATCTTTCACAATTTACTACTGAAGAAAAAGTTCCTTTGCCCGAGCAAACATGTCAAAAGATCGTAGCCAATGGTGGCATTTTCACAGAGATGGCACATAGAGTTATGTCAGCTTCCATTATGATCCGCCTTTTGTCCTTAACTCATCTCTTTCTCCCGTTATTCAATTGTCCTCATGCTAAAAGATTTTCCTATCATAAAGTCTTAGGCTACATTTGGTTCTTATGATAAAAGTTAGGACCGAATTATATCTTATGTTTAGTTCCTATCCAAAATAGGATAAAATCAGATATAAAATCTTAAGCTATATTTGGTAGTTTTTTTTTTGTATATTTATTTATATATTTGAATTTGTTTCTACTCTATAACAATATATAATTTGTATATATATATTATAATATATATTATTACATGCTTTAGGAATAATAATAGAGTTGATTATTTGATAAAATTAAGGAATCATGGAAGGAATTAAAAATAAATAAAGTCGCGATCCTCTGTTTTCCATCGTCTCGACTCGTTAATTGTCCGAGAAACCGTGTGGTCTCCTAAATCTGTGCCGGTCAATAATTTTTCCCTTCGTTCTCTGCATCGCGTCCTCCAAGAAACTTCTTACTTTCGCGCACTCCACTCATGCTCGCCACTATATAAAGCAATCCCTTTCGTCTACTACGATCCGTGCACACACACTCAGTTTCTACTTTGCTCTGAGTGTCCTTCGAGTGTTTTTAGCTTCCAAATCAAAAGTTAGAGCAAATATCATTCTCAGTCTTTGAAACCCAAGAGACATTAAGGTTAGATTCTTTTTGTCCTTCAAGAAGTTGTACTTTTGGCATGGTGTGGGTATTTATGCACTCCTGTGAGATGGGGTTCTTGATGGTATTCTCTCGTGGGTTTTCTTGAACACTTTTCTTGGCATCTCTTCAGGGGTCATCGTTTGTTTCTTTGCTGCTGTAATTGTTTATCGCATAGCATGGTTTTATCCGTTTATGTGAATGATTATGCTCGGAATATCAAATGATGCTTCGAATTCTTATTTTGTTTAAACGCTAGTCTTATCACACCACCTGTGAATGTCGAGTTCAGTCGTCACCTTAAGAGATTGATATTTACTCAAAATCTAACAGGGTTTTGCCTTGCTCGAACTTTTGCAGAAGTTGGTGGTCAAAGTGGACTTACATGATGACAGAGACAGGAGCAAGGCCATGCGAGTAGTTTCTGGTTTTGGAGGTGTTGGCTCTCTCTCTCTCCCCCGGCTCTCTGTTTTTTCCCCTTAGTCTCCCACTAAATCTTCAAATCGTCACTGTAATAACTAAACATCTTGTGCTTGAAATGTTTGGCTTTATCACTAACCTTTCTCACATAATGCTTTGCAGGGATTGGGTCTCTGTCTATGGACTCGAAGGACAACAAACTGACGGTATGCGGTGATTTCGACCCTGTTAAGGTGGTGAACAAACTGAGGAAATATTGGCACACAGAAATCGTGAGCGTTGGAGCAGCCGAGGAAGATGATGGCAAGAAAGACGAGGGCAAGAAAGAAGAGGGCAAGAAGGACGATCGAGTCGCAAATCTCGTAAAAGCCTATGAAGCATACTATCCTACGCCGGTCACATATTACTGCGTGCCCCCAGGAGAGACCCCACATTGTGTCATTTGTTGAAATTCTTTGCGCTTCCAGACCGAATCAGGACTTGGTTTGTGCAGCGGAGAGGATTGAATAAGTAAGGTTGATCATGCCTTACGAAGACAAGAACAAGTGGAGTACCCTTTCTAGAATTATAGGCTTTTATTGCGTCGTTCCCTACATGCATGTGCGTAGGGTGCATATATAGAGAGAGATTGGTTTTTACTTGAGGAACTCAAGTTATGGAAAATCCATTATGTACTCCATTTCAGCATACGATTGTTTTCGGTGACTAGAATATTATTATTCTGATGAATTATAATATTCTTGAAAAGAGTACGGTTAGATATTAAATGTGATCCATGCTTAAGTTTCGTTGACTTAGGAATTACTTTGGCATATAATAAATTCTGGTGACTGGTTAGGTCAAGTGACTTCAGGCAAGCTGCAAACAAGCAGGTTATACTTGCTGAAATTACTTGAAAACTTCTTAACCAAACCAAGATAAGAAAGTGTGGCCTTAGACCGTGCATGCCGAAAATTGTGGTTGTTTTCTGGTGTTGCTTGCTTAAATTTGATCGCGAGTGTGAACCCCGGATGGGCCATTTAACTAACCAGTGCCGTTCTTATCAATTAAATGAGAACAAAAAAGACAGCTGTATTTCACTGCATCGTTGGGAAGCATCTGATTATGTCGCTACAAGCCTCATCAATGATTGCTGATATATTTCCCTATAAGTTGAAGGGAAAAGGGAGCTTTTATGACCATTATTTGCGGACTTGATGGGCCTGCCACAGGACTGAGGATGGATCGCGGGGTGCTCTTTTGTTAATCTCTGAAGACATATATACTTGTAAATCATACCAACCTAGTTAACAAACTTTATAATGGCGAATCACTCAATCTTCTCCGAGCCAGTAGTAATGGATTTCATTCACGAGAGTCACATATCACAGGCCAATTGATCTAGCATTCTCTTACCCATATGGCTTGAGTAATTTCTTTCCAAGTTAGCATATCTCACACACTCACAAAGATGGTGGAGAGAAATTCTTTTAGAGAGAGAATCTCTGAATTTTAAATATTTGTGAGATGATCCAAACAAAAGGAGGAGACCTCTTTATATATAAGTACTCTTTAGATAACAACCATAGATATCTCATCAATCTAACTGTGGAAATTTTATCTTCCTATATACCAACTATGTGCATTTATTATAGGAACACTTCAAAGTAATGTACATTTACAATATTGCTCGTCCTAGGAATATTCTTGAGAATACTAAAGAGGATCGCCTGATCTTCTAGGATCATTCTCGGTCCTTTGTGCACGGGAAACCTTTAGACCATGATATTCTCCTCCACCTAATCGGGCAATGCCCTTGTCGCATTTTTTTTGCAGGGAATGATTCGATTTGCTTTATGAATCGTTAGAGAGCTTCCATAGGCTCCCATCTAGCTTCACTCTCCAGTAGACCTTTCCATCATATCAAATATTCTTGTTTTGGTGCACAATACCACTTTCATTTAACCCAATCTACCTTGATGAAATTGATTTCACAATCATATGAGGCTTTTTGCTTTGTGAGATACCCATTGCGACTCTCCTCGATCCAGGTCTTCTTCATCTACATGAAAAAGTTTAATCATACTCATATGTAACATTGGATGTACCTTTAGTTTCGGTGGGAGCTTTGGTATATGCTATCTTCTCAACTTGTTGCACCACTCGGAGTAGCAAGTTGTAACAATGGATCAATTCCTTATGCACGTCTCGGTATCGAAGAATTAAATGTAGTTTTGCCTATGCCAGGCCCTCGACTTGGTTTTCCATATATCATCACTTACTTGTCGATCCATTTCTTCATGTGCGTTGAGGCCTTGTGTAGACAAGTCCTTACCAAGTCCACTTGTTTTTACCACTCCTTAGTGAACTTATAAGTCGATCGGCTACTCCCTCAATAGCGTGTTGCAACCCTACTCAAAGTGAGTGGTCACTGCCTCGTCATGATCTTGAAAGGACTTTGGTTTGTAGACTCACTTCACTACAGGTTATAGGATAACTCCTATAACTGGGCTACATCGATCAACTTTGCACAATCCTCTTGCATTGTGCTCATGTAGTGTCTGAAGTACAACTCTAAGGGCACATGCACTCTCTTTGTCTAACTGTTGATTTGGAGATGTAGACTCGTGGAGAAGTTGAGGCTTCGACTCTAGTAGCTTAAAGAGCTTAGTCCATAATCACCTAGTGAATTGAGGATTGTGGTTGCTCACAATTGTCTGCAGTATGCCCTAATACTTGATGATGTGCTTTAGGAATAGCCAAGCCGCCTCCTCAGTTAGGAAGTCCTTTGTTGCTCACACGAAGGTCACGTACCTAAAGAACCGATCCACTACGGCCATGAGAGTTCAGACACCCTTTGGACTTAGGTAAATTCACAATGAAATCCGTGGAGACGCTCTACCATGGACACTTCAGGATAGGAAGTGGCTCATGGGGCCCTGCCAACAACCGTTGTTCGACCTTGTCTTGTTGGCACACAAGACACATCCTCACATAAGTGTCCACATCGGTGCACAAGTGTGGCCAAAAGTAATGATCCTCCACAAGTGCCATAATGCGATGTATCCCTAGATAACCTCCCCACTTAGAATTATGGCACTTGCATAGCACCTCATTCTGTAGCTTTCCATGAAGCAACACGTATAGTTGTCGCCCCTTAGATCTCGCTCACATCGGAATTGGTGAGTCTTGCCCTCTCATGCATTTTCAAGGAGTGCGTTGGCAGATGGGTTGTGTCGCAGCCCCTCCTTAATGTGCTTGGTCCATGGATATTCAGGTTGACTAATGGTTGTTAGCTCCATCTTTCGGCTAAGTGTGTCGGCCACAAATTTGGCCTTCTTAGGATTGTACTGTAGCACGTAGTTGAGCTTCTCAAGGAAGTCTTGCCCAAGCTTGCTTTGGAATTAGCTTTTTTGCGTTTATAAGTAGCTCATGGTGACATTGTTAGCACTCGCCATGAACCACGATTCGAGGAGATGATGCCGCCATGTGCAAAGGCAGTACACCACCACCGCCATTGCCTTCTCATGGACCATGTATCGCCGTTTGATCTCATTTAGATTTCTTAATTCAAATGTCATCGGGTGTCCTTGCATTAGAACACCACCAATAGCATAATTAGAGGCATCAATCTTTACCTCATAGAGTTTGAGTGGTAAGGCATCACGGGCACCAATTCCTTGGTCATCACTTGCTTTGGCCAATTAAACGCCTTTTGATATTAAGCCTTGTTGACCATGGGCAAGGCCCTTGCTAGATCCAACGAGGCTTGCCTCAGGTCGGTGATCTACTGGAGGAAGAAGGAAGGGAAGAGAAATATAATTAAGTCCTGGCCGTCGACTTATTATGATTTCGATATTTAATGTCTAACTAAAGGAAAAAAAAAAATGAAAGATTGGGTATTTAGAGACTCTTCATTGAAAATGACTATTTTGGAATATATTTTTTAGTAAGTAATCACTTGAAATAATTAGCTATTGAAATTTTTTCATTATCAATAATAATTTATATCCAAACCTTTTTATGGACGACGGAAACACTTTTCGTTCATTCATTTTTGTAAATGGTATAGACGGTATTCCCTGTTTTTAAAAATGATTGCTCATATCGTTCACAAAAAAGAATGAATAAAAAGTGTTCTTATCGTTCACAAATGATATGGCTAGTAAAAGTACCTAGAGGAGGGTGAATAGGTATAAAGAGTAATTTCTCACGATAATCGCACAATACTAGACAGTTGGTAGAATTGAGACAATTGTTTCTCGTCAAACAACAATCAAAATAAGACTGAGAGTAGGGAAGAGAAAATTGAACGCAAGGTTTATAGTGGTTCGGCTTATTTCAAGCCTACGTCCACTCTTCTGCACTGACAGCCCACTGGCTGGATTCCACTATGAACAAAGAGATGTTACAACACTGTTCTCCCTTGATTTCACGGTGTAGAAGATCTACCACACTCCCTCAAGGTATCACTAAGTATAGACTCTCTTTTGTGAATACGGTTTTGCTCAATATGAATCGACTAATAATCAATGAGCTTCGGACTACGGAATTTCTCTATCGTGCATCTTCTAGAACAGCTGGAAGGTCTTCCTTTTATACTCCTTTATGCCATCATACCCGTTGGCACCTACCAAAGGAATTCTTCCAATCTTCCCGTTGGACATAATCAATTAAGAGGATCATTCGAGCTATTAAAGGAACATGTCGATAGCCCATCAATCATGTTCGCCCATACAATCAGGATCTTGGTTTCCAAGAATAGAACCTTCCAAGAGTATTTCGTCAATCATCGGATCTTCAAATGATCTTGATTTCAAATAAAAGAATCCGTTATATCATATCCAGCCAAGAGAACTTCTCCAGTGGATAAGACCAAATCCTCAACCAAACACTTTAGCTCTGGATCGTCTTCGTCGCTGGATTAGAAACTGTCAATGAGAATAGTCTTGAGTCTTGAGTCTTGAGTCTGGTGATTTGAAAGTCTTCAGACTCTAAATAGAAGGGTCTGCAATGCTCCAGACTAGACTAATAGAAAAGTTTTGTCAGCTTCAAAATATTCTGGAAAGATTTCTCCAACAATCTCCCCCTTTTTGATGGTGACAAAACTTTCATGTAGATTTGAACAGCTTTGACTTGCAAAACATTACTCAAGCAATATGGATATTTCATAAAGATTAACAACTCAACTAGACTCTGCATCCACAGAAAATAGGTTAGTCTTTCATGAGTAAAGCCATACAATAACACTTGATATAAATGCAACAATCAATTTCAAATCCACACCCAAGTCATACTCAAAACGAATATCCAAACAAACTAAACTAAAGTAAGAAATTTAAAGTCAAAGTTCAAAGATTGCAATTCTCCCCCTTTTTGTCATCATTAAAAAGGTGAGAAAAAAAGTCAAGTCTGCTTGGGAACGCACACAAGCTGGAAATCTCCCATCGACTGTACGATACCTTCTAGCCTCTTCAAGTCTTCCCGTAGATGTGCCACCTCTTCCCCTTTGGCATTTGCTTGAATTTGAAGAGCGAGGTCTTGCATTTGATCTGACAGGGTAACAGAAGACGCTTGTCCAGCATTCTTCAGGACTTGAAGCTCACATTCCAAAGCATATATTTGACCCTGCATTTCCAGAAGAAGATCAAGGATGCGACGAAAATCTGCTGTAGTGTCCGTCTGCGTGCTGGCATTTGCTCTATCAGATGGAGTAAACGCAGACGATGGAACTTCGGTGTAATCGCGCAGATTTGGCATTGAGGTATCATGTCCTTCCTCAGGCATTTGAGAAGCCTGAAGATCTTCTGGATTTGCTGGTGAGCGACTCACACATTCACTGTTAACAGGATATGGTGTAGTCCTTCCTTGCTCGCCATCTCCCCCTGTTTCTAAGGCCTCAATTGGGGAAGGGTGATGGTCATGCTCGTCAGCGTCTTGATTGCCTTTCTCTCTGGCTCCATCTGCAGACTTTTCTTTGACTGCTTCTTCTTCTTCTTCTTTTTCTTTCTCTTCTTTCTCCTCTGCTTCTCTGTTCTCTTCTTCTCTCTATTCTTTTTCCTCTGCTTCTTTTCCTTTTTCCTGTCGTTCCGTTGATTCGGATACAGAACGACTGAGCCTTTTCAATGCCAAGGCAGAGATAGAGAGTTCATCCTCTTCATCTTCATCCTCTAAGATAAGAGTTCTTTTCTTTTTGGATGGAGTACCCATGGGCTCCTTCCCTTTCCTTTTTGATTTAGAAGATACTGGATAAGATTTGACTGGAGTTTTCACTTTGAACTTCTCCATTGCCTTATCAAGCTCTTTCGGATACGCATTTTTGTCAAGCATTTTCAAACCCACCACCATTTTGTCACATGGTCGAACACAAAGAGTTTGTGGAGGTTCAATGTTCAAGTGTCTAAAGATCTTAGTCACAAGACCTGAGTAAGGCAACTGGCCCTTATCATTCACCATTGCTCTGTACATGTGGAAAAGAATGGTGTGAGGGAGAGAGAACTTTCTCCTTGAATTGATCGCATACATCAATTTCGCCTCAGAGTTAGACACGTTAGTCTTGGATGTCGATTTTGGCCCGAGACAGTTGATCACAATTTTGTGAAGTATGATGTTGATGGCACGCATTCTTGCGTAGGTAATTTTCCCTTCTGCATTCCTGTCTTTAACGAGCTCCAGTGAGGTACGAGCAATTGAAACCTTGACCGGTTGATATCGTCCTCTTTCAACCCCAATTATATCTTCCAGCATGTCCACATCTACCACATAGTCTTGGTCTCGAATACTGAAGGATATTCTATCCGCATCTAAAAAGCTGAGATTTGAATAGAAATATGCTGTCAATTGTGCATAGCCGTCTGTGGTGTCGGAGCAAAATTGCTCAAGTTGAAGCAGATTGAACTTTTCCCTCAAGTTCACATTGATGGCATCCAGAAAGTCGAAATCAACGCTCCTGGGGTTTATCACCCCACGTTTCAACAGTTTGAAGAACAAATCCTCCTATTCCTTCGATTTGAACAACTCCGTTCTTTTTCCCTTAACCTTCGCAGCAACACCCATCCTAGGTTGGAATTCACTAAACAGTTTATCATCATCGTTCTCGTCAGTGGGATTCAATCCTCCTACACGAGGGTCACTTGGAATGTTTGCAAGTGCTTTCTCAGCCTTTCCTTTGGGAGCAATTACCAAATCCTCCATTCGTCGCAAAAAGACATACTCATTTCCATAACCCTTGTCTTTAAGGAAATCATCTACATAGTTCAGCGGAGTACCAGTGCTCTTCAAAGCACAATAGAGCTTGTAAATAAAAGAGGGTTTTTGGACTCTTACAGGGTCTACTTCCTCGATTATTTCTTCCTTCAGTTGTTGACCCACACCCTGTGAGGTAGATGGTGGAGAGTGACGTGGTTGAGAGTGAATCGGGCTCTGTCGCTGTCTCGGTAACTCTTCCTCCTCGGTGAGATCGAAATGGGTAGGACCCTCCCTCATTCTCTGTGGTCTCCTGTTCGCGATTCTTGAAGACTTTCTCGAAGAAGACATCGTTCCTTGTTGTTGAAAGATTCCTTGACTCGCTTTCCCAAGAAAAGATGACAACTTTCTCGAAGATGAACACGAAGTCGAGACAGGATTGGGAGGAGAATGCCTTTTTAGGGTTTTGGAGTTAAGCGAAGAAAACAAGCGGCGTATATCTATATAACCCAATTTAAAAGGAAAAAACCAATCGACATAAAGGAAAGTGAACAGTCGTCCCTTTTTAAAAACGATAACCGTCCTTTTTAAAGAACACTGCCATTTTAAATAGAAGTTATCCTTTTTGAAAAGGCAAAATTCCAATTTTTAAAGATAATATAAATCAATTATAACTGAACGAATGATCGTACCTTTTCGAGATTGAATATTGAAATAACTTACAGTCTATAGCCATGAACGTCTGAGTCTAAGGGTCTGAGAGTCTCTAGATTTTAACTTCCTCGAGCTTCAAAATGTTGAGTCTGGAACGGATAATATCGAATTGATTTTTCTCCAAAGGCTTTGTAAATATATCCGCTAGTTGGCTCTTTGAATCAACAAATTGAATCGAGATTTCTCCATTTTGAACATGATCTCTAATGAAGTGATGTCGAATCTCTATATGCTTTGCCCTTGAGTGAAGGATTGGATTTTTAGTGAGATTGATTGCGCTGGTGTTGTCACATCTAATCTCAGTGCATGAGTCTTCAATTCCAAAGTCTTGTAGCTGTTGTTTTATCCACAGAATTTGCGAACAACAACTTCCAAGAGCTACATACTCTGCTTCTGTTGTAGAGAGAGCCACAGTATTTTGTTTCCTTGAAAACCAAGACACTATCCTGCTTCCAAGCAACTGGCAAGTTCCCGAGGTGCTCTTTCTATCAATTCTGCAACCGGCTAGATTTGCGTCTGAATATCCAAGAAGATTAAAGTCTCCCTCTTTAGGATACCAAAGACCGATGCTTGAAGATGAAGCGACGTATTTAATAATACGTTTCGCAGCACTGAGATGAGATTCTCTAGGATCTTATTGAAACCTAGCACAGATGCAAACACTCAACAAAATGTCAGGTCTAGAGGCAGTAAGATAAAGAAGTGAACCGATGATACTCCTGTACAGCTTTTGACCAACTTTCTTCCCTTCTTCATCTTTGTCTATCTTCAAAGAACTTGACATCGGTATGTCGGTCTTTTTGCACTTTTCCAGTCCAAACTTTTTTACAAGATCATTAGCATATTTTTCTTGAAGAATAAAAGTTCCTTCCTTCAATTGTTTTACTTGGAGTCCAAAAAAGAAGGTTAACTCTCCCATCATACTCATTTCAAACTCATCCTGCATAGACTTAGAGAATTTATTGCACAGACTTTCATTAGAGGATCCAAAAATAATATCATCCACATATATTTGAACAAGTAAAAAGCTTTTGTTTTCCTTTTTGATAAATAAAGTAGTATCTACTTTACCTTTGACAAAACCATTTTGTATTAAAAACTTACTTAGTCTGTCGTACTAAGCTCGAGGTGCTTACTTTAAACCATACAATGCCTTTTTCAGTCTGAAGACTGAGTCTGGCTTCTTTGGGTCTTCAAACCCTAGTGGTTGTTCCACATAAACTTCCTCATGGATAAAACCATTTAGGAAGGCACTTTTGACGTCCATTTAGAATAACCTGAAATTTTTATAACAAGCAAACGCAAGTAATAATCGAATAGCTTCTAACTTTGCTACTAGTGCGTAAGTCTCATCATAGTCTATTCCTTCTTCTTGCGTATAACCCTTGGCCACGAGTCTTGCTTTGTTTCTTACGACTTTTCCTTTCTCATTCATCTTGTTCTTGAACACCCATTTAGCTCCAATAACAGTTTTACCTTTTGGTTTAGATGTCAATTCCCAGACATCATTAATGTTGAACTGTCTGAGCTCTTCTTGCATAGCTTCAATCCAGCTTTCATCAGATAAAGCTTCTTCTATGCTTTTTGGTTCAATTTCAAAAATGTGAGCCACAGCACTAGACTCTTCGTGCCTTTTGGATCTTGTACGAATTCCTTCATTAATGTCGTCAATAATAAGATCTTTGGGATTAATGGACTTATGCTTCCAGTTACTGGTTGATTCGTCAGGTTGATGATCTCTTTCTTTACTTGAATCTTCACGAACGGTTTGATGCTGGTCTTCCAGAGTCTGAGATGCTTCTTGAGTTGTAAGCTTTTGAGAGTTTGGAGCAGGTTCAGATTCTTCATGATGAGTCTGATTGGATTCATTTTGCATAGAATCTTGAAATTTGACATTCATTGATTCCTCCACAGATTGACTCTTCTTGTTGTAGACTCTGTAGGCTTTGCTTGATGTAGAATATCCAAGGAAGATGCCTTCATCTGATCTTTCTTCAAACTTACCAACTCGATCTTTTACATTTTTCAGTATAAAGCATTTGCAATTGAACACATGAAAATACGAAACAATAGGCTTCTTATCTTTGAATATCTCATAAGGGGTTTTCTCTAGAATAGGTCTTAAAAAGACTCTATTGATGATATAGCACGCTGTTGAAACAGCTTCAGCCCAAAATCGTGAAGAAATCTTACTTTCAATTAAAAGAGTTCTAGCCATTTCTTGAAGAAATCTATTCTTTCTTTCCACAACTCCATTTTGCTGAGGAGTATATGGAGAGGAGAACACATGCTTAAAGCCAGATTTATCACAAAATTTTGTAAAATCTTGATTTTCAAATTCACCTAAATGATCTGTTCTTATACTTGAGATAACACATCCTTTTTCATTTTGAACCTTTTTAGCAAATTTTTCAAAATACGAGAAGGTTTCGGACTTACTTGCAAGGAAATATACCCAAGTAAATCGGGAGTAATCGTCCACAATTACTAGGCAATATTTCTTACCTCCAATGCTTTGGGTTCTGGTTGGTCCGAAGAGATCCATATGTAGCAGCTGCAGTACATGATTAGTAGAGACATGATTTATTGGCTTAAATGAATTTCTTACCTACTTTCCCAATATACATGGAGTGCATAGATCAGACTTTTGGTATGATAAATTGGGTAGACCACGAATAAGCTGCTTTGTTGAGATTTTGGCTAATTGCTTCATATTGATGTGACCAAGCTTTCTGTGCCATAAGCTTGCTTCGTCTTGAATTGAGGATAAGCATTGCGATTCATCCAGTTTCACATCCAAGAGATAGATATTTCCATGCCTTCGACCCATGAAAGACTGAGTAGAGTCTTTTTTTGGTTCCAAAACATATTCCTTCTTGAAAGAAGATCTTAAAACCAGTATCACACGGTTGGCGATCGAGAAGATTGTAATTGAGTCCTTCCACTAAGGAAACATTACTTATTGTGAGATTTCCAATTTTCACGGTTCCAAATCCCACAATTCTTCCTTTGCTGTTTCCTCCAAATGAGACTTTTCCACCATTTACTTGAACGATCTTTATAAAGCAATTTGAGTCTCTGTCATATGTCTTGAGCATCCACCGTCCAGATACCACTTTACATTTTTCTTGATGGAGACCTGCTTTTAAAAGAGAGTCTCAAGCTTTCTTTGGTACCCATATTTTCTTGGGTCCATTGGTGTTAGTAAGATAAACAGTATTAACCAATGTTTTCTTAACAGGTTTCCAAACCATAGGACACTCTTTTTCAAAGTGATCTAGGCTATTGCATTTTGAACACCTGAGGGCATTTCGACCTACATAATCTACAAAAACCTTCTTGAAATGATTTTTGTAAGCCTCTCTCGAAGGTCTTTGCTTAATTCTTTCTTTTACTTTAGGAAAATCAATCAAGGGAATAGTTTCTGCTGTCATGCCTAGACCAGACTTATTGAAGTAAGATCTTTGAGCTGAAAGAATTTTTTCAAGTTTCTCGGACCCTATTGAAAATTTCTTTGATATATTTGATAAGTCAGTTTTTAAAAGAGCATTTTCTTTCAAAAGACTATCTTCATTTTCTTTAAGAGTGGAAACATTCATGTCTAAACATTTAACTCTTTCTTTTAAAACGTTTTCCGATGTTTTAGAGCAGAGTTTTCCTTTTAAGTTCAAAATCCTTTTGAGAGAAGTCTTAAGACTAAAACACAGCTCATCAATATACTTAGAAACCTTGACAGGAATTTTAAAATTACTTACCTCAAATTCACCGTCCGAGTCGATCCGAGTTTGAGTCTCGAGTCCGATTGCGCCATCGACATAAGTTGGCATATTCATCATCACTTTCTTCACACTCTATCACTCCAGGTTTCGGCTTTGAGAGCCTTTCGAGACTTTTCAGCTTTTCCTTTCTTCTTCTTCAGAAGAGGACAGTTGGGTCTGATGTGTCCCTTTTTCTTACATTCAAAGAAAACTATATCTTTATTTGATTCATCATCATCAACCGACTTGGTCCGTTGTCTTAGAAAGCTTTGTTTCTTTGAGTTAAACCTTCTTCATTTTCTATTCAATTTTCTGAATCTTCTTATCATGAGAGCAAGCTCCTCATCGTCCATATCATCTTCAGAATCTGTAACATCATAATCATCATTTGATTTTAATGCAATGGATTTCTTACCTTTTGGATCTTCATCTTCATTAATTCGTTCCACTTCATAAGACTGAAGAGTTATAACCAGCTCGTCGACAGATAGTGGCATGATTCTTTACGTCTCTCTTATTGAAGTCTTTATGTGATTCCAATCCTTGGAGAGTCCACGCAGTAGCTTGTTTACCTTCATGGGATCAGAAATTGGTTGTCCTTGATTTTCAAGAACATTTACAATCTCTGTAAAACGGCTAAACATGTCAGTTATAGATTCTTCAGGTTTCATTTTGAAGGCTTCATATTGACCGAGAAGGATGTTGATTATGGTCTCTTTTACTCGATCAGTTCCTTCATAAGTGATATGTAACCTATCCCAGACTTCTTTTGCTGTAACACAAGAAGATATTTTTGTTATATTCAGTAGGTGACAAGGCACAATATAAAGAATAAATAGCTTTCGCATCAAGAGTTTGCCTCTTGATTATCTCTTCCTGAGTTATTCCGCTGGTCTCAACGGTTTCTTTCCCTCTTTCTGAGACAGATGCAACTTTAGGAGTGATTCCTTTTTTCTACAACGTCCCATTCCAGAGGATCCTTTGATCGAATAAATGTTTTCATTTTGTTTTTCCAGATGTTGTAGTCCTTTCCATCAAAGTAAGGAGGTTTGGTATTGCTTTGACCTTCCATCAGCCCTGAAGCTAGCATACTAGCCATGGATCTTTTACTCTGAAGTAAAACACTTCAAATAAAGTGAGTACACGAGCTCTGATACCAATTGATATGGCTAGTAAAAGTACCTAGAGGGGGGTAAATAGGTATAAAGAGTAATTTCTCACGATAATCGCACAATATTAGACAGTTGATAGAATTGAGACAATTGTTTCTCGTCAAACAACAATCAAAATAAGACTGAGAGTAGGGAAGAGAAAATTGAACGCAAGGTTTATAGTGGTTCGGTTTATTTCAAGCCTACGTCCACTCTTCTGCACTGACAGCCCACTGGCTGGATTCCACTATGAACAAAGAGATGTTACAGCACTGTTCTCCCTTGATTTCACGGTGTAGAAGATCTACCACACTCCCTCAAGGTATCACTAAGTATAGACTCTCTTTTGTGAATTTGCTCAATATGAATCGACTAATAATCAAGGAGCTTCAGACTCTGGAATTTCTCTATCGTGCATCTTCTAGAACAGCTGTAACGTCTTCCTTTTATACTCCTTTATGCCATCATACCCGTTGGCACTTACCAAATGAATTCTTCCAATCTTCTCGTTGGACAGAATCAATTAAGAAGATCATTCGAGCTATTAAAGGAACATGTCGATAGCCCATCAATCATGTTTGCCCATACAATCAGGATCTTGGTTTCCAAGAATAGAACCTTCCAAGAGTATTTCGTCAATCATCGGATCTTCAAATGATCTTGATTTCAAATAAAAGAATCCGTTATATCATATCCAGCCAAGAGATCTTCTCTAGTGGATAAGACCAAATCCTCAACCAAACACTTTAGCTCTGGATCGTCTTCGTCGCTGGATTAGAAACTGTCAATGAGAATAATCTTGAGTCTTGAGTCTTGAGTCTTGAGTCTGGTGATCTGAAAGTCTTCAGACTCTAAATAGAAGGGTCTGCAATGCTCCAGACTAGACTGATAGAAACGTTTTGTCAGTTTCAAAATATTCTGGAAAGATTTCTCTAACAACAAAAACGTTGAAACAAAAATTGTTAGTCGCTACCAAAAATATCTTTTATTAGCTAATTATTTCAAATGGCATAAATGATCATTTATTTTAAAAATATTTTTAAGTTATTCATTTCTCGCAATATCAATGCCCACTAAGATTCAGTTCGAGATGGATCTCGAAGAGAGTGGACCACGTTTATACAATGATCGTTCGACCTGTTAAAACGTGGTTTATCACGGCCCTTCTTTTTACATTAGCTGAACGAACCATCGCTGCCAGCAATTCTGACCGATGTGATGGATTATAATTAAATGATAATTCATTGACCAAGACTTCGACTTCACCGCCAACGTCCAGGAAACATAACAATCCAGAAAGGAATATTAATAAAAAGAAAAAAGAAAGGGCCCTTTCACGGACGATGGAAATGACGACGATCACCATCTCCAACGTAGCATTTCGACCCATTCGAGAGGATGGGATCGATCGTGCATGAAACGCGTGCTTTCCTGGAGATTTCATGTTTCTCGGCCCTTCGGCTTTTTCGATCTTTTCTCATCTCACGAATCGCGATTGAAGAAAAAGCTCCTTTACGCGAGGAAAAGAGTTATGATCTTTCTCATTTTTTGTCAAAATTTTTTTTTAAAAAATGCCCAGTAATGGCATTTCAACAGAGATGATGCAAGGAGTGATGTCTGCTTCGATTCCTGTCCGATCGTCCGTCTTTTGTCCCGATCCTCTCTCCCGTTTATTTCAATTTGCCCTCGCGCTGCAAGATTTTCCTATCATAAACTCTTACAGAATTGAGACGGTAGAGAATCAATAATTGATCTCAGTGCATTTTCAAATGAAAAAATTATGGATTTAGCTTGAAACCTCTATCGCACAGATTGTCAATTTAACTTCGAATTTTTGCTGATGAAGTCCTAGAAACTTTGCATAGGTTTTCCATGCAGTCCTTTTGAGGCTAGTTTATTGGAATGTGATCCATTCTCCTCATTGACATGATGACGTCGAGGTCCTGCTCCTCGGCAAGCGGGCAGAGTCGAAGGCCACCCTAGTAGGGGTCGTGAGGGAAGCACCCTCCAGTTGCCAAAAGATTTTTATAATTTGAGCATATACTTTATTGTTAGTTTAGGCTTAAATCCACGATGAGCAACTAGGTATATATAATCTCTTTCTTATACATTTAAGAGATACATGAGATGTGTCAATTATAGTGCAATCCTTTATTGGACAAAATCCTAATTTAAGAGTAAAGCAGGATGAGAATCTTGTGTCTCGAATTCTTTTTCTTGCTTGTATGCTTGATTTCCTTGTGAGTGTGCATCGAATCCTAACACGATTGTCACCCAAAAATCGCTTGGTGACATCGTGTTTCAAGCAAAGCTATCTGCATTGGCGAGCCATGCAGGACAACAGGCATGCGATTTTGGTGGCATATTGATTGGAAATATTACATTAGAATTGTGCTTGTGAGATTCAGGACTACATCGACGAAGTTGAAAAATTTAGAACCGCATAAATGCTTATACGATAAATAAGTTGAGGATAGCTCCAATGATTATCCCCATGGATAAAGATTTTTCAATTCTTATATTTTCATTTAGATTAGATGGAAGAGATGCATACGTGCAAAATCGCAATGCAATTCTATCTAACGAAAAGCTTGAACCCGCCAACTGCCTGAACTGAGTCAGTTGCCAACATTCAAGACTCACTGCTTCAAAAGTCACCAAGTCGCGAGGGGCGACTCGACCGAGTCACTTCAAAAGCCCCCGAGTCGTGAGGGGCGACTCGACCGAGTCACTTCAAAAGCCCCCGAGTCGTGAGGGGCGACTCGCCTCTCTCCTTTTCTCTCTCTCCTTCCTAAAGTGGCGATCCTCTGTTTTCGAGCGCCTCGACTCGTTATTTTACTGAGAAACGGGGTGGCTCTTTCCCTCGACTCGTTATTGTATTGACTGATCAATAATTTGTCCTTTGTTTTCCGCACCGCGTCCTCCAAGAAAATTCTCCTCTTAACGCACTCCTCTCAAGCTCGCCACTTTATATAAAGCAACCCCTTTCGTCCCCGATACGTGCACACTCTCAGTTTCAGCTTGCTCCGAGTGTCCTTCGAGTGTTATTACCTTCCAAATCAAAAGTTAGAGCAGTCACTCATCTGAGGTTCTTGAAACCCAAAAGAAATGAAGGTGAGATTTCTTGAAGTCCTTCGGAAAGTTCTCTCTTTTCTTGCATATTATGGGTATCTTGTTCACTTCTGTGAGATGGGGTTCTAGATGTTCCTCTCTCCTGGGTTTTCTTGAACATTTCTCTTGGTATCTGTCGTCTCAAGCTTCATGAGTTATCGTTTGCTTCTTTGCTGCTGTAATTTTTTATCGCGTAGTATGATTGTATCTGTTTATGTGAATAAGAATGCTCGGAATACCGAATGATGCTTCGAATTCTTATTCGTTGTTTGTTTATGTGGCCAACTTGCTTAAACGCTAGTCTGTCGCACCACTCGTGAATGCCGAGTTCGATCGTCCTCGTGAGAGATTGATATTTACTCAAAGTCTAACTGAGTTTTGCTTTCCTCAAACTTTTGCAGAAGTTGGTGGCGAAAGTGAATCTCCATGATGACAGAGACAGGAGCAAGGCCATGCGAGTAGTTTCTGGCTTTGGAGGTATTGGCTCTCTCTCTCTCTCTCTCTCTCTCTCTCTCCCCCCGCTCTCTGTTTTTCCCCTTAGTCTCCCACTAAATCTTCAAATCGTCACTGTAATAACTAAACATCTTGTGCTTGAAATGTTCGGCTTTATCACTAACCTTTCTCACATAATGCTTTGCAGGGATCGGGTCTCTGTCTATGGACTCGAAGGACAACAAACTGACGGTATCCGGTGATTTCGACCCTGTCAAGGTGGTGAACAAACTGAGGAAATCTTGGCACACAGAAATCGTGAGCGTTGGAGCAGCCGAGGAAGATGATGGCAAGAAAGACGAGGGCAAGAAGGACGATCAAGTCGCCAATCTCGTAAAAGCCTATGAAGCATACTATCCTACGCCGGTCACATATTACTGCGTGCCCCCAGGAGAAACCCCAAATTGTGTCATTTGTTGAAATTCTTTGCGCTTCCAGACCGAATCAGGACTTGGTTTGTGCAGCGGAGAGGATTGAGTAAGTAAGGTTGATCATGCCTAACGAAGACAAGATCAAGTGGAGTACCCTTTCTAGAATTATAGGCTTTTATTGCGTCGTTCGCTACATGCATGTGCGTAGGGTGTATACATATAGAGAGATTGGTTTTCACTTGAGGAACTCAAGTTATCGAAAATCCATTATGTACTCCATTTCAGCATATGATTGTTTTCGGTGACTGGAATATTATTATTCTGATGAATTATAATATTCTTGAAAAGAGTACGGTCAGATACTAAATGTGACCCATG
This sequence comes from Eucalyptus caleyi, assembly GCA_014182885.2. Lineage (NCBI taxonomy): Eukaryota > Viridiplantae > Streptophyta > Magnoliopsida > Myrtales > Myrtaceae > Eucalyptus > Eucalyptus caleyi. Next base: position 4,892,447 of record CM024470.2, read on the forward strand.
CTTATGTTTCGTTGACTTAGGAATTGCTTTGGCATATTATAAATTCTGGTGACTGGTTAGGTCAAGTGACTTGAGGCAAGCGGCAAACAAGCAGGTTATACTTGCTGAAATTACTCGAAAACTTCTTAACCAAACCAAGATAAGAAAGTGTGACCTTAGACCGTGCATGCTGAAAATTGTTGTTGTTTTCTTTTGTTGCTTGCTTAAATTTGATTGCGAGTGTGAACCCCGGGTAGGCCATTTAACTAACCAGTGCCATTCTTATCAACTAAATGAGAACAAAAAAGACAGCTGTATTTCACTGCATCGTTTGGAAGTATCTGATGACGTCGCTACAACCCTCATCAATGATTGCTGATATATTTCCCTATAAGTTGAAGGGAAAAGGGAGCTTTTATAACCATTATTTGCGGACTTGATGGGCCTGCCACAGGACCGAGGATGGATTGCGGGGTGCTCTTTTGTTAATCTCTGAAGACATGATATATACTTGTAAATCATACCATCCTAGTTAACGAACTTTATAATGGCGAATCATTCTCACTCAATCTTCTCCGAGCTAGTAGTAATGGATTTCATTAAGGAAAGTCATATGTCATAGGCCAATTGATCTAGCATTCTCTTACCCATATGGCTTGAGTAATTTCTTTCCAAGTCAGCATATGTCACACACTCACAAAGATGGTGGAGAGAAATTCTTTTGGAGAGAGAATCTTTGAATTTAAATATTTGTGAGATGATCCAAACAAAAGGAGGAGACCTCTTTATATACAAGTACTCTTTAGATTACAACCATAGATATCTCATCAATCTAACAATGGAAATTCTATCTTCCTATAAACCAACTATGTGCATTTAATATGGGAACACTTCAGAGTATTGACATTTACAATATTGCTCGTCCTAGGAATATTCTTGAGAATACTAGTGAGGATCACCCGATCTTCTAGGATCATTCTCGGTCCTCTGTGCATGAGAAACCTCCGGACCAATATATTCTCCTCCACTTAATTGGGTGACACCCCTATTGCATTTTTGGCATGGAATGCATCGGATTGGCTTTTTGAATTGCCAAAGAGCTTCCATAGGTTCTCGACTAACTTTACTCTCCAGTAGACCCTTTCATAATATCAAATATTCTTGCTTCAACACACAATGCCTCTTTCATGTCATCACGATCATACGAGGTTTTTGGTCTAGGAGGTAACCATTGTAACTCTCCTTGATCCAGATCTTCTTCATCTACATCAAAAAGGTTTAAGCATACTTACGTGTAAAATCGAATGTACCTTAAGTTTCAATGGGAGCTCCAATAAATGCTACCTTTCTGACTCATTGCACTCAAAGTGGCCCTTCGTAGTGACAAATCAATGCCCTATGCACGAGTTGGTATCAAAGAACAAAGTGTGGTTTTGCCAACACTAAATGCTCGACTTGGTACTCCATGTGCTGTTGCTTCTTGTCAACTCATTTTTTAATTGCTTTGAGGCCTTATGTAGACAAGTCCTTAGCCACTAGGCTACTCCCACAATAGCCCGTTGCAACCATACTCAGAGTGAGCGGTTGTTGTGCTGTCATGATCTCAAAAGGACTTTGGCTAATAGACCTACTTCACTATAGCTTATAGGATAACTAGGCTATGTCGACCAACTTCGCACAATCCAATAGCACATTCGTCCTCCCCATTTGACCAACGATTTAGGGATGTAGACTTGTGGAAAAGTTGAGGCTTCAAATCAACAACTTAAAGAGTTCGGTCTAGAATCTCAGAGTGGCTCAAGGATCGTGGTCGCCCACAATCGTCTGTGTTATGCCCCAATATTGACGATGTGTTTTAGGAATAGCCAAGCTGCCTCCTCAGTTGGTGTCCTTTATTGCTGGCACTAACATTATGTACTTAACGAATTGATCCATTGTAGCCATGAGAGTCTAACACCCTTTAAACTTAGGAAAATTCACAATGAAGTCCATGGAGATACTTTACCATGCATGCTTTAAGATAGGAAGTGGCTCATGGGGCCTTGCCGACAACTGTTGTTCAAGCTCATCTTGTCGACAAACAAGACATGTCCTCACATAAGTGTCCACATCATCGTGCAAGGACGGCCAACTGTAATGATCCTCCACAAGTGCCATGAAGCAATGGATCCTTGGATAACCTGCCTATTTGGAATTGTAGTACACGCATAGCATCTCCTGTTGTAGCTTCTCATGAAGTAGCATGTACAGTCATCATCTCTTGGTATGGAGTAGATCGCCTTCACATTGTTGAGTCTTGCCCTCGTTTGTTGGGTCATGTCATAGCCCCTTCTTAGTGCGCTTGGTCCATGGACATTCGGGTTGATCGATGGCTGTCAACTCCATCTTTCAACTAAGTGCATTGGCCATGCAATTGGGCTTCTTAAGCATGTACTGCAGCACATAGTCAAGCTTTGTAAGGAAGTCTTGCCTAAGAGCTTGCTTTGGAATTAGCTTCTTTTGGGTTTGGAAGTAGCTCCTAGTGACATTGTCAATCTTTGTCGTGAACCGCAATTCTAAGAGATGATGTTACCATGTGCAAATGTAGTACACCACCATTGTCATTACCTTCTCTTGGACCATGAATCGTCCTTTGGTCTCATTTATCTTCCTTGATTCAAACGCCATCGAGTGTCATTCTTGCATTAGAACACCACCAATAGCATAATTGAATGCATCAATCTCTACCTTATAGAGCTTTGAGTTGTTGGGTCGTATGAGGATTGGTTCTTCGGTCATAATTTGCTTTAGCTGATCTAATGCCTTTTGACATCGTGCCTCACCGAACATGGGCGAGGCCGGCAATTGTTTGGAGGAAGAAGGAACGGAAGTATAACTAAGTCTTGGCCGCCAATGTAGTATGATCTAGATATTTAATGTTTGACAAGAGGAAGAAAATGAAGGATTTGGTATTTAAAGACTTTTTATTAAAAATGAGTGATATGGAATATATTTTTCTCTAAGCAATTGCTTAAAATGATTAGCTAATGAAAAAGTTTTTATTATCGACAATAATTTATGTTTGAACATTTTCATGGATGATGAAAACACTATTTCCTTCATTCATATCTATAAACGATATGCACGATACTTTCTATTCCCCAAAATGATTATTTGGATCGCTCAGAAAAAAAAAAAAAAAAATGAATGATCGAAGAGTATTTTCATTATCCACGAAAACGTTTAGAAAAAAAAAATTGTCAATAATGAAAATACTTTTCATTAACTGATCATTTTAAACGATACAAACGATTATTTTTTAAGAAAATGCTTTTCAAAATCATGTATTTCATGGTTGATTCTGGTCATGCATACAATTAGAATTTAAGTTTCATAAATAGATGCTTCCTAAAAATGAACTTGTCTTCAAGATTGATTTTATCAATTTGTGATTGATTCCGTCAATGTATTTATAAAAGATGAGTGAGATTTTTCGCCAGAGAGCCAAATATTAAAGAATAAATCCCTATTATGTTCATACTTAATTCTTGTTGCAAGATCAATAAATCTGAGTCTGATTATATCTTCGTTTTGGACTAGATTTCAATCTGGATTATGTTAGAGTGAGAAAGACTTCTGGAAAGAATAAACTTTGACAAGAGTCTATGATATAACTTTAGAAGTCTACTATTCTTCATAATAAGAATAAGAATATGAAAGTTTTGTCAATTTCAAAACCTGATCGGAGTTTTCTCAACAACCATGTGCAAATGCAGTACACCACCGCTGTCATTGCTTTCTCTTGGACCATGAATCATCCTTCGGTCTCATTTAGCTTCATTGATTCAAACACCATCGGGTGTCCTTCTTGTAGTAGAACAACACCAATAGCATAATTGAATGTGTCAATCCCTACCTCATACGGCTTTGAGTGGTTGGGCAGTATGGGCATCGATTCTTCAGTCATAATTTGCTTTAGTCAATGTAACGCCTTTTCACATCGCACCTCGCCTCAGCGAGGCTGGTGACCGGTTGGAGGAAGAAGGAGCGGAAGGGAAGTATAACTAAGTCTTGGCCACCGGTGTAGTATGATTTAGATATATAATGTTTGACTAGAGGAAGAAAATGAAGGATTGAGTATTTAAAGACTTTTTGCTAAAAATGAGTGATTTAGAATATATTTTTTCTGTAAGCATTCGCTTAAAATAATTAGCCAAGGAAAAAAGTTTTCATTATTGACAACAATTTATGTTTGAACGTTTTCATGGATGATGAAAACACTATTTCCTTCATTCAAATCTATAAACAACACGAACGATACTTTCCGTTCCTAAAAATAATTGTTTGTATCGCTCACAAAAATAAATGATCGAAGAGTATCTTCATTATCCATGAAAATGTTTAGAAAAAAATTATTGTCAATAACGAAAATGCTTTTCGTTAATTAATCATTTTAAACAATATAAATGATTATCTTTTAAGAAAACGTTTTTCAAAATCATGTATGCAAGATGGACGGGCCTAAGATTCAGCGAGAGATAGATGTCGAAGAGAGCGGGCCACCCCGATACAATCAGCTTGTAGCTTGGATTGTTCGATCTGCTAAAATGCGGTTTATCATGGCCCTTATTTTTATCATCGCTAAATATGAACCAGCGATGCCAGAAATTATGGCTGATGTGATCGGACTATATTTAAATTATAATTCATTGACCTAGACTTGGACTTCAACGTCTACGTCAAGGAACGTAAAAATCCAAAAGAATAATAAATAATAATAATAATAAAAAAAGAAGAAAAAAAAGACAGGGCCCTATTCATAGACGATAAAGACGATGATGTTTCGAGACAGGGATTGATTCCGGGCATGAAACGCGTGTTTTCCTAGAGATTTCATATTGCTTTTTCAATCTTTCACAATTTACTACCGAAGAAAAAGCTCCTTTGCACGAGCAAAGATGTCAAAAGATCGTAGCCAATGGTGGCGTTTTCAGAGATGGCACGTAGAGTTATGTCAGCTTCCATTCTGGTTATTGTCCGTCTTTTGTCCTGAACTCATCTCTTTCTCCCGTTATTCGATTGTCCTCCTGCTGAAAGATTTTCCTATCATAAAGTCTTAGGCTACATTTGGTTCTTATGATAAAAGTTAGGACCAAATTATATCTTATGTTTAGTTCCTGTCCAAAATAGGATAAAATCGGATATAAAATCTTAAGCTATATTTGGTAGTTTTTTTCGTATATTTATTTATATATTTGAATTTTTTCTACTCTATAACAATATATAATTTGTATATATATTATAATATATATTATTACATGCTTTAGGAATAATAATAGAGTTGATTATTTGATAAAATTAAGGAATCATGGAAGGAATTAAAAAATAAAAAATAAAGTCGCGATCCTTTGTTTTCCATCGTCTCGACTCGTTAATTGTCCGAGAAACCGTGTGGTCTCCCAAATCTATGCCAATCAATATAAGGGTGCGTTTGGTAACATTTTTGTTTAAAAATTGTTCCAGGGAATAGAAATAGAAAACAATATTTCTATTCGGGAACAATTTTAATAAAAAATGCGTTTGGTAAACTTATTCCGGGAATAAAAAATGAAAGAAACATGTTTTGTAAATTTGTGTACTTTTTTTTGTTTCTTTTAATTTTTAAATATTTTTATTTTATTTCTTTCTTTTTTCTTTTTTTTTTCTCTTGGCCGGTCGTCGGCCTCGGCTATGGTCGGCGACTAGTTGACGAGGGCTAGCGGCCTCACCCAGCCACGGCAAGGCTCGTTGGCCCCGATGAGGCCGAGCCTCGCCGTCGGGGCTGACGACGCTCCGACGAGGTCGCTGGCCCTCGACGGCTGGTCGCCGGCCATGGCCGAGGCCGGCGACCGGTCAAAGAAAAAAGAAAAAGAAAAGAAGAAAAAAAAGAGAAGAAAAAGAGAGGAGAGAGAAAATTTGTTCTTAAAAATTGTTCCAAAAACAAGAAACATGTTTTTCTTGTTTCTTGTTTCTGTTTTAAATGTGTTCCTGGGAACAAAAAAATAGATTTAGAACAAAAACGCAAACAAACGCGTTTCTGCTCTTTTTTTGTTCTATGGAACAAAAAAAACAGAAATTTTTTTATAAACAGAAACAAAGAACATTAACAAACTGGCCATAATTTGTCCCTTCATTCTCTACATCGCGTCCTCCAAGAAACTTCTTACTTACGCGCACTACACTCATGCTCGCCACTATATAAAGCAATCCCTTTGGTCTACTACGATCCGTGCACACACGCTCAGTTTCTACTTTGCTCTGAGTGTCCTTCGAGTGTTTTTAGCTTCCAAATCAAAAGTTAGAGCAAATATCATTCTCAGTCTTTGAAACCCAAGAGACATGAAGGTTAGATTCTTTTTGTCCTTCAAGAAGTTGTACTTTTGGCATGGTGTGGGTATTTATGCACTCCTGTGAGATGGGGTTCTTGATGGTATTCTCTCGTGGGTTTTCTTGAACACTTTTCTTGGCATCTCTTCAGGAGTCATCGTTTGTTTCTTTGCTGCTGTAATTGTTTATCGCATAGCATGGTTTTATCCGTTTATGCGAATAATAATGCTCGGAATATCAAATGATGCTTCGAATTCTTATTTTGTTTAAACGCTAGTCTTATCACACCACCTGTGAATGTCGAGTTCAGTCGTCACCTTAAGAGATTGATATTTACTCAAAATCTAACAGGGTTTGCCTTGCTCAAACTTTTGCAGAAGTTGGTGGTGAAAGTGGACTTACATGACGACAGAGACAGGAGCAAGGCCATGCGAGTAGTTTCTGGTTTTGGAGGTATTGGCTCTCTCTCCCTCTCTGTTTTTTCCTTCATTTTCCCACGGAATGTTCAAATCGCCGATGTAATAACTAATCATCGTATGCTCGAAATGTTCGGCTTTTTCACTGGCCTTTGTCGCATTGTGGTTTCCAGGGATTGGGTCTCTGGCTATGGAATCGAAGGACAACAAACTAACAGTATCGGGCGATTTTGACCCCGTCAAGGTGGTGAACAAACTGAGGAAATCTTGGCACACAGAAATCGTGAGCGTTGGAGCAGCCAAGGAAGATGATGGCAAGAAAGACGAGGGAAAGAAAGAAGAGGGCAAGAAGGACGATCAAGTCGCCAATCTCGTAAAAGCCTATCAAGCATACTATCCTATGCCGGTCACATATTACTGTCTGCCCCCTGAAGAGACCCCAAGTTGTGTCATATGTTAAAATTCTTTGTGCTTCCAGACCGAATCAGGACATGGTTTGTGCACTGGAGAGGATTGAATAAGTAAGGTTGATTATGCCTTGTGAACACAAGATCAAGCGGAGTACCTTTACGAGAATATCAGGCTTTTATTGCGTCGTCCGGCACTTGTATGTGCGTAGGGTGTATATGCAAAGAGATTGGTTTTCACTTAGGAACTCAAGGTATGGAAAATCCATTATGTACTCCATTTCAGCAAACGATTGTTTTCGGTGACTGGAATATTATTATTCTGCTGAATTATAATATTCTTGAAAAGAGTATGGTCAGATACTAAATGTGATCCATGCTTATGTTCCGTTGACTCAGTAATTGCTTTGGCTGATGATAAATTCTGGTGACTGGTCAGGTCAAGTGACTTCAGCCAAGCTGCAAGCGAGCAGGTTATACTTGCTGAAATTACCCAAAAACTTCTTAACCAAACCAAGATAAGAAAGTGTGGCCTTAGACCTTGCATGCCGAAAATTGTTGTCGTTTTCTTGTGTTGCTTGCTTAAATTTAATCGCGAGTGTAAATCCCGAATGGGCCATTTAACTAACTGGTGCCGTTCTTATCAATTAAACGAGAAGAAAAAATACAGCTTGTTTCATTGCATTGTTTGGAAGTATTTGATGACATCGCTACAACCCTTATCAATGATTGCTGATATATTCCCCTATAAGTTGAAGGGAAAAGGGAGCTTTTATGACCATTATTTGCGGACTTGATACGCCTGCCACAGGGCCGAGGATGGATAGGGTGCTCTTTGGTTCACCTTTGAAGACATGATATATACTTGTATATCATACCATTCTAGTAAACGAACTTCATAATGGCAAATCATTCTCACTCAATTGTCTCCAAATCAGCAGCAATGGATTTCCTTAATGAGAATCATATGTCACGGGCTAATTGATCTAATATTCTCTTTCCCGTATAGCTTTAGTAATTTCTTCCCAAGTCAATTTTTCTCACACTCACTGAGATGGTGGAGAGAAATTCTTTTGGAGAGGGAATCTCTAAATTTTAAACAATTATGATACAAATAAAAGGGAGAAGACCCCTATATATACAAATACTCCTCAAATTATAACAATAGATGTCTTCTCAATCTAATGGTAGAAATTTTATCTTCCACTCTACCAACTATCTGCATTTATTATAGGAACACTTCAGAATAATGAACATTTACATTATTACTTGTTTGTAGGAATATTCTCGAGAATACTATAGAGGTTTGGCCAATATTCTTGGATCATTTTTGGTCCTTCATGCGTGTGAAACCTCTAGAACATGATATTCTCATCCACCTGATCGGGCCACAACCTTGTCACATTTCCAACATGGAATGCATTGATTTGCTTTTTGAATCGCCAAAAAGCTTCCATAGATTCTCGACTAGCTTCATTCTCCGATGGCCCTTTCCATCAAATATATATTCTCGCTTCAGCACACAATATAGTTTATATTTGAATCGATCTATCATTGTGAAATCAACATCATGATCATATGAGGTTTTATCTCCAAGAGGTACCCATTGCGACTCTCCTTGATCCACCTTTTTTTCATCTACATGAAAAAGGTTTAAGCATACTCACATGTAACATCGAATGTACCTTTTGTTTCAGCAGGAGCTCCGGTGTATGATACCTTCCCAACTTGTTGCAACACTCGTAATGACCCTTCATAGCTACGGACAAATCCCGTGTGCACGTCTTGGTATCAAAGAAGTAAATGTAGTTTTTCTAACATCAGGTCCTCAACTTGGTACTCCATGTGCTGTCGCTTCTTGTGGTCCCATTTCTTCATGCCCTTCAAGGCCTTGTATAGACAAGTCCTTACCAAGTCTGCTTGTTCCTACCACTCCTTAGCGGACTTTTAAGTCGATGGGCTACTCCCTTGATATCCCATTGCAACTATACTCAGAGTAAGTGGTTGTTGCACCGTCATGATCTTTGAAGGACCTTTGGTTCATAGACACGCTGTCAATCAGCTTCACACAATCCTTTTGCATTGTGCTCATGTAGTGTCTAAAATACAACTCCAAGAGTCATTCACTCATTTGTTCGACCATCGATTTGGGGATGTAGACTTGTGAAGAAGTTGAGCCTTCGACTCTCGCAACTTAAAGAACTCGGTCCAAAATCTCCCAGTGAATTGAGGATCTTGGTCACTCATAATTGTCCACGCTATGCCCTAATACTTGATAATGTGATTTAGGAATAGCTAAACTGCAATTGAGAAGTCCTTTGTTGCTAGCATGAATGCGGCATACTTAAAGAAGCGATCCACCACAATCACGAGAGTCCGACACCCTTTGGACTTGGCAAATTCACAATGAAGTCCATAGAGACACTCTACCATGGCCGCTTCAAAATAGAAAGTGTCTCATAGTACCCTACCTTGTCTTGTTGGCACGCAAGACACATCCTCATAAAAGCGTCCACATCAGAGTGTGGGTGCAGCCAAAAGTAATGATTTTTCCATAAGTGCCATCATATGGTGGATCCTTGGATAACTTGCCCACTTAGAATTGCAGTACTCATAGAGCACCTCTTTCCGTAGCTTCCCATGAAGCAACATGTACAATCGTCACCCCTTGGTGTAAAGTAGATCACACTCACATTAAAACTGTTGAGTCTTGGCCTCTTGTGCATGCTCAAGGAGTGCCTTGGTGGTTAGGTTGTGTTGTGGCCCCCTCCTTGATGCCCTCGGTCCATGGACATCGACTGATGGTTGCCAGCTCCATCTTTTGGCTAAGTGCGTCAGGCAAGGAGTCTTGCTGCACGTAGTGAAGCTTCACAAGGAAGTCTTGCTAACAAGCTTGCTTTAGAATCAACTTCTTTTGGGTTTACAAGTAGCTCGTGGCAATGTTGTTAGCACTCGCCACAAACCACGATCTCATGACACAATGTTGCCATGTCCGAAGGCAATACACCATCATCGTCATTGCCTTCTCTTGGACCATGTATCGCCATTCAGTCCATTTCATCTTACATGATTCAAACGTCACTAGGTGTCCTTGCATTAAAACACCACCGATAGCATAATTGGAGGCATTAATCTCTACCTCAGAGGGCTTTGAGTGGTTAGGCACTACAAGCACTAGTTCCTTAGTCATCACTTGCTTTAACTGATCAAGCACCTTTTTGATATTGAGCCTCATAGACCATGGGTGAGGCCCTTGCCAGATCCAGCGCAGGCAAGGCTTGCTTGAAACCAATGATCAACCAGAGGAAGAAGGAAGGGAAGAGGAGTATAATTAGGTCCCCCTATCGGTGTAGTATGATTTCGATATTTAATGTCTAACTAGAGGAAGAAAACGAAAGATTGGGTACTCAAAGACTCTTTGTTGAAAATGAATTATTTGGAATATAATTTTCTGTAAGCGATTGCTTGAAATAATTAACTGATAAAAAGTCTTCATTATTAGTTGTAATTTATGTTGGAAAGTTTTCATGGAAAATGAAAACACTTTTTCTCCATTCATATTTGTAAATGTTATGAACAATACTTCCCGTTTCTAAAAATGATTGCTCGTATCTTTCACAAAAATGAATGAACGAAATGGACCTTATTTTTACATAGATCGTTCGATCTACTGAAAAGTAGTTTATCATGGCCCTTATTTTTACATTAGCGGAATGGACTATAGTCTATAGCTGCCAGAATTTCGACTGATGTGATCGCACTATGATCAAATAATAATTCATTGACCAAGACCTCGACTTCAACGTCAATGTGAAGGAACATAAAAATGCAAAAAAGAATAATAATAAGAAAATAGAGAGGATGAAATCGATCACGTGTGTGAAACGCGTACTTTTCGGGAGAATTCATGTTTTACGATTAAAGAAAAAGCTCCTTTGCGCGAGCAAAAAGGTTATTATCTTTCACATTTTTTGTCAAAAATTTCAAAAAATAAAAAACACCCAAGGATGGCCATTTCACAGAGATGATGTAGATAGAGAGTAATGTCTGCTTCGCTTCCGGTCCGATCGTCCGTCCGTTGTCCCGACCCCTCTCCCGTTAATTTCGATTTGCCCTCGTGTTGCAAGATTTCCCTATCATTAACTCTTAAAGAGTTGAGACGGAACGTGGAGTGCCTCTATATATCGATAGTTGATCTCAGCGCATTTTTAAAAGAAAAAATTACGGATTTAGCTCGGAATCTCTATCGTACGGATTGTCAATTCAATTTTGAATTTTTTGCTAATGAAGTCCCGGAAGCTTTGCATGGGATTTCAATACAGTCCTTACGAGGCTAGTTTAATGGAGTGTGGTCCATTCTCCTCATTGATAGGATGACACGGGATTCCTACTCCTTGATAAGCAGGCAGAGTCTGAGACCATCCTGGTAGGGGTCATGAGGGAAGCACCCCCAAGTTGCCAAAGGATTTTTATGATTTGAGCATATATTTTATTGATAGTTTAGGTTTGGACCCATAATGAACAACTAGGTATATATAATCTCTTTCTTTTGTATTTGAGAGATATATGTGATGTGTTAATTATAGTGGAATCCTTTATTAGACATAACCCTAATTTAAGAGTGATCGGGAAAAAAAATTTGTGTCTCGAATTCTCTTTCTCGCTTTTATTCTTGATTTTCCTGTGATTGTGCACCGAATTCTCACACAGTTGTTCCTTGGAAATTGCCTGATGACGTCGTGTTTCCAACAAGGCTATCTGCAATGGCGTGCCATGTGGGACAACAAGCATACGATTTCAGTGGCTTGATCGGAATGATCACATTAGAATTGCACTTGCGAGATTTAGGATTACATCAGCAAAGTTAAAAATTTAGAACCGAATTGATATTTATATGATAAATAAGTTGAGGACATACTCACTGCTCCAAAAGTTACCGAGTCGCGAGGGGCGACTCGACCGAGTCACTTCAAAGGCCACCGAGTCGTGAGGGGCGACTCTCTCTCTCTCTCTCTCTCTCTCTCTCTCTCTCTCTCTCTCTCTCCTTCCTAAAGTGGCGATCCTCTGTTTTCGATTCCCTCGACTCGTTATTTTACTGAGAAACGGGGTGGCTCTTTCACTCGACTCGTTATTGTATTGACTGGTCAATAATTTGTCCTTTGTTCCCCGCACCGCGTCCTCCAAGAAACTTCTCATCTTCACGCGCTCCTCTCATGCTCGCCACTCTTCATAAAGCAACCCCTTTCGTCCCCGATACGTGCACACACTCAGTTTCAACTTGCTCCGAGTGTCCTTCGAGTGTCTCTAACTTCCAAATCAAAAGTCAGAGCAGTCACAATCTCAGTTCTTGAAACCCAAGAGAAATGAAGGTGAGATGTCTTGAAGTCCTTCGAGAAGTTCCCTCTTTTCTTTGCATATTATGTGTATCTTGTTCACTTCTGTGAGATGGGGTTTCGATGTTACTCTCCTGGGTTTTCTTGAGAACTTCTCTTAGTATCTCTCGTCTCAAGCTTCATGAGTTATCGTTTGCTTCTTTGCTTCTGTAATTGTTTTTCACATAGCATGATTGTATCTGTTTATGTGAATAAGAATGCTCGGAATACCAAATGATGCTTCGAATTCTTATTCATTGTTGGTGATATATGGCCAACTTTTTCAAACGCTAATCTGTCGCACCACTCGTGAATGTCGAGTTCAGTCGTCCTCGTGAGAGATAGATATTTACTCAAAGTCTAACTGGGTTTTGCTTTCCTCGAACTTTTGCAGAAGTTGGTGGTGAAGGTGAATCTACACGATGACAGAGACAGAAGCAAGACCATGCAAGTAGTTTCTGGTTTTGGAGGTACTGGCTCTCTCTCTCCCCCCCCGCCCACACGCCCCCGCACCCCACACCCCCTCTCCCCCCCACCAAACCCCTTCCTCTGTTTTTCCCTTCATTCTCCCACTGAATGTTCAAATGTCACTGTAATAACTAATCATCTTGTGCTTGAAATGTTCGGCTTTATCACTAACCTTTCTCACATAATGCTTTCCAGGGATTGGGTCTCTGTCTATGGACTCGAAGGACAACAAACTGACGGTATCCGGTGATTTCGACCCTGTCAAGGTGGTGAACAAACTGAGGAAATCTTGGCACACAGAAATCGTGAGCGTTGGAGCAGCCAAGGAAGATGATGGCAAGAAAGAAGAGGGCAAGAAGGACGATCAAGTCGCCAATCTCGTAAAAGCCTATGAAGCATACTATTCTTCGCCGGTCACATATTACTGCGTGCCCCCAGAAGAGACCCCAAATTGTGTCATTTGTTGAAATTCTATGCGCTTCCAGACCGAATCAGGACTTGGTTTGTGCATCGGAGAGGATTGAATAAGTAAGGTTGATTATGCCTTACGAAGACAAGAACAAGTGGAGTACCTTTTCTAGAATTATAGGCTCTTATTGCGTCGTTCGCTACACGCATGTGCTTAGGGTGTATATATAAAGAGAGATTGGTTTTCACTTGAGGAACTCAAGTTATGTAAAATCCATTCCGTACTCCATTTTAGAAAACGATTGTTTCCGGTGACTGCAATAGTATTATTCTGACGAATTATAGTATTCTTGAAAAGAGTACGATCAGAATGTGATCCATGCTTATGTTTCATTGACTTAGTAATTGCTTTGGCTTATGATAAATTCTGGTGACTGGTTGGGTCGAGTGACTTCAGGCAAGCTGCAAACAAGCAGGTTATACTTGCTGAAATTACTCGAAAACTTCTTAACCAAACCAAGATAAGAAAGTGTGGCCTTAGACCTCGGACATGTGAACCCCTGAAGTGCCATAATTTAGCACAAATGGACACTTAAGTGCCATAACTTATGAAAGGTACACTTAAGTGTCAAAATTGGAGTAAAATGGATCACTTAAGTGCCAATCCAGCTAAAGTCCGGCAAAAACGCCGATATGGCATTTTTCCGCGAAGCGAGCCCAATACGATGCCGTTTTGCACTCTGATGTAGCCAAATAATGCAAAAACGACGTCGTTTTGGGCTAACGTAGTAAAAAAATAATATAAAATTTAAATTAAATTTAAATTTAGTTAAAATATTTTAAAATAATAATTTTAAAATTAAATTTAGTTAAATTATTAAAAAATAATAATTTAAAATTTTTTAAAAAAAAAAAAGGAAAGGCGGGGAGGCAGGCGGGGATCGCCCTCGCCGTTGCTGCCCTGCCGCCGCTGAGAAGGGCCGAGACAACAGCAGGGGGAGGGTTGACTGAGGTCACCGTGCCCTGGCTAGGGGTTAGCGACCCCGGCCGACCGGCAGCGAGGGCTTATGAGCCCTCACCCAGATCCGGCGACGATCGCCGGCCCTCGCCTGCTGGGGGTCACCTCGACGAGTGACAGCCCTTGGCCCGACCGAGTGAGGGCTGCTGACCCTCGCCGAATTTGGGCTAGGGCCGCGACCCTCCCTAGATCTATGGCCAGTGGCAATGGCTCGCGGCTATCACCCAGATTCGATGAGGGCTGAGACCCTTGCCTCGATTTGGGGTGAGCACTTGTGAGCCCTCGCCGTTGGTCGACTGGGGTCGCCCGCCCCTAGCCAGGGCCCGGCGACCCCGGCCGACCCTCCCCCTGCCGTCGTCGACCCTTCCCGGCGGTAGCGGGGCGGCGGCGGCGGCTGAGGGCCGATCCCTTAGCCGCCTCCCCCTCCCCCTTTTTTATTTAAATTTTTAAAATATTATTTTTTAATATTTTAACTAAATTTAATTTTAAAATTATTATGTTTAAATATTTTAACTAAATTTAATTTAATTAATATTTTATATTATTTTTTACCACATTAGCCCAAAACGTTGCCGTTTTTGTATTCTTTGGCCATATCAACATGCAAAACGGTGTCGTTTTGAGCTCGCTTCGCCTGAAAAATGTGACGTCGGCATTTTGCCCAAAGTGGCACTTAAGTGATCTGTTTTTCTTCGAATGTGACACTTAAATGTACATTTCGTAAGTTATGGCACTTAAGTATCCATTTGTGACAAGTTATGGCACTTGAAGCGTTCTTTTGCCTAGACCTTGCATGCCGAAAATTGTTGTTGTTTTCTTGTGTTGCTTGCTTAAATTTGATCGCGAGTGTGAACCCCGGAAAGGCCATTTAACTAAGCAATGCCATTCTTATAAATTAAATGAGAACAAAAAAGACAGCTCTATTTCATTGCATCGTTTGGAAGCATTTGAAGACGTCGCTACTGTTAGGGAAATCCCTTATGATGTTTTGAAGATGACAAAATAAATCAAAGGCTACTAACATGTTTGATGGTTGAGTAATAGACTATGCAGATGATTAAACATGTAAAGGATATTATCAAAGTCGGAAGACGGTAGGAAGACCGAACGTAACAGACTCTCCAAAGTATATTTTGAAGATTTCCGGACTTACGTGTCAAAGTCGAAGACTGCGACTCAAGACTCAAAGTCTGAAGGCGCTAGACTTTAGTGTCAAAGTCTGTTCTACATCAGAAGTCTGTCAACTCTGACTAATTCTAGACTGAACGTGAATGATGAACCAGAAGACAGATTCTATGCTGAAGCTGAACCAGAAGACAGACTCTATGCTGAAGCTGAACTGGGTACAGACCTTAAAGCTAAATCTGTTCAGAAAGCAGATATGTTCAGACCCAGATTGTAAAGTCTACAGACTCATATTGTAAAGTCTACAGACTCAGACTTTGCATCCAGAACTCGACAGATCGAAACTCAAGCCCAATCATATAACGGCTAGTAATCTGGTTTGGATTCCACATCAAGATTGATTTGATTGATTCAATCTAATTGATTGACGATTGGATCTTGAAGACAAGAACTTTCTATACGAAGAAGCTTTACTTATGGAAACCAAGATTTCGTTTGTATGGGCGATCGGAATCAATTTGGGATTTTACCTTTGTCACTCAACGGCTACCAAATCTTCTAGATACAGAGCTGTCCAATGGGTATATTGGAAGACGATTCTCCGGGATGCTGTCCAACGGCTAGTTTGGAAGTGGAGGTGTATTTAAGGAGATCATGGACCGATGAGCAAGTAAGAGACGGAGCGTAGAATTTATAATTCCAAAGTCTGAGCGACCTTCGATTATATACTTGTCTCTTGAGAGCTTAAACGCTTGTAATCGTGAGAGAAATACCAAAAGAGTGTCTTAGTGAGATAGTGTGATCTACTACTAAGTGTTTGCACTCGAAATTGTAATCTCTTATTGATTGCATAGTGGAATCCAGCCAAGAAGGCTGTTAGCGTGGGAGAGTGGACGTAGGCTTGGATTAAGCCGAACCACTATAAATCTTGTGTTCTTATTCTCTTCCCTAACTCCTTTATTTTGTTCATACTAGCACTCTCAATTGGTATCAGAGCCAAGTGCTCGGTTTATAAAAGTGTTTTTACTTTTGAGCTAAAGATTCTTTATGGCTAGTATGTTGGCACCAGGACTTATGGAAGGGCAAAGCAACACAAGGCCACCATATTTTGATGGAAAGGAATACGACGTATGGAAGAACAAAATGAAAGCATTCCTAAGATCCAAAGATCTCTTACAATGGGATGTTGTGGAAAGAGGAATCAACCCCATTGCTGCGTCTACATCAAATAAGAATGGCAAAGACAAAGAAACAAAACCCCCTGCTCCTATGTCTCGGACGGAGATGTCCAAAAGAGAAGCTTTTGATGCGAAAGCAATTTATTCTTTATAGTGCGCTTTATCTCTTGCTGAATATAACAGAATCTCTTCATGTGAAACAGCAAAAGAAGTTTGGGATAAACTTCATGTTACATATGAAGGGATCGATCGTGTAAAAGAGACAAAAGTAAACTTCTTACTTGGCCAATATGAATCATTCAAGATGAAGCAAGGAGAATCAATTGGAGATATGTTTAGCCGTTTTACAGAAATTGTAAATGGTTTAGCATATCAAGGTCAGCAAATTTCTACCCCGATGAAGGTCAACAAACTCTTGCGAGGTCTCTCAAAAGATTGGAATCATGTCAAGACCTCAATCCGGGAGACTCAAAGGATTATGCCACTCTCCGTTGATGAATTGATTGGCACTCTTCAATCCTATGAAGTGGAACAACTTAATGACGAAGATCCCGAAGGTAAGAAGTCCATTGCTTTAATATCTAATGCTATTTTTGATGAAACAGACTCAGAAAATGACATGGACGACGAAGAACTTGCCTTTATGGTCAAGAAATTCAAAAAGCTGAGTAGAAAAGAAAGGAACTTCGATGGAAGAAGTCAATACAAGCATAATGGCCATAAAAGAATCATGAAAGAAGATGATGATCAAGAAAATATATGCTTGATGGCACATTCAAAATCTGAGTCTGATTTAGACACAGACTCAAAATCAAAGTCTGACTCGGACACAGACTCAGAATCCGATGAGGAAATCGAGGTAAGTAATTCAAAAATTCCTCTCAAAGTTTCAAAGTATATAAATGAGCTTTGTACAAATCTCAAATCTTCTCTTAAAAGGATTTTCGAACTTAAAAAGGAGAATTCTCGACTTAGGCAACAAGATCTTTCTCAAGTCTGGAGACCTATTAAGAAAAATTGGATAAAAGCAACATATTCTGCTAACTCTCGTGGACCCAAGAAAAAATGGGTACCAAAGAAAAGATAAGTTAGTTTTGCAGGATATAAAGAAGAAAGAAGAAAGAGGATTTGGTAAGGAATCTTTTTATTCTCAATTTGATTTGGGCAATAATTCTCATTATGCTTGATATTCGATATATCCTTGGTTGATTGAGATTTTATAATGATTATATTTTGCTTTATGGAAGAAAGAATCGTATGATTTATTTTTGTGATTTGTGAGTTAAGATTTGATTTAGTACGTGTGATTATTTGAGATAATTCAGATTATTTGATTTAATTTTATGCTCTCAAATTGTCATATTTTGCAAAGTAAAAATCCGATTCTACGTGATACTAATTTTGCAAGATATTTTTTTTCTGAGATACTCAAGGATTTTATTCTCTCTGATTTTATTGTGCTTTGACTAAGTGAGAATTTATTTTTCAAAATATCATTGTGCATAATATTCTTTCTTTGAATACTTTGTTACGATGAATTAAGAAAGAATATTTGTTTATGGAGATTATATATTTTGCTCTAACATCAAGGAAGGATCCAAATTGATGGATACCAAAAAGGGAAATGAGTTGATTGCAGGAAATTCTTTAAGGGAAGGATGATTGCGAATCTACGCAAATTTTGGTGCAATCAGAAAATATCTCATGCGACAATTGCAACAATTGTTTCTATTTGCAAATATTGTCATGATCATAGGGGGAGAAAGCGAATCCAAAAGAAAAGGAAAAGAATCGTGATCATCTCAAAAAGGCAACAAATTGAGGGGGAGCTTTGATCAATTTTGGAAAAATCTTTTTGAATCGATCGTGATCTTATTATGAATGGAAGGAAAGGTAAATGTGTCAGAATTTGTTCAAAAAATCCGGTTAGTGCATCTTTTATTACCTTTTGTCATTAACAAATATTTTATTGATATTATCATTTTATTATGACAAAAAGGGTACATGAATTTCATGATGCATTGGTGATTTTTATTGGATATTTGCTGATATATATGATCGAAGTGAGCTATATTGCATATCTTTAATAGTCGATAAAAAAAGCTGATTTTTGGAAATTGTGATTCATGCAAGATATTGATTATCATTCTCTACGAGAATCTATTGTTATCGCTTTTTGATTATGACAAAAAGGGGGAGAAGATATGAATATGCATATGTGCTGATTGGTTTGATATTATTGCATAATATTGAGCTGCGATTATTTTCTATATATTATTATGCTCAATCTATTTGTTATCTTCTGATATCCTTTGATTTAAAAGTATGTTTACAAATCTGCATATTCAGAGATTGTTTTGTCATCATCAAAAAGGGGGAGATTGTTAGGGAAATCCCTTATGATGTTTTGAAGATGACAAAATAAATCAAAGGCTACTAACATGTTTGATGGTTGAGTAATAGACTATGCAGATGATTAAACATGTAAAGGATATTATCAAAGTCGAAGACGGCGGAAGACCGAACGTAAGACTCTCCAAAGTATATTTTGAAGATTTCCAGACTTCGTGTCAAAGTCCGAAGACTGCCGAGACTCAACACTCAAAGTGAAGACTGCTAGACTTTAGTGTCAAAGTCTGTTCTACATCGAAGTCTCGTCAACTCGACTAATTCTAGGCGAACGTGAATGATGAACCGAAGACAGATTCTATGCTTTGAAGCTGAACCAGGAAGACAGACTCTATGCTGAAGCCGAACCGAGTACGAGACCTTAAAGCTAAATCTGTTCGGAAAGCGAGATATGTTCGACCCATTGTAAAGTCTACAGACTCATATTGTAAAGTCTACAAACTCGAGACTTTACATCCGTAACTCTCGATGATCGAAACTCAAGCCCAATCATATAACGGCTAGTGATCTAGTTTGGATTCCACATCAAGATTGATTTGATTGATTCAATCTAATTGATTGACGATTGGATCTTGAAGACAAGAACTTTCTATACGAAGAAGCTTTACTTATAGAAACCAAGATTTCGTTTGTATGGGCGATCGGAATCAATTTGGGATTTTACCTTTGTCACTCAACGGCTACCAAATCTTCTAGATACAGAGCTGTCCAATGGGTATATTGGAAGACGATTCTCCGGGATGCTGTCCAACAGCTAGTTTGGAAGTGGAGGAGTATTTAAGGAGATCATGGACCGATGAGCAAGTAAGAGACGGAGCGTAGAATTTATAATTCCAAAGTCTGAGCGACCTTCGATTATATACTTGTCTCTTGAGAGCTTAAACGCTTGTAATCGTGAGAGAAATACCAAAAGAGTGTCTTAGTGAGATAGTGTGATCTACTACTAAGTGTTTGCACTCGAAATTGTAATCTCTTATTGATTGCATAGTGGAATCCAGCCAAGAAGGCTGTTAGCGTGGGAGAGTGGACGTAGGCTTGGATTAAGCCGAACCACTATAAATCTTGTGTTCTTATTCTCTTCCCTAACTCCTTTATTTTGTTCATACTAGCACTCTCAGCTACAACCTTCATCAATGATTGCTGATTTATTTCCCTATAAGTTGAAGGGAAAAGGGAGCTTTTATGACCATTATTTGCGGACTTGATGGGCCTACCACAGGACCGAGGATGGGTCGCAGGGTGCTCTTTTGTTCATCTTTGAAGACATGATTTATACTTGCAAATCATACCATCCTAGTTAACAAACTTTATAATGGCGAATCATTCTCACTTAATCTTCTCCAAGCCAGTAGTAATGGATTTCATTAACAAGAGTCATATGTCACAGGCTGGTTGATATAGCATTATCTTTACTTGTATGGCTTTAGAAATTTCTTTCCAAGTTAGCATATCTCACACACTCACAAAGATGGTGGAGAAAAATTCTTTTGGAGAGAGAATCTTTGAATTTTAAATATTTTTGAGATGTTCTAAATAAAAAGAGGAGACCTCTTTATATACAAGTACTCCGGGTGTCGAACATCTGGATTGCCAATGTCACACCCCAAACCTCAAGTGCATGCACATCCCTTAGTAGTCGATAAAATTGCGACGTTTCCAGGACGCGTCACGGACCCATTCATTCTATGCACATGCGGAAGTGAATTAAACAATCCCTTGACAACAATAAACATGGGATAGAAAAGCAGGACAACTAATTTAAACAAACACACTTTATAAACAAACTAGGTCTGCCTTACAAAGTTATATACATGAGGTCAAGATCCAAAAAGGACTACCAACTAACCCTACTCTGAACCCTATTACTTGGGATCTGGGTCCACTATGACATCGTCAAGAATGTCGATGTCTAGCAAGTCAGCTACCTCCTCTACTTCGGGCTCTTGCTTATCCTCGGGCAACTAGTTCGCTGCGATATCAGCTATTATATCGACATCATGTATGGGGTCAAGTACTACTTCACCCTCACCCTCAATGACAGGTCCCTCGAAGCCATCCACAGGACCCTCCCGAACCCCGTCAGGCCCACGATGAAACCACGTTTTGAATCGATGAGATATTAACTAAGGTTGGCCCTCATTGACCCAAATCGTGGTTACGACGAGCTCGCGAGTCTAAGGATTCCTGGGGACAAGGAAGATGGTACACTGCTCCTCAGCCTCTCGTGGCCACCCAAAATGAACTAGTTGGACCTCCATCTAAGAATTGTAAACCACGACGAGGTGAGACAATGTCTCAATGAGTCTACGCCCTAAACCCAGATTAGGAAGGTAATACACGTAGAGGCAGCCTAAACACACATAATATGAGACTTGCCTCGTCTTTGTACCTCCATGCATGTTAGCTTAGCTCATATAACAAATGCATATAGTAAATGCACTTAATAATTAGAACGCTTCACTTTTACATATCAGTCAATTACAGGGGTCCCAATTATAAGGCTAAATTGTTATGACATGTCCCACGCCATGCCACACAATTTTGTCTCATAATCAGGTGCGACCAAATCACTCAATCAAGCGTTCCAATTACTTACGACCCATCGGTCATCAACTCAACAATCGACAGTCTTTCGGCATAGTCGGGCGTCGTCTCAACGTCTACCTTTAGACGGCATTCCCGAATGAGCATCAGTCTGGCTTCTACCACAATCCGGCATCCGTTGATATGGGGCATTCCATATAGGAGCATCATCCACCCGACTTTCTTTGGGTGATAGGTTCTCATAACAATCACACGCACATCCAATCTCGGCTAAGTATATCGTGCTTTGCACTCAAATGCCTAAATTTCAACTAATGTACTTGGCCTATTTTCTTCATATTAAAAACACTCGGTAAAATAAGTGTACGTGGACACACGATCAAATTGGACGATAAAAGGTGGTACACTCTCTTTTAAAAATCTCACGATTTTATATAGTACTTGAAAACCTTTTTGGTGTCAAAACTCGACACTCAGTATTTTTCTAATTAAATACCGAAAATTCATATTTGTGAAATAATAATTGAAAACCATCACTCAACATCCAATTTCACAATTTAGCACTCAATTATGATGACTGGCTATTGGCGTGACCTCTTTTTTTTCGACACCCGATCGGGCAGGCGCCTTGCGGAGGCTAATGGTTTGGCTATGTCTATTTTAGCCCCAGCTCTCCCAAGTCCACCAATTCACGACTTTAATAGTCCAAGCTTTTAACTTGTAAGTCAATTTTAAAACAGAGTCGCCACTAATCGGTTTGGGGTGGATCGATTAGAAACCCAAGCGAAATATCGGGAGAAATACTCACTCCTGCGCAACCAGAGAAATTAGGATCGGAGACTTGATTACACTAGTTAATCACTAATGCCCTTTTGGTACCTAATCTTATTTAAACCGTGAGGCTTTTTGGATATTTGAGGGATATTCCATGCATTTGTGGATAAAAACATTTTTTGGGACATTTTTCTATTTTTTGGAAAATCAAAGGGATTTTGGGATTTTTGCTATTTTTGGAAAATATAAATCTTTTTGGCTTTTTCTGACTTTTACAAATCTTTTTGGCTTTTTGGGAAAATATGAAACATTTTTATTTTTTGATTTTCTGGAAAACATATTTTTTTGATGTTTTTATTTATTAAAATATTAATATATTAAAAGAAAAACGACCCGAGTGGGGTTCCTGGGTTTGGACCGACCCGAGTTGTCCACTCGAAACCCAAACGGGCCCGCAGCGCGAGCCCGGCTCGAGATTTATCCTTTAAAAAAAAAAAACTAACTGATTTTAGCCCACTTAAAAATTCTAGCCCAACACAACCCAGCCCACACGTCCAGGCCTAACCCGAGGAAACCCTACTCGGACGCCAACCTCGGATCCGCCCAACTTCGACCCGTCTTCCCCTTTGCCGACCTGGCTTTTTGGAGTTCACGAGATTTGGCGATTCGTGGCACTAATGAGGGACAGAGGGGGTCAAACGAATAGCAGCCCGGCGTCCGACGACGGCGACGTCGTAGCTAACAGCCGGCCGCTCAACTGGATGGACGACGGGGCTCGTGGGGCAATGGTAGGAGACACGACGAAGGCCCCAGTTCACTGAGGTCGAGATCCGGTGATGTATGGGGTTTGAGCGAGGGGGTGCGACGACGGTGACGAGGCGAGCCCGCACGACTATTACCTATTCGCAATGAGGGCATGGCACAGCAGCTGCGGTGGTGACGAGGCAAGTAGTAGCAATGGCGGCCCCTCAGCTCTCAGATCTGACGTGGCCTTGGCATTGGGCACGGCTCGCAGTGGCTCTCTCTAGTTTCTCTTCTCTCTAGCAACCGTCTCACACTTAGATCTGACCTTCTTCGCTTCTCAGCCCGACCCTCTCCTTCGGATCTGACCTTTCTTCTCCGTCTTCTACTTGAATCTCAGCCTGCTCGTCCTCAACCTCCCTTTTGAAGTCTCTCAGTGGGAGGTTTCAAAGATCTGCAACCCTCGATCCTTCGTCGCTTCTGTGTGTGTCTTTCTCTTCCATCCGGTGCCCTATTTATAGGAGTGGAGGCCGGTCGATGGAGGCCTTGGCCGGCGGTTTTTGGCGCGTCGACCGGCCTCTCTCTTGGCCGAACCGATGTCCCGTCGTTGCTACTCTTCCCCTCTTCATCATAGGCGTCCTCGAGCGCGTCGACACCCTCAGCGCGCGTGAGTTGCAGAGGCATAGGGGGAGAAGAGGGAAGGAGGAAGAAGAAGAAGAAGAAAAGGGGGCTGGGTAGCGCGGGCTAGGTCTTAGTGGCCCATGTGAGAAAGAAAGGGGGTGGGCTTGTAGGCCTGACCCTCTTTTTGGCTGCTTCTTTTTGTTTTCTTGTTTTTTTTTATTTATTATCCGAAAAATAAGACAAAATAAAAGAAATTATGATCTAATTAAAACCTAATCAAAATATTAGGTGTCAACAGCTATCTTGGTATAATTTCTGCTAATTAATAAATAATTAAATAAATTGTAAAATATTTAAATTAAACCACTAAATTAAATTAACATAAGCTAACCGGGCTAAATTAATTGAACTAACTAATTAATCTAACTAACCTAGCCAATTTAATCTAATAGGCTAACTACATAAACTAATTAAAATAACTTAATCACCTAACTAACCATTCTAACTAAATTAGCCTAAGGACTAATTACTCTAACCACCTAGTCACACTAACTAGCTAGTTGGACTAACTAAGGATTACACTAATTCCTAATTAGCCTAACTAATCCACCCTAAGTATAATTAGCCTACTAATTAGAGTTTAGGAGGTAAACTCACCGAATTAGCGAATAAACTGGTTCACGGTTGATATAGCTAGTACGAGTACCTAGAGGGGGGTGAATAGGTATATAAAAGATTTTTCTTGATAATTGCACAATACTTAGACAGTTGAAGGATTTGCAACAAATAATGATCAACGTAAGACTGAGTAAAAAAAAGAGAGAATTGAACACGCGGTTTATAGTGGTTTGGCTTGATTCAAGCCTACGTCCACTCTTCTGCACTGACAGCCAATTGGTTGGATTCCACTGTGAACAAAGAGATGTTACAGCGTTGATCTTCCTTGATTTCAAGGTGTAGATGATCTATCACACTCGCTCATGGTATCACCAAGTATAGACACTCTCTGTGTATACAATTTCGCTCAAAATGTATCGACTAACAATCAAGGTGCTTCAGACTCTAGAATTTCTCTATCGATCACGTACTCAAACAACTAGAACGTCTTCCTTTTTATACTCCTTTATGCCATCATACCCGTTGGCACTTACCAAAGGAATTCCTCCAATCTACTCGTTGGACGGAATCAATCAAGAAGATTATTCGAGCTATTAAAGGAACCTGACGATAGCTCATCAATCCTGTTCGCCCATACAATCAGGATCTTGGTTTCCAAGAATAGAACATTCCAAGAATATTTCGTCGACCACCGGATCTTCAATCGATATAGATACGAATAAAAGAATCCGTTATATTTATCCAACCAAGAGATCTTCTCCAGAGGATAGGATTAAATCCTCAACCATATACTTCGGCTCTGGATTTCCTTCGTCACTGGATTAGAAAGACTGTCAATGAGAATAGTCTTGAGTCTTAAGTCTTGAGTCTTAAGTCTTGAGTCTTGAGTCTTGAGTCTGGTGATCAGAAAGTCTTCAGACTTTAAACAGACGGTCTGCAAATATCCAGACTAGACTGATAGAAACGTTTTGTCAGCTTCAAAATATTCTGGAAAGATTTCTCCAACAACGGCAACGGCAACACGAAGGCGAGCAAGGCTGAGCTTTGACCTT
This sequence comes from Eucalyptus caleyi, assembly GCA_014182885.2. Lineage (NCBI taxonomy): Eukaryota > Viridiplantae > Streptophyta > Magnoliopsida > Myrtales > Myrtaceae > Eucalyptus > Eucalyptus caleyi. The sequence continues at coordinate 4,917,922 of CM024470.2, forward strand.
GCTAGAAATGGGCGGAGGCACGGCTTAGCTTGGCCAATGGCGCAGGGATGAGCTGGACAGCGTTGTTGGAGCGAAGTAGGCAACAGCGTACGGTGGCCTAGTCCGGCGAAGCTGTGATGAGCGGCCAGATATCACGGCTTAGTAGGATGTGACAGACGCAAGGCGAGCCTAAACGCGCGGCTAGGGGACGACGGGCTTGGGCCCCGAGGAGTTGGCTCGTAGCAACTGGCGGGTGGTGCTGGCCTCGGCGATCAATGAGTTGGCTTGAACGGCTTGAGAGAGGGGCTGGAGGCTTCAATTCAGGGGGTTATGCTGGTTTGCTGCTCTGGAAATGGTGTTTGAAGCAAGAAGCGAGAAGAAGAAGCTAAAAAAGAAGAAGATGCCGCTGGAAAGGGGACAAAGGGCCTCAAAAGTCTTGCCTCCAAAGTTTTCAGCCTTGATCCACAGTCATTTCGCCTCCCAAGCTTCTCCAACAAGCCAAGATTAATGCCTAAATGTTACAGCCCCCTAGCTTACGAATTTCACACATTGCACTTCAATTTCTTCACAAATCTCTCCAATTTCATGTCTAAAATTGCTGAGGATGGAGCCATAACAAATTCCACAATTTTCCTCACCAATTGATCCATCTTGAATGCCAAAAATGCACTCAATTTAGCCTATCCAAATTTCCTGGTCCAATTCCGCCGAATTTCGATTTTTCACCAAGAATCCGGGTTCGCCAAAAATTTCTTCGAAGGATGAGTCAACATCCTAAAAATAAATATTGACACGCTAGAACTTTTGATTCCTGAAACCGGGTTCAATTTCGAGGTTAATTTCAATCGGACACGATTTTAGTGTGACCTAATATACCGGGTAGCTTTTAGGAATTTTTAGCGCATTTGACCCGTGGTCGATTATTTTCGATCCACAATGTGCATCTCCAACTCATAGGCGACTCTCGGTTGTCATCGAAATCTCAAGGTTTCAATTACGGGCACAAGGTATATAATCGACAGAAAAAATCAGTGTAGTGTTGTTCAACATGAATTTTGCAATCGGGTACAATCACCCACACTTTAATTACATGCCTCTGTTGTATTGACCTATCTCCAGTCTCTAATCGATTTTAACAGTATCATATTGACCCTTGCAGATTAGTAAGTTTGAGTAGTCAATTTCTGATCGAATTCTCAAGTCTGTCACGTTTAATTTTCTTAATGGCTTCATTTGATAGATTAGTTATCTCGCAAGTAATCATCTCAGAGAAAAAGACTATAAACGTGTCAATGAAAAACCCAATTCATATTATTGAGACAATGTCGAAAATTAGGATGTTACATCCAAAACTTGATATGGAATGACACTTAAGTGCCAAAAGTTAGAAAAGTAATACTTAAGTGCCAAAATCAAAGCAAAATGGATCACATAAATGCTAATGACAAGAAAATTTGGCCAAAATGTTGAGATGACAATTCTTTTGGCGAGGCAAATGCAAAAGGACACGCTTTGTATGCTGACGTGGCTAGACAAGTGCAAAAATGACGTCATTTTATTACTGACGTGGATAAATAATTAATGGGATAAGTGTTGCAAAAGTCCTAAAACTTGTTACGAAAATGCATTTGAGTCCTAAAACTTGTAAAAAGTGCAAATAAGTCTTAAAACTTGTCAAAATGTTTCATTTGAGTCCTAAAATCAACGTTGTCAGTTTTATTGACGGAAAATGCCCACGTGACATTTTACATTATTTTTTTTATTTTCCATCTGACTTTTTAAAATAATTTTGTATTCATTTTAAAAATATATATATTTAAAAACTGAAGTTCAATTTTTAAAAATTGTAAAAAAAAAGGAAAAAAATGGTAGGAGTCGCTGGCTGCCCATCACCGGAGGAGCCAGCAATAGTTGCCAACCCCAGGCGAGGGCCGGTGACCCTCACCTGACGTGGGAGAGGGCGCCCAAATCTGGGCACGCTGGCCCTCACGAGGGGCTGGCGACCATCGCTCGCCCTAGGCAAGGCCTCACCGGCCCTTGCCTAGGGGCCGGCGACCGTCGCCCGCCCTGGGTGAGGCCTCGGCAGCCCTCGCCTAGGGCCGGCAAGGCTCACCTAGATCCGGGCAATGTTGGTCAAGCGGTAGCCAACGACCGTTGCTAGCCCCTTCGGCAATGGGCGGCCGACAACTCCTGCCCTTTTTTTTTTTTTTTTTTTCATTTTTTAACAGTTTTTAAAAATTGAAGTTTAGTTTTTAAATATATATTTTTTAAAATTGAATAATTTTTTTTTTTTTAAAATCAGCTTGAAAATAAATAAAAAAATCATTTAAAATACTACGTTACCGCCACGTCCGCATTTTCCATCAATAAAACTAATGGCGTCGATTTTAGGACTCAAATGAAATATTTGGACAAGGTTTAGAACTTATTTGCACTTTTTGTAAGTTTTAGGACACAAATACATTTTCGTGACAAGTTTTAGGATTTCCGAGTACTTATCACATAATCAATATAAAAATTAATTAATTAAATTAAAAATAATTTATTATTTTTATTTTTTTTTAAAAGATGGAGATTGCATATGGTGAGGGCCCGTGAGCCCTCGCCTTCGGTTGGCCGAGGTCGCCGATCCCTAGCCAAGGTCTGGCGACCCCGGGCAACCTCCCCCCCACCGTTGCCAGCCCTTCCCAACGACAACGGAGAGGCAACAGTGACAAGGGCTGAGCCCTTAGCTGCATGCTTCATTCGTCCTCCTCGTTTAAAAATTTTTTTTTTTAATTTTTATATTAAAATTCAAATCCCGAGACTCATGAACGAACTTGCAGCAAAAGGGAAAGCTCGGCGAACGAAAGCCAGAGAGCCTTGGGCAGGGTCCTTTGAATTCTTGCGAAACGAGAAGATAACAGAGAGAGAGAGAGAGAGAGATAGGCAGGGGGAAATGATGGATTTCTTTCTTCCTTTCCCTTGAGGACAGAGCAACAAGGAAAAGAGAAGAAAGAGACTAGGGATGGATGTCAAAACTACAATACTGAGCTGAAAAACTAGAAGCTTTTGCCAAGCTTCAGGGGATGAATCCAAAAGCTCTGCTAATACCTGTAGGGGAGAAGGAGAGAGGGAGAGAGAGGGTAATGCTGAAGTTGAAGGTGGTGAGTCGTGGTTGGAGGGGATGGGATACTGCACTTTGCAGACCGGTTCCATGGATCCACCCAAGAACCAGACCGAACTGGCAGTCCGGTTCCCGGGTAGATCCATGCAACAAACGGATGGATCCCGGTTCTAATTTTTCAGAATCAGTCATTAGCAGGCGATTCCCGGTTCTAGGTCGGGAACCGCCCGCTCAAACCATGCACACCCTTAACTGGTTGGAGGAAGAAGGAAGGGAAGGGAAGTATAAACAAGAGGAAGAAAATGAAAGATTGGGCATTTAAAGACTTTTTATTAAAAATGAGTGATTTGGAATATATTTTTCTATAAGCAATTGCTTAAATTTTTTTTTTATTATCAACAACAATTTATGTTTGAAGGTTTTCATGGACGATGAAAACACAATTTTCTTCATTCATATCTATAAACGATACGCACGATACTTTTCATTCGTAAAAATGGTTTTGTATCTTTCAAAAAAATGAATAATCGAAGATTATTTTCATTATTCACAAAAACATTTTAAAAATATTATTATCGATAACGAAAATACTTTTCATTAACTGATCATTTTAAATGATGCAAACGATTATCTTTTAAGAAATGTTTTTCAAAATCATGTATTTCATGGGAGACGGACGGGCCTAAGGTTCAGCGAAGAGAGCGGGCCACCCTTATACAATCAGCTTATAGCTTGGATCGTTCGATCTGCTAAAACGCGGTTTATCATGGCCCTTATTTTTATCATCGCTAATATGAACCATCGACGCCAGGAATTCTGCCTGATGTGATCGGACTATATTTAAATTATAATTCATTGACCTAGACTTGGACTTCAACGTCCACATCAAGGAACATAAAAATCCGAAATAAGAATAATAAAATAATAATAAAAAGAAAAAGAAAAAGAGAGGGCCCTAATCATAGACGATGGAGATGACGACGTTCGAGACAGGGATCGATCCCGGGCGTGAAACGTGTGTTTTCCTGGAGATTTCATATTGCTTTTTCGATCTTTCGCAATTTACTGCTGAAGAAAAAGCTCTTTTGCGCGAGAAAATATGTTAAAGATCGTAGTCCAGTGGTGGAATTTTCACAGAGATGATGCATAGAGTTATGTCAGCTTCCATTCTAGTAATCGTCCATCTTTCTTTTGTCCTGAACTCATCTCTTTCTCTTGTTATTCGATTATCCTCGTTCTGAAAGATTTTCCTATCATAAAGTCTTAGGCTACATTTGATACTTATGATAAAAGTTAGGATCAAATTATATCTTATGTTTAGTTTCTACCTAAGATAGGATAAAGTCAGATATAAAATCTTAGGCTATATTTGGTTTTCTTTTTTCTTTTTTTATTTATATATTTGAATTTGTTTCTACATAATTTTTATGGATATTATAATCCATATTATTACATACTTTACGAATAATAATATAGTTTATTATTTGATAAAATTAAGGAATCGTGGAAGGAATTAATAAATAAATAAATAAAGTCCCGATCCTCTGTTTTCCATCGTCTCGACTCGTTAATTGTCTGAGAAACCGTGTGGTCTCCCAAATCTGTGCTGGTCAATAATTCGTCCCTTCGTTCTCCGCATCGCGGCCTCCAAGAAACTTCTCACTTTCGCGCACTCCCCTAATGCTTGCCACTCTATATAAAGCAATCCCTTTCGTCTACTACGATACGTGCACTCGCTCCGTTTTACTTTGCTCTGAGTGTCCTTCGAGGCTTCGAGTGTTTATAGTTTCCAAATCAAAAGTTAGAGCAGATACCAATCTCAGTCTTCGAAACCCAAGAGACATGAAGGTGAGATTACTTTTGTCCTTAAAGAAGTTGTCTTTTTGGCATAGTGTGCATTTATGCACTCCTGTGAGATAGGGTTCTTGATGGTATTCTCCCCTAGGCTTTCTTGAACACTTTTCTTGGCAGCTCTTCATGAGTCATCGTTTGTTTCTTTGCTGCTGTAATTGTTTATCGCATGCCATGATTTTATCCGTTTATGTGAGTAATAATGCTCAGAATATGAAATGATGCTCCGAATTCTTATCTTGTTTAAACGCTAGTCTTATCACACCACTTGTGACTGTCGAGTTCAGTCGTCACCTTAAGAGATTGATATTTACTCAAAATCTAACTGGGTTTTGCCTTGCTCAAACTTTTGCAGAAGTTGGTGGTGAAAGTGGACTTACATGATGACAGAGACAGGAGCAAGGCCATGCGAGTAGTTTCTGGTTTTGGAGGTATTGACTCTCAATCTCTCTCTCCCTCTCTCTCTCTCCCCTGCTCTCTGTTTTTCCCCTTAGTCTCCCACTAAATGTTCAAATCGCCACTGTAATAACTAAACATCTTGTGCTTGAAATGTTCGGCTTTATCACTAACCTTTCTCACATAATGCTTTGCAGGGATTGGGTCTCTGTCTATGGACTCGAAGGACAACAAACTGACGGTATCCGGTGATTTCGACCCTGTCAAGGTGGTGAACAAACTGAGGAAATCTTGGCACACAGAAATCGTGAGCGTTGGAGCAGCCGAGGAAGATGATGGCAAGAAAGACGAGGGCGAGAAAGAAGAGGGCAAGAAGGACGATCAAGTCGCCAATCTCGTAAAAGCCTATGAAGCATACTATTCTACGCCGGTCACATATTACCGCGTACCCCCAGGAGAGACCCCAAATTGTGTCATTTGTTGAAATTCTTTGCGCTTCCAGACCGAATCAGGACTTGGTTTGTGCAGCGTAGAGGATTGAGTTAGTAAGGTTGATCATGCCTTACGAAGACAAGAACAAGTGCTGTACCCTTTCTAGAACTATAGGCTTTTATTGCGTCGTTCGCTACATGCATGTGCGTAGGGTGTATACATATAGAGAGATTGGTTTTCACTTGAGGAACTCGAGTTATGGAAAATCCATTATGTACTCCATTTCAGCATACGATTGTTTTCGGCGACTGAATATTATTAGTCTGATGAATTATAATATTATTGAAAAGAGTACGGTCAGATACTAAATGTGATCCTTGCTTATGTTTCGTTGACTTAGGAATTGCTTTGGCATATAATAAATTCTGGCGACTAATAGGTCAAGTGACTTCAGGCAAGCTGCAAACAAGCAGGTTTTACTTGCTGAAATTACTCGAAAACTTCTTAACCAAACCAAGATAAGAAAGTGTGGCCTTAGACCGTGCATGCCGAAAATTGTTGTTGTTTTCTTGTGTTGCTTGCTTAAATTTGATCGTGAGTGTGAACCCCGGATGGGCCATTTAACTAACCAGTGCCGTTCTTATCAATTAAATGAGAACAAAAAAGACAGCTGTATTTCACTGCATCATTTGGAAGTACCCGATTACGTCGCTACAACCCTCATCAATGATTGCTGATATATTTCCCTATAAGTTGAAAGGAAAAGGGAGCTTTTATGACCATTATTTGTGGACTTGATGGACCTGCCACAGGACCGAGGATGGATCGCGCGGTGCTCTTTTGTTAATCTTTGAAGACATGATATATACTTGTAAAATCCTACCATCCTACTTAACAAACTTTATAATGGCGAATCATTCTCACTCAATCTTCTCCAAGCCAGTAGTAATGGATTTCATTAATGAGAGTCATATGTCACAGGCTGGTTGATCTAGCATTCTCTTATCCATATGACTTGAGTAATTTCTTTCCAAGTTAGCATATCTCACACACTCGCGAAGATGGTGGAGAGAAATTCTTTTGGAGAGAGAATCTCTGAATTTTAAATATTTGTGAGATGATCCAAACAAAAGGAGGAGACTTCTTTATATACAAGTACTCTTTAGATTACAACCATAGATATCTCATCAATCTAACGGTGGAAATTTTATCTTCCTATATACCAACTTTGTGCATTTATTATAGGAACACTTTGGAGTAATGTATATTTACAATATTGCTCGTCCTAGGAATATTCTTGAGAATACTAGAGAGGATCGCCCAATCTTCTAGGATCATTCTCGATCCTTTGTGCATGGAAACCTTTGGACCATGATATTCTCCTCCACCTAATCGGGCAATGCCCTTGTCGCATTTTCTGTAGGGAATGCATCGATTTGCTTTTTGAATCATTAGAGAGCTTCTATAGGCTCCCAACTAGCTTCACTCTCCAGTAGACCTTTCCATCATATCAAATATTCTTGCTTTGGTGCACAATACCACTTTCAGTTAACCCAATCTACCTTGATGAAATTGATGTCACGATCATATGAGGTTTTTTGCTCCATGAGATACGCATTGCGACTCTCCTCGATCCAGGTCTTCTTCATCTACATGAAAAAGTTTAAGCATACTCACATGTAACATTGAATGTACCTTTAGTTTCAGTGGGAGCTTCAGTATATGCTATCTTCTCGACTTGTTGCAACACTCGGAGTGGCAAGTTGTAACGATGGATCAATTCCCTATGCACATCTCGGTATCGAAGAATTAAATGTAGTTTTGCCTATGCCAGGTCCTCGACTTGGTACTCCATGTGTCGTCACTTCTTTGTTGACCTATTTCTTCATGTGCGTTGAGGCCTTGTGTAGACAAGTCCTTACCAAGTCCACTTGTTTTTACCACTCCTTAACGAACTTATAAGTCGATCGGCTACTCCCTCGATAGCACGTTGCAACCCTACTCAAAGTGAGTGGTCACTACCTCATCATGATCTTGAAAGGACTTTGGTTTGTAGACTCACTTTGTTACATGTTATAGGATAACTCCTATAACCGGGCTACATCGATCAACTTTGCACAATCCTCTTGCATTGTGCTCATGTAGGGTTTGAAGTACAACTCCAAGGGCACATTCAGTCTCTTTGTCTAACTGTTGATTTGGAGATGTAGACTCGTTGAGAAGTTGAGGCTTCGACTCTAGCAGCTTAAAGAGCTTAGTCCATAATCTCCTAGTAAATTGAGGATTGTGGTTGCTCACAATTGTCTGCAGTATGCCCTAATACTTGATGATGTGCTTTAGGAATATCCAAGCCGCCTCCTCAATTAGGAAGTCCTTTGTTGCTCACACGAAGGTCACGTACCTAAAGAACCAATCCACCACGGCCATGAGAGTTCGGACACCCTTTGGACTTAGGTAAATTCACGATGAAATCCGTGGAGACGCTCTACCACGGACGCTTCAGGATAGGAAGTGGCTCATGGGGCCTTGCCAATGACCATTGTTCGAGCTTGTCTTGTTGGCAGACAAGACACATCCTCGCATAAGTGTCCACATCGGTGCACAAGTGTGGCCAAAAGTAATGATCCTCCACAAGCGCCATAATGCGATGTATCCCTAAATAACCTCCCCACTTAGAATTATGGCACTTGCATAGCACCTCATTCTGTAGCTTTCCATGAAGCAACACGTACAGTTGTCGCCCCTTAGATCTCGCTCACATCGGAATTGTTGAGTCTTGCCCTCTCATGCATGCTCAAGGAGTGCGTTGGCAGATGGGTTGTGTCGCAGCCCCTCCTTAATGTGCTTGGTCCATGGATATTCAGGTCAACTAATGGTTGTCAGCTCCATGTTTCGGCTAACTATGTTAGCCACGGAATTGGCCTTCTTAGGATTGTATTGTAGCACGTAGTTGAGCTTCTCAAGGAAGTCTTGCCCAAGCTTGCTTTGGAATCAGCTTTTTTTGGGTTTATAAGTAGCTTGTGGTGACATTGTTAGTACTCGCCAGGAACCACGATCCTAGGAGATGATACCGCCATGTGCGAAGGCAGTACACCACCATCGCCATCGCCTTCTCTTGGACCATGTATCGCTGTTCGATCTCATTCAGCTTGCTTGATTCAAACGTCATCGGGTGTCCTTGCATTAGAACACCACCAATAGCATAATTAGAGGCATCAACTCTACTTCATAGGGCTTTGAGTGCTAAGGCATCATGAGCACTAGTTCCTCAGTCATCTCTTGCTTTGGCCAATTAAACGCCTTTTGATATCAAGCCTTGTTGACCATGGGCAAGGCCCTTGCTAGATCCAACAAGGCTTACCTGAGGTCATTGATCTACTGGAGGAAGAAGGATGGGAAGAGAAATATAATTAAGTCGTGGCCGGTTTATTATGATTTTGATATTTAATGTCTGACTAAAGGAAGAAAATGAAAGATTGGGTATTTAGAGACTCTTTATTGAAAATGAATGATTTGGAATATATTTTTTAGTAAGTGATCACTTGAAATAATTAGCTACTGAAATTTTTTATTATCAACAATAATTTATATCCAAACCTTTTCATGGACGACGGAAACACTTTTCGTTCATTCATTTTTGTAAACGGTATAGATGGTATTTCCTATTTTTAAAAATGATTGCTCGTATCGTTCACAAAAATGAATGAGTGGAAAGTATTCTTATCGTTCACGAAAATGTTGAAACAAAAATTGTTAATCGACAACAAAAATATCATTTGTTAGCTAATTATTTTAAGTGACATAAATGATCATTTATTTAAAAAAGTATATTTTAAGTTATTCATTTCGGCAATATCAATGCCCACTAACATACAGTTCGAGATGGATCTCGAAGAGAGCGGACCACGTTTCTACAATGATCGTTTGACCTGCTAAAACGTGGTTTATCACGGCCCTTGTTTTTACATTAGCTGAACGAACCATCGTTGCCAGCAATTCTGTTCGATGTGATGGATTATAATTAAATGATAATTCATTGACCAAGACCTTGACTTCACCGCCAACGTCCAGGAAACATAACAATCCAGAAAGGAATATTAATAAAAAGAAAAAAGAAAGGGCCCTTTCACGGACGATGGAAATGACGACAATCACCATCTCCACCGTAGCATTTCGACCCGTTCGAGAGGATGGGATCGATCTCGTGCATGGAACGCGTGCTTTCTGGGAATTTCATGTTACTCGGCCCTTCGGCTTTTTTTCGATCTTTTCTCATCTCACGAATCACGATTGAAGAAAAAGCTCTTTTACGCGAGCAAAAAGTTATGATCTTTCTCATTTTTTGTCAAAAATTAAAAAAAAAAAGAAAAAAAGCCCAGTAATGGCATTTCAACAGAGATGATGCAAGGAGTGATGTCTGCTTCGATTCCTGTCCGATCGTCCGTCTTTTGTCCCGATACTCTCTCCCGTTTATTTCAATTTGCTCTCGTGCTGCAAGATTTTCCTATCATAAAATTTTAAAGAATTGAGACGATAGAGAATCAATAATTGATCTCGGTGCATTTTCAAATGAAAAAATTATGGATTTAGCTTGAAACCTCTATCGCACATATTGTCAATTTAACTTCGAATTTTTGCTAATGAAGTCCTAGAAACTTTGCATAGGCTTTCCATGCAGTCCTTCCGAGGCTAGTTTATTGGAGTGCGGTCCATTCTCCTCATCGACATGATGACAATTGGGGGTCCTGCTCCTCGATAAGTAGGCGGAGTCCAAGGCCACCCTAGGAGGGGTTGTGAGGGAAGCACTCCCGAGTTGCCAAAAGATTTTTATAATTTGGGCATGTATTTTATTGGTAGTTTAGGCTTAGATCCACAATGAGCAACTAGGTATATATATAATCTCTTTCTTATTCATTTGAGAGATACATGCGATGTGCCAATTATAGTGCAATCCTTTATTGGACAAAATTCTAATTTAAGAGTAAACCGGGATGAAAATCTTGTGTCTCGGATTCTTTTTCTCACTTTTATGCTTCATTTCCTTGTGATTGTGCATTGAATCCTAACACGATTGTCACCCAAAAATTGGTTGGTGACGTCGTGTTTCAAGCAAAGCTATCTGCATTGGCAAGCCATGCGGGACAATAGGCATGCAATTTTGGTGGCAAATTGATTGGAAATATTGCATTAGAATTGTGCTAGCGAGATTTAGGACTACATCGACGAAGTTGAAAATTTTAAAACTGCATAAATGCTCATACGATAAATAAGTTGAGATAGCTCCAATGATTATCCCTATAGATAAAGATTTTTCAATTCTTATATTGTCATTTAGATTAGATGGAAGATATGCATACGTGCAAAATCGCAATGCAATTCTATCTAACGAAAAGCTTGAACCCGCCAACTGCCTGAACTGAGTCAGTTGCCAACATTCAAGACTCACTGCTTCAACTGAAGTCACCGAGTCGCGAAGGGCGACTCGACCGAGTCACTTCAAAAGCCCCCGAGCCGTGAGGGGCCACTCGCCTCTCTCTCTCTCTCTCTCTCTCTCTCTCTCTCTCTCTCTCTCCTTCCTTCCTTCGTTCCTTCCTAAAGTGGCGATCCTCTGTTTTTCCCCTTAGTCTCCCACTAAAGGTTCAAATCGTCACTGTAATAACTAAACATCTTGTGCTTGAAATGTTCGGCTTTATCACTAACCTTTCTCACATAATGCTTTGCAGGGATTGGGTCTCTGTCTATGGACTCGAAGGACAACAAACTGACGGTATCGGGTGATTTCGACCCTGTCAAGGTGGTGAACAAACTGAGGAAATCTTGGCACGCAGAAATCGTGAGCGTTGGAGCAGCCGAGGAAGATGATGGCAAGAAAGACGAGGGCGAGAAAGAAGAGGGCAAGAAGGACGATCAAGTCGCCAATCTCGTAAAAGCATATGAAGCATACTATTCTACGCCGGTCACATATTACCGCGTACCCCCAGGAGCGACCCCAAATTGTGTCATTTGTTGAAATTCTTTCCGCTTCCAGACCGAATCAGGACTTGGTTTGTGCAGCGGAGAGGATTGAATAAGTAAGGTTGATCATGCCTTACGAAGACAAGAACAAGTGGTGTACCCTTTCTAGAAGTATAGGCTTTTATTGCGTCGCTACATGCATGTGCGTAGGGTGTATACATTTAGAGAGATTGGTTTTCACTTGAGGAACTCAAATTATGGAAAATCCATTATGTACTCCATTTCAGCATACGATTGTTCTCGGTGACGGGAGCATTATTATTCTGATGAATTATAATATTCTTGAAAAGAGTACGGTCAGATACTAAATGTGATCCATGCTTATGTTTCGTTGACTTAGGAATTGCTTTGGCATATAATATATTCTGGTGACTGGTTAGGTCAAGTGACTTCAGGCAAGCTGCAAACAAGCAGGTTATACTTGTTGAAATCACTCGAAACGTCTTAACCAAACCAAGATAAGAAAGTGTAACCTTAGACCGTGCATGCCGAAAATTGTTGTTGTTTTCTTGTGTTGCTTAAATTTGATCGCGAGTGTGAACCCCAGATAGGCCATTTAACTAACCAGTGCCGTTCTTATCAATTAAATGAGAACAAAAAAGACAGCTGTATTTCATTGCATCGTTTGGAAGTATCTGATGACGTCGCTACAACCCTCATCAATGATTCCTGATATATTTCCCTATAAGTTGAAGGGAAAAGGGAGCTTTTATGACCATTATTTGCGGACTTGATGGGCCTGCCACAGGACCGAGGATGGATCAAGGGGTGCTCTTTTGTTAATCTTTGAAGACATGATATATACTTGTAAATCATAACATCCTAGTTAACAAACTTTTACAATGGCAAATCATTCTCACTCAATCTTCTCCGAGCTAGTAGTAATGGATTTCATTAACGAAAGTCATATGTCACGGGCCGATTGATCTAGCATTCTCTTACCCGTATGGCTTGAGTAATTTCTGTTAGGGAAATCCCTTATGATGTTTTGAAGATGACAAAATAAATCAAATGCTACTAACATGTTTAATGGTTAAGTAATAGACCATGCAGATAATAGAACATGTAAAGGATATTGTCAAAGTCTGAAGACGGCCAGAAGACTGAACGTAACATATGTCCAAAGTATATTCTGAAGATTTCCAGACTTCTATGTCAAAGTCTAAAGAGTGCCAGACTCAAGACTCAAAGCCTGAAGACTGCCAGACTCAAGACTCAAAGTCTGAAGACTGCCAGACTTTAGTGTCAAAGTCTGTTCTACATCAGAAGTCTGTCAACTCTGACTAATTCCAGACTGAACGTGAATGCTGAATCAAAAGACAGACTCTATGCTGAAGCTGAACTGGGTACAGACCTTAAAGCTAAATCTGTTCAGAAGCAGAATATGTTCAGACTCAGATTGTAAAGTCTATCGCACTCAGACTCAGATTGTAAAGTCTATGGCTATCAGACTTTACATCCAGACTCAACAGAACGTAACTCAAGCCCAATCATACAACGGCTAGTGATCTGGTTTGGATTCCACATCAAGATTGATTTAATTGATTAAATCTAATTGATTGACAATTGGATCTTGAAGACAAGAACTTTCTATACGAAGAAGCTTTACTTATGGAAACCAAGATTTCGTTTGTATGGGCGATCGGAATCAATTTGGGATTTTACCTTTGTCACTCAACGGCTACTAAATCTTCTAGATACAGAGCTGTCCAATGGGTATATTGGAAGACGATTCTCTGGGATACTGTCCAACGGCTAGTTTGGAAGTGGAGAAGTATTTAAGGAGATGAAGGACCGATGAGCAAGTAAGAGACAGAGCGTAGAATTTATAATTTCAAAGTCTGAGCGACCTTCGATCATACACTTGTCTTGAGCTTAAACGTTTGTGATTGTGAGAGAAATACCAAAAGAGTGACTTAGTGAGATAGTGTGATCTACTAAGTGTTTGCACTCGAAGTTGTAATCTCTTATTGATTGCATAGTAGAATCCGGCCAAGAAGGCTGTTAGCGTGGGAGAGTGGACGTAGGCTTGGATTAAGCCGAACCACTATAAATCTTGTGTTTTTATTCTCTTCCCTAACTCCTTTATTTTACTCGAAGTTTATTATTCCGCATATATTTGCCAAGGTTTATTTTATACACCTATTCACCCCCCTCTAGGTGTTCATACTAGCACTCTCAATTGGTATCAGAGCCAAGTGCTCAGATTATAAAAGTGTTTTTACTTTTGAGCTAAAGATTCTTTATGGCTAGTATGTTGGCACCAGAACTTATGGAAGGGCAAAGCAACACAAGGCTACCATATTTTGATGGAAAGGAATACGACGTATGGAAGAACAAAATGAAAGCATTCCTAAGATCCAGAGATCTCTTACAATGGGATGTTGTGGAAAGAGGAATCAACCCCATTGCTGTGTCTACATCAAATAAGAATGGCAAAGACAAAGAAACCAAACCCCCCGCTCCTATGTCTCGGATGAAAATGTCCAAAAGAGAAGCGCTTGATGCAAAAGCCATTTATTCTTTATATTGCGCTTTATCTCTTGCTGAATATAACAGAATCTCTTCATGTGAAACAGCAAAAGAAGTTTGGGATAGACTTCATGTTACATATGAAGGGACCGATGGTGTAAGAGAGACAAAAGTAAACTTTCTTCTCGGCAAATATGAATCCTTCAAGATGAAGCAAGGAGAGTCGATTGGAGATATGTTCAACCGTTTTACAGAAATTGTAAATGGTTTAGCATATCAAGGTCAGCCAATTTCTTCTCCAATGAAGGTCAACAAACTCTTGCGAGGTCTCTCAAAAGATTGGAACCATGTTAAGACCTCAATCCGGGAGACTCAAAGGATTATGCCACTCACCGTTGATGAATTGATCGGCACTCTTCAATCCTATGAAGTGGAGCAACTCAACGATGAAAATCCCGAAGGTAAGAAGTCAATTGCTTTAATATCTAATGTTGTTTTTGATGAAACAGACTCAGAAAATGACATGGACGACGAAGAACTTGCTTTTATGATTGAGAAATTCAAAAAGCTTAGTAGAAAAGGAAGGAAATTCGATGGAAGAAAATACAAGCAGAATGGCCAGAAAATAACAATAAAAGAAGATGATGAGCAAGGAAATCTATGCTTGATGGCACATTCAGAATCTGAGTCTGATTTAGACACAGACTCAGAATCAAAGTCTGACTTAGACACAGACTCAGAATCCGATGAGGAAATCGAGATAAGTCATTCGAAAATTCCTCTCAAAGTTTCAAAGTATATAAAGAAGCTTTGCTCAAATCTCAAATCTTCTCTTAAAAGGATCTCCAAACTTAAAAAGGAAAATTTTCGGCGTAGGCAACATGATCTTTCTCAAAAGAAAATTTTGAAATTTTGCAAAAAGATTTTCTACAATCAAAAGAAAGTCGAGATTTACTTGTCAAAGAAAATGATTCTTTGAAGAAAGAATTTTCAAATATTTCAACAAGATTTTCAAATGGATCAAAAACATTAGAGCATATCCTTTCTATACAAGTTCCTTACTATAATAAGTCGGGACTTGGTTTCATTAAGGAAAATGATTCTCTAATTGATTTTCCCAAAGTTAAGGAGAGACTTAGACAAAGATCTCATAAACTTGCGTACAAGAAGCATTTTCAAAAGAACTTTGTAAAACCTATTGGTCAAAATGCCCTCAAGTGTTTAAATTATGGAGATTCGAAACTCTTTGAAAAAGATTGTCCTAAAGTCTGGAGACCTATTAAGAAAAATTGGATAAAAGCAGCATATTCTGCTAACTCTCACGGACCCAAGAAAAAATGGGTACCAAAGAAAAGATGAGTTATTTTTGCAGGATATAAAGAAGAAAGAAGAAAGAGGATTTGTTAAGGAATTTTTTATTCTCAATTTGATTTAGGCAATAATTCTCATATTCGATATATCCTTGGTTGATTGAGATTTTATAATGATCATATTTTGCTTTATGGAAGAAAGAATCGTATGATTTGTTTTTGTGATTTGTGAGTTGAGATTTGATTTAGTACGTGTGATTATTTGAGATAATTCAGATTATTTTGTCTAATTTTATACTCTCACATATAATCATATTTTGCAAAGTGAAAATCTGTTTTACGTGATGATGCAAGATATTCTTAGATATTCAAAGATTTCATTCTCCCTGATTTTATTGTGCTTTGACTAAGTGAGAATTTATTTTTCAAAATATCATTGCGCATAATATTCTTTCTTTGAATACTTTGTTACGATGAATTAAGAAAGAATATTTGATTATGGAGATTTTCTATTTTACTCTAACGTCAAGGAAGGATCCAAATTGATGGATACCAAAAAGGGAAATGAGTTGATTGCAGGAAATTCTTTAAGGGAAGGATGATTGTGAATCTACGCAAATTTTGGTGCAATCAGAAAATATCTCCTGCGACAATTGTTTGTTAAGTTGATGCAGGTTGAATTCGAGACGAGCTTGATTGAAGAAAATAAATCTTTGCCTCGAATTTCAAAATGCAAATGATCATTGCGAATATTGTTGCTACAAAGGAAATATTGGAATCTGTTCAATGTGCACAAGCAACAATTGTTTCTATTCGCAAATATTGTCATGATGACAGGGGGAGAAATTAAATCCAAAAGAAAAGGAAAAGAATCTTGATCATCTCAAAAAGGCAACAAATTGAGGGGGAGCTTTGATCAATTTTGGAAAAATCTTTTTGGATTGGTCGTGATCTTATTATGGATGGAAGGAAAGGTAAATGTGTCAGAATTTGTTCTAAAAATCTGATATTTGTTATCATTCTCTACGTGATACTTTTCCGTTATTATCGCTTTTTGATTATGACAAAAAGGGGGAGAAGATATGAATATGCAAATGTGTTGATTGGTTGATCTTATCTATGGTATAATATTGAGCTGCGATTATTTTTCTATATATTGTTATGCTCAATTTATTTGCTATCTTATGATATCCTTTGATTTAAATTAATATTTTTAAAAGCATGTTTACAAATCTGCATATTCAGACATTGTTTTGTCATCATCAAAAAGGGGGAGATTGTTAGGGAAATCCCTTATGATGTTTTGAAGATAACAAAATAAATCAAAGGCGACTAACATGTTTAATGGTTAAGTAATAGACCATGCAGATAATAGAACATGTAAAAGATATTGTCAAAATCTGAAGACGGCCAGAAGACTGAACGTAACATATGTCCAAAGTATATTCTGAAGATTTCCAGACTTCTATGTCAAAGTCTGAAGACTGCCAGACTCAAGACTCAAAGCCCGAAGACTGCCGACTCAAGACTCAAAGTCGAAGACTGCCAGACTTTAGTGTCAAAGTCTGTTCTACACGAAGTCGTCAACTCGACTAATTCCAGACCGAACGTGAATGCTGAATCGAAGACAAACTCTATGCTGAAGCTGAACTGGGTGCAGACCTTAAAGCTAAATCTGTTCAGAAGCAGAATATGTTCAGACTCAGATTGTAAAGTCTATCGCACTCAGACTCAGATTGTAAAGTCTATGGCTATCAGACTTTACATCCAGACTCGACAGAACGTAACTCAAGCCCAATCATACAACGGCTAGTGATCTGGTTTGGATTCCACATCAAAATTGATTTGATTGATTAAATCTAATTGATTGACGATTGGATCTTGAAGACAAGAACTTTCTATACGAAGAAGCTTTACTTATGAAAACCAAGATTTCGTTTGTATGGGCGATCGGAATCAATTTGGGATTTTACCTTTGTCACTCAACGGCTACTAAATCTTCTAGATACAAAGCTGTCCAATGGGTATATTGGAAGACGATTCTCTGGGATACTGTCCAACGGCTAGTTTGGAAGTGGAGAAGTATTTAAGGAGATGAAGGACCGATGAGCAAGTAAGAGACAGAGCGTAGAATTTATAATTTCAAAGTCTGAGCGACCTTCGATCATACACTTGTCTTGAGCTTAAACGTTTGTGATCGTGAGAGAAATACCAAAAGAGTGACTTAGTGAGATAGTGTGATCTACTAAGTGTTTGCACTCGAAGTTGTAATCTCTTATTGATTACATAGTGGAATCCAGCCAAGAAGGCTGTTAGCGTGGGAGAGTGGACGTAGGCTTGGATTAAGCCGAACCACTATAAATCTTGTGTTCTTATTCTCTTCCCTAACTCCTTTATTTTACTCGAAGTTTATTATTCCGCATATATTTGCCAAGGTTTATTTTATACACCTATTCACCCCCCTCTAGGTGTTCATACTAGCACTCTCAATTTCTTTCCAAGTCAGCATATCTCACACTCACAAAGATGGTGGAGAGAAATTCTTTTGGAGAATCTCTGAATTTTAAATATTCTTGAGATGATCCAAACAAAAGGAAGAGACCTCTTTATATACAAGTACTCTTTAGATTACAACCATGGATATCTCATCAATGTAACGGTGGAAATTCTATCTTCCTATATACCAACTATGTGCATTTATTATAGGAACACTTCATGGTAATGTACATTTACAATATTGCTTGTCCTAGGAATATTCTTGGGAATACTAAAGAGGATCGCCCGATCTTCTAGGATCATTCTCGGTCCTTTGTGCATGAGAAACCTCTGGACCATGATATTCTCCCCACCTAATTGGGTGACACCCCTATTGTATTTTTGGCATGGAATGCATCGGATTGGCTTTTTGATTTGCCAAAGAGCTTCCAAGGTTCTTGACTAACTTTACTCTCCAGTAGACCCTTTCATCATATCAAATATTCTCGCTTCAACACACGATGCCTCTTTCTTGACATCACGATCAAACGAGGTTTTTGGTCTAGGAGGTCACCGTCATAACTCTCCTCGATCTGGATCTTCTTCATCTACATAAAAAGGTTTAAGCATACTCATGCAAAATCGAATGTACCTTAAGTTTCAGCGAGAGCTCCAATATATGCTACCTTTCCGACTTGTTGTGACCCTCAAAGTGGCCCTTCATAGTGATAGATCAATGCCCTATCCATGTCTTGGTATCAAAGAAGTGTGGTTTGCCAACACTAAATGCTCGACTTGGTACTCCATGTGTCATTGCTTCTTGTCAACTCATTTCTTAATTGCTTTGAGGCCTTATGTAGACAAGTTCTTAGCCATTGGGCTACGACCTCAATAGCCCGTTGCAACCGTACTCAGAGTGAGTGGTTGTTGTGCTGTCATGATCTCAAAAGGACTTTGGCTAATAGACCCACTTCACTGTAGCTTATAGGATAACTGAGCTATGTTGACCAACATCACACAATCCAATAGCACATTCATCCTCCCCGTTTGACCAACGATTTAGGGATGTAGACTTATGGAAAAGTTGAGGCTTCAAATCAGCAACTTAAAGAGTTCAGTCTAGAATCTCATAGTGACTTGAGGATCGTGGTCACCCCACAATCGTCTATGTTATGCCCCAATATTGATGATGTGATTTAGGAATAGTCGAACTGCCTGCTCAGTTGGGAAGTCCTTTATCGCTGGCACTGACATTATGTACTTAACAAACTGATCCACCACAACCATGAGAGTCTGACACCCTTTAGACTTAGGAAAATTCACAATGAAGTCCATGGAGATACTTTACCACGCATGCTTCAAGATAGGAAGTGGCTCATGGGGCCCTGCCAGCAACCGTTGTTCAAGCTCGTCTTGTCGGCAAACAAGACATGTCCTCACATAAGCATCCACATCATCGTGCAAGGGTGGCCAAATGTAATGATCCTCCACAAGTGCCATGAAGCAGTGGATACTTGGATAACCTGCCTACTTGGAATTGCGGTACTCGCATAGAATCTCCTACCGTAGCTTCCCATGAAGTAGCATGTACAATCTCCATCCCTTGGTATGGAGTAAATTGCCCTCACATTAGTGTTATCGAGTCTTGCCCTCGTTTGTTGGGTCATGTCATAGCCCCTCCTTAGTGCGCTTGGTCCATGGACATTCGAGTCAATTGATTGTCACGACCCAAATCTTGAGCACATGCACATCCCTCGATGGTCGATAAAATTTGCGACGTCCCAGGAATTGTCGCCAACCCATTCAGTTTATGGCACACACGGAAACGTAATAACAATCTCCAGACAACACAGAAGTGGGATAGAAACTTAGCATGATATTTTCACAAAATACATTTATAATACAGCAATATATACAGAAAAGTCTAATGCCACATGGATCTATTTCAAAAGGAAGAGCTTCTAGGCTATCTATGCTCTGAGCTCCTCATCCATGGGACTAGAGTCCTTTCCGATCCTGTCAAAATTCTTAACAACAAAAAGGGTGAATTGTCACCCACTATCCAAATTAGACGGAGGACCCGTCGACATCTGGCAGAGACTAAGGAAAAACCTAGACTTCACTTCTAGCAAACCCCGCACTTTGCTTGATAATCCTCCATCTAAGAACCTAAAAATGGTTATACAATAACTAGTGAGACGATATCTCAGAGAGTCAATCCCTTAAATCTCGATTAGGAGAAAAGTACACCCGCACACAATCTAACCATATCTTTGCCAAACTCAGTAACCCCAGTGGTTGTCCTACATGTCAGTACCGTTCAATTTGCGTAAATTGTATTGAAATCATGCATCATTGGAACATCTTGACATGTATACACATATAAATATATATCATCATCAATTTTCGAGCTTCGATTACCAGACAAAACCGTTATGGTACGTCCCATACCGCACCACACAATTCCGTCTCCTAATTAGGCCCCTCAATCTCAATTATTCATGCGTTCCAATTAATTATGACCCATCAGTCACAGCCGACTCAACAATCAGCAGTCTTTCGGCTTAATCAGGCTTCGTCTCGCACCATCGAGCATGGCAACGTCTACATCTAGACGGCATTCCTCAAAGGAGCATTGATCCAGCCTCCATTGCGACCGGCATCCATTGACTTGGGGCATTCCCGAAGGAGCACCGTCCAGCCCTAAAGGCTTGTGACGGCATCTCATGTCATTAATGCATTCATTCAATTTCGGCCCAGGACACCGTGCATTGCACTCAAATGTCTTAATTAAAATAGTGATCCCAGCCTCTTTTCTTCATATTAGAAATGCATGGTAAAATAATCGTGTGTGGGAACACGGTCAAATCGAACCAAAAAATTTGTGTTATCTCTTTTAAAATCCCACAGTTTGATATAATACTTAAAAACATTTTGGTGTCCTAAAACCTAACACCTGGTATTTTCTAATTAAATATCAGCATTTTGCCATTTTGAATTAAATATCCACAAATAACAATTCTCATTTAATTGCACAATTTAACAATCAATGGCATAAATGGAACATACTTCTGCAATCGGCACGGAATTTCGGTCACCGGCTATCCCGGTATAATTTTCGAAAAATATTAGATAATTAACTAAGGGCGCCTTTGTTTGTGTTTTTATTCAAAAGTGTTCTAGAAATAGAAATAGAAAAACTATTTCTTTTCCAAAGAACAATTTTTGACCAAAAACGCGTTTGGTAAACTTGTTCCGAGAATAAATAAAGAATAGAAATATGTTTTGTAAATTTGTATTCTTTTTTTGTTTCTTTTAATTTTTAATTTTATTTTTCCTTTTTTTCTTTCTTTTTCCTTTTTTTCTTCTTTTGGCCGGTCGCCGGCCTCGCCATGGCCGGTGACCGGCCGATGAGGGCCAATAGACTCGCCCAGCCACAGCGAGGCTCGCCGGCCCCCAGCGAGGCCAAGCCTCGTGGTGGTTGGGCAAGGCTCGGCCTTGCTTTGGATGGGAGAGCTCGGGCTCGCCCAGATCCGGCAAGGCCGAGCTCACCCAGCCACCGGTCGCTTAGCAGTGGCCCGACAAGGCTCGACGTCGCCGGACCACCGCTAGGTCGACATTGCCTAGCGGTGGCTGGGTGAGCTCGGCCTCACCGGATCTAGGTGAGCTCAAGCTCGCCCAGCCAAGGCGAGGTCAAGCCTCGCCGGGGGCCAGCAACACTCCGGCGAGTTCGCCGGCCCTCGGCGGCATTGCTGGCCCTCGACAGCCAATCGCTGGCCATGGCCAAGGCCGGCAAACGGCCAAAGAAAAAAGAAGAAGAAAAAAAAAGAGAAAAAAAGAAATGAGAGAGAAAATTTGTTCTTAAAAATTGTTCCAAAAACAAGAAATAATTTTTTTTTGTTTCTTGTTTCTGTTCCAATTTTGTTCCCGGAAACAAAAAAACACAAAAATCTATCCATGAACAAAAAATAAAAGTGCAACCATGCATGCCCTAAATAATAATTAATTTATTTAAATCCATTATTCCTCCAATTGCTATTTACCAAATTTACTATCATTTATAATTACTCATAATCTAAAGCCACCATTCAATTTCTTAATTAAATTAATTCCTTACATTAAACTCTTAGTCTAAAATGCTATGTTAATATTTAAATTTCTAACTAACTATCCTAACCAACTGAACTAACTAGTCTAACTATTTAGTTTTAACTTAACTAACCAGCCTTTACCCTAACCAAACTAATTACTAATTAGGGAAAACTAACTCACCTAAACTAAAAGTCCAAGACAATCGATGATGGCTAAGCGATAGCAACAAGACTGCAACCTTCGAGGATGCCGGAGGGACTCCAGTCAGCCTAGGATAGAGCCATGAAGCCCTCTGCCTACTGCTATGGAGCATCTTTCTCAGTCGGACTAGGCCGAGCAGTGGTGGCGCGAGCTACTTGGAGGCGAGGCGGCTGCATGGTGAGGTGGTTCAATTGACTAGTGGGCTACATCAGTGCAGCAGGGGTTCCGACAACTAGGCAATAACAACGGCGAAGGGATGGTTGTTTATGGTGAAGGTGGTGAGCTAAGATTGAAGAGGGATAGGTGGTGGAAACGCTGCAGCACCCGTATGTAGCAGCACTAAGCTTCCGGCGAAGGGATGCAGAAATCTCGCCGGTTCTCGTGGGCTGACGAGCCGCTGGTAAGGATGGTTGAGAGATGTTTAACAGCCACACAAATGAGAAATGAAACATGGGGGCAGCTTGGCCGGTGCTTCTACTAGTCCAGAACCCTGCAGCGCCAAAACAGAGCTCTCCTCTGTTTTTGGTTGTTGTGTTGTCATCCAAGGAGAAACAAAGGAGGCCGAACAGCTTAAGGGAGAAGAAGATAAGGGACTTTATGGCAAGGGAAAGGGAAAGGAAAAAGGAAGAAAAAGAAAAGGAGAAAGAGACTCGGTCAACTAGTGCAAATAGGAGGGAGAACACACACAGATGGGTTGAGTGGAAGAGAAGAAAAGAAACCCATGGAGGGTCCCTCTCTCCATTTTCCAAGTCTCTTGGTCCTTTTTCCATGGAAATCAAATCATTATCACTTCCATATGACCTACCACTCCAAGCAAGTCTATCTAACCCCAAATGAAACTCAAATGGTGGTGGAATTCATTTTGATGTGCATCATCCGAATTTTGCACCATTTCCATTAGCTTTTCCCTTTTTCATTTTACCATTTCATAACCTTATTTAATAAGACTAAATCCTTATTTAAATCCTTATAATTCCCATTTCCAAAGGTTCCACACTAACGATCAAAATCCCCTTACATTACAGCCTTTTTTTTTTTTTCCAATTTCACTTTGCTTGCTATAATTTGAATTTCTCACCAGAATTTCACATTCATCAAAAGGTCTTGAGAGGATGCATTGACATTCTTAGAATTAATTGTGACACGGTAGAATTCTAAATTTTTGAAATCGGATTAAATTTAGCAATTAATTTTAGTCAGACGTGATTTTAGTGTGATCTGAACCATCGGGTAGTCTTTAGGAACTTTTTATGCAATTGACCCGCGGTCGATTATTTTTGAACCATAATGTACATCTTCGACTCATTGGTGACTCTCGATTGTCGTGAAAATTTCAAGATTTCATTTACGGGCACAAGGTACCAAAACGACAGAAAAAATCGGTTTAGTGTGAGTTGACGAGAATTTTACAATTAGGTGGAATCACCCCTGCCTAATTACATACCTCAGTCCAATCAACCTATCTCTGATTTCTGATAGATTTTCAACTATGCCACAATGACCCTGCAGACTAACACGGTCAAGTAATCGATTCCTGGTCGAATTCTCAAGCCAGTTGCATTAAAATCCCTTAATGACCTCCTAACTAATCTAATTATCTCATAAGTGATCAACTTAGAGAATAGCATTATAAGCACGTCGATGAAAAGCCCAATTCATTCAATTGAAAACAGAAGTGGAAAATCATATTGTCACATTGATGACTGCCAACTCCATCTTTCAACTAAGTGCATCAACCACGCAATTGGGCTTCTTAGGCATGTACTGCAGCACATAGTCGAGCTTTGTAAGGAAGTATTGTCTAAGAGCTTGCTTTGGAATCGGCTTCTTTTGGGTTTGAAAGTAACTCCTAATGACATTGTCAATCTCTGTCGTGAACCACAATCCTAAGAGATGATGTTACCATGTGCAAATGTAGTACACCACCACTGTCATTGTCTTATCCTGGACCATGAATCGTCCTTCAATCTCATTCAACTTCCTTGATTTAGATGCCATCAAGTGTCCTTCTTGCATTAGAACACCACCAATAGCATAATTGAAGGCGTCAATCTCTACCTTATAGGGCTTTGAGTTGTTGAGCAGTATAAGCATTGGTTCTTTGGTCATAATTTGCTTTAGCCGATCTAACGCCTTTTGACATCACGCCTCGCCCGACATCGCGCCTCGCCAAACATGGGCGAGGCTGGCAACTAGTTGGAGAAAGAAGGAAGGGAAGGGAAGTATGTCATGCCCCGAACCCCAGGCATGCATACATTCTCGGCGGTTGACTAAATTGCGACATTCCCAGGACACATCGCCAACCCAAACGATTTATGCACATGTGGAAGTGAAATAACAATCTCCAAACAACAAAATAACATGGAATAGAAAAGCAAGACAATCAATTAATACAAGCCACACTTTATAAACACATTAGGTTTATCTATAGTCAGCAAAACCTAAGGTTTATATAGAGGAGGTCTATCTCAAAAAGAGCTACTAAGCCACCTAAGCTCCGAACACTCCAGTCATGGGCTCCGGGTTCTCCATAACACCATTAGGGGTGTCGATATCCATAGGATGCCATATTTTCCACTGCCCGATCCTAGTGGGAGGCCCATCAAAATCCTGTATAGGACCCTCCCGAGCCCCATTAGGGAAGTTAATGAATCACACTCTAAAGCAATGAGGTACCTAGTGAGGTAGGCCCTCCTTGACCCAAACTATGGACTCAACTAGCTCATGAGTTAGGTTGGTCCCGGGAATAGGGAAATAGGAATGCTGAAAGTCCATCTCCTGTGGGATCCTAAAAGGTACATGACATACCTCTATCTATGGACCAGAAAATTTTAAACCACATCAGGGTAAGATAAAGTCTTAGCAAGTCAACACCTTAAATCCCAATTAGGACGATAATTCACCTAGAGGCAACCTATGCATATACTGTCACGCTCCAAACCCCGAGCGTGTGCCCATTCCTATATGGTTGATAATAATTTGCGACTTCCCAAGACGAGTTGCCGACCCTTTCCATTGTATTGCACATACGGAAGCGAAAAGAAATCCCCTGACAATAATCATCTCGGGATAGAAAAGTAGGACAATAGATTTACAAACAAACATGCTTTTATATATACACTGAGTCATGTACACAGGTCTATGGCCAAAAGACTACAAAAGACTAGCCTTCCAAAAAGAAGCGGTCCTAACTGAGCTACGCTTCCGATCACCTCCTCTTAGCTCCAGGTCCTCCACTCAACAACCCTGAAAATGTTGTCCCACAACGGGGTGAGATATCATCTCAACGAGTCTAAGCTCTAGACCCCAATTAGGAGAGAAATATGCCAATAAGTGCCCTAATCACACAATCACACAATCAAGGAGACTTACCTCGTCTCAGCTCCACCTTATAGGTTAGTACAATTTATATCACAGACAACATGAGAAAATGAGCAACAATAAGCTCCAAATAACTGAAACGCCATGCTCAATTAATCATGTGTTCCTAGTTTTGATCTCGGCATATAGCACATAGCCTACTCTCTGCTCGGCGGTCTTCTGGCATTGCCAGGCATCATCTCACCCCATTGAGCACGGCACGTCTCTTTATTAGACGGCTTTCCCAAAAGAGCATAAGGTTCAAAATCAACTGCGACCGGCTTCCCGTTGTCCAAGGGGTATCCCAAATAGGGATAACGTCCAGCTCAACAACCCGGGACAATTTCTCTTGACCATCACACGATCACTCAAATATGGCCCAGGGCACCGTGCATTGCACTCAAATGCTTCAATTAAAATGGTGAGCCTAGCCTTTTTCTTCGTATTAGAAATTCACATGAAATTACTCGTGTGTGGGTACACGGTCAACTTGATCCAGAAAAATTGATATTCATCCTTTTTGAAATCCCACTATTTCATATAGTACTAAAAACCATTTTCGGTGTCAAAACCCGACACCTGGGATTTTCTGAATAAATATTGGAAATTCACAATTTTTGGAATTAAATACCAAAAATCAAATCAACACTCAATTTGCATAATTTAACACTCAATTGAAGAAATTAACCACACAATTGCAATCAGCACGAAATTTCGGTCACAGGCTATCCCGGCCTAATTTCCAGAAAAATAATTAATAATTAAATAATTACTGAAATTAATTAAATAAATCAATTTAAATTCTAAAAATAATCACCTAGGCCAAAATCATTAAATTAATAACCAATACGGACTTAGAGAAATTCCGAACCCTTCTAGATAAATAGTACAATTTATTTAGGCCTTATCTAAACCATGCTAACCACCTAACATGCTCAATTAAATAATTCAATTTCTAATTTAATCTAACTAACCACCTAATTCCTAATAAAATAAATCTAACACCCCTTAAACGTTATTACCCTACTAAGCAGAGTTTAGAGTATAAACTCACCGGTGCAAAACGAAGACTAGTTTACCGCGACGGCGGCCGAAACTTAAATTGCGGCGGCGTCGAAGAAACTCGGAACGGGCCTAAAATTGGCCCAACAAATCTCAGCCCAAATCTGAGATTTGCTTTTGAAATTGGACTGGGCTTGAGTTGCTTCACAGGCTTCAATTAACGCAGGCTTGGAAAGGCTGAGTTATGCTTGAATTCAAGTGGGCCTTAAGCTTGCAATGGAATTGGGCCTGAGCTTGAATCACTTGGGCTTTGTTGGGTTGAACAAAATGGGCTTCTCTGGTTTCTTGGACGGGCCCAACTGCTGGGCCGATCTTGGGAGTGGGCTGCTGGCTTTGCTGGCGTCGAGCTGAAGGTGATGCTGGCGAAGACACAAACGAAAGATGGAGCAGGGAAGC
This sequence comes from Eucalyptus caleyi, assembly GCA_014182885.2. Lineage (NCBI taxonomy): Eukaryota > Viridiplantae > Streptophyta > Magnoliopsida > Myrtales > Myrtaceae > Eucalyptus > Eucalyptus caleyi. Next base: position 4,945,069 of record CM024470.2, read on the forward strand.
AGCTGGCGGTGGAGTCTTCGAGCGGATGAAGTCCACGGCGTTAATGGGCTGAAGAAATCGAGCAAAAAGGGACTTCAGTGGTGCTGAGTCACGGACGGTGGCAGCTTCTTCCGTAAGCTGCTTCAATCGGCAATTGGCAGATGGAGTCAACGAAGAGAACTCAGTTGGTGGACTTGGACGCCTGGAGAGGCAGCTTGATTTCGTGGCTGGACTTCGGTGAGTTGTGGGGCTTCTTCAATCAACTAAACTTCAATGGTTGACTTGAGGCATGAGCTACAGACGTGGGGTGATGGTGGAAGATGGGATGATGATAGATGGTGATGATGTGGTGGTGGAGATGGATGGGTGATGAGGATGAAATGATAGTGGAGACGTGTGTGGCTGCAATCGTGAAGGAAGTTGTGCGGCAGAGGTTCTCAGTCGAAGGAATCAATGGAAAGAAAATAAGAGCAGCTGCTTCGTGGTGTGGCGTCTGTGCAAAGGAGATGAAGGAGAGGAATCGTCCACAAGAAGCTGCCGATGGGGGGAAAGGATAAAATCAACAAACAAATATCTATCATTAATGCTTGGTCCCCCCAAAAGCCACAAAGCTTATTCCTTGGTCCTCTCCTATTACTTTTTAGTATATAATTTTCCCAAATAATCCACTTTTTGATGCCAAAAATGCAGCCCCAAGCCACATTCCGAATTTCTTCAATTGATGGGCTTTCAATTCTTCATCAAACTTTCCCAATCGATGTCCCATTTTGATGTAGAAAAAGCCCACAATATTTCTACAGGTCCCCTTCGCCATATAGCTCACTTGAAAGTCAAAACACCATTAAATTCAGCCCATACGAATTTCCGTTAATTTTTTGCGGCATCCAAATCAATTTTCCGTAAAAATCTTGGAATCTCTGAAAACTCTTTGGAGAATGAGTCGACGTTCCTCAAATAGCTCGTGACACCACATAACTTTCAATTTTTGAAATCGGGTTCAAATTCACGGTTATTTTCAATCCGGCGTGCTTTTAGCGTGACCTAGTCTATCGGGTAGCTTTTAGGAATTTTTTAGTGCAATTGACCCGTGATCGATTTATCTCAAGTCACAATGTACATCTTCGACACATTGATGACTCTCGATTGTCGTGAAAATCTCAAGATTTCAAATACGGACACAGGGTACCCAAAACGATAGAAAATCAATTTAGTGCCAATCGATGAGAATTTTGTAATAAGGTGGAATCACCCACATTTTGATCACCCATCTCAATCGAATCGACCTATCTCTAATCTCTAATCGAATTTTAAGTGTGCCGTAATGACTCTTGCAAATTAGCACGGTCGAGCAGTTGATTCCCGGTCGAATTCTCAAGTCTTTTGTGTTAAAATCTCTTAATAATTTTCCCAAATAGTCTAGTTATCTCTTGAGTGATCGGCTTAAAGAATAGCACTATAGACGCATCGACAAAATGCCCAATTTATTCAATTGAAATCAGATTTGAAAAATCAGGATGTCACAACTCTTCCCCTCTTATAAAAATTTCGTTCTCGAAATTTAAATCATTACATGACTTGATCAAAAAGGTGGGGGTATAATTCTCTCATTAACTCCTCAGTCTCCCATGTCGCTTCTTCTGTACCGTGGTGTTGCTAAACCACTTTGACCAACCGGATGGTCTTGGTGCGCAAGACTTGCTCTTTACGATCGACAATCTGAATCGGGCTTTCAACGTATGATACATGATCATCCACGTCCAATTCCTCGAAATTGAGCACGTAGGTCGGGTCAGACTCGTACTTCCTTAACATCGACACGTGAAAAACGTCATGCACTTGCGCCAATCTTGGCAGCAATGCAAAACGATACGCTAGGTTCCCGATTCTTTCAAGAATCTCAAACGAACCTACGTACCTCGGACTCAGTTTTCATTTCTTACCAAAGTGCAAAGTTCCTCTCATTAGTGACACTTTCAGAAAAACATGATCACCAACTTGGAACTCTAAAGACCTTCGATGCTTATCTGCATAACTTTTCTGCCTGCTATGCACTGTCTTTAATCTGCCTCTGATCACTGCCACGACATCTACTGACTACTGAATCAACTCTGGGCCTGTTATCTTCCTTTCCCCAACTTCATCCCAACACACTGGTATTTTGCACGCTCCATCATACAACGCTTCGAAAGGAGCCATCTAGATGCTCTATTGATAACTGTTATTGTAGGCAAATTCCACTAGGTGAAGCTTATCTTCCCAACTTCCTTTGAAGTCTATTACGCAAGCTCTCAACATGTCCTCAAGAGTCTGAATTGTCATTTCAGATTGACCATCCGTCTGAGGATGATATGCTGTACTGTACTGAAGTTTTGTACCTAAAGCACTTTGCAAGCTCTTCCAAAAAGCAGTAGTAAACCTTAGGTCTCTATTTGAAATTATCGTAACCGGCACTCCATGCATATGAACCACCTGACGCACATACAAGTCTGCGTGTCTATCCTGACTCAAGTCTTTTCGTACTGCAATGAAGTAAGCCGACTTTGTCAGCATGTCGACTACTACCCAAATTGAATCATTTCCTCTTTGACTCCTTGATAGTCCAGTCACGAAGTCCATTGTGATGTGCTCCCATTTCCATTCTAGGATCACGAGAGGTTGTAGAAATCCTCTCGACTTGCAATGCTGGGCTTTTACTTGTTGACATTTCAAACACTTGACCACATGTTTGAAGATGTCCGCCTTCATACCTAACCACCAATAGTATTGACATAGATTCTGATACATTTTAGTGCTTCCAGGATGAATGTTATAACTGCTACAATGTGCTTCAGATAAAATTTCTTTTCTAAGCTCTACATCGTCAGGTACAACTAATCGTCCTTGGAACCTCAATGTTCCGTCCTCAGAAATCTGAAAGTCAGCTTTTCTTTTACCAATATCCTCTTGCAGGATCTTCTGAATATTTAGATTTGTCGGCTGAAGCATCTTGATTTTGACCTGCACTTCCAACTCAATTCTAAAGGTGGCCATAAGATTTGAAAAGTGGCCTACCTCAAATTTGAAGATTGAATCTCTAGCCTTCTTGATTAAAGTCCATTCCTTAAGTATCATATGTGCAATTGAGGACTTTCGACTTAGTGCATCAACAACCTTGTTCACTTTCCAGGGTGATACAGAATATCATAGTCATAGTCCTTCAGCAGTTCCATCCAACGACGCTATCTCATATTTAACTCTTTTTGAGAGAATAAATACTTGAGACTCTGATGGTCCGTGAAGATTTGAAACTTTTCTCCACACAAGTAGTGCCTCCAAATCTTCAATGCAAATATGATGGTTGCGAGTTCTAAGTCATGCGTCGGGTAATTATGCTCATGAGGTCTCAACTGACGGGACGCGTATGCAACAACTCTGCCATGTTGCATCAACACGCAACTCAGTCCTCTGAATGACGCATCACTGTAGATCTCGTACCCTCCAGGAACAGATGGTATGGTCAACACAGGTGCGGTATTCAGCTTTTCCTTAAGCTCTTGGAAACTATACTCGCATTTGTCAGTCCACACAAACTTCTCTTCTTTCTTCAATAGTCGAGTCAACGGCGACGCTAAAGCTGAAAACCCTTTTATGAATCTTCTGTAATATCCTGCTAAACCCAGGAAACTTCTGATCTCTATCACAGTTGTCGGTTTTGGCCAATTGATCACTGCTTCTATCTTGCTTGGGTCCACGGAGATTCCTTCTCCTGAAATCACGTGACCCAAGAAAGCAACACAAGTCAACCAAAACTCACACTTGCTGAATTTAACATACAGCTCATGAGTCCTTAGAGTCTGCAGTACCAATCTCACATGTCTTTCATGCTCCTCTGGACTTCTAGAGTACATCAGAATATCATCAATGAACATGATTACGAATTGATCCAAGTATTCTTTAAAGACTCGGTTCATCAAATCCATGAAAGCAGCTAGGGCATTCGTCAATCCAAACGACATTACAGTGAACTCATAATGACCGTACTGAGTACGAAACGCTGACTTTGGAATGTCTTCTTTTTTTATTCTCAGCTGATGATATCCCGTCCTCAAGTCGATCTTCGAAAATATCGACACTCCTTGTAACTGATCAAACAAGTCATCAATTCTTGGGAGTGGATACTTGTTCTTGATCGTCACCTGATTGAGTTGTTAATAGTCAATGCACAAGCGCAACAAACCATCTTTCTTTTTCACAAACAGCACTGGTGCTCCTCAAGGTGATGCACTAGGACGTATGAATCCCTTATCCAATAATTCTTGCATCTACACCTTCAGTTCTTTCAATTCCGATAAAGCCATCTGGTAAGGAACCTTAGAGATTGGCTCTATCCCGGGGGCTAACTCAATCACAAACTCTATTTCTCTTTCTGGCGGTAGACCTAGCAATTCTTTCGAGAACACATTTGGAAACTCTTGAACCACTGCAATGTCTTCTATCTTTAGCTCTTCAACTGTCGTGTCCACGGGTTAAACTGGATCGCCTAGCTTAGCTCGTTGCTTTGTGAGCCAGTCCATGCCAATTATCAGGTCAAAGTCATACATAGCTAGGACTATCAAGTCTATCTTCCCCTCTCGTTCACCAATCACTAACGTGCAACCAAGACAACCCAATGTAGCTAACACCTTATCCTTTAATGGTGTACATATACTAATCACTGATTCCAATAACTCAAGAATTAATCCTACCAACTTAACATACCGCTCAGCTATAAATGAATGAGTTGCACCAAGGTCAAATAAAGCATAAGCAGCATGGTTTCAGTGAAACAGTACTTGTAATCACATTAGGCGCATCCTCTGCCTGTCCTCTTGTGATCGCATAAGTTCTTCCCTGAGCGGGAGGCCTGATTAGTCCACCCTACTGTACAATCGGTGGCAGTAGTCCTCGATTTTGATTCATCTGTGGCGGTGGCGGCAACTGCAGCGGTCCCATCGGTCTCCTGGGACAATTTCTGGCCATGTGACCCTGCTGGCCACACTCAAAACAAGCACCCGGCCTAGAGTGGCACAAGGTCGACCCATGTCGCCTTCCGCAGAAGCGACAAGCGCCATTTTGTCTCCATGTTGATTTTCCTATCCCACCCTTCTTATTGGGTGGGATAGGGTATCTTCCTCCATTTATCGGTATTTTCCCAAATCGATTTCTATCTTGGTTCGAACCAAACCGCGATCCAGATGTGGCAGCTCGTTCATTCAGATTTTTCTCGATCAGCTGAGCTCGTCCATATAGCTTATTGTAGTTCTTTATATCCAATGGCACCATCGGATCTTTCAGTTCTGGTCGGAGGCCATCTATAAACCTCATTACCTTCTCCTCGAGATCCTGGATCAACCTAGGAGCATATTGTGAAAGCTCAGCAAACTTTGCCTCGTACTGATCCACAGTCATTGGACCTTGACGGAGGCGCAAAATTCCGCCATCTTTAATTGCTTGGCATAGCTGGAGAAGTACTTGTTATTGAATGCTCTAACGAAGACATTCCACACTGTGACTATGCCTTTGGGAATACTTCTCTCTTGGTGGCTTTCCACCAAGTACTTGCAACTCCCTACATCTGATACACCGCAAGGGTAACCTTCTCTTCTTCAGAGCACTTCAGTAGCTCAAAAACTTTTTCCAGTTCTTCAATCCAACGAGTCACAGCCTCAGGATCTCTTGTCCCGGTGAACTTTGATGGTTGCAACTTCAGAAAATGCTCAACGAGCTTATGAATCGATCTATCTGCAACTACATTCCCTTCTGGAACTTCAGCTTGTGCGGCAGCAGCTGCGGCAGCTTGGTTCTAGGCCCGCTGCCCCATCAGATTACCAACAGTCTAAAGCACCTGCATGATCCCTTCGAATCTAGGATCACCAAGGGCTACTACCCCAGCATCAACCGATAGAACTGGCGGCGGTGCTACACCACTCACGCTAGCCTCAGCTTGCGCTCTACCTCGGCCACCTTGGGTACTGCCTCTTGTCGGCATTCTAGCCCGAGTTATTGAGGATAAGGTCCTCTGCTTAGGAGTTCTCGGCTCCTGATCACTCATACTGTAAACGTTCTACAACACCTGTTTCCAATTCCATATCGAATTAGAAACTGAGTGATTTCACAATCAATTTACAAAACAGCTATCAGTCACATGCATCAGCATAATATAAAAGCCATTCCTACTAACTATCCCAAGAACCCATCACACCTTATCACTCCAAATACAGACTTCGCTCTGATACCATAAAAAGGGAATGTCACGCCCCAAACCCCGAGCGCGTGCCCATCCCTATTTGGTCGATAATAATTTGCTACTTCCTAGGACGAGTTGCCGACCCTTTCCATTTTATTGCACATACGGAAGCGAAAAGAAATCCCTAACAGTAATCATCTCGAGATAGAAAAGCAGGACAATAGATTTACAAACAAACATGTTTTTATATATACACTGAGTCATGTACATAGGTCTATGGCCAAAAGACTACAAAAGACTGGCCTTTTAAAAAGAAATGGTACAAACAAATATCTATCATTAATGCTTGGTCCCCCCAAAAGCCACAAAGCTTATCCCTTGGTCCTCTCCTATTACTTTCTAGTATATAATTTTCCCAAATAATCCAATTTTTGATGCCAAAAATGCAGCCCCAAGCCACATTCCGAATTTCTTCAATTGATGGGCTTTCAATTCTTCATCAAATTTTCCCAATTGATGTCCCATTTTGATGTAGAAAAAGCCCACAATATTTCTACAGGTCCCCTTCACCATATAGCTCGGCTTGAAAGTCAAAACTCCATTAAATTCAGCCCATACGAATTTCCGTTAATTTTTTGCGCATCCGAATCAATTTTCCGTAAAAATCTCGGAATCTCTGAAAATTCTTCAGAGAATGAGTCGACGTTCCTCAAATAGTTTGTGACACCACAGAACTTTCAATTTTTGAAATCGGGTTCAAATTCACGGTTATTTTCAATCCGGCGCCCTTTTAGCGTGACCTAGTCTATCGGGTAGCTTTTAGGAATTTTATAGTGCAATTGACCCGTGATCAATTTATCTCGAGTCACAATGTACATCTTCAACACATTGACGACTCTCGATTGTCGTGAAGGTCTCAAGGTTTCAAATACGGACACAGGGTACCCAAAACGATAGAAAATCAATTTAGTGCCGATCAATGAGAATTTTGCAATCATGTGGAATCACCCACATTTTGATCACCCATCTCAGTCGAATCGACCTATCTCTGATCTCTGATCAAATTTTAAGTGTGCCATAATGACTCTTGCAAATTAGCATAGTCGAGCAGTCGATTCTCGATCGAATTCTCAAGTCTTTTGCGTTAAAATCCCTTAACAATTTTCCCAGATAATCTAGTTATCTCTTGAGTGATCGGCTCAAAGAATAGCACTATAAACGCGTCGACGAAAGGCCCGATTTATTCAATTGAAATCAAATTTGAAAAATCAGAATGTCACATATACCATATAAGACTTATCTCGCCTCAACACTTCCCTACACATTAGTACAGCTCATATAACATATGCATACACCATAAGCGTAAACCATTAATTGGAACACCTCATAACATATACCAATCAATCACAAGAGTCCCGATTATAAAGCCAAATCGTTATGACACGTCACATTCCGTGCCACACAATTTTGTCCCATAATCAGGTGTGGTTATTTCACTCATTCAAGTGTTCCAATTAATTACGACCCAATGATCACAACCAACTCAACAGTTGGCGGTCATCCGGCATAACCGGGCATCATCCCACTTCGTCGGTACGACAACGTCTATATCTAGATGGCATTCCCAAAGGAGCATCAGCCCAACCTCCACTTGCAACCGGCATCCATTGACATGAGGCATTCTCGAATGAACATCGTCCGCGCATAAACGCATCGTGACGGTTTTCGATAGTGATCGCACGCACATCCATGTTTGGCCAAGAACATCGTGCTTTGCACTCAAATATTCCCATTTCAAATAATGAACTTGGCCTATTATCTTCATATTAAAACACATAGTAAAATAATTGTGCGTGGTCACACCGTCAAATCGAATCATAAAGTGTGATATTCTCTCTTTTAAAAATTTCACGATTTTATATTGTACTTAAAATATTTTTGTCGTCAAAAACCGACATCTGGTATTTTTCTAATTAAATACCAAAAATTCATATTTTTGGAATAATAATTAAAAATCATCATTCAACATTCAATTGCATAAATTAGCAATCAATGCACAAATCAACACCACCATGATGATCAATATAAAATTCTGACAACCAGCTATCCCAGTAAAATTTACGCTAATTAAGAATTAATTAAATAAATTGCAAAATATTAAAATTAAAACACTTAATTAAATTAACATAAGCTAACTGGGCTAATCTAATTGAACCAACTAATTAACCTAACTAAGCTAACTAATTTAATCTAATAGGCTAACTAAATACCCTAACTAATCCACCTAACTAACTAATTGAACTAACTAACTAAACCTAACTAATCTAGTTACATGAACTAAATCTACTAATCCTAATTAGCCTAACTACTTCCCTATTAAGTGCAATTAATCCCTAATTAGAGCTTAGGAGGTTAAATCACCAGTTTAGTGAGATAATGGGTCTATGGCGACGGCGGCGCGACAATGACCAAAACCCGGGCCTACGGTGACACCAAAGGATGCCCGAAAAGGGCTGAAAAATAGCCAACAAGTCTCAGCCCAAGTTGAGATTTGCTTCTGAGTTAGGCTAGATCAAGGGACCAGAGCGGCGCGGGCGAGTGGCAAATGGCTCGACTGATAGGTGAAGCTGAACACAATGAGCGTGGGGATCGGCGACGGTGAGCCGGCGAGCTCGGTTGGCCGCAACTAGGCTAGACAACAATCAAGTAGGGGTTGCGACGCGGCTAGCCTGGGCTGAGGGACGGGCCGAGCTGGACATGAGTAGGTGGGCGATCAAGCGGCTCTGCTAGACCAGGCGGTTCGGCTAGTTGTTTGGTGCAAGGGATGGTAGCAACAACACAAAGAGGGAATGAAAAATGAAGAAGATGAAGTACATAAGAAGAAGAAGAATGAGTGTTTTCTGCAAGGGGAGGGGGGATCGGTCGCACACCAAGGAGGGAGGAAGAGATGAAGGAGAGAGGGGACAAGGGGACAAGGGGCTTGAAAGTCTTGGCTTGAGCCAATAAGAGCCATGCACAAAAATCCTAAGCACTCAAGTGTTGTTCACATTTATTTTCAGCCAACTTGCTCAATAGGTCACCCAAGGGCAAACTTCTTCACCAATCTTCACCAAATGAAGCCAATTTGAAGGCCAAAAATCAGGTGGCCGTAGCCCCTACGAATTATTGGTTTTCTTCTTCAATTCTCCACCAAACAACTTCAATTTGATGGCCAAAACTGATGAGAATGTTGCTCATACCAATTCCCACAATTTCCTTCACAAACTAGTCCACTTTGGTAGCCAAAAGTCCCTCAATTTTGCCCATCTGAATTTCCACTAATTAATTTGCTGTTTTAGATTTTTCTGCCAAAATTCTAGGCTCACTGAAAATTCTTCAAAGGATGAGATGATGTCCTAAAAATAAATCGTGACACACTCAAACTTTCGATTCCTGAAACCGAGTTCAATTTCGTGATTAAATTCAACTAGACGTGATTTTAGCGTGACCTAACCTACTGGGTAGCTTTTAGGAATTTTAATGCGGTTGACCCATGGTCGATGATTTTGATCCACGTTTATGCATCTCCGACTTATAGGCGACTCTCAGCTATCGTAAAAATCTCAAGGTTTCAATTACGGGCATCGGGTATAGAAAAAAAAAAAAAATCGGTTTAGTGCCGTTCGACACGAATTTTGTAATCAGGTGAAATCACACAATTTAATTACATACTTTTGTCGAATCGACCTATCTCCAGTCTCTAATCGATTATAACGGTGCCATATTGACTTTTGCCAATTAGCATGGTCAAGTGGTCGATTTTTGATCTGATTCTCAAGTCGATCGTGTTTATATTTCTTAATAGCTTCACTTGATAGATTAGTTATCTTGTGAATAATCGGCTCAAAGAAAAAGAACCATAGGTGCATCGATAAAAAGCTCATTTCATAAAGTCGGGACAGGGTCAAAATTCAAGATGTCACAAAATATAACTAAGTCTTAGCCGTCAATGTAGCATGATCTAGATATTTAATGTTTGACAAGAGGAAGAAAACGAAGGATTCGGTATTTAAATACTTTTTGTTAAAAATGAGTGATTTGGAATAAATTTTTCTATAAGCAATCGCTTAAAATGATTAGCTAATAAAAAAAGTTTTTATTATCGACAATAATTTATGTTTGAACATTTTCATGGATGATGAAAACACTATTTCCTTCATTCATATCTATAAACGATATGCACAATACTTTCCATTCCTCAAAATAATTATTTGTATCGCTAAAAAAAAAAAAAAAAAAAAAAAAAAAAAATGAATGATTGAAGGGTATTTTCATTATTCACGAAAACGTTTAGAAAAAATTATTGTCGATAATGAAAATACTTTTCATTAACTAATCATTTTAAACGATACAAACGATTATCTTTTAAGAAAATGTTTTTCAAAATTATGTATTCATGGTTGATTATGGTCACCCATACAATCATAATATAGATTTCCATAAATAGATACTTCCCGAAGAGGAACTTGTCTTCAAAATTGATTTTATCAATTTGTGATCGATTCAATCAATGTATTTATAAAAGGTAATTGAGATTTTTCGCCAAAGAGCCAGATATTAAAGAATAAATCTGAATCCGATTATATCTTCATTATGGACTCGATTTCAATCTGGATTGTGTCAAAGTGAAAAAGACTTATGGAATAAGAATAAGAACATGAAATTTTTGTCAATTTCAAAACCTAGTAGGAATTTTCTCAACAACCGTGTGCAAATGTAGTACACCACTACCGTCATTGCTTCCTCTTGGACCATGAATCGTCTTGCAGTCTCATTCAGCTTTGTTGATTCAAAAGCCATCGAGTGTCCTTGCATTAGACCACCAATAGCATAATTGAAGGTGTCAATATGTACCTCATATGGCTTTGAGTGGTTAGGCAGTATGGGCATCGATTCTTCAGTCATAATTTGCTTTAGTCAATGTAACACCTTTTGACATCGTGCCTCGCCTCGGCGAGGCTGGTGACCGATTGGAGGAAGAATGAAGGGAAGTATAACTAAGTCTTGGCCACCGGTGTAGTATGATCTAGATATATAATGTTTGACTAGAGGAAGAAAATGAAGGATTGGGTATTTAAAGACTTTTGTTAAATGAGTGATTTGGAATATATTTTTCTGTAAGCAATCACTTAAAATAATTAGCTAAGGAAAAAAGTTTTCATTATTGACAACAATTTATGTTTGAACGTTTTCATGGATGATGAAAACACTATTTCCTTCATTCAAATCTATAAACAACACACACGATACTTTCCGTTCCTAAAAATAATTGTTTGTATAGCTCACAAAAATAAATGATCATAGAGTATCTTCATTATCCATGAAAATGTTTAGAAAAAAATTATTGTCAATAATAAAAATACTTTTCATTAATTAATTATTTTAAACAATATAAATGATTATCTTTTAAGAAAACGTTTTTCAAAATCATGTATGCAAGATGGACTGGCCTAAGATTCAGCGAGAGATAGATGTCGAAGAGAGCGGGCCACCCCGATACAATCAGCTTGTAGCTTGGATCGTTCGATCTGCTAAAACGCGGTTTATCATGGCCCATATTTTTATCATAGCTAAATATGAACCAGCGATGCCAGAAATTATGGCTGATGTGATCGGACTATATTTAAATTATAATTCATTGACCTAGACTTGGACTTCAACGTCTACGTCAAGGAACGTAAAAATCCAAAAAAAGAATAATAATATAATATAAAAAAAAGACAGGGCCCTAATCATAGACGATAGAGACGATGATGTTTCGAGACAGGGATTGATCCCGGGCATGAAACGCGTGTTTTCCTAGAGATTTCATATTACTTTTTCAATCTTTCACAATTTACTACTGAAGAAAAAGCTCCTTTGCCCGAGCAAATATGTCAAAAGATCGTGGCCAATGGTGGCATTTTCACAGAGATGGCACATAGAGTTATGTCAGCTTCCATTATGGTCCGTCTTTTGTTCTTAACTCATCTCTTTCTCCCGTTATTCGATTGTCCTCATGCTGAAAGATTTTCCTATCATAAAGTGTTAGGCTACATTTGGTTCTTATGATAAAAGTTAGGACCGAATTATATCTTATGTTTAGTTCCTGTCCAAAATAGGATAAAATCGGATATAAAATCTTAAGCTATATTTGGTAGTTTTTTTTTCGTATCTTTATTTATATATTTGAATTTGTTTCTACTCTATAACAATATATAATTTGTATATATATATTATAATATATACTATTAAATACTTTAGGAATAATAATAGAGTTGATTATTTGATAAAAATCATGGAAGGAATTAAAAAATAAATAAAGTCGCAATCTTCTGTTTTCCATCGTCTCGACTCGTTAATTGTTTACCGCATAGCATGGTTTTATCCGTTTATGTGAATAATAATGCTCGGAATATCAAATGATGCTTCGAATTCTTATTTTGTTTAAACGCTAGTCTTATCACACCACCTGTGAATGTCGAGTTCAGTCGTCACCTTAAGAGATTGATATTTACTCAAAATCTAACTGGGTTTTGCCTTGCTCAAACTTTTGCAGAAGTTGGTGGTGAAAGTGGACTTACATGATGACAGAGACAGGAGCAAGGCCATGCGAGTAGTTTCTGGTTTCGGAGGTATTGGCTCTCTCTCCCTCTCTGTTTTTTCCTTCATTTTCCCACAGAATGTTCAAATCGCCGCTGTAATAAATAATCATCGTATGCTCGAAATGTTCGGCTTTTTCACTGGCCTTTGTCGCATTGCGGTTTCCAGGGATTGGGTCTCTGGCTATGGAATCGAAGGACAACAAACTAACAGTATCGGGCGATTTTGACCCGGTCAAGGTGGTGAACAAACTGAGGAAATCTTGGCACACAGAAATCGTGAGCGTTGGAGCAGCCAAGGAAGATGATGGCAAGAAAGAAGAGGGCAAGAAGGACGATCAAGTCGCCAATCTCGTAAAAGCCTATCAAGCATACTATCCTATGCCGGTCACATGTTACTGTCTGCCCCCTGAAGAGACCCCAAGTTGTGTCATATGTTAAAATTCTTTGTGCTTCCAGACCGAATCAGGACTTGGTTTGTGCACTGGAGAGGATTGAATAAGTAAGGTTGATTATGCCTTGTGAACAGAAGAACAAGCGGAGTACCTTTACGAGAATATCAGGCTTTTATTGCGTCGTCCGGCACTTGCATGTGCGTAGGGTGTATGTGTAAAGAGATTAGTTTTCACTTAGGAACTCAAGGTATGGAAAATCCATTATGTACTCCGTCTCAGCAAACGACTGTTTTCAGTGACTGGAATATTATTATTCTGCTGAATTATAATATTCCTGAAAAGAGTACGGTCAGATACTAAATGTGATCCATGCTTGTGTTCCGTTGACGCAGTAATTGCTTTGGCTTATGATAAATTCTGGTGACTGGTCAGGCCAAGTGACTTCAGCCAAGCTGCAAGCGAACAGGTTATACTTGCTGAAATTACTCGAAAACTTCTTAACCAAACCAAGATAACCTTGCATGCCGAAAGTTGTTGTCGTTTTCTAGTGTTGCTTGCTTAAATTTAATCGCGAATGTGAATCCCGAATGGGCCATTTAACTAACCGGTGCGGTTCTTATCAAACGAGAAGAAAAAATACAGCTTGTTTCATTGCATCGTTTGGAAGTATTTGATGACATCGCTACAACCCTTATCAATGATTGCTGATACATTCCCCTATAAGTTGAAGGGAAAATAAAACTTTTATGATCATTATTTGCGGACTTGATACTCCTGCCACAGGGCCGAGGATGGATAGGGTGCTCTTTGGTTCACCTTTGAAGACATGATATATACTTGTATATCATACCATCCTAGTTAACGAACTTCATAATGCAAATGATTCTCACTCAATTGTCTCCGGATCAGCAGCAATGGATTTCCTTAATGAGAATCATATGTCACGGGCTAATTGATCTAACGTTCTCTTTACCGTATAGCTTTAGTAATTTCTTCCCAAGTCAATTTTTCTCACACTCACTGAGATGGTGGAGTGAAATTCTTTTGGAGAGGGAATCTCTAAATTTTAAACAATTATGATACAAATAAAAGGGAGAAGACCTCTATATATATAAATACTCCTCAAATTATAACAATAGATGTCTTCTCAATCTAATGTTAGAAATTTTATCTTCCAATCTACCGACTATCTGCATTTATTACAGGAACACTTTAGAATAATGAACATTTACAATATTACTCATTCGTAGGAATATTCTCAAGAATACTAGAGAGGTTTGCCCGATATTCTTGGATCATTTTCGGTCCTTCATGCGTGTGAAACCTCCAGAACATGATATTCTCATCCACTTGATCGGGCCACAACCTTGTCACATTTCCAACATGGAATGCATCGATTTGCTTTTTGAATCGCCAAAAAGCTTCCATACATTCTCAACTAGCTTCATTCTCCGATGGCCCTTTCCATCAAATATATATTCTCGCTTCGGCACACAATACAGTTTTCATTTGACTCGATCTGTCATCGTGAAATGGACATCACGATCATATTAGGTTTTATCTCCAAGAGGTACCCATTGCGACTCTCCTTGATCGGCCTTTTCTTCATCTACATGAAAAAGGTTTAAGCATACTCACATGTAACATCGAATGTACTTTTTGTTTCAGCAGGAGCTCTGGTGTATGATACCTTCCCAACTTGTTGCAACACTCCTAATGACCCTTCATAGCTATGGATCAATCCCCTATGCACGTCTTGGTATTAAAGAAGTAAATGTAGTTTTGCTAACATTAGGCCCTCAACTTGGTACTCCATGTGTTGTCGCTTCTTGTGGTCCCATTTCTTCATGCACTTCAAGGCCTTGTATAAACAAGTCCTTACCAAGTCTACTTGTTCCTGCCACTCCTTAGCGGACTTTTAAGTGGATGGGCTACTCCCTTGATATCCCATTGCAACTATACTTAGAGTAAGTGGTTGTTGCCCCGTCATGATCTTTGAAGGACCTTTGGTTCGTAGACACGTTGTCAATCAACTTCACACAATCCTTTTGCATTGTGCTCATGCAGTGTCTAAAGTACAACTCCAAGAGTCATTCACTCATTTGTCCGACCATCCATTTGGGGATGTAGACTCATGGAAGAAGTTGAGCCTTCGACTCTCACAGCTTAAAGAACTCGATCCAAAATCTCCCAGTAAATTGAGGATCTCAGTCACTCATAATTGTCCGCGGTATGCCCAGATACTTGATAATGTGATTTAGGAATAGCTAAACTGCAGTTGGGAAGTCCTTTGTTGCTAGCATGAATGTGGCATACTTAAAGAAGCGATCCACCACAATCACGAGAGTCTGACACCCTTTGGACTTGGCAAATTCACAATGAAGTCCATAGAGACACTCTACCACGAACGCTTCAAAATAGAAAGTGTCTCATAGTGCCCTACCTTGTCTTGTTGGCACGCAAGACAAATCCTCATAGAAGCGTCCACACCGGTGTGTGGGTGTGTCAAAAGTAATATTTTTTCCATAAGTGCCATCATATGGTGGATCCTTGGATAACCCGCCCACTTAGAATTGCGGTGCTTGCAGAGCACCTCTTTCCGTAGCTTCCCATTAAGCAACATGTACAATCGTCACACCTTGGTGTAAAGTAGATCACACTCACATTAAAACTGTCGAGTATTGGCCTCTTGTGCATGCTCAAGGAGTGCCTTGGTGGTTAGGTTGTGTCGTGGCCCCCTCCTTGATGCGCTCGGTTCCTGGACATCAACTGATGGTTGCCAGCTCCATCTTTTGGCTAAGTGCGTCGGGCAAGGAGTCTTGCTGCACGTAGTGAAGCTTCACAAGGAAGTCTTGCTAACTTGCTTTCAAATCAACTTCTTTTGGGTTTACAAGTAGCTCGTGGCAATGTTGTTAGCACTCGCCACAAACCATGATCTCATGAGATAATGTTGCCATGTCCAAAGGCAGTACACCATCATCGCCATTGCCTTCTCTTGGACCATGTATCGCCATTCAGTCCATTTCATCTTACTTGATTCAAACGTCACTAGGTGCCCTTGCATTAAAACACCACCAATAGCATAATTGGAGGCATTAATCTCTACCTCAAAGGGCTTTGAGTGGTTAGGCACTGCAAGCACTAGTTCCTTAGTCATCACTTGCTTTAACTGATCAAGTGCCTTTTTGATATTAAGCCTCATAGACCATGGGTGAGGCCCTTGCCAGATCCAACGCGGGCCAGAGGAAGAAGGAAGGGAAGAGGAGTATAATTAGGTCCCCTTGTCGGTGTAGTATGATTTCAATATTTAATGTCTAACTAGAGGAAGAAAACAAAAGATTGGGTACTCAAAGACTCTTTGTTGAAAATGATTTATTTGGAATATAATTTTCTGTAAGCGATCGCTTGAAATAATTAATTGATAAAAAGTCTTCATTAATAGTTGTAATTTATGTTGGAAATTTTTCATGGAAAATGAAAACACTTTTTCTCCATTCATATTTGTAAATGTTATGAACAATACTTCCCGTTTCTAAAAATGATTGCTCGTATCTTTCACAAAAATGAATGAACGAAAAATATTCTCATTATTTACGAAAATATTATAACATAAATTATTAGTAAATAACAAAAATATCTTTTATAAATTAATTATTTCAAATGATACAAACGATTATTTTATAAGAAAATATTTTTTAAAGTCAAGTAATACATGAGAGACGGACACGCCTAAGATTCACCTAGAGATAGGCGTCGAAGAGAGCGGGCCTCGTCTATGCCAAGATATCGCCCTCCTCAGATCAGCTCGTAGCATAGATCGTTCGATCTACTGAAAAGTAGTTTATCATGGCCCTTATTTTTACATTAGCGGAATGGACTATTGTCTATAGCTGCCAGAATTTCGACTGATGTGATCGCACTATGATCAAATAATAATTCATTGACCAAGACCTCGACTTCAACGTCAATGTGAAGGAACATAAAAATGCAAAAAAGAATAATAGAGGATGGGATCGATCACGTGTGTGAAACGCGTACTTTTCGAGAGAATTCATGTTTTACGATTGAAGAAAAAGCTCCTTTGCGCAAGCAAAAAGGTTATTATCTTTCACATTTTTTGTCAAAAATTTCAAAAAATAAAAATGCCCAAGGATGGCCGTTTCACAGAGATGATGTAGAGAGTAATGTCTGCTTCGCTTCCGGTCCGATCGTCCGTCCGTTGTCCCGACCCCTCTCCCGTTAATTCGATTTGCCCTCGTGTTGCAAGATTTCTCTATCATTAACTCCTAAAGAGTTGAGACGGAACGTGGAGTGCCTCTACATATCGATAGTTGATCTCAGCGCATTTTTAAAAGAAAAAATTATGAATTTAGCTCGAAATCTCTATCGTATAGATTATCAATTCAATTTCGAATTTTTTGCTAATGAAGTCCCGAAAGCTTTGCATGGGATTTCAATAGAGTCCTTCTGAGGCTAGTTTAATGGAGTGTAGTCCATTCTCCTCATTGATAGGATGACACGGGATTCCTACTCCTTGATAAGTAGGCAAAGTCGAAGCACCCCCAAGTTGCCAAAGGTTTTTTATGATTTGAGCATATATTTTAATGATAGTTTAGGTTTGGATCCATGATGAACAACTAGGTATATATAATCTCTTTCTCTTGTATTTTAGAGATATATGCGATGTGTTAATTATAGTAGAATCCTATATTAGACATAACCCTAATTTAAGAGTGAATCAGGATAAAAAAATTGTGTCTTGAATTCTCTTTCTCACTTTTATTCTTGATTTTCCTGTGATTGTGCACCGAATTCTAACACAATTGTTCCTTGGAAATTGCCTGATGACATCATGTTTCCAACAAGGCTATCCACATTAGCGTGCCACTTGGGACAACAAGCATACGATTTCAATGGCAGATTGATCGGAATGATCACATTAGAATTCCACTTGCAAGATTTAAGATTACATTAGCGAAGTTAAAAAATTTAGAACCGAATTGATATTCATATGATAAATAAGTTGAGGACAGATCCGGTGATTATCCCCATCGATAAAGATTTGTCATCTAAATTAGATGGAAGAGATGCGTACGTGCAAAATCGCAATGCAATTCTATCCAACGAAAAGCTTGAACCCGTCAACTGCCTGAACTGAGTCCGTTGCCAACATTCAAGACTCACTACTTCAAAAGTTACCGAGTCGCGAGGGGCGACTCGACCGAGTCACTTCAAAGGCCCCCGAATCGTGAGGGGCGACTCGCCTCTCTCTCTCTCTCTCTCTCTCCTTCCTAAAGTGGCGATCCTCTGTTTTCGATTTCCTCGACTCGTTATTTTACTGAGAAACGGGGTTGCTCTTTCACTTGACTCGTTATTGTATTGACTGGTCAATAATTTGTCCTTTGTTCCCCGCACCGCGTCCTCCAAGAAACTTCTCCTCTTCACGCGCTCCTCTCATGCTCGCCACTCTTTATAAAGCAACCCCTTTCGTCCCCCATACGTGCACACACTCAGTTTCAACTTGCTCCGACTGTCCTTCGAGTGTCTCTAGCTTCCAAATCAAAAGTCAGAGCAGTCACAATCTCAGTTCTTGAAACCCAAGAGAAATGAAGGTGAGATATCTTGAAGTCCTTCGCGAAGTTCCCTCTTTTCTTTGCATATTATGTGCATCTTGTTCACTTCTGTGAGATGGGGTTTTGATGTGACTCTCTCCTGGGTTTTCTTGAACACTTCTCTTGATATCTCTCGTCTCAAGCTTCATGAGTTATCGTTTGCTTCTTTGCTGCTGTAATTGTTTATCGCAGAGCATGATTGTATCTGTTTACGTGAATAAGAATGCTCGGAATACCAAATGATGCTTCGAATTCTTATTCATTGTTGGTTATATATGGCCAACTTTTTCAAACGCTACTCTGTCGCACCACTCGTGAATGTCGAGTTCAGTCGTCCTCGTGAGAGATAGATATTTACTCAAAGTCTAACTGGGTTTTGCTTTCCACAAACTTTTGCAGAAGTTGGTGGTGAAGGTGAATCTACACGATGGCAGAGACAGAAGCAAGGCCATGCAAGTAGTTTCTGGTTTTGGAGGTATTGGCTCTCTCTCTCTGACCCCCCCCCCCTCCCTTCCTCTGTTTTTCCCCTTCATTCTCCCACTGAATGTTCAAATGTCACTGTAATAACTAATCATCTTGCGCTTGAAATGTTCGGCTTTATCACTAACCTTTCTCACATAATGCTTTCCAGGGATTGGGTCTCTGTCTATGGACTCGAAGGACAACAAACTGACGGTATCCGGTGATTTCGACCCTGTCAAGGTGGTGAACAAACTGAGGAAATCTTGGCACACCGAAATCGTGAGCGTTGGAGCAGCCAAGGAAGATGATGGCAAGAAGGACGATCAAGTCGCCAATCTCGTAAAAGCCTATGAAGAATACTATTCTACGCCGGTCACATATTACTGCGTGCCCCCAGAAGAGACCCCAAATTGTGTAATTTGTTGAAATTCGTTGCACTTCCAGACCGAATCAGGACTTGGTTTGTGCATCGGAGAAGATTGAATAAGTTAAGGTTGATTATGATTTACGAACACGAGAACAAGCTGAGTACCTTTTCTAGAATTATAGGCTTTTATTGCGTCGTTCAGTTCTTTTATGAGCGTAGGGTGTATATATAGAGAGATTGGTTTTCACTTGAGGAACTCAAGGTATGGAAAATCCATTATGTAATCCATTTCAGCAAACGACAGTTTTCAGTGATTGGAATATGCAGTGGATGACTTAGTTGCTCGATATCTTACACAATATGCAGGCAAAAACAGATATTGTTCATTATGATTCAGTCCATAGAATATAGCCGCAGTTGCGAGTAGTTGATGATCATACCTGATATTCCTTTATCAGCTTCTTGTCATAATTTAACCTCGCAATCTTGTGGAAGGGTATTCTACTGAATAATAATATTCTTGAAAAGAGTACGATTGGATACTAAATTTGTTCCGTGCATGCGTTCCGTTGACTTGGCAATTGCTTTGGCTTATGATAAATTCTGGTGACTGGTCAGGTCAAGTGACTTCACGCTAAGGTGCCAGCAAACAGGTCATACTTGATGAATTTGCACGATAACTTCTTAACCAAAACAAGATAGGAAAGTCTGGCCTTAGACCTTGCATGCTGAAAATTGTCGTCATTTTCTTGTGCTGTTTGCTTAAATTCGATCGCATGCGTGAACCACGGATAGGCCAATTAACTAATCAGTGCCGTTCTTATCAACTATATGAGAAGAAAAAAGACAGCTCTGTTTCATTGCGTCTTTTGGAGGAATTCGATGACATCGCTGCAACCCTCATCTTTGCATGTGGATATATTCCCTTTAAGTTGAAGGGAAAAGGGAGATTACATGACCATTATTTGCGGACTTGATGTGCCTGCCACAAGGGCCGATGATGGATTCGCGGGATGCTCTTCTGTTCATCTTTGAAGACATTTTATGTACTTGTACATCATACCATCCTGGTTAAGAAACTTATAATGGCAAATCATTCTCACTCAATCGTATCCGAACCAGCAGCAATGAATTTCACTAATGAGAGAGTCTTATGTCACGGGTTGGTTGATCTAGCGTTCCTTTACCCGTACGACTTTTTTACTTTCTTCAAAAGTCAGTATTTCTCACACACTCATAGAGATCGTTGAGGGAAATTCTTTTGGAGAGAAAATCTCTTGATTCTAAATACTTGGGAGATGATGCAAATAAAAGGGAGGAGATCCCTTGGGCTTCACATTGTAACATTTTTATTCCTTTGCTTTTTTGTTCTTTTACTCCCCGGAATTAAAAAAAAAAAAAATCATTTGGTAACGTCAATCAATTTTTCTATTCCCCAAAATAGGAAAGTTGCCAAGGAATAAATTTGAAATAAAAATAAAAAGTAAAAAAAAAAATGTAACTTCTTGTTCCCAAGAACAATTTATAGAAATAAATCATTCTTTTCTTCTTCTTCTTTTTCATCTTCTTCCTCATTGCCTGCTGCTCACTGTTGTCCACTGCTAGCATCTCTCCGCCGCCGCCACCCACTAACGACGGATGGCAGTTGATGACCACAGCCACGATCGACAACAAAAGAAGAAGAGAGTAAAAAAAAAAAAAGAAAGGAAAAAAGAAAAGAAAATCTCAAAAAAATTATTAAAAAATTAAAAGAAATTTTACATCACAAAAAAAAAAAAATTGTATTTCGTACCAAACGCTTTTTTATTCTTTTTCTATTCCAAGAATAGAAATTTTGTATAGTTATCAAATGCGTTGTTTTATTCATAAACTATTCCAAGGAGTAAAAATAGAAAAGAACTATTTCTGAAAAGAAATTATTCCTAGAAATGAAAATATTACTAAACGCACTCTTAATATACAAGTACTCTTTAGATTACCATCATAGATGTCTCTTCAATCTAACAGTGAAAATTCTATCTTTCAATCTACTAACTATCCGCATTTATTACAATAATACTTTAAAATAATGTACATTGATGATATTGCTCATATCTAGGAATATTCTAGAGAAAACTAGAAAGGCTTGTCTGGTCTTCTTGAATCATTTTCAATCCTTCATGTCCAAAAACCTCCAAACCATGATATTGTCCTCCACCTTGTCAGGCGACACCCTCGTCGCATTTTCGACAGGGAATTTATTGATTTGCTTTTTGAATTGCTAAAGAGCTTCCATAGGTTCACAACTAGCTTTACACTTCGGTAGACCCTTCCATCAGATCAAATATTCTCGCCTCGGTGCACAATACCACTTTCAGCTAACTCGATCTACCAAATGAAATTTCTATCATGATCATATGAGGTTTTAGCTCCAAAAAATACCCATTACAACTCTCCTTGAGCTGGGTCTTCTTCGTCTACATGAAAAGGTTTAAGCACACTCACATGTAACATTGAATGTACATTTAGTTTCGATGGGAGCTCTAGTATATGCTACCTTCCCGACTCGTTGCAACACTTGAAATGGCCCATCGTTGCGATGGATCAATCCCCTATGCACATCTGGGTATTGAATAACTAACTGCAATTTTGCCAACACCAAATCCTCAACTTGGTAATCCATGTGCCATCACCTGGTATTGGCCCATTTCTTCATGTGCTTTGAGGCCTCATGTAAAAAAGTCTTTATCAAGCCCATCGTTGCAACGGATCAATCCCCTATGCACATCTGGGTATTGAATAACTAACTGTAATTTTGCAAACACCAGATCCTCAACTTGGTAATCCATGTGCCATTACTTGTTATTGGCCCATTTCTTCATGCGCTTTGAGGCCTCATGTAAAAAAGTCTTTATCAAGTCCACTTGTTCCTACCACTCCTTGGCAAACTTGGAAGCCGATGGGGGTAGCCCTTGATAGCTCGTTGCAACTGTACTCAGAGTAAGTGGTTGCTGCCCCATCATGATCTTGAAAGGACTTTGGTTCATAAACTCACTTCGCTACAAGTTATAGGATAACTGGGCTACGTCAATCAACTTCGCACGATCCTCTTGCATTGTGCTCATGTAGTGTCTGAAGTACAACTACAAAAGCACATTCACTCTCTTTGTCTAACTGTTGATTTGGGGATGTAGAATTGTAAAGAAGTTGAGGCTTTGACTCTAATAGCTGAAAGAGCTTAGTCCAGAATCTCCTAGTGAATTGAGGATTGCGGTTGCTCATGATTGTCTATGTTATGCCCCAATACTCGATAATGTGCTTTAGGAATAGCCAAGTTACCTCCTTAGTTGGGAAGTGATTTGTTGCCGGCACGAATGTTGCATACTTAAAGAACCAATCCACCATAGCTATGTGAGTCCAACACCCTTTGGACTTATGCAAATTCACAATGATGTCCATGGAGACACTCTAACATGGATGCTTCAAGATAGGAAGTGGCTCATGGGGCCTTATTGATGATTGTTGTTCAAGCTTGTCTTGTTAGCACACAAGACAAGTCCTTACATAAGCATCAACATCAGTGCACAAGTACAGCCAAAAGTAATGATCAACCACAAGTGCCATCATGTGATGGATCCTTGGATAACTTGCCCACTTGGAATTGCGATACTTGCATGGCACCTCCTTCCGGAGCTTTCCATGAAGTATCACATACAATCATTGCCCTCATATCAGAATTGTCGAGTCTTGCCCTCTTGTGCATGCTCAAGGAGTGCCTTGGCAGTTGGGTTGTGCCGTGGCCCTTCCTTGATGTGCTCAGTCCATGGATATTCAGGTCGACTAATGGTTGCCAACTCCATCTTTCAGCTAAGTGCGTTGGTCACAAAATTGGCCTTCTTAGGATTGTACTACAACACATGGTCAAGCTCCGCAAGGAAATCTTGCCAACAAGCTTGCTTTGGAATCAGCTTTTTTTGGGTTTACAAGTAGCTCATGGTGACATTGTCAATACTCACTATGAACCATGATCCCCGGAGATGATGTCATCATGTGCAAAGGCAATACACCACTGTTATCATTGCCTTCTCTTGGATTGCGTAATGTCGTTCGGTCCCATTCAACTTCCTTGGTTCAAACGCCACCCAGTGTCCTTCTTGCGTCAGAGCACTACCAATAGCATAATTGGAGATGTCAATCTGAGTGGTCAGGCACTATGAGCACCAGTTCCTTGGTCATCACTTGCTTTAGTTGATCAAACGTCTTTTGATGTTGAGCCTCATTTACCATGGGTGAGGCCCTTTCCAGATCCGGCGAGGGTGAGCTTTGCCTAGCCAAGGTGAGGCTTGCTCAAGGCCAACGATCGACCAGAGGAAGAAAGAAGGGAAGAGAAGTATAATTAAGTCCCAGCCATCAATGTAGTATGATTTCAATATTTAATGTCTAACCAGAGGAAGAAAATGAAATATTGGTTATTTAAAGAACCTTTGTTGAAAATGAATAATTTGGAATATGTTTTTAAGTAAGCGATTGCTTGAAATAATCAGCTGATGAGAAAATCTTCATTATCGGCAATATTTTATGTTTAAATATTTTCATGGACAATGAAAACAATTTTCCTTCATTCATTTCTGTAAATAACATGAACAATATTTCTCTTTTCTAAAAATGATTGTCAGTATCATTCATAAAAATAAATAAATGAAAAGTATTTCCATTATTCACGAAAATGTTGAAACATAAATTATTAATTAATAACGAAAATATTTTTCATAAATAAATTATTTCAAGTGATATAGATTATCATTTTTAATAAAATTAAGTATTTCCGCGAGATAAACGCACCTAGAGTTTAGCTCAAGATAGTTGTCGAAGAGAGTGGCCACGCCTATACAAAGGGAAAAGTGGTTAAAAAGTCTTAAACTTTTTGTATTTGTGACAATCTAATCCTAAACCTTTTTTTGGTGCCAATTTAGTCCTAAACCTTTTTACTTAGTGCCGATTCAATCCTTTCCGGCTAATTTTAGCCAAATTTTGTTAACTAGACACTAGCCGGTTAACGTGGCCTGATCGATGCCGACGTTGACAAATTTAAACAATTTTTTAATAATTTTGATTTTTTTTTTTTGTTCTTTTTATTTTTCTTTTTCTTTTTCTTTTTTTCTTTTTTCCCTCCCCTCCTCCAGCCAATCGCCGCCGGACCTCGGTGACAGGCCAAAGGCAATGGCTGGTAAGGTTGACCTCGCTGAACCTCATTGGCCACCTCGCCCTTGCTAGCCCTGCGCTAGGTCGCCCTCATGGCCTGGGCGATGCTGGCGAGGCTTGCCTCGCCAAATCGTGGCCTAAGCGACGCCGGCAAGGCTTGCCCATGGCCGGCAAAGCTTGAACTCACCAAATCCGGTGAGGGCAAGCATCGCCAGAACCGCCCAGGCCGCGAGGCCAACCTAGCACCGGGCTGGCGAGGTTGAGCCTCGCCCTTGGCCGGCGAGGCTCGACCTCGCCGAATCGCGGCCTAGGTGACGCCAATGAGGTAGCCGGCTAGGTTCACCTCACCGGCCGTCGCCTCTAGCTGGTCGCCTGAGGTCCGGCGATCGACTGGAGGAGGGGAGGGAAAATATAAAAAATAAAAATAAAAAAAAAAATTCAAAAATATTAAAATAGTATTAAAAATTGTCTACGTCAGCACCAATCAGGCCACGTCAGCCGGCCAGCATCCAGTTAGCAAAATTCAGCCAAAATTAGTCAAAAAGGACTAAATCGACACTAACTAAAAATGTTTAGAACTAAATTGGTACAAAAAAAAAAAAGTTTAGGACTAGATTGACACAAATACAAAAGGTTTAAGACTTTTTAAGCACCTTCCCCTCTATACAAAGATATCGCCCTCCTCACATTAGCTCGTAGCATTGATCATTCAATATGCTAAAACGTGTTTTATCACAGCCCTTATTTTTACATTAGCTGAATGAACCATCGCTGCTGGAAATTTGATTGCTGTGATCGAACTATAATTAAATAATAATTCATTGACCAAGACCTCGACTTCAATGTCAACGTGAAGGAATGATGGGAAAATTCCGGAAATGGGATCCCCAAAAATAGTGGTTCGACACTCAATCGAGCCCTAAGAAAACAATGAAGCAGAAGAAAACCCAGGAAAATCATGAATCACCGATCCTAAAGCACATCACATAATACATAATCGAACGTACCTTGTTTCCACAAACTAAACACCGATATTGCAAAAAGAGGAAGAATCCACACAATGTTCTTCAGAGGATAATCATGTTCTGTTCTTCGGGAGAAAGCGGTGTTGGAAGACGTAACTTTTCAGAGAGAACGTAATCTATTGTTCTCAAAAAAATACGTAACTTCTTATCGATTAACCGCCTCCAAGATTTTCCCCTATCTTTAATAACTTCCTCCATGGGCCCTCAACTCACAGGCCGGGCCTTTGGGCCCAACATGGGTGGACGGGCCAACTTAGGCCCATCAAAAGGAAAAATCCATCATCTCCCACTCGCACATGGTGGGCCAAAACTAACATGGGCGAACGGGCCCTATTTAGGCCCATCAAATAAAAAATCCATCATCTCACACTCGACATGGTGGGCTGAATAGAATCCTCTTTTCCTCACCGCAACATTCATACTAGTAAATAATCTGTGCAACCAGCATACTTTGAGAGCTCGTTGCCATACATTTGTTAGGAATATATAGCTGCTCATAATGGGCATCACATCCTAAGTAGATTTTATATGCAGTACCCTAAATCGATCGATCACATTTATATCTCTCTTCTGATCTCTTTTTAAACAATGATATATTGTATTTACAATTATGATTATCCCAAAACAATCATAATTGGTCGACCAGTAAATACAAAATTATAATGTGATTCTCCAAATTCGATCTTTCTCTTTCCTTGAAACTCTCAATTTCAGTTCAACTTGCTTTTCTAGAAATGTCCTATTACATCAAATCAATTCATGATCATTGACAACATTCTAAGATAGTAAATATTGAATAGAAATCTTGAGAATAAGTAAGAGTCATGAGGGCACTAAATTGATGAACTTTTTTCCTTAAGAGTCTCATACGACATAAAAGTTGAGATCAAAATTTTTGCCACTCTTATTGGTCGTCTCATGCATACGTAGTATGAAATACATATTATGGTATTTAACTCATTTTCCATGGAGCGTGTGTCTACACCTTTAATACCGTACAGATGATAGTTTAAACATACTTAATGTCTAACTTGAGTTCATATATCTACTCATTCACAGAATTCATCATAACTCACATCTGGCATCATAGACAGATAAAGTAAAATATGTGGTTTATTTTACTTTCGGACATAGAAAATATTATGTCATCATCTTAACACTCAGTTAAGGCGACATATGTATTTTAAGTTTGAGCTCTCAATTATCACCTAGTTAATAAACTTAAAAACCATCTCATCTCTATTTATCACATAGTAAGTAGAGGCGATTACCTGTGTGAGTGGGCTAATCTCTTATCTGTCCGACATACTTTCCCAACTTAATATAATGCACTGAGTATTAAGATGCATAAACGTCAAACAAAGATTCATAAGCATTAATAATTAAAACACAAATTCATCAAATATGAACACTTAAGGGAAATTATAATATTCAGTAGATCGGCCCCTACGCAATCCTAGAGATTTCACATGGCCACAAAACACATCTCTAGGTATTGGCTTTGTCATAAGATCTGCTACCATTCTATGCGTAGACATGTACTGTAAGTTCACATCTTTTCGTGCAACCATATATTTGACAAAATTATACTTGGTATCTATATATTTGGTCTTGACATGATATTTTAGATCTTTGGTATATGTTATTACTGCTTGGCTATCACAGTTAACTAACAATGAGTCTACAGCATTCTCAATAATACCTAAATGATCCAAAAATCTCTTTAGCCAAATACCTTCTTGTATTGATGCTAATAATACCACGAACTCAGCTTTCATCGTGGACAAGGCTATACACGTTTATTTCTTACTGCTCTAACATATGGCGCCATTATTAAGTAAAAAAACAAATCTAGAGGTAGATTTCCTTTAATCTATATCTCATCCCTAATCGGCATCAGAATAGCCTTCGAGTCGTAGATCCTTTCCTTGATAACTCAGTGTATAATCAGCAGTTCCTTTTGTTGGAGAAAACTACCTTATTTGTTTTGAAGTTGACAAAACGTTTCCATCAGTCTAATTTGAAGACTTGCAAACTCTTTCGTCAAAGTCTAAAGACTGCTGGACCGCTAGACTCAAGATTTAAAGTCTGCCATCATTGATAGTTTCTAGACCATCGAAGAAGACTTATTCAAAATTGAGTATTTCTTTAAGGATTTGATTCGATCGGCTAAAGAAGATCTCGCGGATGGAAATAGCATTTCAGAATCTATTATTCATCTTGAAATTAATTCGGGTAATTTAGATCCGATGAATGGCAAAGCATACTTGGAAGGTTCTACTTATGGAAACCTAGATATTGATTGTATGAGCGAGCAGGATTAGTGAGTTATCATTATATTCCTTATATAACTTGAGATCTCCCTCATTGATTCTGTCCAACGAGTAGATTGGAAAAACTCCTTTTGAAAAGTGCCAACGGTTATGAAGGCATGGAGGAGTATATAAGGAAGACGCTCTAGTAATTCGAGTGTGTGCACGATAAAGAAATTCCAAAGTGTGAAGCTTCTTGATCTTTGCTAATTCATTTGTTAAGCGTAAACTTGTACTCAAAAGAGAGCTTATACATTTGTGAGACTTTGAGAAAGTGTAACAAAGTCTCTACATTATGGAATCAAGGACGTGATACTATAACAACTTTTTTGATTCATAATGAAATCCAGCCAGTGGGCTGTCAGTGTGGGAGAGTGGACGTAAGCTTGGATTAAGCCGAACCACTATAAACATTGTGTTTTTATTCTCTTTCCTAAACTCATTTACTTTTTTCGTAACTTTATTTAATTGTTGGAGTTTTTTTTCTCTTTTAAAGTCTACTGTTAAACAGACTCAGGTTAAAAGTAAAGTTTTACTCTATATTACGCAAAAATTTATTTTTGCACCTATTCACCCCCTTTAGGTGCTCGTACTAGCATTTACAATTGGTATCAGAGCTTGTGTACTCATTTAAATTGAAGTATTTTTACTTCACAGTTAATGATCCATGGCTAATATGTTGGCTCCAGGTTTGGTTGAAGGGCAAAGCAACACCAGATCACCTTACTTTAACGGGAAAAAATATAATATATGAAAAAACAAGATGAAGACTTTCCTAAGATCGAAAGACCCTCTTGAATGGGATGTGCTAGACAAAGGAATCATTCCTAAAATTACAACAGTCTCAAAAAAGGGAAAAGAAGCTGTTGAGTCTAGCGAGATGACTCAAGAAGAAATAATCAAGAGACAAACTCTTGATGCAAAAGCAATTTATTCGTTATATTGTGCATTATCTCCTGCTGAATATAATAGAATATATTCTTGTGAAACAGTTAAAGAAGTCTGAGATAAACTGCACATCACCTATGAAGGAACTGATCGAGTGAAAGAATCAGAATCAATATTCTGCTCAATCAATATGAAGCATTCAAGATGAAACCAGGAGAATCTGTCACTGAAATTTACAGAAATCATGAATGGTCTTGAGTATCAAGGTCAACCAATCTCTAGACTCATGAAGGTGAACAAATTACTGCGTGAACTTTCCAAATATTGGAATCACGTAAAGACCTCAATAAGGGAGACACAAAGAATCATGCTACTATCCGTTGACGAATTGGATGGCGCTCTTCAGTCTTATAAAGTGGAGCAAATCAATAAAGATGAATACTCCAAAGGTAAAAAAATCTATTGCATTAAAATATAATGATGATTTTGAAAATGATATCGACAATGAAGAGCTTGCTCTCATGATAAGAAGGTTCAGAAAACTGAACAAAAAGGGAAGAAGATTCAACTGGAATAAACAAAGCTCTCAAAAGTTTCAAAATAAATCAGCAGAGGACGATGAATCCAATAAAGATGTGATTTGTTTTTAATGCAAGAAAAAGGGACACATCAGACCCAACTGTCCCTTACTGAAGAAAAAGAAAGGAAAAGCTAAGAAATACAAAAAAGCTCTCAAAGCATAAACTTGGAGTGATACCGAATGTGAAGAGAGTGATGATGATTATGCTAAAATTTGTCTAATGGCACGATCAGATTCAGATTCAGACTTTAAGACAAACTCAGACTCAGACAATGAAATCGAGGGAAGTAATTTAAAAATTCCTACTAAAATCTCTAAATATATTGATGAACTATGTCTTAGTCTCAAAACCTCTCTCAAGAGGATTTCCGAACTAAAAAAGGAAAATTTTGCACTGAAGCAGCAGGAGATTGTTTGGAAAGAAAAGATCGAAAATTTAGATAAAAGTGTTATTACTTTGAAAGAAAATGTAGACTATTTTTCAAAAGAAAATGCACTTTTGAAAAATGATATTTCAAGTATTTCAAAAAAGTTTTCTATAGGATCTGAGAAATTAGAAAAGATTCTTTCAACGCAAAGAACTTACTTTAACAAATCTGGCTTAGGAATGACTGCTGAAACCATCTCTTTAATTGATTTTCCAAAAATAAAAAAAGAATTAAACAAAGACCTACAAAATATTTTTATAGAAATCATTTTCAAAAAGTCTTTGTAAAACCCGTAGGCCGTAGTACTCTTAAATGTTCTAAATGCAATAGCTCAGAACATTTTGAGAAAGAATGTCCTATGGTTTGGAAACCCACTAAGAAAGTTTAGGCAAAGACCGTATATTACACTAACTCCATTGGACCCAATAAAGTATGGGTACTAAAGAAAGCATGAGTTTCTTTTTTAAATGCAGATCACTATCAAGAAAAATGTTAAAGGGTACCTGGTAACGGATGCTCAAGACATATAATAGGAGACTCAAGTTGTTTTATAAAGCTTATGCAAGTTAATAGTGGAAAAGTTTCTTTTTGGTAGAAATAGCTAAGGCAGAATTGTTGGATGCGGAATCAAAAAGATTGGAAGTCTCATAATCAGTAACGTTTGATTAGTGGAAGGACTTAATTACAACTTGCTGAGCATCAGCCAACTATGCGACACCGGTTTCAAAATTAACTTTCAAGAAGGAATATGTTCAGGAACCAATAAAGACTCCTCTCAGACTTTCACGGGGCGAAGACATGGGAATATCTATCTTCTGGACATCAAACCAGAAAAAATCCCAATGTCTAATTTCAATTCAAGAGGAAGTTAATCTCTGACATAGAAAACTTGGTCATATCAACATGAAGCAAATAGCCAAGATCTCTGCAAAGAAGCTTGTTTGTGGACTACCCAACCTGACATACAAAAAATCTGATCTATGCACACCATGCGTGTTAGGAAAACAGGTTGTAAATTCCTTTAAACCAATAAATCAAGTTTCCACTAATCGTGTACTGTATCTCCTACATATGGATCTCTTTGGACCAACTAGAACTCAGAGCATTGGTGGAAAAAAAAAATATTGCTTAGTAATAATGGATGATTATTCACGATTCGCTTGGGTATATTTCTTGGCAAGTAAGTCTGAAACTTTTTCTTATTTCATAAAGTTTGCTAAAAAAAAGTACAGAATGAGAAAGGGTATGTTATTTCAAGTATACGGACAGACCATAGAGATGAGTTTGAAAATCAAGATTTTGCTAAATTCTGTGATGAATCTGGCTTTCAGCATGTATTCTCATCTCCATACACTCTAGAGCAAAATGGAGTTGTGGAAAGGAAGAATAGATCGTTACAAGAAATGGCTAGAACTCTTTTAATTGAAAGCAACATTTTTTCTCATTTTTGGGCTGAAGCAGTTTCTATAGCATGTTACATTATTAATAGAGTCTTCTTAAGGCCTATTCTAGAGAAAACTCCCTATAAGTTATTCAAAGAAAAGAAGCCAATTGTTTCATATTTTCATGTATTTGGATGCAAATGTTTTATATTGAAAAATGCAAAAGATTGAATTTGTAAGTTTGAAAAAAAAAAATCAGATGAAGGCATCTTCCTTGAATATTCAGCCACCAGCAAAGCTTACAGAGTTTACAACAAAAAGACTCAATCGGTGGAGGAATCGATGAATGTCAAATTTCAAGACCTTATACAAAATCAATCAATTCATACTCAACTTGAAGAATCTGAACCTGCTCCAGACTCTACAGAGTCTAAATCACCAGAAGCAACTCAGACTTCAGAAGACCAATATCGAACGATCATTGAAGAATCAAATGAAGAAAAAGATCAGCAGTCTATCAAATCAACTAGCAACTGGAAGCACAAGTCTAGTCATCTCAAAGAACTCATTATCGGCGACATTGATGAAGGGATTCATACAAGATCCAAAAAGCACGAAGGGTCTAGTGCTGTGGCTCTTATTTCTGAAATAAAACCCAAGAGCATAGAAGAACTGTAACTGATGAAAGCCGGATTGAAGCTATGCAAGAAGAATACAGGCAATTCAATATTAAATGATGTTTGGGAATTGACTCCTAAATCAAAAGGTAAATCTGTCATTGGAGCTAAATGGGTTTTTAGGAACAAGATGGACAAAAAAGGAAAAGTTATTAGAAACAAAAGAAGACTCGTGGCCAAAGGATATACGCAAGAAGAAGGGATAGATTATGATGAGACTTACACACCAGTTGCAAGGTTAGAAGTAATTAGATTATTATTTGCTTTTGCTTATTATAAGAATTTCAGGTTATTCCAAATGGATGTTAAAAGCGCTTTCCTAAATGGATTTATCCAAGAGGAAGTTTATGTGGAACAACCTCTCAATTTTGAAGACACAATGAAACCAAACTCTATATACAAACTAAAAAGGGCGCTATACGTTTTAAAGCAAGCACCTCAAACTTGATACAATAGGTTAAATAAGTTTTTAATTCAAAATGACTTTGTTAAAGGTAAAGTAGACACTACCTTGTTTATCAAAAGAGACAGCAAAAAAATTTTAATTGTTTAAATCTATGTTGATAATATTATTTTTGGATCACCTAACGAAAATCTGTCTATGCAAGATGAATTTGAAATGAGCATGATGGGTGAACTATCCTTCTTTCTCAGACTTCAAGCAAAACAATTGAAGGAATGAACTTTCATTCACCAAGAAAAATATGCTAAAGAACTTGTTAAAAAGTTAGGTTTGGAGAATTGCAAAAAGACTGATATACCAATGTCAAGTTCTTCAAAGTTGGATAAAGATGAACAAGGAAAGAAAGTTGACTAGAAACTATATAAGAGTATCATTGGTTCACTTCTTTACCTTACTGCTTTTAGACCTGACATTTTGTTCAGTGTTTGTATTTGTACCAGCTTTCAATCAGATCACAAAGAATCTCATTTAAGTGCTGCGAAACGCATCATCAAATATGTCGCAACAACCTCTAATTTGGGTCTTTAGTATCCTAAAGAAGGGACTTTACTCTCCTTGGATACTTAGACGCAGACCTAGCAGGATGCAGAGTTGATAAAAGAGCACCTCAGGCACTTGTCAATTACTTGGTAATAGGACAGTATCTTGATTTTCCAAGAAGCAAAGTACCGTAACTCTTTCAACAACAGAAGCAGAGTATGTGGCACTTGGAAGTTGTTGTTCCCAAATCTTGTGGATAAAATAATAGCTAAGAGACTTTGGAATCGAAGACTCATGCACTAAGATCAAATATGACAACACCAGCGACGATTAATCTCACCAAGAATCTAATTCTTCATTCAAGAGCAAAGCATATAGAGATTCGACATCATTTTATTAGAGACCATGTTCAAAATGAAGAAGTCTTGATTCAATTCATAGACTCTAAGAATCAACTAATGGATATTTTTTCAAAGCCACTAGAGAAAAGTCAATTCGAGTCTATTCACTCCAAACTTAATATCTTAAAGTCTGAAAAAATTCAGACTCAGGGATAAAAAGTCTAAAGATGCTCAGACTTAGAAGATCAAGAATCATGACTGTAAGTTATTTCTATTTTAGAAATTTATCTTGAGGATAAAAAAACTCGAAAAGGTACGTTTGTCTATTAATCCGTAATTGATTGATGTTATCTTCCCCAGTTTTTGTAATTATTGCAATCATTCCTTTTCGAAAAAGAAGTTATCTTTTAAAATGATAGTTATCTATTTTCAAGAAGGAAGCTATTTTTTGAAAAGGCATTTTCTATTTCTTTTGATGACGATCCGTATACCCCGTTTCGATTGCTTTATATACTGATCATCTTCTTCACAAATCCTAGAAGCACATAGCAGCACTTTATTACTTTTACTTTCTAGTTTAATCTTCAAAGTTCTCATCTTTCTCGCTAATCGAGTTTGGAATCTCTCACAGACTGTGAGAATGGCTTCCCAAAGAAAGTCCTCAAGGATTGCAAACGGGGGACCACAGCATATGCGTGAGGTAACTACGCATTTTGACCTCACCGAGAAAGAAGAATCTCCAAGACAGCAACAGAGTCCATAACATTCTCAACCATGTTATTCTCCTTGTGCTAGACCACAGGATGTTCAACAACAAGCGGAGGAAGAAATTATCGATGATGCGGAATCTGTAAGAACCCTTAAGCCCGCTTTTACCTACAAATTGTACTTTGCCTTAAAGGATGGAGGCTTTGCATTGAACTTTATTAATGAATTTTTGAAAGAAAAGGGGTATCGAAATGAAACCCACTTTTTGCGAACAATGGAACGTTTGGGAATTGCTCTTGTGGGCTCGGTAGAAAGGGCCTTTGCAAATATCCCTAGTGACCCACGTGTTGGAGGACATAGTCAACCTGATGGAAATGATGATGAAAAGATGTTCACTAACTTTAAGTCTAGAATGGGTATTGCAGCGAATATTCGAAGCAAAAGGACGGATATGTTTCGTTTTGAGGAACACAAGCGACTTTACTCTAAGTTGCTAAAGTGAGGGGTGATGAACCCAAGGAGTGTGGACTTTGATTTTCTCAACTCTCTAAATGTGAAATTGCAAGAGAAATTCACTTTGCTTCAACTTGAACAATTTTGCTCCGAAACAACAATGGTTCATTCAGAACTTACTGCGTATTTCTATTCAAATATGAGCTTTTTGAATGCTAATAGATTCTCTTTTAGTGTTAGAGACCAGGACTATATAGTTGATATGGACACTCTAGCTGATGTGAGTGGAGTAGAGAGAGGGGTGTTTCAATCAATTAGTATGTCTATTGGTCGTGCGACTGTAGAGCTTGTTCGAGATAGAATGGTAGAAGGTCGAATTTCGTACTTGAGGATGAATGCCTCAAATGTCTTGCTTCACAAGATTGTGATCAATTGTCTTAGACCCAAATCGACTTCGAAGACTGGCATCTCTAACTTAAAAGTAAAGCTGATGTATGCTATCAATGCTATCAAAAAGTTCTCTCTGCCTAACACTATTATGTTTCACATATACAAATCGATGGTGAAGGACAAGGGCCAACTTCCTTATTCGGCACTTGTTACTAAGTTATTCAGACATTTGAATATTCAACCTCTCAAGATTCTATGTGTTCGTACCTGTGATCAAATGGTGGTGGGATTGAAGATGGTTTCCAAATTGTGTCTGAAGAAGCTGAACAAGGCTTTGGAGCGATTTAAGGAGAAAATCCCTGTCAAAACTCACTAAGTCTCTATGGCTGCAAAACGGAAAGGGAAGGAGCCCATGACAGCTCCATCCAAGAAAAGAATAGCACTCATCTTGGAGGATGAAGAAGATGAGGAATATGTCACCATTTCTGCTCTTGCATTAAGAAATTTACAACGTTTTGTTCTAGAGACAGAGGAGAGAGGGGATCAAGATAGAGAAGAAACAGAGTAAAGGAGTGAAGAGAGGGAATCGATGGGAAAAAGAAGCAGGGGAAGAAAGAACTACAAAAGAAGAGGGTAGAGAAGAACAAGAAGAGAGAGAGCATGAAGAATACTTCTCTCCGCCTGAAGGCACTAAAATAGGGGGAGTTGCTGAGAAAAGAGGTACCTCTTCAATTGCTTTTACTAGTGAAGATGTTAGCCGTTCTCTTGCAAATCTAGAAGATGTATATGCTTCTCAATTCCCTAAGGAAGGTCATGAAATTTCATCTCCAAATCTGAGTGCTCATGCTAAAATGCCATCATCTGCCAATACTCCTACCAATCTTGCAGCAACAAGCACTTAAACTGACAACTTAGTAGACTTTTGAAGATTACTTGATGTTCTTATGGAGATGCGATGCAAGATTTATGCTCTGGGATGCAAATTTCAGAATATGCAGAATGTCAGTCAAGCCTCTTTAGTTTATTTGCATGATCAACTTCAGGCCCTTAATCTTCAAGTTCAAGCAACTGCCAAGGGTGAAAAAGTGGCGCAACTGAAGGAGAATTTGAAAAAGATGGAAGAGACTGTCAAGTCGATGGGAGATTTCCAGCTTGTTCGCATTCCAAAACGATCCTAATTCAATTATCTTTCCGTCTCTACCTTTTTAATGTTGACAAAAAGGGGGAGATGGTGCAAATTTGAGATTTGAGATTCTACTCTTGTTTTTTATTTGATTTTTTATTGACTTTACTTTTGTTTGGTTGTTTGGTTGTGACTTGTTTGAATTTGGATTGCTTGATCGTTTAATGCTTGCAATATCTTAAGCATTGTTGGAATTCATGGCAAAGATAGTTGTTACAGGACTAACTTATCTCCTGTAGATGCAAATTCAATACTATATTTACTAATCCATTTATCTTTTGTGAGACATCCTTGTTTGCTTAAGTATTGTCTTGCAGGTCAAAAATTTCCATATCTGCAAGAAAGTTTTGTCACCATCAAAAAAGGGGAGATTGTTGGAGAAAACTACCTTATTTGTTTTGAAGCTGATAAAACATTTCCATAAGTCTAATATGAAGACTTGCAGACTCTTTCGTCAAAATCTAGAGACCGTCGGACCACCAGACTCAAGATTCAAAGTCTGCCCTCATTGATAGTTTCTAAACCATCGAAGAAGACTTATCGAAAATTGAGTATTTCTTTAAGGATTTGATTCGATCGGCTAAAGAAGATCTCACGGCTGGAGATAGCATTTCAGAATCTATTATTCATCTTGAAATTAATTAAGATAATTTAGATCCGATGAATGGCAAACCATACTTGGAAGGTTCTACTTATGAAAACTGAGATCCTAATTGTATGGGCGAGTAGGATTGGTGGGCTATCGTCATATTCCTTATTTAACTTGAGATCTCCCTAATTGATTATGTCCAACGAGTAGATTAGAATAACTACTTTCGGAAAGTGCTAACGGTTATGAAAGCATGGAGGAGTATATATGGAAGACGTTCTAGTTATTCGAGTGTGTGCGTGATAAAGAAATTCCAAAGTCTGAAGCTTCTTGATCTTTGCTAATTCATTTGTTAAGCGTAAACCTATACTCAAAAGAGAGCTTATACATTTGTGAGACCTTGAGGAAGTGTAGCAAAGCCTCGACATTGTAGAATTAAGGACGTGATACTGTAACGACTCTTTTGATTCATAGTGAAATTCAGCCGGTGAGCTGTCAGTGCGGAAGAGTAGACGTAAACTTGGATTAAGCCGAACCACTATAAACCTTGTGTTCTTATTCTCTTCCCTAAACTCATTTACTTTGCTCGTAACTTTATTTAATTGTTAGAGTCTCTTTTCTCTTTTAAAGTCTATTGTTAAACAGACTCCGGTTAAAAGTAAAGTTTTACTCTATATTCCGCAAAAATTTGTTTTCGCACCTATTCACCCCCTCCAGGTGCTCGTTCTAGCATTTACCATTTAGATACCTCAGTATTCTCTTAACGGCTTTTCAATGTGCTTGACCTGGATTGGATTGGTATCTACTCACCATTCCAATTGCAAAACATATGTCAGGTCTTGTACACATCATAACTTACATCAAACTCCCAACAGCACTAGTATAAGGAACATGTTGCATTTATTCCTTCTTTTGTGGAGTCCTTTGACATAATATGTGGCTCAATCCTTCACCTTTTGCAATAGGAGTATCTATGGGTTTAGAATCTTGCATACGAAATTGTTCAAAAACCCTATTTATATATGTTTCTTGCAAAAGAGACAATGATCTCTTCGAACGATTTCTTGAAATCTTAACTCTAAGAATGTATGCAGCATCACCCATGTCTTTCATTTCAAAGTTGGCAGATAGCCAACTTTTGACAATATTAACAAACTCCTCATTACTTCCAGCAATTAGTATATCATCAACATATAATGATATGATCACAAATTAATCTTTAGACCTTTTGATATATACACAATGGTCCTCATCAATCATTGTAAAATCATATGCCATTATGGCATTACGAAAACGTATATACCATTGTCTCGACGACTGCTTAAGGCCATATATCGATCTCAAAAGTCGACATACCTTTTGTTCTTGGCCTTTCATAATAAAACCAACAAGTTGTTCCACATAAATTTCTTCGTCTAATTCTCCATTGAGAAAAACAATCTTTACATCTATTTAATATAACTCAAGATCCATACTTGCTACTATTGCTAGAATAATGCAAATCGAGGTAAATCTCATGACAGGAAAAAATGTTTCCTCATAATCAATTCATTCCTATTGATTATACCCTTTCATCACAAGGCGAGTCTTATGCCTTTCTATCGAGCTATTAGCTTTACGCTTAATTTTGAGAACCCATTTGTTCCCAATGGCTTTGCGTCCTTTTGGAAGATCAACCAGTTCCTAAACATGGTTTGACTTCATTGACTCCATTTCCTCTTTCATTACATGCATCAATTTTTCCTTATTAGGGCAACTTAGAGCCTCATTTACATTCCTTGGCTCATCTTCATCCTGTGGAGCAACCATAAAATTTCCCCTTCAATGTCAAAACATCGACGAGGAATACTTTTGCAACTTGTTCACCATACGAGAGATGGTACACTTTGCACATCATTCCCCATGATGCTCCCACTTGGATTAGATAATGATGATATCGTCTTATCATGTGGTTGTAATTGAGAATGAGTTAAATTAAATTCATCACTTCTCATGTTACTCCCGCTTGGACAAACTCCATTAAATTCATTATCTAAATCCAAAGTTTCAAATAGAGAGTAGTTCTCACCAATTTCGCCATTTTAGGGAAAATCATTCTCTAAGAATGTGGCATCCCATGATTCAAATTCAATTATACTCCCACTTTCTTGCTCACCTATGAACACATACCCTTTCAAGTGTTTAGAATATCTTATGAAAATACTCTTCTTTCCTCTAGGACTCAATTTTCCAAACTTGTGAGAGGGCTCATGAGTATAGGCAGCACAACCCCAAGGCTTAAGAAAACTTAAGTCTGGTTTTCTACATGTCCATAACTCATATGAAGTGCAAGTAACTGATTTGGAAGGCACTCGGTTAAATATATATGCAGTAGTTAACAACGCATCACTCCAAAAAGTGATAGGTAAGTTAGCATGCACTATCATGGATCTAACAATTTCCAAAATAGTTATGTTTCTTCTTTTCATAACACCATTTTGTTGAGGAGTATAATGAATAGACAACTGTTTTTCTATTCCTTTTTCGTCACATAACTTTCTGAACTCATCAAATAAATATTCACAACCTCGATCGGATCTCAATTTTTTTATTTTCTTGTCTAATTGATTTTCTATCAAGTTCATAAATTTTTTGAAACAACTCAATGCTTCAGATTTATGAGAAATCAAATAGACATATCCGAATCGAGTATAATCATCTATAAATATGATGAAATAAACAGCCCAATGCATTCCTCTTACATTCATTGGACCACATACGTCGGAATAGATTAAATGCAAATGAAATTTAGCTCTTCTCTTTTCCAAATGGTTTTCTTGTTGTTTTTCCTATTAGGCAATGCTTACATATGGGCAAATCGATTTTTTCAATGTTACCCAACAAACCCTCTTTGGCTAGCCTATTCATACATTGTTGGCCAATATGACCAAGTCTAGCATGCCACACATTCACATCATTATCATATGAAGTAGAAGACATGAAAAAGGAATAACAAACATTGACATTACCATAGTCAACTTTTAGTACAATAAAACCATCCAGAAAATAATCACAACCATAGTAGTTTGTATCCAAATACAAATCTATACCGCTATTATGGAAGTTCACACTAAAACCAAACTTAACCAACACTAAAACCAAGTTTAACCAACACTAAAATAGACACTAAATTTCGACAAATCTCCGGAGCATATAATTCATCATGTAGGAACAAGGTGTGTCCACCACGCATGTTCAATTGGCAGGTGACAATCCCTTTAACTTCGACTCATTGAAATTCTACGAAGGATTCTCTATCCTTCACTACATGGTATGTTGCTCTCGAATCCATAGTCCATAAAGGATTAGATTCAGTTAAGAATACAGAACTTGACACATAAGCAAAGTTCTTAAAATTACAAGAGGTGTTCACCTTCTTTGGTTCACGACAGTCGCGAGCATAAGACCCTTCTGATCACAGTTGAAACACTTCACCCTTAAAATAATCTTCACACGAGAACGTTTTCCTCTCTTCACATGAGGACGTTTTTTCTATTATGTTGGTTAATTCTTGATTTCTTACAAGAAGGACTTGATCCCTTACATTTCCACATATTGAACGAATCAATGCGCTTGCGCTTAGAGCTTGAAGCCCCTTCTGAGCTGAAAGCAACACAACAAATATCTGTATCCTACTCAAATGCTTTGAGATAGTCCTCTGCTAGCTCAAGGTGGCACACAGCATTCTCAAGATCTTTCATAACATGGTCAAAAGCTTTTAGTGCTTCTTGCTTTTCAAGCACATAGTGAATTTTCATATTCAATATTTCACTATTCTCGCCGTTCAATTTGTCTTCTTTGTTCAAATCAGCAATTATGTTCTTAGTTGCTAAATCCATCGATCTGAACATATCAGACATATATACACGAATTATTAATGCCTATCATTTATGCATCTATTTTGCATAAAACCATCATATTAATGAATAATTTCAAATTAGGTTTTAGAATCAAGAGATCACTGAGTTTCCAATCATCATCTAAAAATCTTAACTTGAAATTATCATTAATATAATTTTTTATGCAAAATAAGTTCAGTAAAGCCACTAAAACTTTCTTGAACTTCCCACAACAAATTGTAAATTAACATACTAATTTACAACAATATATAATGGAAGCAAACGATATTGAACATCCATTAATGATTAAAGAAAGAAAATCTCCATATTATGTAACTAAAACACATCATTTGTTACACTGACATCAATGAGATAGAAAAATTAATTCACATAATATGTCCATAGAGCCTACTAAAACAAAGACAACTTGAAACACCTAAACCCAAGTCAATATATGAACTGAGAAATATCCTTTTTTGTTCAATTTCTTGATCTTTTCTTTTGTAACAATCTGGTAATAATCATCTATAAAAGCCATCACAAGACTCCTATATGAAGTAGCTTTGTTGACTTCCCATAAGCGATTCAACACTCCTTGTCATTCTATTGGAAGAGTGTTCATCAAAAATCGCACCATCTCAGATTGTGGCATAGGACGATCATTCCATATGACCTTTTGTATTTTCTCGTTGACTTCAAGAACATGATCAATTATATCATCGCTCTCCCATCGATAATAATTCAAATCGGCTATCATCCTTGAAAGCATTTCCTTTTGTTCACCAGGAATTAGGCATTGTTTCTACAACAAATGCAGAACAAAAAGGGATTACATATAATCCATATAGACATAATTGAAAAGGAAACACATTCCTTTTCCTTTCTATTTTTTTTTTTTAAAGTCAACAGTCAACGGTGGTCAATGCCGGTCAACGGTAGTCAACGCCGGTCAACAATCAACAAATGACCGGGTCGAGTCAACAGGTCTGCCGGTTCGAACGGGTCGGGTCGGGCCGGTCGGACGAACCGACCGACACGTGCCCTGCGCATGCGTGGGCAATCGCCTCAATGCAACGCATGCACCGACAAAGCCGAACACATCGGCCGCGCGTGGTGGCACGTCCAGCGGCAAGCCACCATTCGAAATTCTCGTATCGATGAGCACTTCAACCCTAAGCAATCAGAAATGCACTTCGATCTACGGAAAAACAAAAAACTAGGGGGAACAATACGGTGTCGGGAATTTTTCCGTCCTTTAATCGATCAATAGTGACATTTAACGAAAAATTAATCAAAAATTTGATTATAAACGTATACAGTAATCAGAAAACATGATCGAGACGCTCTGATACCAATGATGGGAAAATTCGGGAAATGAGATCCCCAAAAATAGTGGTTTGACACTCAATCAAGCTCTAAGAAAACAACGAAGTGGAAGCAAGCCCAGGAAAATCATGAATCACCAATCCTAAGGCACATCACATAATTGAACGTACCTTGTTTCCATAGACTAAACACCGATGTTGCAAAAAGAGGAAGAATCCACACAATGTTCTTCAGAGGATAATCTTGTTCTATTCTTCGGGAGAAAGTGGTGTTGGAAGACGTAACTTTTCAGAGAGAACGTAATCTATCGTTCTCAAAAGAATATGTAACTTCTTATCGATTAACCGCCTTCAAGATTTTCCCCTATCTTTAATAACTTCCTCCATGGGCCCTCAACTCACGGGCCGGGTCCTTGGGCCCAACATAGACGGACGGGCCAACTTAGGCCCATCAAAAGGAAAAATCCATCAAGGAACATAAAAATCCAAAAAATAACAATAATAATAAGAAAATAGACAGGATTGGATCGATCTCGTGCATGAAACGCGTACTTTCCTGAAGACTTCATGTTTCGCGATTGAAGAAAGAGCTCCTTTGCGTGAGCGAAAAGGTTATTATCTTTCACATTTTTTGTCAAAAATTTCAACAAAAAAAAATGCCCAGTGATGGCATTTTCACAGAGATGATGCAGAGAGTGATGTCTGCTTCGATTCCCGTCCGATCGTCCATCTTTTGTCCCGACCCCTCTCCCGTCAATTTCGATTTGCCCTGGTGCTGCAAGATTTTCCTGTCATTAACTCTTAAAAAATTGAGACAGAAATGGAGTGTCGCTATAGAAAATCAATAGTTGATCTCAGCGCATTTTTAAAAGAAAAAATTACAGATTCAACTTGAAATCGCTACAGTACGAATTGTCAATTCAATTTTGAATTTTTTGCTGATGAAGTCCCGGAAGCTTTGTGCAGGCTTTCAATGCAGTCCTTCAGAGGCTAGTTTATTGGAGTGTGGTCCATTCTCCTCATCGAGGCTAGTTTATTGGAGTGTGGTCCATTCTCCTCATCAATGAGATGACACGGGATCTCTACTTCTTGTTAAGAGGCTGAAGTTCGAGGCCACCCCGGTGGGGGTCAGGAGGGAAGCGCCCCCAAGTTGCCTAAGGATTGTTATAATTTGTGTATATATTTTATTGGCAGTTTAGGCTTAGACCCCTGATAAGCAACTAGGTATATATAATCTTTTTCTTTTGTGTTTAAGAGATATATGTGATGT
The DNA here is from genome assembly GCA_014182885.2 of Eucalyptus caleyi. NCBI lineage: Eukaryota > Viridiplantae > Streptophyta > Magnoliopsida > Myrtales > Myrtaceae > Eucalyptus > Eucalyptus caleyi. Next base: position 4,988,262 of record CM024470.2, read on the forward strand.
GCCAATTACAGTGAAATCCTCTATTGGACATAACCTAATTTAAGAGTACACCGAGATTAAAACCTTGTGTCTTGAATTTTCTTTCTCGCTTTTATTCTCTATTTCCTTGTGATTGTGCATTGAATCTTAAGACGATTGTCACCCGAAAATGGCCCAATGATGTCCCATTTCGAGCAAGGTTATATGCATTGGCGTGCCACGCAAGACAATAGGCATGCAATTTCGGTGGCAAATCGATCAGCAAGATAACATTACAATTGCGCTTGTGACATTTAGGACTACGTGGGCGAAGTTGAAAAATTTAGAACCAACTTAATATTCATACGATAAATAAGTTAAGGACTGATCCAATGATTATCCTATGGGTAAAGATTTTTCAATTCGAGTATGTCATTTAGAGTAGATGGAAGGGATGCATACGTGCAAAATCGCTGTGCAATTCTATCCAACGAAAAGCTTGAACCCGTCTAGTGGCTGAACTGAGTCCGTGTCCGTTGCCAACATTCAAGACTTACTGCTTCAAAAGTCACCGAGTCACGAGGGGCGACTCGACCGAGTCACTTGCCCCGAGTCGTGAGGGGCGACTTGCCTCTCTCTCTCTCTCTCTCTCTCTCTCTCTCTCTCTCTCCCCCCTTCCTAAAGTGGCGATCCTCTGTTTTCGATCGCCTCGGCTCGTTATTTTACTGAGAAACGGAGTGGCTCTTTCCCTCGACTCGTTATTGTATTGACTGGTCAATAATTTGTCCTTTGTTCTCCGCACCGCGTCCTCCAAGAAAGTTCTCCTCTTCACGCACGCCTCCCATGCTCGCCACTCTATATAAAGCAACCCCTTTCGTCCCCGAAACCTGCACACACTCGGTTTCAACTTCCTCCGAGTGTCCTTCGAGTGTCTCTAGCTTCCAAATCAAAAGTCCGAGCAGTCGCAATCTCAGTTCTTGAAACCCAAGAGAAATGAAGGTGAGATATCTTGAAGTCCTTCGAGAACTTCCCTCTTTTCTTTGCATATTATGTGTATCTTGTTCACTTCTGTGAGATGGGTTTTTGATGTTACTCTCGCCTGGGTTTTCTTGAACACTTCTCTTTGTGTCTCTCGTCTCAAGCTTCATGAGTTATCGTTTGTTTCTTTGCTGCTGCAATTGTTTATCAGATAGCATGATTGTATCTGTTCATGTGAATAAGAATGCTCGGAAAACCGAATGATGCTTCGAATTCTTATTCATTGTTGGTTATATAGGGCCACTTTGTTGAAAAGCTAGTCTGTCGCACCACTTGTGAATGTCGAGTTCAGTCGTCCTCGTGAGAGATAGATATTTACTCGAAGTCTAACTGGGTTTTGCTTTCCTCAAACTTTTGCAGAAGTCGGTGGTGAAGGTGAATCTACATGATGACAGAGACAGGAGCAAGGCCATGCAAGTAATTTCTGGTTTCGGAGGTATTGGCTCTCTCTCCTCCCCGCCCCAAACCCCCCCCCACCCTTTCTCTCTGTTTTTTCCCCCTTCATTCTCCCACTGAATGTTCAAATGTCACTGTAATAACTAATCATCTTGTGCCTGAAATGTTCGGCTTTATCACTAACCTTTCTCACATAATGCTTTCCAAGGATTGGGTCTCTGTCTATGGACTCGAAGGACAACAAACTGACGGTATCCAGCGATTTTGACCCTGTCAAGGTGGTGAACAACTGAGGAAATCTTGGCACACAGAAATCGTAAGCGTTGGAGCAGCCAAGGAAGATGATGGCAAGAAAGACGAGGGCAAGAAAGAAGAGGGCAAAAAGGACGATCAAGTCGCCAATCTTGTGAAAGCCTATGAAGCATACTATTCTACACCAGTCACATATTACTATGTGCCCCCAGAAGAGACCCCAAATTGTGTAATTTGTTGACGATCAAGTCGCCAATTGAAGTAAGGTTGACTATGCCTCACGTATGCAAGTGGAGTACCTTCTAGAATTGTAGGCTTTTATTGAGTCGTTCGGTACTTGTACGTGTTGGAGAAATCTTCGTGAAGTGTTTTGAAGCTGACAAAATGTTTCCATCAGTCTAGTCTGTGAAGATTTGCAGACTCTGCTATTTAAAGTCTAAAGATCTCCGGACAGCCAGACTCAAGACTCAAAGTTTATTCTCATTGACAGTTTCTAATCCGTTGAAGAATGGCCATCCAGAACTAGGTGTTTCATTAAGGATGTGACCTTATCGACTGGAGAAGATCTCTTGGCTGGATATGACATAACGGAATCATTTATTTGATCATGATTGATTCGGAGATTAAGGATCCGATGATTGGCGAAGTATACTTGGAAGGTTCTACTTATGGAAACCGAGATCCTAATTGTATGGGCGAGCAGGATTGATGGGCTATCGACATGTTCCTTTAATAGCTCGAATGATCTTCCTAATTGATTCCGTCCAACGGGTAGATTGGAGGAATTCCTTTTGTAAGTGCCAATGGGTATGATGGCATAAATGAGTATATAAGGAAGACGTTCCAGTTGTTCGAGTGTGTGCACGATAGAAAAATTCCAAAGTCTGAAACTTCTTGTTCTTAGTCAATTCATTTGCTGAAGCGAAATCTTGTATGCAAAAGAAAGTCTATATTCGTGAGAACCTTGAGGAAGTATAGTAGAATATCTACACTGTGGAATCAAAGAAAAGCTGTGCTGTAACATCTCTTTTGTTTATAGTGAAATAGAGCTGGTGGGCTGTCAGTGCAGAAAAGTGGACGTAGGCTTGAATAAGCCGAACTACTATAAACCTTGTGTTCAATTTTCTCTTCCCTACTCTCTACTTTACTTTGATCATAATCTGTTTTGGAGATCTTCCTTTCTATCGTCTACCTAATATTGCTTTCGTATCTCGAGAAATTGTTTTTACACCTATCCACCCCCCTCTAGGTGCTTATACTAGCTATCTCAATTGGTATCAGAGCTTGTGTACTCACTTTGTTTGAAGTGTTTTACTTCAGAGTTAAAGATCCATGGCTAGTATATTGACTCCAGGGCTGGTAGAAGGGCAAAGCAATACCAGACCGCCTTACTTTGATGGAAATGATTACAACATCTGAAAAAACAAGATGAAGGCGTTCCTAAGATCAAAGGATCCTCTAGAATGGGACGTTGTAGAAAAATGAATCATTCCTAAAGCTACACCTGTCTCAGAGAGAGGAAAAGATATTGTTGAGTCTAGTGAAATGACTCAGGAAGAGATAATCAAGAGACAAGCTCTGGATGCAAAAGCAATTTATTCTTTATATTGTACTTTGTCACCTACTAAATATAACAGAATATCTTCTTGTGTTATAGCTAAAGAAGTCTGGGATAGATTACATATTACCTATGAAGGAACCGATCGAGTAAAAGAGACTAGAATCAACATTTTCCTCGGTCAATACGAAGCCTTCAAAATGAAATCAGGAGAATATATAATTGACATGTTTAGTCATTTTACAAAAATCATGAATGGTCTTGAAAATCAAGATCAACCAATTTCTGATCCCATGAAGGTAAACAAGCTTCTGCGTGGACTCTCCAAGGATTTGAATCATATAAAGATCTTAATAAGAGAGACACAAAGAATCATGCCACTATCTGTTGATGAGTTGGTTGAGACTCTTCAGTCTTATGAAGTGGAACGAATCAATGAAGACGAAGATCCTAAAAGTAAGAAATCCATTGCATTAAAATCCAATGATGATTCTGATGTTACAGATTCTGAAGACGATATAGATGATGAGGAGCTTGCTCTCATGATAAGAAGATTCAGAAAGATGAACAGAAAAGGAAGAAGATTCAATCCAAAGAAACAAAGTTTTCAAAAGTAACAGACTAAGTCTGTTGAAGATGATGAATCAAACAAAGATGTAGTCTACTTTGAATGTAAGAAAAAGGGACACATTAGACCCAACTGTCTTCTTCTGAGGAAGAAGAAAGGAAAAACTAGAAAGTATCAAAAGGCTCTTAAAGCAGAAACCTGGAGTAATACAGAGTGTGAAGAAAGTGATTATGATTATGCCAATATATGTCTAATGGCATAATTGGATTCAGATTCAAACTCCGAGACAGACTCAAATTCAAACAGTAAATTTGAGGTGAGTAACTTCAAAATCCCTATTAAAGTTTCTAAATACATTGATGAGTTGTGTTTTAGTCTTAAGACTTCTCTTAAAAAGATTTCCGAACTCAAAAGAGAAAATTCTGCTCTAAAACAACAGGAAAATGTTTTGAAAGAAAAGGTGAAATGTTTAGACATGAATGTTTCTTCTCTTAGAGAAAGTGAAGATAATCTTTCAAAAGAAAATGTATTATTGAAAATGATATCTCAAATATTTCTAAAAAATTTTCTATAAGATCTGAGAAACTGGAAAAAATTCTTTCTTTTCAAAGACCTTATTCAATAAATCTGGTTTGGGAATGACTGCTGAAACCATTCCTTTAATTGATTTTCCAAAAGTGAAAGAAATAATTAAGCAAAGACCCACAAAAGATGCTTACAAAAATCATTTTAAAATGATCTTTGTAAAACGAGTAGATCGCAATGCTCTCAGATGTTCAAAGTGCAATAGTGCATATCATTTTGAAAAAAAAAATGTCCTATGGTTTAAAAACCTGTTAAGAAAGTATGGGCAAAAACTGCATATCATACTAACACCAATGGACCCAAAAAAATATGGGTACCAAAGAAAGTTTGAGTTTCTTTTTTAAATGCAGGTCACTATCGAGAAAAATGTAAAATGGTATCTGGATAGTGGATGCTCAAGACATATGACAGGAGATTGAAATTGCTTCATAAAACTAGTTCAAGTGAATGGTAGAAAAGTCTCATTTGGAGGAAATAGCAAAGGAAGAATTGTGGGATTTGGAACTGTAAAGATTGGAAACCTCACAATAAGCAATGTTTCTTTTATTGAAGGACTCAACTACAATCTGCTCAGAATCAGTCAGCTGTGTGATGCCGGTTTCAAAATCAACTTTCAAGAGGGAATATGTTCATAAACCAATAAAGATTCTACTCAATCATTCATGGGTCGAAGACATGGAAATATCTACCTCTTGAATGTGAAACCAAATGAATCGCAATGTCTAATCTCAATCCAAGAAAGCGAACTTATGGCATAGAAAGCTTGGGCACATCAATGTGAAGCAGATAGCCAAAATTTCAGCAAAGAAACTTGTTCATAGTTTACCCAATCTATCATACCAAAAGTCTGATCTATGTACACCATGCATATTGGGAAAACAAGTAAGAAATTCCTTTAAACCAATAAATCAAGTTTCCACTAACCGTGTACTGCAACTTCTACATATGGATCTCTTTGGACCAACCAGAACACAGAGCATTAGAGGTAAGAAATATTGTTTAGTAATTGTGGATGACTACTCTCGATTTACTTAGGTGTATTTCCTGGCAAGTAAGTCTAAAACTTTCTCTTACTTTGTAAATTTTGCTAAAAAGGTTCAAAACGAAAAAGGATATGTTATTTCAAGTATAAGAACAGACCATGGAGGTGAATTTAAAAATCAAGATTTCACAAAATTTTGTGATGAATCTGGTTTTCAGCATTGTTCTCATCTCCATATACTCTAGAGCAAAATGGAGTTGTGGAAAGAAAGAATAAATCGCTTCAAGAAATGACTAGAACTCTTCTAATTGAAAGAACATCTCTTCACGTTTTTGGGCTGAAGCAGTTTCAATAGCATGTTATATTATTAATAAAGTTTTTCTAAGGCCTATTCTAGAAAAAAAAAAAAAAAACCCTCTATGAGTTATTCTAAGAAAAGAAGCCTATTGTTTCATATTTTCATGTGTTTGGATGCAAATGCTTTATATTAAAAAATGCAAATGATCGAGTTGGCAAGTTTGAAGAAAAGTCAGATGAATGCATCTTTCTTGGATATTCAAACACAAGCAAAGCGTACAGAGTCTATAACAAGAAGACTCAATCTGTGGAGGAATCAATGAATGTCAAATTCTAAGATTCTATACAAAATGAATCTATTCAGACTCATCTTGAAGAACCTGAACCTGCTCCAGACTCTACAAAGTCTAAATCTCAGGAAGCAGCTCGGACTTTGAAAGACCAGTAACAAATGATTGTTGAAGATTCAAATGAATGAAGTGATCATCAACCTGACAATTTAACCAGTAACTGGAAGCATAAGTCCAGTCATCCCAAAGATCTCATTATTGGCAACATTAATGAAGGAATTCGCACAAGATCGAAAAGGCACGAAGAGTCTAGTGCTGTGACTCTTATTTCTGAAGTAGAACCCAAAAGCATAGAAAAAGCTTTATCTGATGAAAACTGGATTGAAGCTATGCAAGAAGAACTAAGGCAATTCAGCATTAATGATGTTTGGGAGTTAACTCCTAAACCAAAAGGTAAATCTATTATTGGTTCTAAATGGGTTTTCAGGAACAAGATGGACGAGAAAGGAAAGATCATAAGAAACAAAGCAAGACTCGTGGCCAAGGGATATACGCAAGAAGAAGGGATAGACTATGACGAGACTTATGCACTAGTAGCAAGGTTAGAAGCAATTCGATTATTACTTGCTTTTGCTTGTTATAAGAATTTCAAGTTATTCCAAATGGACGTCAAAAGTGCTTTCCTAAATGGATTCATCCATGAGAAAGTCTATGTGGAACAACCACCTGGGTTTGAAGACCCAAGGAAACCAAACTCAGTATTCAGACTCAAAAAGGCCTTATATGGTCTAAAACAAGCACGTCGAGCTTGGTACGACAGGCTGAGAAAGTTCTTGATTCAAAACGGCTTTGTAAAATGTAAAATAGACACTACTTTGTTTATCAAAAGAGAAAGCAAAAGTTTTGTGCTAGTTCAAATATATGTCGATGATATTACTTTTGGATCCCCTAATGAAAGTCTGTGCAAGAAATTCTCTAAGACTATGCAGGATGAATTTGAAATGAGCATGATGGGTGAGTTAACCTTCTTTCTTGGGCTTCAAGTGAAACAATTGAAGGAAGGAACTTTTATTCATCAAGAAAAATATGCTAATGATCTTGTCAAAAAGTTTGGACTGGACAATTGCAAAAAGATTGATATACCAATGTCAAGTTCCTTGAAGATAGACAAAGATGAAGGAGGAAAGAAAATCGATCAGAAGCTATACAGGAGTATCATTGGCTCACTTCTTTATCTTACTGCTTCTAGACCTGACATTTTATTTAGTATTTTGCATTTGTGCCAGATTTCAAGCAGACCCTAAAGAATCTCATTTGAGTGCTGCAAAACGTATTATCAAATACATTACTTCAACTTCAAGTCTTGGTCTTTGGTATCCTAAAAAGGGAGACTTACTCTTCTTGGGTACTCAAACGCAGATCTAGCCGGATGCAGAGTTGATAGAAAGAGCACATCGGGTACCTATCAACTACTTGGAAGCAGGACAGTGTCTTGGTTTTCAAGGAAGCAAAGTACAGTAGCTCTCTCTACAGCAGAAGCAGAGTATGTAGCTCTCGGAAGTTGTTCACAAATTATGTGGTTAAAACAACAGCTAAGAGACTTTGGAATTGAAGATTCATGCACGAAAATTAATTGTGACAATACCAGCGCAATCAATCTCACCAAAAATTCAATTCTTCATTCAAGAGCAAAGCATATAGAGATTCAACATCACTTCATTAGAGATCATGTTCAAAATGGAGAAATTTCGATTAAGTTTGGTGACTCAAAGAACCAACTGGCGGATATATTCACAAAGCCTTTGGAGAAAAATCAATTTGAAATCATCCGCTCCAGACTCAACATTTTGAGGTTTGAAGAAATTAAAGTCTAGAGACTCTCAGACTCAGACAATCAAGACTTTGACTGTAAGTTATTCTCTCTCTCGAATCTCATCTTGAAAAGGTACAATCATCAACCGTGTTTGATTATTGCTATCTTTAATTGACGTGATTATTGCAACGTTTCCTTTTCGAAAAAAGAAGTTATTTTTGAAATGACTATTATCTAATTTTTCAAAAAAGGCAGTTATTTTTTGAAAAGACATCTTTTACTTTCCTTTATGACGTTCCGTATGCCTCTCTTCGATTGTTTATACAATGTTGTTTCTTCTTCACTTTACTCTCCAAAAACCCTAAGAAAGCACCGATTCTCCATTTCTGTTTTTTTCTCTTGTTTAATCTTCGAAAAAGTTGTCATCTTTCTTGGGAAAGTCAAGTTTGGAATCTTTCAAAGACTAAAAGATGTCGTCTCAAAGGAAGTCTTCGAGGATTGCAAGCAGGGGACCGCAAATGCGTGAGGGGCCTATGCACTTCGATCTCACCGAGGAAGAAGAGTCTCCCAGTCAGCGGCAGAGCCCACAACATTCTCAGCAGCGTCATTCTCCTCCATCTAGTCCACATGACAATGCTCATCGAGAAAATGAAGAAATCATCGAAGGCGCAGATCCTGTAAGAATTCAAAAGCCCTCTTTTATTTACAAGCTTGATCGTGCTTTGAAAAGAGGAGGAACTCCATTGAACTACATCGATGAGTTTCATAAGGAAAAAGGGTATGGAAATGAGTACATCTTTTTACGAAATATGAAGCGTTTGGGAATTGCCCCTGCGGGGTTGGCAAGAAGAAACCCTTGCTAATATTCCAAGTGATCCGCGTGTTGGAGGGATGAATCAGCCAGATGGGAATGATGATGATAAGTTATACAGTCAGTTTCAATCGAGAATGGGAGTTGCGGCAAAAATTCAGGGAAAAAGGACAAATTTGTTTCGATCGGAGGAACAAAAGCGTTTATACTCTAAGTTGTTGAAGCGTGGGGTGATAAACCCTAGAAGTGTGGATTTTGATTTCCTCAATGTTGTGAATGTTAATTTGAGGGAAAAATTCAATCTTCTTCAACTTGAACAGTTCTATTCTGACTTTACAGAAGCCTATGCTGAACTCACTGCTTATTTCTATTCGAATCTTAGTTTCTTGGATGCGAATAGATTCTCTTTTAGTGTCCGAGATCAGGACTATGTGGTGGATGTAGATATGTTGGCTGATGTCATTGGGATTGAAGGAGGGAGATATCAACCGATCAATGTCTCAATTGCTCGTGCTACATTGGAACTTGTTAAGGATAGAAGAACAGAGGAAAGAATTTCCTACTTGAGAATGAGCGCATTTAACATTCTGCTTCACAAGATTGTCATTAATTGCCTCAAACCGAAATCTACTTCAAGAGGTGATTGCTACCCTACTTTCAAACGACACTCGGAAAAAGGCAAGTAGCTCAAAATCTTCGGGAGAGGGACTCTTTAGGAAGGAGAAAAGCAGTCAAGGTAGAGGATGATCAACAGATTGAAGATCGAGCTATAGGGGTTGATCAAAATCCAAGGGAAAGTTAGAAGATGCTACAGGTGCAATAAGGAAGGGCATACCAAGAGATTTTGTCCAAATAAGAACGAGAAAAAAGAAGAGCTCAAATGAAACAAGTGTAGCTAATAGCACTGAGGCCAATTATGGAGATGTCTTGTCTATATCGTTGGGGAGGGACACCTTCAAAGATTTGTGGATCTTGGACTTCAGATGCACTTATCATATGTGTCCTCATCAAGAAGGCTTCAATGAGTACAAGGCATATGATGGTGGTTCAATTATCATGGGGAATGACACTTTGTGCAAGACTATGGGAGTTCGAACCGTGAAAATTAGGATGTTTGGTGGCATGATTAGAATCCCGGTGGATGTGTGTCATGTACCGGGTCTAAGGAAGAATTTGATATCATTGGGAGCACTTGAATCCAATAGATGCAAGTACTCGGGTCAAGGTGGAGTCTTGAAGGTGATCAAGGGAGCTCTGGTTGTTCTAAAGGGATAGATGCACAATAACCTATATCAACTTATAGGAACCACAATGCAAGGTGGAGCATCTGTGTCCACGAATGCTAGCACTAAGATATATAACACCTGTCTATGGCATATGTGCCTCGGGCATATGGGGTAAAGAGGACTGATGGAGCTTCAAAGAGGAATGCACTCCAAGGTATAAAAACATGCAAATTAGATTTCTACAAATTTTGTGTGTTTGGAAAACAATGCAGAGTACAATTTAAGGTTGCAAATCATAGAAGAAGGGGCGTGCTCGAGTATGTGCACATGAATGTATGGGTCCTTCACTGGTAAAGTCAAAAGGCGGGAAGGAATACTTTGTGACATTTGTTGACGATTTCTCTCGAAAAGTTTGGGTCTACTTCATGCAATACAAAAGTGAGGTCTTTGAAAAGTTCAAAGAATGGAAAGCCAAAGTTGAGACTTCAATAGGGAAAAAGCTTAGGTGCTTGAGATCAGACAATGGATGTGAATACAAATCGACACCGTTCATGAAGCTTTGCAATAATGAAGGGATTAGACAGCACTTCACAGTTCCGGATACGCCCCAACAAAATGGTGTAGTGGAAAGGATGAGCCAAACCTTATTAGAGAGAGCTCGGAGTATAAGGTTGCATGCAGGACTAGGCAAGGTGTTTTGGGTAGAAGCTATCTACATAGCATGTCATATTGTGAATCGGTCTCCATCAATTACAAGTAGATGTAAAATTCCCGAAGAGTTATGGATTGGTAAAACTGTCGATTATTATAATTTAAGAATATTATGTTGTCTTGCTTTTGTACATGTCCAGAGTTCGCTGCGCTTGAAGTTAGATCCAAAGTCAAATTAGTGCATACTTCTCAGTTACAAGAAAGGAGTGAAAGGGTACAAATTAAGTAATCCAAGTGAGAAAAAAGTTTTGACAAAAAGGAATGTTGTGTTCGATGAATTTGCAATGTTGAAGTCAAGTAGCGTGCCACAAGCAGCTGCTGAAGAGGAGAGTGATAAATCCATCTTTAAGGTGGAGCATGAAGCCAAAGAATCTGTAGAGAATGGCAAGTTATTCAATAAAGCTCTAGAAGTTTAAAAAAAATAGTAGAAGTTCCTCGTACCATTGTGACGTGTGGAGGAAAGTGCACTCTTAAAGCACCAGAGAGATATGATTTTGAGGACTTGGTTGCTTATGCTCTTACCATAGGCTCCGGCAATCTAGGATCTTACCATAGGCTCCGGTGATCCAGGCTCTTATCATGAAGCTTTGAAATGTGATCACAAAGAAAAGTGGATGACCGCAATGATGGAGGAGATGGAGTCATTATAAAAGAATGAGACGTGGGAACTTGTGAAAAAGCCCAAGGATCGGAAAGTCATTGGCTGCAAATGAGTTCTTCAAAGGATTAATTATGACAAGATATTTTCTCTGATTGTAAGACACACGTCAATTTGTGTTTTACTAGCTATGGTGGCCAGGTATGACTTGGAGCTCGAGAAGCTATATTGGAAGATGGCATTCCTTCATGGTGACTTGGAGGAGAAAATTTACATGGAGTAGCCCGAAGGCTTCAAGGTGGAAGGGAAAGAGAATCACATTTGTTTGCTCAAGAGATCACTTGACGGTTTGAAGCAATATCCGAGGCAATGGAATAGAAGATTTGATTCTTTTATGCTTCATATTGGCTACATGAGGAATGTGCATGATTCTTGTGTCTACTATAGAGTTTTGGATGATAAGTCACTTATTCTGATAATGCTCTATGTTGATGGTATGTTGATTGTTGCAAGAAAAAGGAGAGATATCATTTCCCTAAAGTCTCAATTAAGCAACGAGTTTGAAATGAAGGATCTTGTTGATGCAAAGAAGATCTTTAGCATGGAAATCTTTCGAGATAGACGTGCAAGTAATTTTTGGGCAAATTAGAAGAAGTATGTTGAGAAAGTCTTAGAGTGGTTCAACATGGGGAAGGCTAAGTTGGTCTATACACCCTTAGCAAATCACTTCAAATTATTCGAGAAACAATACCCTAGTTCACATGAGAATGTTGTAAACATGTCTCGAGTACCCTATGCTAGCACAATAGGGAGCCTCATGTATGCTATGGTTTGTAGCAGACCGAATTTGGCTCATGCAGTGAGTCTCATTACGATACATGAGCAATCCAGGTAATGAGCATTGGGAAGCTGTTAAGTTGATCTTTCATTATTTGGTTGGAACTACTAGAATGGGTTTGATGTTTAGTTCAAAGGGAGAATTGATCGATTTAGCAGGTTATGTCAATTTGAACTTTGCTAGTGATTTGGACAAATGAAGGTCCATCGTGGCATAAGTCTTTACTCTTGGAAGTGGAGCTATTTCGTGGAGGGCAATGCTTCAATCTACTATAGCATTGTTTACAACCAAAGTTGAGTATATGGCACCAACAGAGGCTGCGGAGGAGAGAATATGGCTAACCGATTTGGACATGAAGTTGTATTTAAAGCAGGATAGTGCTATAGTATATTGTGATAGCCAAAGCACAATATGTCTCACGAAGAATCAAGTGTTTCCTTCCAGAACGAAACACATTGAAGTTCGCTACCACAAGATTTGAGAATTTGTGGAGAATGATAGCATTACTTTGAAGAAAATCCATACTAAAGATAAACCCATGAATATGCTCATGAAGATGGTTTCTACATAGAAGTTCAAGTCCTACAAGGACTTGATTTCTCTCGCTCATCATCAAAGTTGATGGAGACTGCACCAGTCTAGGTGCGGGCATACCTTTACAAAGGTACAGTGGAAAGAGAAATATATTCTTTTTCTTGATTTGAGTGGAGGCTTATGGTTTATTCTAGCCAAATGTGGAGATTTATTGATGTTGTCTTGAATTCCACGAAATTTTGATCGATTAGAGATCCAGAAAAGTTAACCAGGAAGTCTAGGAAGGCTTGGAGCTTGCAGGCTTTACTTTCCAGATATATTTCCTAGATTTGGACCAATCTACAAGGGATTTCATGGGAAATAATCCAAATTCAATGTAACTGGGATATGTCATGATAACCCTAATATCTAGGGGATAATCACGAAAGATTTATTAGTTAGTTTCACAACTTATAAGATCTTTAGGGTGAAATTCCTTTCCTATTAGGATTAGGGAAGTGGGGATTTGAGGATCTATTTATTCAATGTTGTATCTTATATAGAAATATGCTCAAGAAATAAGGAATTTTCTATCTCTCTCTCTCTCTCTCTCTCTCTCTCTCTCTCTCTCTATCCTGTGGACATAGGCAGATTTTCACCGAACCACGTAAATCTCTATATTCTTGATTATTATTGTTTTTCAATATTTTCATCTCATCTAGTTAGGGTGCTCTTCCGTACAACAGTTAGGTCAAGTGACTTCACGCAAGCTGCGAGCAGGCTGGTCATACTTGCTGAATTTACACGAAAACTTCTTAACCAAAACAAGATAAGAAAGTCTGGCCTTAGACCTTGCATGCTAAAAATTTTCATCATTTTCTTGTGCTGTTTGCTTAAATTCGATCGCATGCGTGAACCACGGATAGGCCAATTAACTAATCAGTGCCGTTCTTATCAATAAAATGAGAAGAAAAAAGACAGCTCTATTTCATTGCGTCGTTTGGAAGAATTTGACGACATGGCTGCAACCCTCATCTTTGAATGTGGATATATTCCCCTTTAGGTTGAAGGGAAAAGGGAGCTTATATGACTATTATTCGCGGACTTGATGTGCCTGCCACGGGGGCCGAGGATGGGTTCACGGGATGCTCTTCTGTTCTTCTTTGAAGACTTTTTATATACTTGTACATCATACCATCCTTGTTAACAAACTTATACTGGCGAATCATTCTCACTCAATCTTCTCCAAACCAGAAGCAATGAATTTCGTTAATGAGAGTCATATGTCACGGATTGATTGATTTAATGTTCCTTTACCTGTACGGCTTTTTTACTTTCTTCCAAAGTCAGTATTTCTCACACACTCATAGAGATCGTAGAGAGAAATTCTTTTGAAGAAAGAATCTCTAGATTCTAAATACTTGTGAAGTGATACAAATTAAAGGGAGGAGACCTCCTTAGGCTCCGCATGGTAATATTTCTATTCATCTGTTTTTTTGCTCTTTTGCTCCACGGAACAACATAAACTCATTTGATAATGGCAATTAATTTTTCTATTCCCCGGAATAAAAAAGTGGTCGAGGAATAGATTTAGAATGGAAACAAGAAATAGAAAAAGTAGCTTCTTATTCTCAAGAACACTTTCTAGAAATAAATCTTTTTTTTTATTTTCTTCTTCTTCCTCACCACCTGCACCATCCGTAGTGGCTAGCGGCAAAAGAAGAAGAGAGGAAAAAAAGAAAATGAAAAATCTCAAAAAAAAAAAAAATATTTAAAAAAAAAAAGAAATTCATATTCTTTTTATTTTTATTTTTATTTTGAGAATAGAAATTTTGTGCAATTATCAAACACATTGTTTTCCTCATAAATTGTTCCAAGGAGTAAAAAATAGGAAAGAACTATCTCTAAAAAAAAATTATTCCCAAGAACAGAAATGTCACCAAACGCACTCTTAATATACAAGTACTCTTTAGATTAAAATAATAGACGTCTCCTCAATCTAATAGTGAAAATTCTATTTTTCCATCTACCAACAATCTACATTTATTACAAAAACACTTCAAAATAATGTACATTTACGATTTTGCTCATCTCTTGAATATTCCTGAGAAAATTAGAAAGGCTTGCTTGGTTTTCTTGGGTCATTTTTATCCTTCATGTTTGGAAACCTATAGACCTGATATTCTCCTCCACCTTATCAAGCGACACCCTTGTTGCATTTTCGACAGGGAATGTATCAAGATGCTTTTTGAATCGCCAAAGAGCTTTCATAGGTTTCCAACTAGTTTTACTCTCTGGTAGATCCTTCCATTAAATCAAATATTCTTGCTTTGATGAAATACTGCCTTCATCGAACTCGATCTACCATAAGAAATTGATATCACGATCATATAAGGTTTTAGCTCCAAGAGATCCCCATTGCAACTCTCCTCGATTTGGGTCTTCTTCATCTACATGAAAAGGTTTAAGCACACTCACATGTAACATCGAATGTACCTTTAGTTTTGGTGAGAGCTCCAGTAAATGCTACCTTCCCGACTTGTTGCAACACTCGGATGGCCTGTCATACTTATGGATCAATCCCTTGTGCACATCAGGGTATCAAAGAACTGAGTGTAATTTTGCCAACACCAAGTCCTCGACTTGGTACTCCATATGACGTCACTTCTTGTTGGCTCATTTTTTCATGCGCTTTAAGGCCTTGTGTAGAAAAGTCCTTACCGAGTCTGCTTGTTCCTACACTCCTTATAGAACTTGTAAGTCAATGGGAGTAGCCTTGATAGCTCGTTGCAACTGTACTTAGAGTGAGTGGTCGCTACCCCATCATGATCTTGAAAGGACCTTGGTTCATAAACTCACTTCACTGCAGGTTATGGGATAAAAGGGCTACATCAATCAACTTCACACAATCCTTTTGCATTGTGCTAATGTAGTGTTTGAAGTACAGCTACAAGAGCACATTCACTCTCTTTGTCTAACTATCGATTTGGGGATGTAAACTTGTGGAGAAGTTGAGGCTTCAGCTCTAGTAGCTTAAAGAGCTTAGTCCAGAATCTCCTACTGAATTGAGGATCACAATCGTTCATGATTGTCTACCGTATGTCCCAATACCTAACGATTTGCTTTAGGAATAGTTAAGCCTCCTCCTCAGCTGGGAAGTCCTTTGTTGCTGGCACAAATATTGCATACTTAAAAGACCAATCCACCATGGCCATCCGAATCCAACACCCTCTGGAATTATGCAAATTCACAATGAAGTCCATGGAGACACTCTACCATTGATGCTTCAGGATAGCAAGTGGCTCACAGGGCCCTACCAACAACCATTGTCCGAGCTTGTCTTGTTAGCACACAAGACACATCCTCACATAAGCATCCACATCGATGCACAAGTATGGCCAAAAGTAATGATCCACCACAAGTGCCATCATGCGATGGATCCCTGGATAATCTACCCACTTGGAATTATGATACTCGCATAGCACCTCTTTCCGTAGCTTTCCATGAAGTCACAGGTATAGTTGTTGCCCTTTGGTGTAGAGTAGATCGCTCTCATAACAAAATTATCAAGTCTTGCCCTCTCATGCACGCTCAAGGAGTGCCTTGGCCATTGGGCCGTGTCATGGCCCTTCCTTGATGTGCTCAATCCATGGATATTTAGGTTGACTGATGGTTGCTAGCTCCATCTTTCAACTCAATGCGTTGGCAACAAAATTGCCCTTCTTATCATTGTACTACAGCACGTAGTTGAGCTCCACAAGGAAGTCTTGCCAACAAGCTTGCTTTGAAATCAGCTGCTTTGGGGTACAAGTAGCTTGTGACGACGTTGTCAATACTCGCTACAAACCCAATCCCAAGAGATGATGTCGCCATGTGTAAAGGTAGTACTCCACCACCGCCATTGCCTTCTCTTGGACCATGTATTGCCGTTCAATCTCATTCATCTTCCTTGATTCAAACACCACCAAGTGTCCTTATTGCATTAGAACATCACTAATAGCATAATTGGAGGCATCCATCTCTACCTCATAGGGCTTTGAGTGGTCAAGCACCACGAGCACTTATTCTTTAGTCATCACTTGCTAGCTAGTTGAACACCTTTTGATATTGAGCCTTGTCAACCATGGGTGAGGCCCTTGTGAGATCCAATTAGGCTTGCCAAAGGCCGACAAGTGGCTGCAGGAAGAAGGAAGGGAAGAGAAGTATAATTAAGTCATGGCCGTCAATTTATTATGATTTCGATATTTAATGTATGACCAGAGTAAGAAAACAAAAGATTGGGTATCTAGAGACTCTTCATTAAAAGTGAATAATTTGGAATATATTTTTTCTGTGAGCGATCGCTTGAAATAATTAGTTGCTGAAAGGTTTTCAATATTGGCAATAATTTATGTTGGAACTTTTTCATGGACGATGGAAATACTTTTCCTTTATTCATTTATGTAAACGATATAAACGGTACTTCTTATTTCTAAAAATGATTGCTTGTATCGAAATAAATGATATTATCATCGTTCATGAAAACATTGAAACATAAATTATTAGTCAATATGAAAATATCTTCTATTAATTAATCATTTCAAATGATTTAGACAATCATTTATTAAGAAAGTATTTTTCAAATTATTCATTTATCGCAATACCAACGCCATCTAAGATTCAACTCGAGATAGTTGCCGAAGAGAGTTTGCCGCGTTTATTCAAAGATATCGCCCTCCTCAGATCAGCCGGTAGCTTGGATCGTTCAATCTGCTAAAGCGTGGTTTATCACGGCCCTTACTTTTACATTAGCTGAATGAACCATCGCTGCCAGAATGCTGACTGATGCGATCGGACTAGAATTAAATAATAATTCATTGACCAAGACCTCGACTTCAACTAATCCAAAAAAGAAAAATAAGAAAATAGACAGGATGGGATCGATCTCGTGTGTGAAACGCGCACTTTCCTGGAGATTGATGTTTCACGATTGAAGATATAGCTCCTTCGCGCGACAAAAAGGTTATTATCTTTCACATTTCTTGTCAGAAACTTCAAAAGAAAAAAAAAATGCCCAGTGATGGCACTTTCAGAGATGATGCAGGGAGTGATGTCTGCTTCGATTCCGGTCCGATGTCTTTTGTCCTGACCCCTCTTCCGTTAATTTCGATTTGCCCCCGTGCTGCAAGATTTTTCTATCATTAACTCTTAAAAAAATTGAGAGTGGAGTGCCGCCGTAGATAATTGATAGTTTTTTTTTTTTTTTGATAACCGAGGGAACCCGTAAGCTGATAGCCGGCAAGCAAATCCTAAAGGAACGACTGCAGGACTCACCACCACAGTATTCTAAGTAAGAATCTCTAACGATGCTTCTGGGATTCAAACTTCTCCCTTTCGTGAGGGGAAGAGAGCCCAAGCCAGCTGCACCGCTACAGGCGGTGGTGATAATTGATAGTTGATCTCAAGACATTTTGAAAAGAAAAAATTATGGATTCAGCTCGAACTCTCTATCACACAAATTGTCAATTTATTTTCAATTTTTTTACTGATGAAGGGTATGTTCATTTTGTGAAAAATAATTTCCAAAAACATTTTCGGAATTTTCTAGTATTCGTTTCATGAAAAATGAACTAATCATAGAAATTATTTTCCACCAAGGGAAAAAAGTTCTCTAAAAGATGAGAAATATTTTCCACTTTTCAAATTGAGGAAAACATTTCTCTTACTCACTCTCTCTTATCTCATAACCTATTAGCCCTCTTCTTTATTATTTTCTTATTTAATAATTTGAATTTTAAATTATTTTTCTTTCTCTTCTTTTCTTTATCCTCTTTTTCTTTTCTTTTTCTTTTTTTTCCCACCTTCTTCTTTGACCGATCGCCGGCACAGCTACAGTCGGCGACCGGCCACAAGTGAGCCTTGAGCTCGCCGGCATCAGGCAAGCTTAAGGCTCACCAACGGCATCAACAACCTTAGGCCTCGCTTGGCTCACCAATCTCTAGTGAGCGATGAGCCCAAGCCTCTGGTGATCTGGCGAGGCTAGAGGCCGGCGAGCTTGAGGCTCACCCTCGCACTCAGACTTTAGCACTCACCAATCTCTGGCAAGGCTAGAGGCCGACAAGCTATCGGAAGCTAGCCTTTGGCTGATCGCCGGCCATTGTGTGGCTGGCAACTGACCAAAGAAGAAGAAGATAAAAAGAAAAGAAAAATAATTTAAAAAATCAATTTTAAAAAATAAAATTATTCAAAAAAAATACGTAGATAAAAATATTTTTCTTACCAAACAACGGAAAATACTTTCCACTTTATTTTCAGGTTTCAAACGAACAAGGTAAAATAATGATATTTTTCTGGAAAATGACTTCCTAAAAAATATTTTCCAGAAACGCTGTATTTTTCGTGAAACGAACGGAGCCGAAATCTCATAAGCTTTGCACGGGGGATTTTAATGCCGACTTCTAAGACTAGTTAACTAGAGTGTGGTCCACTCTCTCCATTGACAGGATAACATGAGGATCTTGCTCCTCAAGAAGCGAGCGGGGTCTAGAGCCGCCTAGTAGGAGTCGAAGGGAAGCACCCCCAAGTTGCCAAAGGAACTTTATAATTTGAGCATATATTTTATTAGTAGCAGGTTTGGACACATGAATAACAATTCTTGCTTTGCATAGGCCCACAAGCTTCGGTGATATAATCTCTTTCTCTTGTATTTAAGAGATGTATGTGATGTGCCAATTATAGTGGAATACTTTACTGGATGTAACCCTAATTTAAGGTTGAACTAAGATGAAAACATTGTGTCTTGAATTCTCTTTGACACTTTTATTCTCGATTCTTTGTAATCATGCACCAATATTGCACCAAATCCTGACATGATTGTCACCCATTGACGTCATGTTTCAAGCAAGGCTATCACATGGGACAACAAGCATGCGATTTCGATGGCAAATTGGTCAGAATGATTATATTGAAATTTCTCTTAGAAGATTTAGGACTATGTTGGCGAAGTCGAAAAATTGAGAATCAAATTAATATTCAAATGATAAATAAGTTGAGGATGGATCCGAGGGAAAATTTGAAAAAGGGCCCCAAGTGGATTTTCTTTCAAATAAGGATATGAAGTGATCTTGGTTGTTTCAAATAAGAGCTTGACCTCACCGGTTGCCAATCAGCTAAATTTTTTTATTTTCATCCAAATTTTTTTTTTTTTGTCTTTTCTTCTTTTTTACTTTTCCAATGTTGGCCGGTGGCTACTAGGGAAGGCCAATGAGGGCTCAACAACCTTCGCCGGCCACTGGGAAGGGCCAACCACCGACAAGGGCCGGCAAGCACTTGCCAACAACAAGCAAGGGCCTACAAGCCCTTGCCAATTGTGGATGAGGCCACCATTACCAAATTTGGGGCTCAACGACCCTTGTTGGCCGCTAGCGAGGGTTGTTGAGCACCTAGGGCAAGTGAGACCAACCCTCACCAAATTTGGCGAGAGCTTGTAGGCCCTCACTAGCCCTTACCAATGGCTGGTGAGGTCGTTGAGCCCTCGTGGTTGGTCGCAAGGCCATCCCTCGACTGTGGCCAATGTGGGTGGTCCTCGTCGAATAGGGCTAGGGCGACTCTTGCCTAGCCCTCTATGTGCATCATCAATCACCAGCTGGCCACTAGTGAAGAGGAAGAAGAAGAACTAAAAAAAAAAAAAAAAAAAAAAAGGAAAGAAAAAAGAAAAAATGATAAATGACAAAAATACATTTGATCGTCGAAAAGTCGAGTTCTTATTTGAAATAAACATAGTCACTTTGTCGTAGCTTAATTTTCGGGTGCACCACCTAAAATTTGGTTAATAGATTGTTAAGTCTAAACTTAATTTGGGCTCTCCCAAACTCATACTAATTCACGACTTAGGTTCAATTTCTTAGCATGCAATTGATTTTTTAATCAGAAGTCACCACTAATCTATTTTTTAGTGGGTCGATTAGAAACCCAAGTAAAGTAACCGAAGTTTCACTTTACTCCTACGAACCAGAGACTATGGGTACGGGGACTTGGTTACATTAAATTTCTCTAATGCATTTTCGGTACCACTTCTTTTTAATTTTCAAAATGTTTTTTGCAGGCAGTTCGAATTAATTTTAAATCTATTTCCTAATATGTGAGGTGATCATGCGGGTACAAAAACCACAAATTTAACATCCAAGAAAATAATGAAATAATTATTTAAAAAAAAAAATTGAGGGGACTTACCTTGTAGCAACAAAAGCATCTGCATGGTTAGATTAAAAATTCACATCATCAACCCTAGATATGATTTCTAATTAACATGCAATTCCTTTTTTGTTTTCACTTGATTAATGAAAATTATACAATATGCAATGCAATATTAACTAAATGACCTAATTCTAATGGCATGCAATTTTTAATTAAATGGACCTAGCAACAATCACTAAATGGCATGCATTTCATGAATCTAATCCTAATGACATGCACATGACATTTTTTATTTTCTTTTTTCTTAAAAGAATGCAATCTATCCTAGAGATTGAAACTAATTTATTCTAAGACATTTTTTGTATATTTTTTTTTTATGAAATTCGAAATTAGAAAAATGTGAAAATTATCTAATTAGATGAAGATCTTATTCAATTTGTATTAGGAATTAGGTTGAGCTAAATCCTAATTTAAACTAAAATATTATATTAACCCAAATAATCACAAAATGCAATCTATTTAAGAAAATACCTAAACTTATAATAAATTAAGAAAAATATTATCTAAAATTAAATTAAGTGCAATTTTACCCTAATATGCAATGGCATACAAAATATGCCATAATTCTACATGACATATGCATGATGATTTTTTTCCTTTTTTTTTTCCTTTTTTTTTTTTTAATTTCGAAATTAATAATTGCCAAATAATTAAACATGCAATTCAAATTAATGAAATGAAAATCTAACATCCTAAATTCACGTTTTTGGTATTTTTATTTCAAAAATTCAAAATAAATAAAATGCTTAGTCTACATATGTAAATTACCCTAAAGTATGTGATATTCTAACTCAAACACATTTCAAGATAAATAAAGCAATAAAGACAAAACAGATCATCCAAAATCATCAAAAATATCACAATTGTTCAGATCAAGGGATAATATTTCGCTGATAAAATTGATAAATTGATCTTAAGTCTTAAAGATCAAAATATCAATTTTATTCCCGCTTAATTAATTATTTCATCTAAAGTTATAGATGAAATAAAAACCTGCGCGCGATTATGAATCAAGTAATAAGTTGGAATTTCCAATTATATGTTAAGGACTAATTATACTAAAAAAAGATGATAAAGTAAAATAAAATAAACTAAAGATAAAAACAAATAAAATAAACTAAAAAAAACTACCTAATGTGTTTTGTCTTTTATTTTTTCTTCAAAATTGGGGTGGCAGCCGAGCGTTGGGGACGGGCGGAGGCGCGGATCACCGAGGAGGAACGACGGACTAAAGTGAGCGCCGGCGGAGGGCTGTAGTCCGATTCGGGCTACTGGGCGCCGAAGCAGAGACGGCGGCGTTGGGACCGGTGCAGGCGCGGAACGGCCAGGCGGAGCGGCGGGCGTCGGCGCTGAGGGCAGAGGCGGTGACGGCGTTGCAGAGGTTCGGCACAGGGACCAGCGGGCGTCGGGGCGTCGAGGACTGCTGGACGGCGACAGCGTCGAGCTTTTGGCACAGGCTGAGGTGCAGCGGCAGGGAGGGTAGAAGCTGCAGATCGGCGATGGTGCAGCGAGGAGGGCCCGATGACGGATTCTGGCGGCGCGGGTCGCTGCAGCTAGTCGCGGGTGGAGGCGCTACAGGGGTGTCGGGTCGAAAGGGGCTGCAACGGGCGAAACAGAGGCACGGCGGGGCGGCAGTGCGAGCTTGCGGGCGAAGGCGCGGCTGCTGTGGGCGTCGCGCTACGGCGGTTCGGCGAAGGATCGAGTGCTGCAGGGGCGTGGCGGAGCGCACGGGTGTGGCATGGAAGTGACGAGCAGCAGCAGCGGGGGGGAAGCTCCTGGAGAAGACGAACAGTAGCGCTATTTTCTTTTTCTTCTTTTTTTTTTTCTCTCTCTCACGTCCCCTCACCGGTCTTCTCTCTCTCCCTCACCGCAGACCGGTCAATTCCCCTCTTCACTTTTCTTCTTTTTTTTTCTTGTTGACTTTTCTTTCTCTCCCAAAACCAAAGGAAGGCTTTTTGCTCTAAATTTTTTTCGAATCCCTCTCCGAATTCCTCTGCACTTTTTTTGCACGAATTCTTTTCGCGGATTTTTTCAATTCTCCTCCGGTCATAAAAAAATGAGCCTTTCTTTTATAGTGATTCGAAACGGCCTCTTTACATCGCATTTCCCAAGTTACTATTTCTTATCACATTAAATTAAATTTATATGATTTGACAATCAGCTCAATTTTTATCAATTTTTCACTTAATTTCAAAATTGTTGCTGCATTTAACAAAATCCGAACATCCATCGAATTTCATATTTCTTTGCATAATTCAATCAAATCAATTTCTCCCATTTTTATTTTTTTTTTCTTTTTATTTGTTCAAAATGCAATTTTATTTTTTCAAAATTAAGTGTCAACACACTTCAAGCATTTATTTGAAATAAGGTCCATTTCGGACTTTTATTTTAAAATGTGATGGTATTTTAAGGTTTTATTTTTGGAATTTTCCTCAAACCGGTGATTATCCCATGGATAAAGATTTTTGCAATTCTAATATGTCATTTCGATTAGATGGAAGAGATGCATATGTGCAAAATCGCAATGCAATTCTATCCAATGAAAAGCTTGAACCCGTCAACTACCTGAACTGAGTCGATGGCCAAGTCTTTCAAGACTCACTGCTTCAAAAGTCACCGAGTCGCGAGGGGCGACTCGACCGAGTCACTTCAAAAGCCTCGAGTCGTGAGGGGCGACTCGCCTCTCTCCCCTCTCCCTCTCTCCCCTTCCTAAAGTGGGCATCCTCTGTTTTCGATCGCCTCGACTTGTTACTTTACTGAGAAACCGGGTGGCTCTTTCCCTTGACTCGTTATTGTATTGACTGGTCAATGATTTGTCCTTCGTTCTCCGCACCGCGTCCTCCAAGATATTTGCTCCTGTTCACGCACTCCTCTCTTGCTCGCCACTCTATATAAAGCAACCCTTTTCGTCCCCCATACGTGCACACACTCAGGCTGCGTTTGGTTGTATTTTTTTTTGGTTTTTAAACACTTTTCTGTTTTTTTCGTTTCGGAAACAAAAAGGAACAGTAAACGCGTTTGGGGCGTTTTGTTCTTTTTTTTATTCTTTTGTTCTGGAATAAAAAAACAAACAAAAATACAAATTTTGTGCTTTGCTTCTAAAACACTTTTGAGAAACACTTTTTTTTTTTTTCTTATTTTCTTGTTCTTTTTCTTTTGGCCGGTCGCCGGCCTCGGCCATGGCCGGCGACCGGCCGACGAGGGCCGACGCCTCGCCCGGCCACGGCGAGGCTCGCCGTTCCCGGCGAGGCCGAGGCTCGCCGTAGCCGGGCGAGGTCGGCCTCGCCGGATCCGGGCGAGCTCGAGCTTGCCCGGACCATGGAGAGGCCGACCTCGCGCCGGCCCTGGGCGAGCTTGATCTCGCCCGGATCCGGCGAGGCCGAGCTCGCCCGGCCGGCCGGCGAGCCTCGGCCTCGCCGAATCCGGGCGAGTCGGCGTCACGGGCGGTGGCCGGCGAGGCCGCGCTCGCCCGCCGCCGGGCGAGCTCGGCCTCGCCGGATCAAGGCGAGCTCGGCCTCGCCGGATCAAGGCGAGGCCAACCCTCGCCGGCCAAGGCCTTGGCCGGCGACCGGCCAAAAGAAGAAAAAAAAAATGAAAAAGAAAAAAAGGAAAAATAAGAAAAAAGTAGAAAAAATAAAAGAAATAAAAAAATTATCCAAATTTACCAAACATGTTTCTGTTTATTTTTTATTCCCGGAACAAGTTTACCAAACGCGTTGTTTTGTTCAAAAATTGTTACCCGAATGTAAATACTTTTTTCTATTTCATTTCCCTGGAACAATTTTTAAACGTAAACGCAAACAAACGCACCCTCAGTTGCAACTTGCTCCGAGTGTCCTTTGAGTGTCTTTAGCTTCCAAATCAAAAGTTAGAGCAGTCAGAATCTCAGTTCTTGAAACCCAAGAGAAATGAAGGTGAGATGTCTTGCCGTCCTTCGAGAACTTCCTCTTTTTTTTTTTTTTTTTTCTTTTTTTGCATATTATGCGTATCTTGTTCACTTCTGTGAGATGGGGTTTCAATGTTACTCTCTCCGGGGTTTTCTTGGACACTTCCCTTGGTATCTCTCGTCTCAAGCTTCATGAGTTATCGCTTGCTTCTTTGCTGCTGTAATTGTTTATCGCATAGCATGATTGTATCTGTTTATGTGAACAAGAATGCTCGGAATACCAAATGATGCTTCGAATTCTTATTCATTGTTGGTTATATATGGCTAACTTGTTTAACGCTGGTCTGTCGCACCACTCGTGAATGTCGAGTTCGGTCGTCGTTGGAAGAGATAAACATTTACTCGAAATCTAACTGGTTTTTGATTTGCTCAATCTTTTGCAGAAGTTGGTGGTGAAAGTGGAACTACATGATGACAGAGACAGGAGAAAGGCCATGCGAGTAGTTTCTAGTTTTGAAGGTATTGGCTCTCTCCCTCTCTGTTTTTTCCCTTCTTTCTCCCACTGAATGTTCAAATCGTCACTGTGATAGTAATCATCTTTGTGCTTGAAATGTTAGGCTTTATCACTAATCTTTCTCACATTATGCTTTCCAGGGATTGGGTCTCTCTCTATGGACTCGAAGGACAACAAACTGACGGTATCTGGTGATTTCGACCCTGTCAAGGTGGTGAACAAACTGAGGAAATCTTGGCACACAGAAATCGTGAGCGTTGGAGCAGCCAAGGAAGATGATGGCAAGAAAGACGAGGGAAAGAAAGAATAGGGCAAGAAGGACGATCAAGTTGCCAATCTTGTAAAAGCCTATCAAGCATACTATTCTACACCGGTCACATATTACCATGTGTCCCCAGAAGAGACCCCAAATTGTGTCATTTGTTGAAATTCTTTGCACTTCCAGACCAAATCAGGACTTGGTCTGTGCACCAGAGAGGATTGAATCAGTAAGGTTGACTATGCCTTATGAACACAAGAACAAGTGGAGTACCCTTTCTAGAATATTAGGTTTTTGGTGTGTCATTCGGTACTTGTATGTGTTTAGGATGTATTTGTAGAGAGATTGGTTTTCACTTGAGGAACTCAATATATGGAAGATCCACTATGTACTCCATTTTGGCAAACGATTGTTTTCAGTGACTGGAATATGCAGTGGATGTTTTCAATCTTTTTTTGCTTGATATATTGAACAATCTGCAGGCAAAAACAGATATCGTTCATTTTGATCGCACTATCATCCTATGTCCTTAGGCTGTGGTAGTGGTTGCAGTTAGCTGATGAAACATACCTGGTATTTCTTTAGCAGCTTCCTGTCATAATTTTGCCTCACAATCTTGTGAAAGGGTATTCTGCTGGATAATAAAATTCATAAAAAGAGTAAGGTCAACTACTAAATGTGATCCATTCTGTGAACTCGTTGACTCGGTAATTGCTTTGGCTTATGGCAAATTCTAGTGACTCGTCAGGTCAAACGACTTCAGGCAAGCTGCAAGCAAGCGGGACATACTCTGTTGAAACTTCACGAAAAACTTCTTAACCAAACCAAGATATGAAAGTGTAGCCTTGGACCTTGCATGCCAAACTTTATTGTCATTTTCTTGTGTTGTTTTCTTAAATTTGATCATGTGCGTCAACTACAGGTGAGCCATTTAACTAATCAGTGCCATTCTTATCTAATTAAATGAGAAGAAAAAGAAAACTTCTGTTTTGCATTGTTTGTAAGTAATTGATGACATTGCTACCACCCTCATCTTTGATTGCGTATATTTTCTCCTAAAGTTGAAGTAAAAAAGGGAACTTATATGATCATTGTTTGCGGACTCGATGTGCTAGCCACAGTTGGGATTCTCTTTTGTTTATCTTTGAAGACATTACTTATAATGGCAGATAATTTTCACTCAATCTTCTCCGGACCAGCAGCGATGGATGTCATCAACGAGTCATACCAGCCAGGTATATTGGAAAGAGGCTGAGAAGTACACGTATTACGCCCAAGATTAGCAAAAGCCTTTGGCTTAGTGGTGGATCTTTCAAGTTTTTCCTTCTAGCATTCTTCACCCTGTTTATAACTAAGCAAAGCTTATGATGATCACAGCCAGTAAGACCATAATCTTATCTTACCAGGTAACTTCGATGAATTTTGGTAGATACGTATCCACTTCCTCGGTCGATAATCTAGATCCTCATTACAGATTCATTCAGGAAGAGGGTGTGTGAAAGAATGGCTACAAGCTCACTATGGCCTGTCCGTAGGGTCGGTCAGCAAATCATGTATGTAATAGGTTCAACACAAGATGCTGGATCCACGTGACTTCCCATCAGTAAGTTAAAACATTTGGACATGAGCTGCAGCCTGCAGATATGATGAGACGTATATTGCAGACTCACTATTGATGAACCGCACATGTTCAGGAAAGATAGGACTTTGTTGCTCACTTAGGGAGGGTGTAATTAACATTCTATTCTCTTGGACTCAACTTACCATTTGAGGCTCCAGAAATGAAGAGCTGCAGATGTTCGATGGCATGTGATATCTGCATACCCTCCACTTCCGCATAAGGAGAACTACAGAATGAACTGCAATACTCCGGTGTTCGCCAAGGCTATCGACCTTCATATGAGTTTTCGCTTTAAGGTTGACAGCTGTTGGATCTGCTCCGAGCAACTCACTTAAGTTTTTCCTGACAGCTTCCACATATGGCCTGACTTTCTGGAGAATCAAGTTGGCATCCGAGTTTCTAACCTCATAACCTGCCTCATGCACAAGCTGAACTGGAGGGTAACATCACGCAAATTGACAAGGTTAAATTGCTTATCTTTACAAACTGTAAGCAAGGCGGTGGAATACACTGACTATACTATCAGAAGCTGCAGGGAGGAGTGCTTGAATCCACATGACACAGGTAATTATGAACAATGAATGAAATACCTACTTTAAGCAGATTATGGGCAACTGTGAAGATTTTCATCATCGACCCATGACACTTAAAGTTGCAGTGCCACTAAGTAACCAAAAAGGGCCACCGCTGGCTAGTGCCATTCCTACATCAATATAAAGCCCTCTGCAGGGCAAGACTACAAACTTGTAAGATCATTATCTGGCAAGTACCTGTGTTCTTCATTCTTACTATCCCTACAATAGAAGTATCTGCAGTTCCAGTACACTTGATAAGGAGAAGACGTTTTAAACAAACTGAAAAATCAGAAATTACATATTGCCACAACATCAAAACAACACAGAGCCCCAGTTTTAAACAAACTGGGAAAGGATCAAGACCATACCACGCCCAAAATAACTTTGACCTTCTAAAACACTCATTCTAGCACTAAAGGAGAGAATTTTGTTAGTGGAACTGTCTTGATCATCTTGTCCTCTGACTCTCGCCTCTGAAATGACCTACTACATAATCTCAATTAGCATTCAGGTCAACCCCAGAAAGTGCCCCACAAAATTCGGACCTCATCTGAAGTGCATGATCATAAATCTACCTAAGCTCCATTCCTTCATAGACAATATGACACTAAAGCAGCAGATAATATGCCTTAATTAGCATTCAAGTCAACCACCACAAAGACCAATCTAGGCTTCTGTGAAGCGCACCCGATAAATCGTGTCAAAGCTGGTGGTTGAATGGTGGCTCACTCTCAAAGTATATTGGTGCTTGGTAAACATCTCATGGAAGGAATCACATGAGCAACACCATTTCCGGGCAACAACAGTGATTGTGATATAGCAATGTGGTCCAAATTGCAGCCTTCATGGGTAAAAGCGGGGAAAAATTTCTAAATCTATCACAATGTGTCAATTTTTTTCTAAATCTTTTCAGGATTTACAAATTTTGGCAGGATATCATTGATATGAGTCCTAGTCATCTTACGTGACCACACGTTAGACTGGCGCTGAAATGGGTATTTTTTAATAATATTTTAAATTTTTCTTTTCTTTTTGTTTTTTATTATCATTTCTTTCTTTTTTTTTCCTTTTTTTTTGTTGGACAGCAAGGGCCAACAAGCCCTTGTCAGCCGCCAGCTAGGATCGTGGCCCTCACTCCCAACTGGCGAGGCCGCAATGGCCCTTCCCGGCCAAAATAGAAGGAAAAAGAAAAAGAAGGAAAGAAAAATCAGAAGTTAGAGCAGTTACCAATCTCAGTGCTCGAAACCCAAAAGAAATGTAGGTGAGATTTCTCGAAGTCCTTCGAGAAGTCAATCTCTTTTTTCGCATACTATGTGTATCTTGTTCACTTCTGTGAGATGGGGTTCTTGATGTTACTCTCTGCTGAGTTTTCTTGAAAACTTCTCTTGGTCTCTCTCCGTCTCAAGCTTCATGAACTATCGTTTCTTTCTTTGCTGTCGTAACTGTTTATCGCATAGCATGATTGTATCTGTTTATGTGAATAATAATGCTCGTAATATCAAATGATGTGTTGAATTCTTATTCATTGTGGCCAACAAGTTCAAACGCCTGTCTATCACACCACTTGTGAATGTCGAGTTCAGTCGTCACCTCGAGAGGTTGATATTTACTCAAAATCTAACTGGGTTTTGCTTTCCTCAAACTTCTGCGGAAGTTGGTGGTGAGAGTGGATCTACATGATGACAGAGACAGGAGCAAGGCAATGCCAGTAGTTTCTAGTTTTGGAGGTATTGGCTCTCTCTATCTTTGTTTTTTTCCTTCATTCTCCCACTGAATGTTCAAATCGCCACTGTAATAGTAATAATTAGGGATAAGTAAATGGAAGTCCTAAAAAACTTGTCAAAATGTTTCATTTTAGTCCTAAAATTGACGCCGTTAGTTTTATTGAAGGAAAATGCTGACGTGTAGCGGACGACGTAGTATTTTAAATAATTTTTATTTTCCAGCTGTTTTTTTTTTAAATTATTCAATTTTTTAAAAAAATTATATTTAAAAACTAAAATTCAATTTTTAAAAACTGTAAAAAAAAAGAAAAAAAAAAGAAAATGGAAGAAGAGGCAGCCGCCCATCGCCGGAGTGGCCAGCGACGGTCGTCGGCCGCCGCCCGACCAGGGCGAGGCCTCGTCGGCCCCAAGCAAGGGCCGGCGACCCTCGCCTGGGGGCCGGCGACTGTCGCTAGCCCTGGGCGAGGCCTCGACGGCCCTCGGCTGGGGCCGGTGGGGCTCACCCAAATTTGGGCGTTGCCACGAAGCGTGAGGGTCGCACGAGTGGCCCGCTCCCGTGCTTCCCTGTGCTCGATGCCAGCAGATCCGAGCTAGTTGCCGAGCCGCCAATCACCGCTATTCCGAGTCCCCTCGTCGGCGACCTCTGCCCGCGACCAAGCGACTTCCGCGTCACTGTGCCCAGCCAAATCTGGGCGAGCCTCACTAGCCCTAGGCGATGGCCACCGAGGCCTCGCCCAAGGCTGGCGACGGTCGTCGACCCCCAACTAAGGGCTGGCGTGCCCAGATCTGGGCGCCCTCGCCCGCACCA
Organism: Eucalyptus caleyi; assembly: GCA_014182885.2. Taxonomy (NCBI): domain Eukaryota; kingdom Viridiplantae; phylum Streptophyta; class Magnoliopsida; order Myrtales; family Myrtaceae; genus Eucalyptus; species Eucalyptus caleyi. The sequence continues at coordinate 5,018,321 of CM024470.2, forward strand.
GGCGAGGGTCGCGAGGGCTCGCATGCGCCAAGTGAGGGTCGTGAGGGCTCGCTTGCACCAGGCAAGGGTTGCCGGCCCTCTCCCTGGGGCCGGCAAGGCCTCGCCTTGGTCAGGCGGCGGCCGGCAACCGTCGCTAGCCCCTCCGGCGATGGATAGCCGCCTCCTCTCGCCCTTTTCTTTTTTTTTTTTTTTCTTTTTATTCTTTTTTTAAAAAAATGAATTTTAGTTTTTAAATATATATATATATATATATATATTTAAAGTTGAATAAAAATAATTTAAAAAGCCAGCTAGAAAATAAAAAATAATTTTAAAAACCAGCTGGAAAATAAAAATAATTTAAAATGCCACGTCGCATTTTTAACGGAAAATGCGACGGTGTTAGCTTTAGGACTCAATTGAACTATTTTGACAAGTTTTAGGACTTATTTGCATTTTTGGCAAGTTTTAGGACTGAAATGTATTTTCATAACAAGTTTTAGAACTTCTGTAACACTTATCCCTAATAACTAATCATCTTATGCTCGAAATGTTCGGTTTTTTCACTCACCTTTGTCACATTATGCTTTCCAGGGATTGGGTCTCTGGCTATGGACTCGAAGGACAACAAACTAACAGTATCCAGCGATTTCGACCTGGTCAAGGTTGCGAACAAACTGAGGGAATTCTGGCACACAGATATTGTCAGTGTTGGACCAGCCAAGGAAGACGATGGCAAGAAAGACGAGGGAAAGAAAGAAGAGCGCAAGAAGGACGATCAAGTCGCCAATCTCGTAAAAGCCTATCAAGCATACTGTTCTACGCCGGTCACATATTACTGTGTGCCCCCAGAAGGGACCCCAAATTGTGTCAGATGTTGAAATTTTTTGCGCTTCCAGACCGAATCAGGACTTGGTTTGTGCACCGGAGAGGATTGACTAAGTAAGGTTGATTATGCCTTGTGAGCACAAGAACAAGTGAAGTACCCTTTCTAGAATATTAGGTTTTTAGTGCGTAGTTCGGTACTTGCATGTGCGTAGGGTGTATTTGTGGAGAGATTAATTTTCAGTTGAGGAACTCAAGGTATGGAAGATCCATTATGCACTCTCTTTTGGCAAACGATTGTTTTCAGTGACTATGGTTTCTGCAGTGGCTGTTTCACATAGCTAAAATGTTCCATCGCTGCCAGCAATTCTCGATGATGATATCAGACTAAATTTATAATAATTCATTGACTTAGACCTTGACTTTAACGTCAACTTCCAGGAACACAAAAATCCAAAAATAAAAGAGAGGAAAAAAAGAGAATTACTATCACAAAAAATTATAAACTGATACACGTGATAAATTTACATGAAACTACTTATACATCTAAGATAATTTATTTTCTGTTAACTTCCATCAAATTTTTGGATTAGATGACATGATAAGTGTATCAATTCAGAGTTTCATCTTCCATTTGTCGTTTGAGAATAGGTAAATTTGCTATATGTATACTAATTTAGGATTTCTTATGGTATTAACAAGAGAGATGTGGTCCTATCAAAGATGACGGAGGCAATGATGTCACCGCCGAGCTCATGTTTCCCACCCGTGTGTGAAACGCGTACTTTCCTGGACATTTTTCTCATATTTCTCGCTCTTCTGTTTGGTCGATCTTTCAAATTTCACGATTGAAGAAAAAGCTTCTTTGCGCGAGCAAAAATGTCAACATCGTACAGCTAAGTAGGGGCATTTTAACAGGGTTGATGCAGACGGTGATGTCCGCATTGATTCCTGTTCGATCGTCCGCCATTTGCCGTTTGTCCCCACCCTCCCTCTCTCCCGTTAATTCGATTGTCCCCCGTGCTAAAAAGATTTTATTTCGTAAAGTCTAAATAAGTACGTAGAAGGGGATATGATTAAATGGGACATCACATGATTATAGCGTACTCTTTAAAGGAATTATCAAGCGGATTTGAACTTGATTATACTTATGTCAATTCAATTGTAAATTTTTCGAATTATTGCCAATAAAGACGTGAAGCTTTGTGCAGGATTCTATTGTGGTCCCTTCTGTTTGAACTAAAAAAAACTAATGATAACTTTGAAAATTTGAATCGAGTACACAAGTTTGAGGTTGAGAATGTTCTTAGAATGATTTTCTAGTGTCTTCTCTATGTACAATACTCACCCTCCATCTTTATATAATAGCAAAACACCACACCCAATAGATGAGCCATGAAGTTTTCGAACACTCCTTTGGCAACATTAAATGAAGCAATAAAAAAAAAAGTCCACAGAGCTAATGAAAGCACACAAACAAAGTCAAATGAAAAAATACAATAAATAGATGAAGACGAGCGATGAGAACTCTTCAGTGAGCTTTTCTAGCCTTCTTTGTCTTCATGGTGCATAAGGTTTTCTTCATTAAATGCTTGTAGCTTTTTTGTCTTCAATTTTTATCAAGTGCGTACCATAAATCAGACTTCACGGATTCATTTTCATTCCTCCCGACACCCAAATAAATCAAGGCATTCTTTTACTAACTGTAACATCCCGAGCCCCACTGTGTGATATTGTCCGCTTTGGACACTGAGTCCTCACGGCTTTAAAACGCGTCACACATATTAAGGGACCCAAGGCATTATAAATTGGCCCAAGACTCTCTCCCTAGGCGATGTGGGACAGGGACCCCTTCCTTGCACACGTCCAGGGACCGAGGAGCGGACGCACCGCCATCCCTCCTCTCCGCTCACCGCCGCTCGGGCCGTCACACTCTCCCATGGTATTAGAGCCGACTCCCGACCGCGTGTGGGGCCACAGCGAGGGCGCTGTGCTCCCAGGGGGGGGGGAGAGTGTGACGGCCCGAGCGGCGGTGTGCGGGGAGGAGGGATGGCGGTGCGTCCGCGCCTTGGTCCCTGGACGTGCGCAAGGAAGGGGTCCCTGTCCCACATCGCCTAGGGAGAGAGTCTTGGGCCAATTTATAATGCCTTGGGTCCCTTAATATGTGTAACGCGTTTTAAAGCCGTGAGGACTCAGTGTTCAAAGCGGATAATATCACACAGTGAGGCCCGGGATGTTACACTAACAATCAAATCTTGAGCTCAATAACCAACATACTCAATTCTTCAACAATCGAGTTTATATTATTCTAACACTTCCGGCCGGTTGCTGCCCAGAAATTGCCCGTAGCATGTCATTTCAAGAAAAGCTGTCCAGGCCGGTGACAGCTAGATGCCACCGCATCAGCAATTTCACAAGACAATTGGGTGGAAGGACTATACTAAAATTTCGCTTGGAGATGTAGAATTACAATGACAAAATTGAAAAGTTTAGAATCAAAGTAATATATGCACAATAAACAAAGGATGGATCTAGTGAATGTCCCTGTGATTAAAGATTTTTTATCCCGATATCTACGGGCGTGCAAAATCCTGATGATATCTGCAAACAACGCTAAGATGAAGAACACCCTTTCCGTGTCACCGTACTACCGGGTCACTCGGTGCAATTCATCTTGCTAACCTTGGCAGCAGCAAAGCCTGACGAGGAGCATTTGGCAAGAATCTTCACGACACGCTATGACGAAAAGCTTGAACCTGTCGACAGCGGGAACCGAGTCAGTTGCCAACATTCTTCAAGAGTCACTCCTTCAAAAACCAAGGCACTAATCTCTCATGTATAGACGTGTAGCAGTAAAAAAAATTTCACCCTGAACTGATTCTAATTCTTTTTGGAACGTCGATCTGATAGTTCTGTAAGTATGCATTGAAATATCTGTGTATTTGCCCACTTTTTTTCTTTTTTCACCATTTTCCATGTTTTTAATAGGAACTTCTAGTTGATGTTTTTTGTTTTCTAGATCTGCATGAATCGATGGTGAAGTGAGACACGATGGACGAGACGGATCCTTCGAGGACAGAGAGAGGAGGAAGGCGGTAGCTACGGTTTGAACAGCATATATGTTTCAGTTCAGTTTCCGGGTCTTCACCTGAACAGAACCGTAACCGAAACCAATATAAAACACGGATTGTTAAGCTTTTGCCGAACCAGAGAAGACTCGACCTGAGAAGACCCCTGTAGGATTCTAGGAGATGTAGCCGACGGATGCCGTCAAGATAAACGCGTGGAAAGCAGCGCCGCCTTCAACGGATCTGGTCCGGTTTTGAAATAGGGTTGTTCTAACATGGGTGTGGCTGTCAAAGCAAAATTTGCCTTTCTCCGACACAAACCCGTGGAAATTTCCAAGCAAAACACAAATCTGTCGTAAAGAATGTGTTGCCGTGGATTGATCGTCTTTTTTCCAAGCTAACGGTACAGTTAGCGAAGCATTGTTTCTTTAATATGTATATAATGTGAATTTCGGGGGGAGGAGGGAGTCATCAGCTCGGTCGACGGGGAACTTGAGAAAGCCGAAATCAGGAAACAAACGATCTCCATCTCGCTCAATTCATTCACAGTCCCCTTCCCTCCCTCCCTCCCTCCCTCCCTTTCCACTTCCCGATGGTGTTCAAGACCTTGACTTTCTTGGTCGACGATAATTACCTCAACACTCGCCCTGGCTCACCGCCGGCCTGGCCGCCTTCGCCCCCGGCTTCTCCTGAAGCTTCCATCTGTTGCGTCAGCATCATCAGTATATTCGACGGACTGCTGCTTCAGAATCGGTCCAGGTACGGTCCCTTCTCAGTCGTCGTCGTGGGTTCCGGTTGCTAGAAACTGATCATCGTCTCCAATTCTTCCTGGAAATCGTCTGTTTCGTTGTGAAAATTGACTTGTACTCTCAATTTCGTGCTCCAGAGACAAGAAGGACGATCGAGTCGCCAATCTTGTAAAAGCCTATCAAGCATACTATTCTACACCGGTCACATATTACCATGTGTCCCCAGAAGAGACCCCAAATTGTGTCATTTGTTGAAATTCTTTGCACTTCCAGACCGAATCAGGACTTGGTCTGTGCACCAGAGAGGATTGAATCAGTAAGGTTGATTATGCCTTATGAACACAAGAACAAGTGGAGTACCCTTTCTAGAATATTAGGTTTTTGGTGTGTCATTCGATACTTGTATGTGTTTAGGTTGTATTTGTAGAGAGATTGGTTTTCACTTGAGGAACTCAAAGTATGGAAGATCCACTATGTACTCCATTTTGGCAAACGATTGTTTTCAGCGACTGGAATATGCAGTGGATGTTTTAAATCTTTCTTTGCTTGATATATTGAACAATCTGCAGGCAAAAACAGATATCGTTCATTTCTATCGCACTATCATCCTATGTCCTTAGGCCGTGGCAGTGGTTGCGGTTAGCTGATGAAACATACCTGGTATTTCTTTAGCAGCTTCCTGTCATAATTTTGCCTCACAATCTTGTGAAAGGGTATTCTGCTGGATAATAAAATTCATAAAAAGACTAAGGTCAACTACTAAATGTGATCCATGCTGTGAACTCGTTGACTCGGTAATTGCTTTGGCTTATGGCAAATTCTAGTGACTGGTCAGGTCAAACGACTTCAGGCAAGCTGCAAGCAAGCGGGACATACTCTGTTGAAACTTCACGAACCAAACCAAGATATGAAAGTGTAGCCTTGGACCTTGCATGCCAAACATTATTGTCATTTTCTTGTGTTGTTTCTTGAATTTGATCATGTGCGTCAACGACAGGTGAGCCATTTAACTAATCAGTGCCATTCTTATCTAATTAAATGAGAAGAAAAAGAAAACTTCTGTTTTGCATTGTTTGGAAGTAATTGATGACATTGCTACCATCCCTCTCATCTTTGATTGCGTATATATTCTCCTAAAGTTGAAGTGAAAAAGGGAGCTTATATGATCATTGTTTGCGGACTCGATGTGCTAGCCACAGTTGGGATTCTTTTTTGTCCATCTTTGAAGACATTACTTATAATGGCAGATCATTTTCACTCAATCTTCTCCGGACCAGCAGCGATGGATGTCATCAACGAGTCATACCAGCCACGTATATTGGAAAGAGGCTGAGAAGTACATGTATTACGCCCAAGATTATCAAAAGCCTTTGGCTTAGTGGTGGATCTTTCAAGTTTTTCCTTCTAGCATTCTTCACCCTATTCATAACTAAGCAAAGCTTATGATGATCACAGCCAGTAAGACCATAATCTTATCTTACCAGGTAACTTCGATGAATTTTGGTAGATGCGTATCCACTTCCTCGGTCGATGATCTAGATCCTCGTTACAGATTCATTCAGGAAGAGGGTGTGTGAAAGAATGGCTACAAGCTCGCTATGGCCTGTCCGCAGGATCAGTCAGCAAATCGTGTATGTAATAGGTTCAACATAAGATGCTGGATCCACATGACTTCCCATTAATAAGTTAAAACATTTGGACATGAGCTGCAGCCTGCAGATATGATGAGACGTATATTGCAGACTCACTATTGATGAACCGCACATGTTCAGGAAAGAGAGGACTTTGTTGCTCACTTAGGGAGAGCGTAATTAACATTCTATTCTCTTGGACTCTACTTACCACTTGAGGCTCCAGAAATGAAGAGCTGCAGATGTTCGATGGCATGTGATATCTGCATACCCTCCACTTCCGCATAAGGAGAACCACAGAATGAACTGCAATACTCCGGTGTTCTCCAAGGCTATCGACCTTCTCATGAGTTTTTGCTTTAAGGTTGACAGCTGTTGGATCTGCTCCGAGCAACTCACTCAAGTTTTTCCCGACAGCTTCCACGTATGGGCTGACTTTTGGTCTCTGGAGAATCAAGTTGGCATCCGAGTTTCTAACCTCATAACCTGCCTCATGCACAAGCTGAACCGGAGGGTAACATCACACAAATTGACAAGGTTAAATTGCTTATCTTTACAAACCGAAAGCAAGGCAATGGAATACACTGACTATACTATCAGAAGCTGCAGGGAGGAGTGCTTGAATCCACATGACACAGGTAATTATGAACAATGAATGAAATACCTGCTTTAAGCAGATTATGGGCAACCGTGAAGATTTTCATCATCGACCCATGATGGTTAAAGTTGCAATGCGACTAAGTAACCAAAAAGGGCCATCTCTGGCTAGTGCCATTCCTACATCAATATAAAGCCCTCTGCAGGGCAAGACTACAAACTTGTAAGATCATCATCTGGCAAGTACCTGTGTTCTTAGTTCTTACTATCCCTACAATAGAAGTATCTGCGGTTCCAGTACACTTGATAAGGAGAAGATGTTTTAAACAAACTGAAAAATCAGCAATTACATATTGCCACAACATCAAAACGACAGAGAGCCCCAGTTTTAAACAAACTGGGAAAGGATCAAGACCATACCACGCCCAAAATAACTTTGACCTTCTAAAATACTCATTCGAGCACTAAAGGAGAGAATTTTGTTAGTGGAACTGTCTTGATCATCTTGTCCTCTCACTCATGCCTCTGAAATGACCTAACTACATAATCTCAATTAGCATTTAGGCCAAACCCAGGAAGAGCCCCACAAAATTCGTACCTCATCTGAAGTGCAGGATCATAAATCTACCTAAGCTTCATTCCTTCATACACAACATGACACTAAAGCAGCAGATAATATGCCTTAATTAGCATTCAAGTCAACCACCACAAAGAGCAATCTAGGCTTCTGCATAGCGCACCCGATAAATGGTGTCAGAGCTGGTGGTTGAATAGTGACTCACTCTCAACATATATCGGTGGTTGGTAAACATCTCATGGAAGGAATCACATGAGCAACACCATTTCTGGGCAACAACGGTGATTGTGATATAGCAATGTGGTCCAAATTGCAGCCTTCATGGGTAAAAGGGGGGAAATTTTTCTAAATGTATCTCAATGTGTCAATTTATTCCTAAAATTTTTTTAGGATTTACTAATTTTGACAAGAAATCATTGATATGATGCCAGTCATCTTACCTAGCACACGTTAGGTTGGCGCTAATGTGAGCATTTTTTAATAATATTTTATTTTTTTTATTTTTTATTTTTTTGTTTTTTAGTATCGTTTCTTTCTCTTTTTTTTTCCTTTTTTTTTTTTTTTTTTGGACAGCAAGGGTCAACAAACCCTTGCCAGCCGCTGGCTAGGATCGTGGCCCTCACTCCCAACAAGTGTGGCCACAATGGCCCTTCCCGGCCAAAATGGAAGGAAAAAATTAAAAAAAGAAAGGAAAAATCAGAAGTTAGAGCAGTTACCAATCTCAGTTCTCGAAAACAAAAAGAAATGTACGTGCGATTTCTTGAAGTGCTTCGAGAAGTCAATCTCTTTTTTTGCATACTATGTGCATCTTGTTCACTTCTGTGAGATCGGGTTCTTGATGTTACTTTCTGCTGGGTTTTCCTGAACACTTCTCTCTCTCCGTCTCAAGCTTCATGAGCTATCGTTTCTTTCTTCGCTGTCGTAACTGTTTATCGCATAGCATGATTGTATCTGTTTATGTGAATAATAATGCTCGCAATATCAAATGATGCGTTGAATTCTTATTCATTGTGGCGAACTTGTTCAAACGCCTGTCTATCACACCACTTGTGAATGTCGAGTTCAGTCGTCACCTCAAGAGGTTGATATGGATTTCGAGTTCAGTTGTCACCTCAAGAGGTTGATATTCACTCAAAATCTAACTGGGTTTTGCTTTCCTCAAACTTCTGCAGAAGTTGGTGGTGAGAGTGGATCTACATGATGACAGAGACAGGAGCAAGGCCATGCCAGTAGTTTCTGGTTTTGGAGGTATTGGCTCTCTCTGTCTCTGTTTTTTTTCCTTCATTCTCCCACTGAATGTTCAAATCGCCACTGTAATAACTAATCATCTTATGCTCGAAATGTTCGGTTTTTTCACTAACCTTTGTCACATTATGCTTTCCAGGGATTGGGTCTCTGGCTATGGACTCGAAGGACAACAACTAACAGTATCCGGTGATTTCGACCTGGTCAAGGTTGCGAACAAACTGAGGGAATTCTGGCACACAGATATTGTCAGTGTTGGACCAGCCAAGGAAGACGATGGCAAGAAAGACGAGGGAAAGAAAGAAGAGCGCAAGAAGGACGATCAAGTCGCCAATCTCGTAAAAGCCTATCAAGCATACTGTTCTACGCCAGTCACATATTACTGTGTGCCCCCAGAAGGGACCCCAAATTGTGTCATATGTTGAAATATTTTGCGCTTCCCGACCGAATCAGGACTTGATTTGTGCAACGGAGAGGATTGACTAAGTAAGGTTGATTATGCCTTGTGAGCACAAGAACAAGTGAAGTACCCTTTCTAGAATATTTAGGTTTTTAGAGCGTAGTTCGGTACTTGCATGTGCGTAGGGTGTATTTGTGGAGAGATTAATTTTCAGTTGAGGAACTCAAGGTATGGAATCTATTATGCACTCCCTTTCGGCAAACGATTGTTTTCAGTGACTATAGTTTCTGCAGTGGCTGTTTTACTTAGCTAAAATGTTCCATCGCTGCCAGCAATTCTCGATGATGTTATCATACTAGATTAATAATAATTCATTGACTTAGACCTTGACTTTAACGTCAACTTCCAGGAACACAAAAATCCAAAAAATAAAAGAGAGGAAAAAAAGAGAATTACTATCACAAAAAATTATAAACCGATACACGAGATAAATTTACATAAAACTACTTATACATTTAAGATAATTTATTCTCTGTTAACTTCTATCAAATTTTTGATTAGATGACATGATAAATGTATCAATTTGGAGTTTCACCTTCCATTTGTCGTTTGAGAATAGGTAAATTTGCTATATGTATACTAATTTAGGATTTCTTATGGTATTGACAAGAGAGATGTGGTCCTATCGAAGATGACGGAGGCAATGATGTCACCGTCGAGAGACGTTCTAAAGATTTCATGTTTCCCACCCGTGTGTAAAACGCGTAATTTCCTGGACATTTTTTCTCATATTTGTCGCTCTTCTGGCTTTTGTCGATCTTTCAAATTTCAGGATTGAAGAAAAAGCTTCTTTGCGCGAGCAAAAAAGTCAAGATCGTACAGCTAAGTGGGGGCATTTTAACAGGGTTGATGCAGACGGTGATGTCCGCATTGATTCCCGTTCGATCGTCCGCCATTTGCCGTTCGCGCAAAAATGTCAAGATCGTACAGCTAAGTGGGGGCATTTTAACAGGGTTGATGCAGACGGTGATGTCCGCTATGATTCCTGTTCGATCGTCCGCCATTTGCCGTTCGCGCAAAAATGTCAAGATCGTACAGCTAAGTGGGGGCATTTTAACAGGGTTGATGCAGACGGTGATGTCCGCATTGATTCCTGTTCGATCGTCCGCCATTTGCCGTTTGTGCTTCCATCTGTTGCGTCAGCATCATCAGTAGATTCGACGGACTGCTGCTTCAGCATCGGTCCAGGTACGGTCCCTTCTCAGTCGTCGTCACGGTTCCTGTTGCTAGAAACCTGATCATCGTCCCCATTTCTTCTTGAAAATCGTCTGTTTCGCTGTGAAAATTCACTTGTAGTCTCAACTTCGTGCTCCAGAGACGGAGGAGCTGCGGAGCAGATACAGGACGAGAATCCCCAGGGAAGCAACCATTCGGCAGGGAAAGTGTACCGACGGGTGAGGTTGTCGAGAGCTGTCGTCGGGATTAACATATCCTTCATCTTTTGCGATTGTTCCGGATTATTATATCAGCAGCCTCCGTGGGGCGACTCGCCTCTCTCTCTCTCTCTCTCTCCCTCTATCCAAAAGTCATGAGCCTCTGTTTTCGATCGTCTTGACTCGTTAACTTTCTGAGAAACCTTGTGGTTCTTTCCCTCAACTCGTTAGTATATTGAGTCGGATCTTCTTCGTCCCAAATCTGTACTGGTCAATGATATGTCTCTTTGTTCCACACACATCGACGCCACCGAGGAACTTCTCCTTTTCACGCGCTCCTCTCATGCTCGCCACACGATACGCGTGCGCACACTCAGTTTTTTACTTGCTAGTCTATCACACCACTTGTGAACGTCTGAGTTTAGTAGTAGCAAATGATTGATATTTACTCAAAATGTAACTGGGTTTTAATTTCCTCAAACTTTTGCAGAAGTTGGTGCTGTTAGTGGCACTACATGATGACACAGGCAGGAGCAAGGCCGCTCTTTCTCTCTCTCTGTTTTTTCCCTTCATTCTCTAACCGAATGTTCAAATAGTCACTGTAATAACTAATCATCTTGTGCTTGATATGTTCGGCTTTTCACTAAACCTTTGTCACATAATGCTTTCCAGGGATTGGGTCTCTAAGTATGGACTCGAAGGACAGCAAACTAACAGTATCTGGCGATTTCGACCCAGTCAAGGTGGTGAACAAACTGAGGAAATCTTGGCATACAGATGTTGTGAGTGTTGGACCAGCTAAGGAAGACGATGGGAAGAAAGACGGGGGCAAGAAAGAAGAGGGCAAGAAGGATGATCAAGTCACCAATCTCGTAAAAGCCTATCAAACATATGTGCCCCACCAAGAAGCCGCAGATTGCGTCATATGTTAAAACTCTTTGTGCTTCCAGACCGATTCAGGACTTGGTTTGTGCACTAGGATTGAATAAGTAAGGTTGATTATGCCTTATGAACACAAGAACAAGTGGAGTACCATATCTAGAATATTAGGTCTATATTGCGTCTTTCGTACTTGTATGCAAGTAGGGTGTATCTGTAGAGAGATTGTTCCTCAGTTGAGGAACTCAAGGTATGGAAGATCGATTATTCCTCAAACGATTGTTTTCAGGGACTGGAATATGTAGTGGGTGTTTTAAACTCTTTTCTGCTTGATATATTAAACAATCTGCAGGCAAAAACAGCTATCCTTCATATCAATCGCAGTATGATTCAATGTCCATATGCTGTAGCAGCAGCTGCAGTTAGCTGATGAACGTACCTGGTATTTCTTCAGCAGCTTCTTGTGATAATCTAGCCTCCCAATCTCTTGAAGGTTATTCTGCTAAACAATAAAATTCTTAAAAAGAGTAAGGTCAAATACTAATGCGATCCATGCTGCTAACTCGTTGCCTTGGTCATTGATTTGGGGCTTATGGTAAATTCCGGTGACTGGTCAGGTCAAGTGACTTCAGGCAAGCTGCAAGCAAGAAGGATATACTCGCTGGAGTTTGATGAAAACTTCTTAACCAAACCAAGATACGAAAGTGTGGCCTTAGACCTCGCATTCGAAAAATTATTGTCATTTTCTTGTGTTGTTTTCGTAAATTTGATCACGTGCGTCAACCACAGATGAGCCAATTTAACTAACCAGCGCCATTCTTATCTAATTAAACAAGAAGAAAAAGAAAACTTCTGTTCCATTGCATTGTTTGGTAAGTATAGGATGACACTCCCTACCATCCTTATCTTTGATTGCGTATGTATTCTCCTAAGTTGAAGGAAAAAAGGAGCTTATATTCTTCTTAACCAAACTTCTTTGATCATTATTTGCAGACTTGATGTGCCAGGCACAGGGGCCAAGGATGAATCAGGGGATTCTCTTTTGTTCATCTTTGAAGACATTGTATGTAACTGCATACCATACCAACCTGGTTAAAAAAACTTATAATGGCAGATCACTCTCACTCAATCTTCTCCAAACCAGCAGCAATGTGTCACGGTCCAAAAGAAGACCGATCCAAGAGGTTCCCAAGGGACAGCCGTGACTCATCTGTGGAGGACCTCTTGCTTTCACTCGGATTCCCATCAAGTCTTTTTCCCAAAGTTTCCAAGGGCAGGCGACATCGTCATTACACCTGATTCTAGAAGACTCTATCTATTTATGTCAGTAGCTAGTAGTTATCATTAATGTCGGTAGTTGAGACAGTGCGATCTCATCCGATGGATAAATTCTAGATCAACGGATGTAATCCGAGGGCCTCAAGTATAAGAAGGGTGCCCTCCCCTCATTTGTATCCATCCAACATTTCGGTTATATTAAAGCTCATTTCTTTCCAGAGCTCCTCTCTCTAGAAACTTTCTCTCTCTAAGATCCGGGTAAGCGAGCAAGTGCACGTTCAATCGAGCAAGGCTTGGCTTGGGTGATCCAAAATAGCCCGAGTCACCGCGCGGTCACGATCCAAATCGATCGGCCCATGACAAGTGGTATCAGAGCAAAAGAGAGATTCGTTTTGAGAGATTGAGGAGCACCATATGTTCGAGAGAATGTCGAGCCAAGACACTGTCATGAATGGAGAAGCCGTGCAAGTTAAGCAAACTCGCGGCAAAGCAAAGAAAAGAGATGCCTCGATGGATGCCGTAGCTACTTTCGATGAGAAGATCGTGAAGGTCCGGAGTACCGTGTTTGAGCTCATGGAAGGTCTTGACGATGTGCAAGACCGAATCATTGAGGTTGAGACCTCGCTCCGTGAAGACTTCACGACCGGCCTCAACGAAGCTACAGCCCCGTTGCACGACAAGGACGAAGCCGTTGAAGATGTGTTGAAGGCGTGCGTCCAAGTGATTGAGGAGGAAAGCCCACATAGGGATGAGGTCGAAGCCATGAAGGCGGAGATCCAAGAGCTCAAGACTAAGCTCACCCATGCAAGCTAAGCATTGCCAATGGAGCGATGCCCATACAAGCGGTGCCCAAGCTTGAGGTGCCAAAACCTAAGGAGTTCAAAAGCGACCGATCCGCCAAGGAGGTGGACAACTTCCTGTGGAGCATGGAGCAATACTTTGGCACCATCAACATACAAGACAAGTCGATCAAGGTACAAGACAAGTCGATCAAGGTACGAACCGCTTCGATGTTCCTTTCTGATACCGCAGTGCTTTGGTGGCGCAATAGGTGCGACGAGACAAAGTGTGGCGCCGATCCCGTAGGCACATGGAACAACTTCGTGAGGGAGTTCCGCCACTATTTCTTGCCCGAGTTTGCTCAACAAGAAGCCCGTAGCAAGCTCCATCGCCTCGAACAAAGAGATGCGATCCGAGAGTACATGAAGGAGTTTACGAAGCTCAAACTCTAAATCTGCAATCTAAGTGAGAAGGAGGCTCTCGGAGCGTTCATGGATGAATTGAAGCCGTGGGCACTACTCGAGCTCAAGCGACAGAACATGAGTAGTCTTGCGAGAGCGCTTAGCGTGGCCGAGTCACTCGTCCACCTCACCAAAGCTGAACCAAGGATTCGAGCAAGAAATTGGAGGTCGGATCGACCCAAGAATGATGGGAGAAGCACTCCCCGAGGCATGCAAGATCAAAGCGGCCGAGTCAAGATGTGGGATGAAGGCACCCTCCTTCCAAAGGGTCAACCAACGGACTGCACGACGAGTAAGTTCAATCAACCCCGCCTTCTCCTTGTTTCATTTGCAAAGGTCCACATCGGACCCAAAAGTGCCCGAAGAAGGGTAGAATCAACGCCCTCCTTGCAATGAAGAAGAGGAGGAGGAGCCCAAAGAAGACAAGCGGCAAATCTGACTTGGAGCTATGAAAATGATCAACTTCGTCCAAGCTCAATCACCATCCAAAGGAGAAGAAGTTATATCAAACACGGACGTGTTCTTCGTGGAGGTCGAAGTGTGCGGCTGAACACTTTACGCTTTGGTCGACACGGGTGCGTCAAATATGTTCATGTCAACCGAGGTGGCGAAAGCCTTGAGACTTCGTGTTGAGCCATCCGAGAAGTCTTACAAGCCCATCAATTCAAGCGACTTCCATGGCGTTGGGGCAACTCCCGACGTGGATGTCCAAATCGGTGGATGGAAGGGCAAGATGGCATTCAAAGTAATCCTTCTCGACGATTATGATCTCATTTTTGGTATGCAATTTTTCCATAGTGTGAGATCCATGATCAACATGAGGACCAAGTGTATCATGATCCTCAATCCAAAATGCCCTACCATGATCCCCATGATGAAAGAGGTGGTCGACACCAAGACCATTGCCACGATCTGACGCCTCGACAAGAGCTTAAAGTCCATGAAGCGTTTGAACAAGTTGGCTAAGGAGAAGCCAAAGGTAGAGTTGGATCCTACTCCAACTCGCAACATGCCGATTCAAGTGCTCTTCCCTGAGGTTGAGTACACGCCACATGCTCCGCCCAAGCCGAAGATGGAGCTGTGTGCCATGTCCAAGCTGAAGTTGGAAGGGTGTGGTCCGTCGTACGTGAGTGTCCACACCAAACAAAACCAAAAGAAGAGAGCCCGTGCTCTTGCGAGGAAGGCTGCCCATCGAGCTGTGAGCGATAAGGGCATCACTCGATTGAGTGGGGGAGAATGTCACAGCCCGAAAGAAGACCGATCCAAGAGGTTCCCAAGGGATGGCCATGACTCATCTATGGAGGACCTCCTGCTTTCACTTGGATTCCCATCAAGTCTTCTTCCTGAAGTTTCTAAGGACGAGCGACACCGTCATTACGCCTGATTTTAGAAGACTCTATCTATTTATGTCGGTAGCTAGTAGTTATCATTAATGTCGGTAGTCGAGGCGGTGCGATCTCATCCGTCAAATAAATCATAGATCAACGAATGTAATTCGAGAGCCTCAAGTATAAGAAGGGTGCCCTCCCCCTCATTTATATCCTAACAATATTTCGGTTATATCAAAGTTCATTTCTTTCCAGAGCTCCTCTCTCTAGAAACTTTCTCTCTCTAAGATCCGGGTAAGCGAGCGAGTGAGCGTTTGATCGAGCAAGGCTTGGCTTGGATGATTCAAAATAGCCCGAGTCGCCGCACGATCATGATCCCAATCGATCAGCCCGTGACAAATGGATGTCACTAATGAGAGTCACACCAGCTAGGTATTGGAAAAAGGGCACGATCCCAATCGATCGGCCTGTGACAAATGGATGTCACTGATGAGAGTCACACCAACCAGGTATTGGAAAGAGGCAGAGAAATATACCTATTGCGGCCTTGATTATCATAAGCCTTTGGCTAAATGGTGGATCTTTCGAGTCTTTCCTTCTAGCAATCTTCACCCTGTTTATAACTAAGCAAAGCTTGTAATGATCACAGCTAGTAAGACAATAAACTTAACTAACAGGTAACTTTGATGAATTTCGGTAGATCCCTATCCCCTTCTTTGGGTGATGATCTAGATCCTAGTCACAAATTCATTCATCAAGAGGGTGTGTGAAAGAATGGCTACAAGCTCACCATGGCGTGTCTAGAGAGCTGGTCAGCAAACCGTGTGTAACTAGTTCAACACAAGATGCAGAATCCAAATGACTTGCTATAAATAAGTTGAACATTTGGACATAAGCTGCAAATATGGTGAAACGTATATTGCAGACTTACTATCAGTGAACCGCACATTTTCAAGAAAGATTGGACTTTTTTGCTCGCTTAGGCAAGGTGTAATTAACATTATGTTCTCTTAGACTCAACTTACCATTTGATGCTCTAGAAATGAAGAGCTGCAGATGTTTAATGGCATGTGAGTTCCGCATAACCTTCACTTCTGCATAATGAGAACCACAGTATGAGCTGCAATATTCGGTTTTCTCCAAGGCTATCGACCTTCTCGTGAGTTTTTGCTTTAAGGTCCTGATGGCTTCCTTGTATGGAGTCTCTGAAGAATCAAGGTGTCATCCAAGTTTCCTACCTCATAAATTGCCTCGTGCATGAGCCTGCCAAGGTACCATCACACAAATGGACAAGGTTACATTGCTAATCTTTAAAAACTGAAAGTAAAGCGGTAGAATACACTGACTACACTATCAGAAGTGTTGGAAATGGTGATCCATTTTCTAAAATTTCCTAGAGTTGCTAAACTTCTAGAATTCCCTTGATGCTTCTGGAAGAAAAAGAAAAATGCCCAACATGTAAGAGAAGTTTCTAGAAGAACTACAATCTAGAATTTCCTAGAATAAACCTAAGTGGACAACATTCCACATTATTCTAGAATGTTGTATTTAGTCTCTATAAATAGGAAAGAGGGGGAGTTAACCATAAAAACCACATCATGCAGTTCCCTCACCAACACCTCCTTCAACTATTATAAAATTATTTTATCCAACTAATGAAACTATTTCCCATATCCCATGTTCTTTGTCCTTCAATTATCATAGTTTATCCCTTGTCCATCATCTATAAACTACACCATACACTTGCACACAACATCACTAACCAAAATCTAAAACTAATACCAGGCAGGCATACTTGGATGGTTATGGGCGTTTGTCCTCACCATCCTCAACTAAAAAGCCAGAGCCCGAGCGAGAGCCAAGAGAGCCAAAGCCGGAGCCAAAACCAGAATCAAAGCCGGAGCGGAGCTAGAGCCTACAAGAGCCAAGAGTGAGCCCGAGCCCGAGCTAACAACTATAACTAAGAGCATTTTGATGGCCCAAGACATATGGGTCATCGTTGAAAAAAAGACATGCACATCCGAAGGCGGGTGCAAGTGTTTCGACAAGAGAATGCAAGGGATCGTGGAATGAAGACGGAATAAAAGACATGGGACAAACTATAATATCCGAAGTATCTCGAAAATGGATCAAGGGGGAGTGTTGGTAATGATAATCCATTTTCTAGAATTTCCTAGAGTTGCTAAACTTATAGAATTCCCTTGATGAAGTTTCTGGAAAAAAAGAAGAAAATGTCCAACATGTAAGAGAAGTTTCTAGAAGAACTACAATCTAGAATTTCCTAGAATTTCCTATAATAAGCCTAAGTGGGCAACATTCCACATTATTCTAGAATGTTGTATTTAGTCTCTATAAATAGGAAAGAGGGGGAGCTAACCATAAAAACCACATCATGTAGCTCCCTCACCAACACCTCCTTCAACTATTATAAAATTATTTTTATAAACCAATAAAACTATATTTGTCCTATAAACCTTCTCAAAATATCTTATCCTTATCCATTCTCTATCAAATATAAATTATACCATGCTTCCGCGCACATTCAAAATTCTAACAAGAAGCTGCAGCGAGGAGTGCTCGAATACACATGAGACAGCTAATTATGAATAATGATTGAAATATCGCTTTAAGCAGATTATGGGAAACTTTGAAGATTTTCATCATCAACCCATGACGCTTAGAGTTGCAATGCGACTAAGTAACCAAAAACTGCCACTGCTGATTATTGCCATTCCTACAGCAATACGAAGCCCCCTGCAGGGCAAGACAACAGACTTGTAAGTTCATCATCTAGCAAGTACCTGTGTTCTTAATTCTTACTATCCCTACAATAGAAATTGATATTACTCAAAATCTAACTGGGTTTTGCTTTTCTCAAACTTTTGCAGAAGTTGGTGGTGAAAGTGGATCTACATGATGACAGAGACAGGAGCAAGGCCATGCGAATAGTTTCTGGTATTGAAGGTATTGAACTCTCTCCCTCTCTGTTTTTCCCTTCATTCTCCCACTGAATGTTCAAATCGTCACTGTAATAATCAATCATCTTTTGTTTAAAATGTTTGGCTTTATCGCTAACCTTTGTCACATAATGCTTTCCAGGGATTGGATCTCTGGCTATGGACTTGAAGGACAACAAACTAACGGTATCCGGCGATTTCGACCCTGTCAAGGTGGTGAACAAACTGAGGAAATCTTGGCACACAGAAATCGTGAGCGTTGGATGAGCTAAGGAAGACGATGGCAAGAAAGAAGAGGGCAAGAAAAACGAGGATCAAGTCGCCAATCTCAAAGCCTATCAAGCGTACCATCCTATGCCATTCACATATTACTGTCTGCACCCCGAAGAAACCCCAATTTGTGTCATATGTTAAAATTCTTTGTGCTTTCAGACCGAATCAGGACTTGGTTTGTGCACCGGGAGGATTGAATAAGAAAGGTTGATTACGCCCAGTGAACACAAGAACGAGGAGTACCTTTTCGAGAATATTAACCTTTTATTGCGTCGTTCGGTACTTGTATGTGCGTAGGGTGTATATGTAGAGAGATTGGCTTTCAGTTGAGGAGCTCAAGGTATGAAAGATCCATTATGTATTCCATTTCGGTGAACGATTGTTTTCAGTGACTATGGAATGTGCGGTGGATGTTTTACATAGCTAAAAGGTTCCATCGCTGCCAGCAATTCTCACTAATGTTATCAGAATAGATTAATAATAATTCATTGACTTAGACCTTGACTTCAACATCAACTTCAAGGAACACAACAATCCAAAAAATGAAAGAGGGAAAAAAAAAGAGAGAGAGAGAAAGTTAATATCATAAAAAATTCTCAATTATACGACAAATTTATCTAAAATTACCAATATACCTAAAATAAGTTTATTCTCTTTAATTTTCATCAAATTTTTAAATTGAATGACACGTAACAATTAATCAAGTATACCCTTCGTTTGTCATTTAGAATTTTTTTATAAAAAAATTAATTTTGAGTGAATTTTCGCATGTATATTAATTTAAGATTTTTTGTGGTATTAACTAGAGAGATGTGGTCCTATCAAAGATTATGGAGGTGACGACGTCACCATCGAGAGATGTTACGGAGATTTCATGTTTCTCGCCCGTGTGTGAAACGCATACTTTCCCAGAAATTTCCCAATTTCTCGCCCTTCTGGCCTTTTTCGATTTGTCAAATTTCACGATTGAAGAAAAAGCTTCTTTGCGCGAGCAAAAATGTCTATATCGTAAAGCCAAGTGGTGGCATTTTGACAGGGATGATGCGGACAGTGCTGTCCGCTTTGATTCCTGTTCGATCGTCCGCTTTTTGCCTTTTGTCCCTACCCTCCCTCCCTCCCGTTAATTCGGTCTTCGCCTTGTTTATAATTAAGCAAAGCTTACAGTGATCACAGCCAATAAGACCATAATCTTATCTTGAAGAGTGTGTGAAAGGAATGGCTACAAGCTCACTATGACCTGTCCAGAGAGCTGGTCAGCAAATCGTGTGCGTAACTGGTTCAACACAAGTTGCTGAATCCAGATGACTTGCTATCAGTGAACCGTACATATTAGGGGAAGTGTAATTAATGTTCTATTCTCTCAGACTCAACTTACCATTTGATGCTCCAAAAATAAAGAGCTGCAGATGTTTAATGGCATGTGATATCGACATACCCTCCACTTCCGCACAAGGAGAACCACAGTATGAGCTGCGATACTCCAGTTTTCTCCAAGGCTATCGACCTCCTTGTGAGTTTTTGTTTTAAATTTAATAGCGATCGGATCTTCTCCGAGCAACTCACACACGTTTTTCCTGATAGCTTCCCTGTTTGGGCTGACTGTTTGGGCTGACTTTTGGTCTCTGGAGAATCAAGGTAGCATCCAAGTTTCCAAACTCATAACCTGCCTTGTGGATAAGCTGAACCGGAGGGTACCATCACGCAAATGGACAAGGTTGCATTGCTTATCTCTACAAACTGAAAGCAAGGAGGTGGAATACACTGACTATGATACTATCAGAAGCTGTAGAGATGAGTGCTTGAATACACATGACAAAGGTAATTATGAATAATGAATGAAAGGTCTGCTTTAAGCAGATTAGGAGCAAATATGAAGATTTTCATCATCAACCGATGACGCTTAAAGTCGTAATGCGACTAAGTAACCAAAAACTGCCACCGCTGACTAGTGCCATTCCCACAGCAATACAAAGCTCGCTGCAGGGCTAGACTACAGATTTGTAAGATCATCATCTCGCTACTACCTGTGTTCTTAATTCTTACTAACCTTACAATAGAAGTATCTGAAGTTCCAGTGCGCTTGATAAGGAGAGGACGAATTAAACAAACTGAAAGGTCAGCAATTTCATATTGGCACAACATCGAGACAACACAGACCCCCTTTGATACTGGGAAAGGATCAAGACCATGCCACCCCAAAATAACTTTGACCTTCTAAGACACTCATTCTAGCAGTAAAGGAGAGAATTTTGTTAGTGGAACTGTTTTGATCATCTTGACCTCTGAAATGACCTAACTGCATAATCTTCATTAGCGTTCAGGTCAACCCCAAACAGAGCCCTACAAAATTCGGACCCCATCTTAAGTGCATGATCATAAATCTGCCTAAGCTTCATTCCTGCATACGTAACACATGACATTAAAGCAGCAGTGAATATACCTTAATTAGCATTCAAGTCAACCACCATAAAGAGCAATCTAGGCTTATGCTAAGTGCACCGGATTAATATTGTCAGAGCTTATGGTTGATTGATGGTTCACTTTCCATGTGCATTGGTGCTTGGTAAACATCTCAAGGAAGGAATCACATGAACAACGCCATTTCTGAGCAACCACAGTGGTTGTGGTATAACAACACGGTCTAGATTGCAACATGTGCAAAAGGGGGAAGGTATAAAAAAAAAAAAAAAAAAATCTAAATCTATTGCAATGTGCCAATTTATTCTTAATTTTTTTATGTTTTGCTAATTTTGATTGGAAATCATTAATATGGATACTAGTCATCTCACATAATACGTCAAGCTATTTACTAACATGAACATTTTTTAATAATATTTTGAATTTTTTCTTTTCTTTTTGCATTTTATTATTATTATTTATTTTCTCTCTTTTTTGGGGGGCTAGCAAGTCCTCGCTAGCCACTGGCTTGAGTTGTGACCCTTGCTCGCAACTAGCTAGGCTACTATGGCCCTCATAGGCCAAAATGAAAGGAAAAAGAAAAGATAAAAAAAAATGATATATTTTTAAAAAATAATAAAAATTTTCAATATCGACTTCGGCTATGTCATGTAAAATAGACGATGACGAATTCCCACCAAAATAAATCAGAATGATTTAATTGATAAATTGTGAAAAAGATTTACGACTCAATGAGCAGAATTAAAAATTTTGTATTGACTTGAACAAGTACAATAAATCTAGAATTTTTTAAAAGGTTAGAAAAAGTCACGTACCGGAGAATAGATGTAGTACATACTCACTTGACTATATCACTGTAACTCATTGAATATGTTGAGAGGCTTTGGATTTACATGGGCGTCTTCATGACACGTTATATAACGAAAAGCTTGAACCCGTCAACGGCGGGGACCGCCAGAGTTGCAATCGGTCGAGACTCACGACGGCTTGAAGCGGTCCCCGAGTCGCGAGGGACGACTCGACCGAGTCACTCCCCAAACGGTACTTCGAAACTCCCGTGTCGCGAGGGGCAATTCGATCGTCTCGACTCGTTCATTTTCCGAGAAACCGTGTGGCTCCTTCCCCGGCGACTCTTTATTATATGTTGACTTGACTTCCGTCCGCCGGTCAAGAGCTTATCGCTTCGTTCACACCTCGTATGCTCCGAGAAATTTCTCGTTTTCACACGCTCCTCACGTGCTCGCCGCTCTATATAAAGCGACCCGTTTCGTCTACGATGCGTGCTCACACTAAAGTTTTTACTTTGCTCCGAGTGTGATTCGAGCGTTATTGCCTTCCCAAAACAAAAGTTACAGCAGACGCCAATCTCAGTACTTGAAACCCAAGAGACATGACGGTGAGATTTTCTTGAAGTCCTTCAACGAGTTGTCTTTTTTGCATGTTAGTGGATTTATGCACTTCTGGGAGATGGGGTTCTTGATGGTATTCTTTCGTGGGCTTTCTTGAACGCTTTTCTTGGCATCTCCCTGTCTCAAGCTTACTGAGTTATCGTTTTTTTTTTTTTTTTTGATGACCCAAGTTATCGTTTTTTTCCTTGCTGTTGTAATTGTAAATCGTAGAAAATGAATAATAATGCTTGGAATATCAAATGATGCTTTGGATTCTTATTCGTCATTGATTATTTATGGCCAACTTGTTTAAACGTTAGTTTATCACCAGCTTGTGCACGTCTGAGTTCAGTCGTCGTAAGAGATTGATATTTAGTCTAAATCTAACAGGGTTTTTGCTTTCCTCAAACTTTTGCAGAAGTTGGTGGCCAAAGTGGAGGTACATGACGAAAGACAAAAGAGGAAGGCCATGCAAGTAGTTTCTAGTTTTGGAGGTATTGACTCTCTCTCTCTCTCTCTCTCTCTCTCTCTCTCTCTCTCTGTTTTTTCTCTTCATTCTCTCGCTGCATGTACAAATCGTCACTGTAATAACTTATCGTCTTGTGCTTCGAATGTTCGGCTTTATCACCAACCTTTGTCACATAATGCTTTCCAGGGATTGGATCTGTGTCTATGGACCTAAAGGAGAACAAACTAACGGTATCTGGCGAATTCGACCCGGTCAAGGTGGTGAGCAAACTGAGGAAATCTTGGCGCACAGAAATCGTGAGCATCGGGACGGGCAAAGAAGATGAGGGCAAGAAAGACGAGGGCACGAAGAACGAAGATGTCGCGAAAGCCTTGCAATCGTACTATTCTACACCGATCACATATTTCTATGTGCCCCACGAAGAACCCCCGAGTTGTGTCATATGTTAAAATTGTTTGTGCTTCCAGACCTAGTCAGGACATGGTTTGTGCGCTAGAGAGGATTGACTAAGGAAGGTTGATTATGCCCTATGAACACAAGAACATGTGAAGTACCTTTTTTAGAACATTAGCTTTTTAGTGTCTTTCCGTTTTTCGTGTGTACATAGGGTATCCATGTAGAGAGATAGGTGTGTAGTTGAGGAACTCAAGGTATGAAAGAGCCATGCCTGGGATTCCTTTAGCAGCTTGTTGTTATAAGTTAGCCTCACAATCTTGTGGAGGGTATTTTATTGAATTATAAGATTCTCAAAAAGAGAGTAAGTTCAGATACTGAATTTGATCCGTGCTTCGGTCATGTTGAATCAGTAATTGCTTTGGCTTTTGGTATATTCTGGTGACTGGTCAGGTCAAGTGACCTCTGGCAAGTTGCAAGCGAGCAGGATATACTCAGTGAAATTTCATGACAATTTCTTAACCAAACCAAGGGAAGAAAGCGTAGCCTTAGACTTTTCCTGCCGAAAACGATTTGTGTTGTCACTTTCTTATTAAAAAACTTGCATTAACCGCCTTTTCTGGGTTTGCTTAAATTTGATCGATAAGCACGAACCGAGATAGGCCATTTAAATAATCCAGCGCCGTTCTTATCTAATTTACTGAAAAATGGATCTTCTACTTCATTGAGTTGTTTGGAAGTATTTGATGACATCGCTATAACCCTCGTCTTTGACAGCATATATTCCCCTATAAAATAAGTTGAAGAAAAAAATGGAGCCACAGATGGATCAGGGGATGCTCTTTCGTTCATCTTTGAAGACATTGTCTTTACTTGCATATACCATCATGGTTAACAAACTTATTATGGAGGATCATCCTCACTCAATCTTCTCCGAACCAGCAGTGATGAGATTCACACTGGCCACGTAAATTGGAAAGAGGCAGAGAAGTATACATATTGTGTCCACGATTATCAGAAGCCTTTGGCTTTATGGTGGTCCTTTCGAGTCTTTCTTTCTAGCAATCTTCACCCAGTATATAACTAGGAAAAGCTTACGATGATCATAGCCAGTAAGACCATAATCTTATCTACCGGGTTACTTTGATGAATTTTGGTGAATTCATATCCACTTCTCTGCTTGATGATCTAGATCCTAGTTACAAATTCAATTATGAAAAGGCCGTGTGAAAGAATGGCTACAAGCTCACCATGGCCTGTCCCCAGAGTCGGTCAGCAAATTGTGTTGAACCAAAATGGTTCAACACAAGATGCTGAACCCACATGACTTGCCATCCATAAGTTACAACATTTGGACATGAGCTGCAGATATGATAAGACGTATATTGCTGACTTACTATTAGTGCAGACTATTAGTGCACCGCACGTGTTCAGGAAAGGTTAGACTTTATTGCTCACATGGGGAAAGTGTAATTAACATTCTATTATTTTTTCCTCTTACCCTTTGATGCTACATAAATGAAGAGCTGCAGTTGTTTAAAGGGGCGTGAGATCCGCATACCCTTCACTTCCGCATAAGGAGAACCACAGTATGAGCTGCTATACTCCGGTTTTCTCCAAGGCTATCTACCTTCTCGTGAGTTTTTGCTTTGAGGTTAACAACAGTCGGATCTGCTCCGAGCAATTCACATAGGTTTTGCCTGATGGTTTCCTTGTGCGGGCTGACTTTTGGTCTCTGGAGAATCAAGGTGGCATCCAAGTTTCCAATCTCATAGCCTGCCTCATGCATGAGCCGAACCTGAAGGTACCATCACACAAATCAACAAAGTTAAATTGCTAATATTTACAAACTGAAAGCAAGGAGGTAGAATACACTGATTATGCTATCAGAAGCTGCAGAGATGAGTCTTCCTATTCAAATAATACAGATGACTGTGCAATGAATGAAACATCCGCTTCAAGCAGATTATGGGCAAATATAATAATTTCCATCTTCAACCCGTGACTTGTGCATTACACTTAAAGTTGCAATACACTAAATACCCACAAACTGCCACCACTGACTAGTGCTGTCCCTAAAACATTATGAAGCCCTCCACGGGGCAAACTACAAACTTTTAAGATCATCATCCAGCAAGTCTCTGGTTCCTTAATTCTTATCCCTATGGTAAAAATGTCTTAAGTGCCCACATGCTCGATAAGGAGAAGACGTAGTTAACAAACGGAAAGGTCAACAATTACATATAGGCACGACAATGGAACATCACAGAGCCCATTCATGTCCTCATACAAGGATACCGGGAATAATTCCAACAAAAAAGAGCATAATAACACTATGCCAAGATTAAGTTTGACCTTCTAAAACACTCATTCTTGCAGTAAAGGAGAGGATTTTGCTAGTGGAACTATCTTGATCATCTTGACCTCTTATTCATGCCCCAGAAATGACCTAAGCACATAATCTTAATTACTATTCAGGTCAACCCTCATCAAAGAGCCCAACAAAATTCGGACCTCATCTCAGGTGCATCACTTCACTCATTCATACACGACACATAAAACTCAAGCAGCAGTTGGTCTATCTTAATCCTCAAACAAACGGCGGGATAAAATTAACCACGGCCAATCAACATGGCAAGGGGAGGATTTTGTAAACAAGAAACCCCAGTGAAACCCTCGACAGATGAACCACACATTGTCAACTGCAATTACCTTGTCAGATCACCTTCCATTGAGAACCATGCTTATGCACCGAAACATCCAACGTTCGAAACTATTATCAGCGAACGAAGCAAGCCCCATAACATGCGAGTTGGAAAAAGAATAGGTTGGTCAGGGTCAACTCACGGCTTCCTTGATGAAAACAGACGAAGGCGCACCCTTCCACTTGGGATCGGAATCCGGGAATATCTGCCCTATATCTGGAAGCCCCAGAGCTCCCAAAATCGCGTCCACCACACAGTGAAGCAGCACATCCCCTGCAACAACAAAGACAACCCCAGCGTCACAACAGTGACACAGCAATCACTCAAACATCCCTGAATCGAATTTCACTCCAAAGAACAACAACAACAAAAGCAAAGAACCGCCCAATGAAACAACAACCGAAACACCCACTAACTGTAAAGTAATTCTTTCGAAATAAGAATGACGACGACGACAAGAACGGAATGAATTACCATCAGAGTGAGCCTCGCAGCCTCTGTCGTGAGGTATATCGATGCCGCCGATGATCAGAGGGTACCCGGGCTCCAGCCTGTGGAGATCGAAGCCGTGGCCCACCCTGAACGGCAGCGTCTTGGGAGGCGCCGCGGCGGCCGGCGGGGACCCGCCCACGGCCGTGTTCACGGCCGCGACGACACGCGGCGAGCCCGCCGCCCTGAGGGCCGGGGCCGAGGTGGGTCGTACAAAGAAACTCTGGCTCTTATCAGAAACGAAGGCAAGGGAGAGCGACTTCCCGTTGCGGGCGACTATGCCGGCGGGAAGAAGCGAAGAGGCGTGGAGGTGGAGGTGGGCGGCCATGGGAGGCGACGGAGGAGAAGAAGGAACGGGCAATTTGCGGTTGTCTGGTGGTGGTTGAGCGCTGCTGAGTTTTGGTCTTTCGCTCTGCTTCTGGCTCAGCTCGGGCCGAAGCGTCTGGTAATGGGAGAAGGAGGGGGAGAGGAGGGAGTCGTGAAGCACGCTTTGAATGTGCGCCACGTTTTTAGCCCCCAACGAATCTCTGGTGCTAGATGCTTGAGGGGGATTTTTGTCTTTTTAGTCCCGGCGATGACGCTAAAACTTGCCAAACATGCTTTTCCCCAATTTCACGAAATCGGGAGAAATTTTTTTTAAAGATTTATCGGTTTTGTTTCACTAGCCCCAGCCTCATTTGTCGTCGTATCGCTTTACAAGATCGTTCAATCGAGACGAACAATCTTTGGGTACAGAGCGGGGAAAATGACCTCTACTGTATACAAGAATAAAATCAGATTGGAATTCAATTTGAAGAAGAAACTATGAGTTTGCCATACACTTAGTTCAAGCATTTAGATACATTGACCGTTTAGCCTGACGAGATACACAAGATTTAGGAGTTCTTATGGATTCACAATGAAAATCTAATGATTTTCCTTTTCTTGTTTGTGTGTGATTGCGACAAAAAAATTTAAAGTCTCTGAAATTGTACATGAGAGGTCACTATGCACTCCTTCCTAACCTCATTAACATGGTTAGGCGGCCCTATATTTTCGAAACTTAAGCATATTGCGTACAAAGATAACGAGCTGCTGAAAAGCGAATCCTACTCTCGCAGGCCTATATGATTTAAGCAAAGTCGTTGTGAATCAGTAAAAAGATAATAGGCTCATGGTAAGGTTAAGGAGAAGATGGATTCTGCCCTATATAGAGTTGAGGTTGCTCTTTTCAGACAAATTATTCGGGGATAGACCGAGGACCATTCATACTAGCATTAGTTCAGAGAGGTTATTTTGATTACATTATGCTGCAAGAAATCGGAGCGCCTTCTATTCCCTCCCCGCTTTCAATAAGAAACTCAACTTCGGTCGAAAAAGCAGCTTTACCTGCTATCATCTTTGGCTTTTTGGTAAGTAAACCACACTGCGCAATTTCTCGAGCCTCTTCACCTCCCTGTATTCATCTTGCACTATTGTGTTCAACTCGTGATTGGGTAATCAAATGTAATCAACCTGCACGATCTTCTTGGCAATGTACTTCCCCAAATAATCATACCCGTGGAAGTACAGAGCTTCGATTTCGGCTCTCCGACCAGTCTCAGTCATGAATGCCAATTCCTCCTGGTACTTATCCTGCAGAATGCCAATTAAATTAAGCAAAGCGGTTCCATTGGCTTACTTTGTGTAGTGTTGTTTCATCTAAGGCACCATTGCAGTGACGTGGAATTCACCTGCAAGAGCTTTGAGGACATCAGACTTTTTGCTATTCCAATATCTTTTGGCTTAAGAGGAATAAAAGATTCTTCCGGTATCAGTTCCATATCACTCCCTCGCAATCCCAACCACTTCACATTGCAAGCTGATGGTGCAATGTCAAAAAGAAAAAAGAAAAAAAAGTAGAGAATAGGTAGTAAGAACTGCATTTACTTGAAAGGATACAGATGTGCTCATAAACATGTATTTCAAAATGAAACTTTCATGAGTGCACCATATCGAAATGCTTCTAGACCCATTCCAATGCTCCCAAATTTGAAGGTGCACAGTATAGCTAATCCAGCTGGATTCCTTTGCATGGTCAGAATGCAGAAATTTAACAGGGGTATATTCGACTACAGAAGATACATCACACCACACAGTAGAAAGGAGAAAAGATTTCCCTCACCAGTCTACCAATGCCAGAATTGGCAAGTTCGGAAAATTCTGGCTCATTCGGTGGAGAAAAAACCTGTATCACATAGCAAAGCAGGCTTTGTCATAACTCTAGCAACATGGTCCTTTCAAGATTTCAGCTTTGTTCTGCCAGTTGCTTCAGATTGGTTTGCTAAAGAGTGAAAGACCTGCTTAATGTGCTACCTTGTTGCAATATCTGGATACCCTTTGGCTGTGATTAGTATGCTTGGGATCTGATTGAACACATGATCGTCTACCAGTCGCTGGAATATTGCATGCTAGGCCAAGAAGATAACCTCAAAGTATGTCTAATAAATATGTGATGGCAGAATCTATCAGGTGTCGACTTTCTGAAAATTGACCAACCAAATTACCTTCTCGACTAGGATGATGTAGCGTGCATCAGTCTTCATAATCAACTTCTCTAGCAAATTCAAGTCACCAGATATAGGATACCCGGAAGAGCCACATGAACAGCAGTCAACAATCTCCTTGTTTGGCTCCTGGAGCACGTCTCAACATAAGCAGACAGAGCAGGCAACAGAAATATGAATCCTCATCAAAATGCAACGGAGGTAAACTAGAGCACATCCACATAAAAAGGCAGTCTTCTTGTCAACTATGACTGCAACAAATATGGGTTTAACGCAAGGAGAAGAAACCCTCCCAAGGAAATTATAAACATTCAAGAAATTCTTTTTTCTAAAGCTACATCAAGTTATGCAAATGTTCTGCTCAGTTGACCACTCAGGAAACTTTAAGTTTGGGTGTAGCGACATTTCAAAAAGATGAGAATACTAGACATTAGCATTGACGGTCTCCTCTGATTGCAATTAAGAATCTCTTCCATGGCTTGTGATGAAACAATGGTCTACCAATCATCCAATTTAATGTTTACACAAGAGAGTAAACACGGTATTGCCAATAAGCTATTTGGGGATATCACTGAATCACAAAACAAACGCAGGAGATTCTGAAAGTCTTGAGAGCAGGTACCTGCAGCAACAGTCTTCCAGCTACAAGTCCTCTGCTAGAGGCCATGATTCCCAAGACTGTATCGGCTACAACGAAGCAGTGCTACGGTTTCTGCTCATTTTTACATCCTGTACTCATCAAATATATGCAAAGCAATCACTGGCACCATTAACTCAGGATATGGACATCAATGCTGACCTTGGATTGCCTTATTAACTTGCAATTGGGAAGTGAAGTACTCTGATGACGTGCAAAGCAGTTTGTAGTAAAGCTCCCTCTGAGTGACTTTCTTCTCCTGAATCAAGATCTGATAACACATCTCCATGACCTTCCAGACTGCAAAAGATTCAAACCACATCTATTATGTCGAACGCTTTTACGCTTGCCCATTTGCAAAAGAAGCTAGGTGATCTCGATCATAGAAATAGGGAAAGTACCTCTAATGAAGGCTTTAGCGGCATTAGCTCTCATCAAAGACCTCGTGCAGAATGAGTGAGAGAGAAAGATCCACGAAATGTCGGTAAGCAGTCCATGATTCACTCTGCTGTTGCTTGACGTCCTATTAATCTGCACATCCACAGACACGATTCTTGAAGTCGAATAGAGAGACAAGCAACGGCAGTTCGACTTTCACATCCTCATCGGTCGCATGTCAGAGGCAGGAAAAATAAAAAAGAATCAAACAAAATGAACAAAACAAAACTCCACCAGATGACTATCCAGATTCCAATCCCAGCTCCAGGCGCGTAAATCACTACCACACTTGCTCGCTACAAGCACATATTCCGCAACTCAAAAGGCATTTAACTGCATCAGAACAATCTTTTATTTCGATTTGGAAGCAGCAATCATGCAATCTCGATCTCAAGTTCGACCTGAACTCAGCTTCAGGCGTGCAAATCTCTACCACACTCGCTTGCCACAAGCACGCGTTCCGCAACTCGAAAAGCATTTAGCTGCATCGGAACGATCTCTTATTTCAATTTCGGAAGCAGCAATCACGGAATCTCGATCTCAACCTCGATGACGCATATCGAAACACTCTCGCATCGGCCCGAGCTCTCGCGATCAGATCAGAAGCAAAAAAACATCCTCGACGCTGCAGCATAGAAGTTGCTACATCCACGTTCCAATCTCCGAAGCGAGCTCGCGAACCTCTCTCTACCTCGCGCGCTCCGTCGAACTTACGAGAAAACGCGATCGCGAGCGGAAATGGAGAGGAAAAAGAACTCGGCGGGAACTACCAGGGGAAGATGCGAGATGGCGGGATCGCCGGAAGTCAAGGTCCGGAGGAAGCCGAGCACGGCGACTTCGATCCTGGCGCGGGCCTCAGCCGGAGGGAGGACGTCGGCGCAGCACCGCCGTTGATCGGCGAAGAACGTCAGCGAAGATTCGCGACCTTCCATTTCCGCTCTTCTCCGTCCGGCGGGAGCGTGTGGGAAATTTGGGAGAAACGAAAGTGGCAGAAATTGGCGCGACCAGCTCTCGGCCTTTAAATAGGAAAAAAATATCATGGGATGGACTGTAGCACGTGAGTGGCACGTGGAAAACAAGTGGTTTTTTTAATTTATCCATTTTGCAGTAATGAATGATTTGAAAAATTAATAACTTCTATGCATACAAGATTGAACAGATGAAATATATTTTTATTGTCCGCAAAAATTTTAAAATATAAATTATTGTCAGTAATAAAAACACTAATCATTAATCTATCATTTCGATCAATGTCAACGATTATTTTTAAAAAAATATTTTTCAAATTATATGTTTTTCACAAAATAAAGGGCAACTTTTAAAACTCACGTCCGCAAACAATTTGATACACCATTCTATGATTTCCAGCATGTCTAGCCGGGATCGAGACACGTTCTTTTTCTCATTTGGGAATTTTTTAATTGCCCTCTAAATTGACTACTTGAAAAGTTTAAAAAGAGGACGTAAGCTTCTCGATTTCCATTTTTTTTTTCCTGTGATACTAATTTTTACATATGTACCATACAAGGAACGTGAAAATCGGGGGAAAAAGAAAAAACAAAAGACCACGAAGAAATTGTCTGAAAATACATCAACCTGTCCATTGCAAGAAAGATGACATTTACTATAGACAACACCGCGCGCACATCTACAGGGGCTAACCGATTATATCGATCTTTACACCAAGATAAAAACCTGCACAAAACCACCACCCACCCTTAAATCCAAAATCGGTCCTTCATCTGCGATCGTTGTGGTCACTGGGTGCCCCGCGGATAACCTAGATGACTTCTGCTATTGACCATAGGATTAGGAACCCGTAGGTGAGGCGCAACCGTAGGCGAGGATGAACTGGAACCCACAGCGGGTGGGGGTGGAGTAGCTTGAGCCTGTTGGGTTGGCCGGATCACATTGAGATTATTATCCAAGTGCAACCGTTCAGTAATGCTTCCGCGCATTTGACGTGTAGGACGCCAGTTCTGCTCCACCGACAACTCCCTAGTACCGTCGACACCTGAGGGGGTGTGTACCCCAGTGTTAGCTCTCTGGTCACCTGCTGATGCCCTCAATCTATCAACTACATAATCCCGCATTCTCGAGGGTTGATTCTGCGACTGCACCGGAGTCTGTGCAGGCATGGCTGGCTGTTGAGCAGAAGGCCAGAATCTCGACGAGCTGGGTGTCTGACTGACTGGAGCTAGAGTACGAGGAAGA
The DNA here is from genome assembly GCA_014182885.2 of Eucalyptus caleyi. Taxonomy (NCBI): domain Eukaryota; kingdom Viridiplantae; phylum Streptophyta; class Magnoliopsida; order Myrtales; family Myrtaceae; genus Eucalyptus; species Eucalyptus caleyi. Next base: position 5,050,457 of record CM024470.2, read on the forward strand.
AATGGCCTACCCATGCTTGGAGAATGAGTAGTGGATGGTGAAGTCACCATGTTCAGAGCTTGCTGTAAGTGCGAGTTTTGGACTGTTTGGAACAGTCCAGAGGACGTTCTAGAACGACCGTGGAGTTGACCAGGAGATGGGCGCACCACAGGCATTTGGGCTGATTGTCCCGTGGAGAATGATCGATCCTGACAATATCGTTTCAGTAGAAAATGTATCAGACAAGCAAAGCTAACCTATCTCTTCTAGTTCTTTTAGAATATTAATGATACTAATTGGCCGGAATCTTCCCAATCTAGGAACATGCAACACAAGGAAAAACAAACCTGCATTGATGAGCTCCGGAGCAATGCTGATGGAGGAATGTTCGAGACTTGAAGGGTATTAACAGGAGGTCTAGAAACTTGCTGCTGCCTCTCCACATGCATTCCTGCACTTCCAAAACCTTCTAATGGCTGAGTCATAGACATTGTAGGCTGCGGAGCCATGGAAGGACCACTGGGCATCATAGAATTCATCATACTCTGTGACTGCAATGGGCTTGGTGTCTGGGCCCGGGCTGGGACGACCGGCATTCCTACAGAAGCTCTAGTTGCATGTCTAGGTATAGAGGGCATATTCCCATATTCACTTCCAACAGCAGTATTTATGACTGGTGACTGTTGTATTTGTTGATTATTGGGAACAGACAAATGAGTTTGCCTCATAGAGTCCATGAAATTAGCATTTCCAAGTAATTGAGCATCTTGAGCTGGTGCAGGAGGGATGGCACCAACCGATGGCAAAGTGACAATCATAGAGATTGCCTGTTGTAGACCCCCATGTATTTGCATCTCCTGCCTGGCATTTGATGTGGAAGGAGTTTGAACAAATCCAGGCAAGTTATTTCCCAATTGAGCAAGTTGGGTTACAGTGCTTCCACTGTTTAGTATAGATGGCAAAGATGGATTTGTGGGGATGCTCTGAATCATAAAATCAGATTGCAAAGGTTTCCTGTCTTCAGATTCAGAAGTAAAGGCCCCGTCCATTTCATCCTCATCCCCCGTTAGATCCACAACATTGGAAATGGCATTTGGAGAAACAGTACATTTTTGCTGCTCAGACCCTCGTTTAAGGCAGTTCCGGGTCTCATTGGGAGTCTTGTGTAGATCATCATCACACTCCATAACTGCCTTCCATGAACCATCGAGAGTGATTGTCACCTCGGAAATGTCATCACCCACTTCTTGCAGGACCTGTCAGACAGAATATACTGAAAATAAGAACTTCATGATTGACAGTGCACGAAGATGTACCTTATTGCTTCAAAAATAGCATATGGAAGATGACCAAAGTACTAACTTACCTTCACAATGTTTTGATCAACACGGATGTCAGTAAAGCAGACAGGTTGATTGCAATGAGGGCAGCGCCAAGATGGTTTGCTTGAATTTATGCTGAGAAAATTCCTATAATCAAAACACTACAAGAGGCACAACAGATTACTTAAGTAGCTGGGAAAGAGGCCAAAGTAATCCCAAGATCAGCATGAACTTTCAAACTTCATCAACACTACCACATCACGAAATTGTCATGAAATTTTAACAGATTCAGGTAATGAACAACAACAGAAAGGCTTTTCCTAGCAACCAGTAACTTGTATCAAGCAATGAGATGACGAAAAGCTTTATAGTTGTCCCATCATCATTCTAGAGCTATGGCAAGCCAAAATCGACAGTTAATTCCAATCAACTATGCTTCAAAATACCATCATAGATTGGCGTAATGAGCACTCACCTGATGGTGCTTGCAGGAATGTCCTTTAACAGGTAATTGGATACGGGTACAGCTGTTTAATATGGAAAGGATATGGCATTATCAATATAGAAATAGCTTCAAAAGAATCAACACCAGAAGCTTAAAGACTAACAATGTACATCAGCTATATAAATCAAACAACATTTCAAAGGAGAAGGCAAAAAATCAGCATAGGCAGCAAAAACCTAAATTTCAGAGAATCAAGCTTCCAAATGAACTATTATACAGTTTGGCAATTGTGAAACAGACAAGTACCTAGCAATCCATAAGTAACTCTCACAGTAGGTGATATAGAATCATTATCTAATAAGCAGGAAGAATTCTACATCAACTGTCTAAACATAATAATCACTAGTCTTCAGAGTCATGTCTTTCACCTAAGTTCACTTTCCCACAAGCAGCCCATATCATATCAATCAAATGAGTAGTTGTTATCTATTAAACATGCTATAACTAAGGAAGCAACAACTAATGACCCGTGGTACCAACATCTAACAAAGCATCTGAAAAATATATATATATATATATTTCCCCTTCTAAAGAAATTTTTCAAAGAATTGTGGGTCTACACCTTTTATTTTCATATAAATCATCCTAAAAGTCCAAGACTTAGGTCAAATTAGATTACACATTGACTCATCCTTTCAGACCTAATTCTTAACCAAACATGTTTCTCTATGTACTTCAAACTTAGTGCATGACTAGCCCAAGCATAGACCAAGCAACGGTAACTAAAAAAGAACTAAAAATAACATAGTAACAATGTTGACAATAGATCAGGCAAACCTTATGGGACAATTGAGACTTATACGAGATGCCACCTCTACTATGTCGGAGTCTGAAATATGGAGAAGAGCAAAAAAAAAAAGAAAAAAATTCTCTTAGGCAATGGAACAATGAGAATATGCAGTAACTTCCAAGCAAATTGCATCAACCAAACTTTCCTCTTAAACAACGCACCTGAATCTGTTGCAGCAATGGTTGCTGGAACATAATCTAATAGTGTTGATGAATCAGGTGGCGACGCCACACTCATAAAGCCAATGATTATCACATAATGACCTTTTCAAAAATTAAACAAGTCACTTGGCAAGGCTCTCTCTGAGAAAACAAACACAAAAAGAGCAAGGGGGAAAATATTTACTCAAGCATACCATTGAACTGGCCAACAGCTTGGAGAAGGTTTGTGCCATATTTAAGCATTTGAGTGACATTAGTAGGCATCTGAGGTCCAGTATCCTAACAGCATCCAAGAAAATAAAATATAACACTTGCGGATAAAAGGAAAAGAGAAACCAGATAATTCTTTATCTGATTTTACTGCCTCACTAATACATTGAGTTCATCTAAAGCATTCAGAAAGACACGAACCACGAAAGTATTGGTCCTTCTCTCTACTCCTTTTCCATTTAGTAGAAAGCTACAAAATTAACAAAGAAGATAAGGAAATTAGAATAACTCAAACAAATCACATTTAGGAATTTAACTGAATCAGGAAAAGTCACACCTTACTTCTGGAGGAGTTACGATACATGCAGATGTCTCTATGTTATCTGTATGTGCTACAAATAACCTCTGCAAGAAAGACAATATGGCAGCAAAATTTGTGTCATTCTTATCTCAAGATCTCTGTTAAAAAAACTTGTGAGGAAGAGGAAGCAGGTCGTACTATTTAAACATTACAAGCCCACAGCACAAGAATCATCCACACGGCTGGAAACACATATGTAGGCAATTATGTATGCATACCCCAAAACCAAATGAAAAAATTAAAATCTCTCAATAAATTGTACATGCAAATGGAAGGAAGCAGATGAAAAAGATCTTTATAGCATTGAAATTCCAATGACTCTGGAGAGAGTGCAAATATCTGAATCATACAGAATTGCTATGTCAAGATAAGAAAAAGAAATGAAAAGATCAGGACTACTTGTGGATGAAGACTATAAATCTCATACTGCTAGCAAAAAGAAGTACAAATCTCATTGGTTCATATAATGGAAGAGACGTCAATATCAAGAATTCAGGCACCAAATAGAAAATTCCCATCAGGACACAGGAAAAACTTGAATCCTAACCCTACCTCTACATTCTTTTTCCTATTTAGTCTCTCATTTCAGTCTTTCTGAACAGAAAAATATCCACTCTCTCATTTTCTAAGAAAAGTTCAAACAGAATCAGAAAAACAGCTTTCCCCCCTTCATGAAGAGTCAAGAGTCCTGCATGCAACAGATTATCATGATATTTTTTTATATTCTAAGAAACTTGCAGCAACCAATGCTCAGTCATCCATCTCACTTTTAGGAAAAACCTCATGCCAGCATATTTAAGTTGCTTCTCAATGCATAGCAAAAATCATTGTCAAATTGTCTGAATATGCTATATTAAGTTTACAAAACTATAATGATAGATTCAGAGGTTACTCACTATTTTCTCTTCTGGAGAGTGCACCATGCTCTTAGATATGTGAAAATCATTGACCAGTGCTGCATATCCAGGCTGCAAACCAACCAGAAAAGCAAATTTATACAGATGGTGGCCCTCAACAATAATCATTGTAGAAAAATGCTAAAAATGCTACCTCTACTTCCAGCAAAATAAGATTGTGGCCCATCTTCAGCTGTGGATAGAATCTGTGATAATATAAGATAAAGATAGGAAAATAAGGAAGCAATGCCCTCAATGATCAGTGGTAAGCAAATTAAGATCAAGCTGAACATCTCAGCGGCAACTGATAGTTCTTCAATAAATTTACAATGGAAAAGCAAATGTATTCATACTGTTCTTCAACTGAGCATCTAATGCATAGAACTTGAAACATCATTCAAGTTTTAAAATAGAAATTGCACTTATCATTATTGACCAACTAGGGGACACCTAGATCCATGAAGATAATTCCAAGTAAACAGCCCATAGCTACCAGGTTGATCTTAGCTCTTCTCGAGGAATAATAAAAAGCTATTCAATCAACTGTACTATTTGACCAACAAATTAAGTATGACAGAGGAACAAAACACTGTATGATGAGTGCGGCTCCTTATGTAACAAATACCCCCCTGTAGGACTCAAAACATATTGAAATTGAAAAACGTGGAAAATCACATGAACATTAAAGACTTTACCTTGCAAATATACTTGAAACTAGGAAAAAGAGGCAGTACTTCCAACGGCAGCGTCTCTTGGACTTTGAAAGTTTTTCCCAATCTATAACAGCCAATGCTAGCAAAATCAACGGCCCAGAATTACAATTATAACAGTAAATGGTTAAAGAACAGAAAAAAGCCTACTTCATCAACAAGGGCAAGGAGCTCTTGACAATCCTTCTCTGAAAACCATTTATATTTGCATGCATTCTACAATGTTAAACAAATAGAGATAGACTCCAGTCAGATTAAGAAAATTACTCATGAAAGCCACAAATTTGGCTGTGAAACATGAAATTAAGGATATTCAAGGTCAAATCAAGTTAATTACCTTAACAGAGATCATCAGAACCATTATAACTGAAAGATAGAAACTATCATCTTTAAGAAGGCAGAGCTAGATAACACAAAAGAAGATTGGATTAGTCTTTGATAAGATAACATGGCATCAGACACCAACAGATAGTCACAGTCACAGAACCAAAAAGCAAGCACCTTAAACCTCAAAAGCCAAAAACCGAAATCAAGAGAATGGCGTTTCTGACTTCTTTCTTGGTCCAGCTTTAATTTTTTCTTGTTTTACTCTTAAGGAAACCATGGTTTACTATAAATGTAGTCAAAATGAACTAATTCTGCAATTCTCATTCTTAAGAGGAGATAATATTCCCGTAATAATGTTGCTAGTTATATCCAACATTTTTATGTGAATGAAAGCCAATATGCCACAAGTTAAAAAAGAAGCCATTCACAGAGGGTGCAGCATACTCGTATCAAAGCCGCTAAAACATGAAAATTCCTCAAAGAAAAGTAAGCTGCATATACGTCAACTTTGATGAGAAAATCATCTTAATAACCAAAATTTATGGATGAAACGTAATATAGGAGCCACAAATTGCTCTTCAGTAAACAGGCAAACAGCCAGCCCTGTTGTTGGGACACGAAACAGCACAAGGGTAATACTCTAAAAGGATGAGCACATAAAAATGTGAATGCAGACAACTTAGTCAATCGAGAATGTCAACAGAAAATGTTCAAACCATTCTTCTCTTATCAATTCCCCTTTAATGATCAATGTAGGTCTTTCTTATGTCCACATACTATGTAGAATTATTGTTTCATAGCAATGTCGGTCTTGTTGGTGGAAGCATGAATCATCAGCAGATTGTATGAACAGACACTTAATCTTAAAATATCTGGTATCAATTAATGAGACATTATATTAAGTACGTTTCACAACATCACGCTTGAGAGAGAGAGACAGAGAGAGAAGCCATATCCAAAATGGGTAAAACTCTCTCTCGCATAGAGAAAGTATGACCAGGCTAAACAAGCCAATTACAATGTCCTGTAACAGGACTTCCATCCAATTTGGCATTTCCATCCAATTTGGCATTCTAGTTTCAGCACTCTAGTGTATGCTTTACTTGCTTCAACACGTGTCATTGCCACATGATAGTATCCGATATAGAAAACACCTTTTCCTCTTGCATGGGGTGCACCCTTCTGGTAGTTATGGTAACCTGGGACTTAAGTAAAAGCCATGGTACTTATTTGCACTACGCCTCACGAGGTTGTACAAATCTCATCCAGAGAAGAAATATGTTTTAACTGTTGTTAGTTAATCAATCTGCAAAATGAGGGTGCAATCTTGCTGGCAGCATGCATAGCAACAGAACAGAGAATTGGCAATCATGGCATGGAATGAACACAAGTTGCACCAAGCATGATCAAAACCTATAAAGACATGCACTCAATTGCCTCAACTTATTCAATCATCATCCTAACACGGCACTCTTGAATTGAAGACTTAAATAGACATGACCACAAAACACAAATTGCACAAAGCAACCACAGGCAGGCAGGCGGGTGCATGACTGTGTGCAAAAGCACAAAGCTTAAGTCCCTGCCTCACGAGCAAGTACATATTCAAAATGCTAATCAAGCTACAGTTCAGCCAAAGCGACCCCTTCACATGCTATTCTGATGGAGCAATCAATCAATCAACACAACGAGCAAAGGACGTTGCAAGAAGAAGGCGGAAAACGAAAGTCGTCGCAACCGCAGTTCATGACCAGACTTACCCTTTTCAATAAGACAGGCAATTCGTGAGCTTTGGGCAGAACCTCATTGTTGGCGACCGCATAGTCAATGCCTCTGAATCTCGAAACCAATGAAGCCAATGAGCCAAAAGGAAAAATACAAATACAGAAAGACAAAAGGGGGGCGAAAAGGGGGAGGACGACAGAGCAATGCGGCGGAAACAAGCAATCCACGAAACGGCGATACTAATATCCACCACAATCACGACAGACACACTACAAAGGGCCGGAAGTACGCATGATTGCTGCGAAAACATTCCGTTCGAGAAAGGATTCGACAGAAAGTTCGCAGCTTGAACAGGCTCAAAAGCTCTAGACGCTAGTAGACGCCCGCGCCGACACGCACGGGGGAGTGGCGACACTGGGGGACGGTACCTGGCGAGGCAGAGGCACGAGTTCAGGAACTCCATGGAAGTACCGCAAGATGCCGACAGGCCGGAGCCCTTGCCGATGGTGGCGAGGTGCTTCGACAGCCGCTGGTAGACGGCGCCCACCCTGAGCGCGTTGTAGATGGAGTCGGGGAACCGGATCGCGGCGGCGGCGGGCGCGGCTTGCGGCGGCGGCGGCGGCGGCGGTGGCGGGATCTGGTTGGTCGCCGCTCCGATCATCGCTCGAATTCCGAGCGCATTCGAGAGGGGAATTCGCGTCGCGGCATCTCGGGGCTTTTTCCTGCGGTTTGGTTCTGGGGTTATTACCAATTAATTTCTGTTTTCGGTGCGGCCCTTGGGGCTTGAATTGAATTGAATTGATAGTTCGCAGTCCTTTTTTTAATATTTGGAAAATTGAATTTTACGCAGGCAGTTTATTTCGCGGTTTAGCATGATTTTTAGGAACTTTCTTCTTTCCTTTCTTTTTTCCAGAGGCGGCGGGGGTGTTAATTTTGAATTTTTCTGCACTTTGTACGACAAATATTCTGTTTCTTCCCATAAAACTTTATACTTCTGCACATTGTGTGACAATCGCTTACATTTGGTGAGAGGTGGGGGCCCACGACCCTCGTTGGCCATCCCCACTCTTGTCAATAGAGGTAATATGATTTAAGATGGGTAAGGTCTAGACTTGGAGCCTATACTTATCCCTGATATAATCGGTTTCCTTTTTCTAAATCCTATACCCAACCCTATTTATATTGGATAATGTATCCGACCCACCATATTTTTTCGGTTCAGTTTCAGGTCAACCTGTTTCCACCGAAACCTATTTTGTAATCTCCCGATATCCTATATGATTTTGAATTTTATATTAATGTATGAAAAAATAACGTAATCATTTTAATTTGTATTGAAACATTAAGCATTTGTAATAAATAAATACATGAACTTTTTGACTAAATGAAAAATTAAGGATTCACGGAGCTAATTAAGGCAAAAAATTAACAACAAAAATGGGTCTAATATTGGTCTTATTCACACAACTACTACATAAAACTATTTATTTATGCAAGCATAACTCCTCTTACAAAAAAAAAATTAAGCGAGCTAATAAATGTGATACACAAGAATTTGGCGGCAAACGAACACCGTCGTGACATCTCGGGGCTTTTTTGTGCGATTTGGTTTTGGGGTAATTACCAATTAATTTCTGTTTTTGGTGCGGCCCTTGGGGCTTGAATTGAATTGATATTTCACAATCTTTTTTTTTTATATTTGGAACCCTTGCCGGAGCCTCGCCGGCCTCAACGGCCGGTCGCCGGCCATGGCCGAGGCCGGCGACCGGCGAAAGAAAAAAGAAGAAAAAAAGAAGAAGAAGAAGAGAAGAAGAAGAGAGAAGAGAAACGTTTCTTCATTTTGTTTTAAGAAAGAAGTAAAAATTGTTGTTTCTTTTTCTTGTTCTTATTTTGTTTAGGAAAAAAAAAAAACATAAACGCAACCAAACGCGTTTCATTACATTTTTTTTTGTTCCAAAAACAAAAAAACAAAAAAAATTGTTCAGAAACAGAAATAAAAAATGTTTCCATGCAGGCCCTTAATTATTGGGCTGTTATTTTGTAATCGCTCTATATGTTATGTTTATATAAAGTTGGATATCGATGATCGGCGTTTTTGTATGTTTTAATTATCAATTTATCTCTCTTCTGTTGGTGAACTTTGCCTATCAAACTGTCTTACAAATTTTGTTGCTTATTTCTAGGAATTCTTTTTTTTTTTAAATAGCACTTAATGAGATTATGTTTGTTTGAAAACCATCGCTAACAATAACTTAAAACTTCTATTTACTGAATTAGGTAAGGAAGAGATTACTCAGTTCATTAAATAGAAAAAGTAATTATGGCAATGAGGATATTACCAATTATATTTCTAAACATGCCAATAATTACAATTTCTATGTGCAATAAAACATTAATAGTGATCAGTAATCAATTTTCAGTAATTATCAAACAACTTTATTTCTGTTTTCAACACTTACAATTCCAAGTTTAGATTTTCTATATTTATTTTCAATTTTATCAAAAGAGAAAAGATGTTATTGTGGTAAATACTCGTTCAACTCCACTACTCTCGCAGCTACCTCATTAATCACACTCACTCTCCTCACTGCATTCCCTTTCTCTCGATCACCACTGCCTTTTTAGGGTGCGTATGACAAAATTTTTTAAACATAAATTGATTTATGGCCATAAATTGATTTATCAATTTTCGTTTCAGAAGTTGAAAAATTAAAAATTTTAATTTTTGATTTCTTTTTCAAATTTATTTATGGAATAGAAATCTATTGTAGAATTAGAAAAATCAAATGCGTTATCAAACGGATTTTCTGTTATGAACATGTTATGAAGAATAGATAAACGAAGAAATAGATAAGTATAAATTTTATCATGCGTGCCTTTAGTTCTTTGGGAAAGGCATAAGCAACGTGGAATTCAATTCTAAAATTTATATAAGGTACGATCAAATCGTAAAACTTATCATATTAATACAATCGAGTTATTACGTTAATTTCGTAAACTTGGCTAATAGAACATGCTAACATGAACTTTTTTTTTTCAATCTTGCGTGATGATAACATAACTAAAATTATGTCGTTCTGATCCATATATAATTATGATTTGAAATTAGATGACAATGGCTATCACCATTGTTAGGAAGGGCCCCCTCACCTACATTTTGGTGAGAGACGGGGCCCATGACCCTCATTGGCAATCCCCCACCCTCATCAATCCTTTCCAGTGATTGAGTGGAGCTCAAGCTCTTGTCGATTCATTTCAAACTCCACTCTTAAAAATTAAGACCATGCCACGCCCAAAATAACTTTGACCTTCTAAGACACTCATTCTAGTAGTAAAGGAGAGAATTTTGTTAGTGGAACAGTTTTGATCATCTTCACCTCTGAAATGACCTAACTGCATAATCTTCATTAGCGTTCAGGTCAACCCCAGACAGAACCCTATAAAATTCGGACCCCATATTAAGTGCATGATCATAAATCTGCCTAAGCTTCATTCCTTCATACACAACACATGACATTAAAGCAGCGGTGAATATACCTTAATTAGCATTCAAGTCAACCACCACAAAGAGCAATTTAGGCTTCTGCTAAGTGCACCCAATTAATATTGTTAGAGCTGATGGTTGATTGATGGTTCACTTTCAATGTGCATTGGTGCTTGGTAAACATCTCAAGGAAGGAATCACATGAACAACGCCATTTCTGAGCAACAACAGTGGTTGTGGTATAACAACACGGTCTATATTGCAACCTTCTGCGCAAAAGGGGGGAAGTAAAAAAAAAAAAAAACCTAAATCTATTGTAATTTGTCAATTTATTCTTAAATCTTTTTATGTTTTGCTAATTTTGATTGAAAATCATTGATATGGATGCTAGTCATCCTACATGATACGTCAAGATGGTGTTAACGTAGACATTTTTTAATAATATTTTGATTTTTTTCACATTTTATTATTATTATTTCTTTCTCTTGTTTTTTTTTTCCTTTTTTTTGGCTAGCAAGCCCTCGGTAGTCACTGGCTTGGGTCGTGGCCCTGCTCACAGCTAACTAGGCCACTATGGCCCTTGCCGGCCAAAATGAAAGGAAAAAAATGAAGATAAAAAAATGGTAAGAATTGTCCATATCAACTTCAACTGTGCCATGTAAAATGGGCGTTGACAAATTCCCACCAAAAATAACCAAAATGATTTAATTGATAAATTGTGAAAAAGATTTACAACTCAACGAGCAAATTCAAAAAGTTTGTATTGACTTAAGCAAGTACAATAAATCTAGAATATTTTAAAAGGTTAGAAAAAGTCACGTACCGGAGAATGGGGTACATATTAATTTGATTATATCACTGTAACTCATTGAATATGTCGACAGGCTTTGGATTTACATGGCCGTCGTCATGACACGTTATATAAAGAAAAGCTTGAACCCGTCAACGGCCGGGACCGACAGGGTTGCGATCGGTCGAGACTCACGACGGCTCGAAGTGGTCCCCAAGTCGCGTGGACGACTCGACCGAGTCACTCCCCAAACGGTACTTCTCCCGTGTCGCGAGGGGCAACTCGATCGTCTCGACTCGTACATTTTCCGAGAAACCGTGTGGCTCTTTCCCCAGCGGCTCTTTATTATATGTTGACTTGACTTCCGTCCGCCGGTCAAGGAGCTTATCGCTTCGTTCACACCTCGTATCCTCCGAGAAACTTCTCATTTTCACGCACTCTTCACGTGCTCGCGGCTCTATTTAATGCGACCCGTTTCGTCTACGATGCGTGCCCACGCTAAAGTTTTTACTTTGCTCCGAGTGTGATTCGAGAGTTATTGCCTTCCCAAAACTAAAGTTACAGCAGACCCCAATCTCAGTACTCGAAACCCAAGAGACATGACGGTGAGATTTTCTTGGAGTCCTTCAACGAGTTGTCTTTTTTGCATGTTAGTGGATTTATGCACTTCTGGGAGATGGGGTTCTTGATGGTATTCTTTCGCGGGCTTTGAACGCTTTTCTTGGCATCTCCCTGTCTCAAGCTTACTGAGTTATCGTTTTTTTCCTTGCTGTTGTAATTGTAAATCGTAGAAAATGAATAATAATGCTTGGAATATCAAATGATGTTTTGGATTCTTATTCATCATTGATTATTTATGGCCAACTTGTTTAAACGTTAGTTTATCACCAGCTTGTGCACGTCTGAGTTCAGTCGTCGTAAGAGATTGATATTTAGTCTAAATCTAACAGGGTTTTTGCTTTCCTCAAACTTTTGCAGAAGTTGGTGGCCAAAGTGGAGGTACGTGACGAAAGACAAAAGAGGAAGGCCATGCAAGTAGTTTCTAGTTTTGGAGGTATTGACTCTCTCTCTCTCTCTCTCTCTCTCTCTCTCTCTCTCTCTCTCTCTCTCTGTTTTTCTCTTCATTCTCCCACTGCATGTACAAATCGTCACTGTAATAACTCATCGTCTTGTGCTTCGAATGTTCGGTTTTATCACCAACCTTTGTCACATAATGCTTTCCAGGGATTGCATCTCTGTCTATGGACCTAAAGGAGAACAAACTAACGGTATCTGGCGAATTCGACCCGGTCAAGGTGGTGAGCAAACTGAGGAAATCTTGGCGCACAGAAATCCTGAGCATCGGGACGGGCAAAGAAGATGAGGGCAAGAAGAACGAAGATGTCGCGAAAGCCTTGCAATCGTACTCTTCTACGCCGATCACATATTACTATGTGCCCCACGAAGAACCCCCGAGTTGTGTCATATGTTAAAATTGTATGTGCTTGCAGACCTAGTCAGGACATGGTTTGTGCGCTAGAGAGGATTGACTAAGGAAGGTTGATTATGCCCTATGAACACGAGCATGTGGAGTACCTTTTTTAGAACATTAGCTTTTTAGTGTCTTTCCGTTTTTCGTGTGTACATAGGGTATCCATGTAGAGAGATAAGTGTGCAGTTGAGGAACTCAAGGTATCAAAGAGCCATGCCTGGGATTCCTTTAGCAGCTTGTTGTCATAATTTAGCCTCACAATCTTGTGGAGGGTATTCTATTGAATTATAAGATTCTAAAAAAAGAGAGTAAGTTCAGATACTGAATTTGATCTATGCTTCGGTCATGTTGAATCAGTAATTGCTTTGGCTTTTGGTATATTCTGGTGACTGGTCAGGTCAAGTGACCTCTGGCAAATTGCGAGCGAGCAGGATATACTCAGTGAAATTTCATGACAATTTCTTAACCAAACCAAGGGAAGAAAGCGTAGCCTTAGACTTTTCCTGCCGAAAACGATTTGTGTCGTCACTTTCTTATTAAAAAACTTGCATTAACCGCCTTTTCTGGGTTTGCTTAAATTTGATCGATAAGCACGAACCAAGATAGGCCATTTAACTAATCCAGCGCCGTTCTTGTCTAATTTACTGAAAAATGAATCTTCTACTTCATTGAGTTGTTTGGAAGTATTTGATGACATCGCTATAACCCTCATCTTCAACAGCATATATTCCACTATAAAATAAGTTGAAGAAAAAAATGGAGCCATAGATGGATCAGGGGATGCTCTTTCGTTCATCTTTGAAGACACTGTCTTTACTTGCATATACCATCCTGGTTAACAAACTTATTATGGTGGATCATCCTCACTCAATCTTCTCCGAACCAGCAGTGATGGACGTCATTAACGAGATTCATACTGGCCACGTAAATTGGAATGACGCAGAGAAGTATACGTATCGTGTCCACGATTATCAGAAGCCTTTGGCTTTATGGTGGTCCTTTCGAGTCTTTCTTTCTAGCAATCTTCACCCAGAACATAACTAAGAGAAGCTTACGATGATCATAGCCAGCAAGACCATAATCTTATCTACCAGGTTACTTTGATGAATTTTGGTGAATTCATATCCACTTCTCTGCTTGATGATCTAGATCCTAGTTACAAATTCAATCATGAAGAGGCCGTGTGAAAGAATGGCTACAAGCTCACCATGGCCTGTCCCCAGAGTCGGTCAGCAAATCGTGTATGAAACTGGTTCAACACAAGATGCTGAATCCACATGAGTTGCCATCCGTAAGTTACAACATTTGGACATTGAGCTGCAGATATGATAAGACGTATATTGCTGACTTACTATTAGTGCACCGCACGTGTTCAGGAAAGGTTGGACTTTATTGCTCACATGGGGAAAGTGTAATTAACATTCTATTCTTTTATCCTCTTACCCTTTGATGCTACATAAATGAAGAGCTGCAGTTGTTTAATGGCGCGTGATATCAGCATACCCTTCACTTCCGCATAAGCAGAACCACAGTATGAGCTGCTATACTCCGGTTTTCTCCAAGGCTATCAACCTTCTCGTGAGTTTTTGCTTTGAGGTTAACAACAGTCGGATCTGCTCCGAGCAACTCACATAGGTTTTGCCTGATGGCTTCCTTGTGCGGGCTGACTTTTGGTCTCTGGAGAATCAAGGTGGCATCCAAGTTTCCAATCTCATAGCCTGCCTCATGCATGAGCCGAACCTGAAGGTACCATCACACAAATCGACAAAGTTAAATTGCTAATATTACAAACTGAAAGCAAGGAGGTAGAATAGACTGATTATGCTATCAGAAGCTGCAGAGATGAGTCTTCCTATGCAAATAATACAGATGACTGTGCAATGAATGAAACATCCGCTTCAAGCAAATTCTGGGAAAATATAATAATTTCCATCTTCAACCCGTGACTTGTGCATTACACTTAAAGTTGCAATGCACTAAATACCCAAAAACTGCCACCACTGACTAATGCCGTTCCTACAACATTATGAAGCCCTCCACAGGGCAAACTACAAACTTTTAAGATCATCACCTAGCAAGTCTCTGTTTTCTTAATTCTTATCCCTACAGTAAAAATGTCTTAAGTGCCCATATGCTCAATAAGGAGAAGACATAGTTAACAAAAACAGAGGTCAGCAATTACATATAGGCATGACAACGGAACATCACAGAACCCATTCATGTCCTCATACAAGGATAATGGGAATCATTCCAACAAAAAAGAGCAATATCACACTATGCCAAGAATAAGTTTGACCTTCTAAAACACTCATTCTCGCAGTAAAGGGGAGAATTTTGCTAGTGGAACTATCTTGATCATCTTGACCTCTTGTTCATGTCCCTGAAATGACCTAAGTACATGATCTTAATTACTATTCAGGTCAACCCTCATCAAAGAGCCCAACATAATTCGGACCTCATCTCAGGTGCATCACTTCACTCATTCATACACAACACATGACACTCAAGCAGCGGTTGCTCTATCTTATCCTCAAGCAAACGGCAGGATAAAATTAACCACGGCCAATCAACATGGCAAGGGGAGGATTTTGTAAACAAGAAACCCCAGCGAAACCCTCGACAGATGAACCACACATTGTCAACTGCCATCATCTTGTCAGATCACCTTCCATTGAGAACCATGCTTTTGCACCGAAACATGCGACGTTCAAAACTATTATCAGCGAACAAAGCAAGCCACGTCACACGCGAGTCGTGAAAGAATGGGTCGGTCAGGGTCAACTCACGGCTTCCTTGATGAAAACGGACGAAGGCGCACCCTTCCACTTGGGATCGGAATCCGGGAATATCTGCCCTATATCCGGAAGCCCCAGAGCTCCCAAAATCGCGTCCACCACACAGTGAAGCAGCACATCCCCTGCATCAACAAAGACAACCCCAGCGTCACAACAGCAATCACTCAAACACCCACGAAATATATATCGGGCTGTTATTTTGTAATCGCTTTATATGTTATGTTTATATAAAGTCGGATATCGATGATCGGTGTTTTTGTATGTTTTAATTATCAATTTATCTCTCTTCTGTTGGTGAACTTTGTTTATCAATCTGTCTTACAAATTTTGTTGCTTATTTCTAGGAATTCTTTTTTTTTAAAATAGCACTTAATGAGATTATGTTTGTTTGAAAACCACCGCTAACAATAACTTAAAACTTCTATTTACTGAATTAGGTAAGGAAGAGATTACTCAGTTCATTAAATAGAAAAAGTAATTATGGCAATGAGGATATTACCAATTATATTTCTAAACATGCCAATAATTACAATTTCTATGTGCAATAAAACATTAATAGTGATCAGTAATCAATTTTCAGTAATTATCAAACAACTTTATTTCTGTTTTCAAGACTTACAATTCCAAGTTTAGATTTTCTATATTTATTTTCAATTTTATCAAAAGAGAAAAGATGTTATTGTGGTAAATACTCGTTCAACTCCACTGCTCTCGCAGCTACCTCATTAATCACACTCACTCTCCTCACTGCCTTCCCTTTCTCTCGATCACCACCACTTTTTTAGGGTGTGTATGACAAAATTTTTTAAACATAAATTGATTTATGGCCATAAATTGATAAATTAAAAATTTTAACTTCTGATTTATTTTTCAAATTTATGTATGGAATAGAAATCTATTGTAGAAATAGAAAAATCAAATTGCGTTATCAAACGGATTTTCTGTTTTAAATATGTTCTGAAGAACAGAGAAACGAAGAAATAGAAAAGTATAAATTTTATCATGCGTGCCCTTAGTTCTTCGGGAAAGGCATGAGCAATGTGGAATTCAATTCTAAAATTTATATAAGGTACAATCAAATCGTAAAACTTATCATATTAATACAATCGAGTTATTACGTTAATTTCGTAAACTTGGCTAATAGAACATGCTAACGTGAACTTTTTTATTATTTTTCAATCTTACGTGATGATAACATAACTAAAATTATGTCGTTCTGATCCATATATAATTATGATTTGAAATTAGACAACAAGGGCTATCACCATTGTTAGGAAGGGCCCCCTCACCTACATTTGGTGAGAGACGGGGCCCATGACCCTCATTGGCAATCCCCCACCCTCATCATCCTTTCCGGTGATTGAGTGGAGCTCAAGCTCTTGTCGTTTCATTTCAAACTCCACTCTTTAAAAAAAGTTGTCTTTCTAATTTAATTTAAACAAAATTTATATTAAAATCAAATTTGAATTAAAATGATGTCATTTTAACTCTATAGTTTATGTTTGAAGTATGTCATCACCAAGTAGGAAAGATAAAGTATTTTTTTTAAAAAAACCATGAGAGTTAACAAAATTACCTAAATTTTAGAATTTACTTGCACTTTCGTGACAGATTTATAACTTTCAATACACCTGTTCCTAATTTTTTCTTTTAATTTTGTTAACATGATGCGCGGGTTCTTATTCCAAGTCTATTTCTTAACTACTACCGTTTTAAGTTTCGTGATAAAATCATTGGGATAAATAGAACGACTAGGTATTTTTATAATAATTAAGCTTCGAACCGAGGGATCGCAAAGATCCTAGGAGTAAGCCTTACAAGCCTGCCACTAGACCAACTACAATTAAACTTAGCAGCATGGACAAAATACCGGAGAATGACTAGACTTTATCAATGAATGGATTCAAACGAAGCGTGGTAAAATTTTCCTATGATTTTTAATTCAGTCTTAAACTTTTTGATTTGACAAAATTTAATTTTAAATTTTTCACAAATTTTCATATAATTATTTTGTCCAATTTATACCGAAAATCACTAACAAGGTTGTTGGCTATTTTACGTAGTATAATTATCACTGACATGAACGATCTTTACAAATTTTATATATTCTCTAATTTTTTTCTTTCTATTTTAATCTATCTTGTCTTTTTTATTGTATTTTTCCACCATTCATCTTCCCAAAGGGGCCAGCACTTGGCGATGGTTGACGACCCTTGCTCACCATTAAGTGAGGCCTACACCCATCATTGTCGATCTCTCTACAATATTTTGGAATTCGATCAGCTATTGCTTGTGCTCCACGACCTTCTTCCACGTGCCTAGTTTTGAGCCCCCTCTTCAATCCTAACATACTCAATTTTTGACTAGATTTCTAGTAACGATGCTCGGTACACTTTGCTCTAGTAAATGCAATATTGAGGATCGGCGGCGACATGAGACGGCCAGGGGCAAAGAGCCATTCCATGCTGCTTAGACTGTTGAAGTTGACATTGGGGTCGGTAAGCGCTTTATGACCCTCGTCCAAACCATCGACAAGGGGCTTGGTTCTCGCTTGGGGCCAATGACCTTACTCGACCTTTGTCCAAGCCTTGGCAACCCCCATACACGGGGACAGTGAATTGGAAAGTACAAAAAAAAAATGGTAAAAAGTAAAAGTAAACAAAAGAAAATTAGAGTTCTTTTTTAAAAACTACAAAATTTATCCACTCAACGTTAGTCATGATGTGTAAGAGGACCGACGTTTGACTGAAAGGATTGCATTTACAAATCAACAAAAGATCTAGGACCATATTAATCAAATTAAAAAGCATTATTTTATGGTTTGGTGAAAATAAATAATTGAAATAAATTAAGTTACCACAAAAATCTCCAAACTATGCTCACCATAACACAAATATCATGAATTTTTTTTGGTATTACTAGAAACTTTAAATTTTCCCATTGTAACATAAATACCTTAGAATTTTTTTTCATGTCATGAAAATTTTTGAACTTATATTAACGTGATAAATATAGAACTCAAGTATAGTATATATATGCGATACATGTATAGGTTTGGGTTGTTTTGGGACATAAAAAAATTGAGAATATTTGCGGTGGGCAAATTAAGGATTTTTGGTGACACAACAGAGTTTAAGGTGTTATAGTGGGTATAATTTTGAGTTTTTTTTTTATGATATTTATCCAAATAAATAGAGATAAAAAAGAGTCCGCTTGAAAAAGAATAATGTCATTTAAAAAATGTGAAAGGGCCACATCATCTCATCAGCATGCATCATCCAATGACCCTTCTCTCTCTCTCTCTCTCTCTCTCTCTATATATATATATATATATATATGTATATAAATTAGGCCGGAGAACAATTAGAACCGGAATAGATTAATACAAAAAAAAACTTAAAAAGAAAAAAAAGGGGAAAAAGCAAAAAAATTCAGCTCATTTGCTTGCGCCCGTGCTTACGTGGGCCGGACCATTCCCATCAGTGGATAACGCCACGCCAGATCCTTCCAAAAAGGCGCACCGGCCGCGCCGCATCGACGGCCCACGGCGGCGCGCGCACCCGATTACCCTGCGCCGCCTCCGCACCGGAACGCCCCCTTCCCCACGCACCGGCCTCCGGCTCCTCTCCCTTTTCCCGAAAACTATAAATACCTCCCATTTTCCCCCAATTTCGTGCCCTAGAAAACCATCCCTCCCTCGCTCCCGTCGTCTCTTTCCCCCCCTTCGCCGCAAAAGAGGATGCACCCCGGTCGCCGCCCGACCTCCGCCGCCGCCCGGCCGTCGCCGCTCTCCCGCCGGATTCCCCGCTCGCCGATGCTCCCGTCGCCGTCCGTCCTGTGACCGGGCCGAGCCGAGCCGAGCCTCACCCCGATAGTCGGATCACCGTGCGGATCTATGGTGCTAGGGTTTCCGGAGGGCGGTGATGGACGCGGTGGAGCTGCCTTATCCGGTTGACGTTGCGGCGGCTGCGGTGTCTAAGCTCATGGGGTCGGATGGGTTCGTCGGTAGAGCTGGCGTTGGTGGGGGCGTTGTGGCGGTCAAGAAGGTCGAGCCTCGCGGCGGGGGCGATTCGGACCGCGTGGTTGGGATCCCCGCGATCAGGCCGTGCAGCGCGGTCGACGACAAGAAAGGCGAGTGTCTCTTTGCGGGGCTCGGTTTCTTTCTTTCGGCCGAGCGGTTTTGATCCTGTGAATTGTTTCGTATGATTAGGTTCGAGATTGTGTAGCTGGAGAGAGGGGTTGGAGTAGTCTAGAGAGTTTCGAAGCTAGAGGCATGGGTTACTTTCTTTTCGTATTTGGCTTTGTCAGTCATGTGCAAAATTTTGGGATTCATGCGGTTTGATTTCCTCGTTTGTGCTTTCTTTGGGGAGATTGGATGAGTTTTTTCAGTCTATGTGAAGGCAAAAGGGCTGTTCTGCTTGGAGTTCATGTACCTTAGATTACTTAAGGCGCTTTACTAACTGATGCTAGTATGAGAAGTTTACTCACTGGTGGCTATTCTAACTGTAAAAAGATAAGTCTTGGTGGAAAAGATCCTTATGCTGAGTGAGTTGACTTTCTGCTGGATCGCTTGCCTTTGGTCATAGTCATTTCCATCCCCAGGGGGGATCTTTTCCTTTCCTTGCTGGTAATTAGACTGGGTATTATTCCTTTGCCAAAAATGGAGATTTCAGCTTTTTGTGGTCTCTTATTGTCATCTTTCTGGTTGGTAATTGTAAGTCTCGCCTTCATTATCATTTGAATGGTCTGAGTGAGAAATACAGAGCAAATATACCTTGAACTTTTTCTGTGAAATTGAGTTGCTTCCCCTTATTGGTTCTTATTGAAGGGTTATCTTGTTCTATCATTATCTTTGCAGATGTGGCAACTCCTGCAAATGCTTTGGACATGCCTTCCCAGCATAGAAGTACAGAAGCTGAAAATCATAGGCATAATCATCTACTGCCAGATTTGCATAGTAAAGATGTATCTCAAGATCGTCCCAGGACTGATGTGAATTTTGTTCGTAGCCCTGGTTCTGAAGATGGTCGATTGCCTTGGAAAGCAGGGAAAGTTCCAAGGAGCAGTAATACATGCTCCAAGAGAGCACGAAGCACTCAAGTGGAAGATGCTTCAGCAATTACTTTAGCTGATGAAGTTAAGGGACTCACAGACAAATCCTTGACAAGAAATGGCTCTTTAGGTAATTGTTGATAATTTCAAAAGTCTAAAGTACAAGTATGAGTTGCCATTAACACATATATATGCTCTAATAAGTTAACTTTAGCAAGTGGAATGTCTCAATATAGTTGTACTTTTGCTGTCTAAATTGAAACTTCTGTTGGTCATGATTTAATCCAGTCTTTTCAGCTGCTAATGCTCTATTCAATGGCTATGACTTCAGCTTCGGATAGCAAATAGATGTCAGAAGGTTGACTTTATCAATAATATGGGTGTATGGCTGATGAAATTTGAAAGTGTTGGCTGTGAGCCTTTAACTTAGATTCCCTTGGCGTAGGTATTCACTAGGCATTTTTTATTGTTGATTAAAGGATTTCTTCTTTCAATAAAGCATACTCTCTGGATGGTCTGAATATGAATTTTTACCTTATTTTTACAGCCTTCTAGCTATATTCATTAACTTAGCATATTCATGAAATCATATTTTCCATGAAATCAGAGGAAACCGTGAGTTCAAGTCAAAGGAAACCGTATTTTCCATGAAATCAGAGAACTTTCTGTTTTAGGTTCTGCCATTTCCTTTTATTTGAGTGTTTTCTATTAGCATACAGCATTGTCATGGAATCTGTCATGCCTGGAAGGTTGTTTGAGTAACGGTTTAGTATGACCTTATTGAAGGTTTGTGCTGTCATTGCTCTGATAGTTAGTACAAGTCTATATTTTTTGGTTTCGAGCTAGTGTTGATTTATATTTCAACTTTTATGTGCTGTTGCACCACTCCTCAGAGAAAAGTCATTCGGGGAAATCGAGGACTATTGGCAATAAACGGGGTGATAGAAGAAACGGCAAAGCCCCTGTGAAGAATAGATATGATGCTTTCATGATGAGGCCTTGTTCTTCAAGTTCCACGGTCTCTCCGGGAGGAAGCAATTTTCTAGGTACATTTTAACGTAATTTTACCCATTTTGAAATATTTAGATTGATTTTCAGTTTCTTTTCTTCTGTTAATGTTGAGGAAAAATGCGCATTTTTGTTTAGAGAGAACTTTTCTAAAGATGTCATGTTTGACGTGAAGTGACATGAATGCTCTATGATAAAATTATCTTGTCAGTGGCAATGTTCTTTGCCTATATAATGCAAAGTGCTGACGGCAAAAGATTTCTATTTCTGGACCATAAAATAACTCTGCATCTGAGTGTGTGAAGATGCTGCAACTTCGGGCGTTTACTTGGACTCAGCTCCATGATACGCTCAATGGCTCATGCAATTTCTGGTGCTTTGTTTCTGATATTGCAGATCAATGGTAGAGCAAGGCTTAATCATTTTAAGTTTAGAAATTTCCCTACGCAAAAACTGAATATACTGGCACCGTGAGGTGCAAATTATTTATCAAGATTTTGGAGAATAGGAGCGAGATTACTATATTGCCAACAGCTGAAGCATTTTAATTGACTCTTATCCTCTTACAGTATTGTTGATAACTTTATCATTGTCTGCAAGCCTGCTTAAGCATGAAACCTGACTCTTGGCTTTCACTGCAAGAAGAGAGTGGAAGCAGAGAACAGAGTTATGAGCAATTGCATGTTCATAGGCATGGCATTTTCAGACATAGGTGCTTGATTGTTTTTTTGAATCTTTATAGTTCTTAATAGTTTAAAATAAAGCATGCCAACTCTGGTTGCGGAACTTTTCCGTATGTTGGTACTGTCATTGTAAAAGGTGTTGCTCTGGATATGAGCTTGTTAAGAAGATATGATGTGTTCCCCAAAATCATATATTGTGAATTAAGGGTTTTTTTCAATCGCCAGAAAGAGAGGTAGATAAAATGTGTTGTTGTACTTTATTGGAAATGAATATCTACTATGATCCCCTTGTCCATTCTATGGATCAACCAGTATCCATGCACACATCATAGTTTTTACCTTTCAGGTGTGACATACTCTGAAGTCACAGATGCACAGGATGTATTGACTGAATTTATAAGCATCTTTGCTGTTTATAGGAGTTATATCTCAGCTGTTTCCTTTGGAAAGCAAATATCATCATCTACTATTACAGAGTCTATTTACTTTATCCTTTATGAATAGCTTTTTTTGCTAATATTACTGATTTAGGTCTGATATTCCCAAATCCTATCACTTGGGCCATGGTGAATGCTTCTTCTTTCTCCCTCTAAAGAATTTCAGATGCTTCAAAGATCTTTAAGGGCCTAAATCCTTAAGGACTCTCAATCTGCATCTCCTTAATCATATATCCTGATACTACAGCAGAATGCATTGTTTTACTAAGTTTTTGGTTGGCTGGCTTCTCACGACTGAGGTGTTTTGGGTAAAAGCATTCTGCTGTAGTTGTAATGTGGTTTCAGTCCTTGCGGACTCTAAAACTGCATGTCCTTTGCTGTTGATCCTAATTCTATTGGAGAAAACCTGGATTATCTAAAATTTTCATGTGGCTGGCTTTTTCTCTGCGGTTTGTTCTTTCAATATTGCGCTACTTGATGTTTGGGCAGGAGCACTCTGAAATAGTTCTCATGTGATGTACGGCAATAGGGTTGATGTGTTCTCATTGTTGGTTATTATAATTCCCTTTTGTCCAAAATTGAAAACCAGAAATAATTGAACAGTAGAGTGACTCAACATCAAAAGGAAAAAAGGAGTGAAAGAACCTATGGACAAGCTATTCCTCCTGTCTACCATGCTGCTGTTTGGCTTTTCAAGTGGCATACAATAAGTGTTAGCATTATTGTGGCACAAAATAGTAGCTTGGTTTGCTGTTCACCTGTCCTTTGTTTTATGTTGGTTCTGTCACTTACAGGGTCTGAAACGTGATGTTTTAAGAGGTAATAAATTGATTTAACGTGGACATCCTATTAATGACAGGGTTCTATGGTCTGAAGTCAGATAATCGTGATATTACAAAGCTTGTGGATGACCTGTCATTGATCGACATCCTTGGGGGTACATGCAAATGCCCTAGTTTAGGCAAAGAGAAAGGGAAGAAATCAGCTAATGCGGATGATAAATTAACTCAATCAGTTAGAAAGGCGTGCTCTGTGCTTGAGCCCCTGAGAAGAGGCCAATCCCAAAATCTTGCTGAGGTGGACATTTGCGAAGACAAGAAAATATCCTCTGTGTTAAGCTCCATGTCCCTTGCAGAAAGTGGTGCCGAGGGTGATTACAGGGACATGTACTCGGTTGACCCCTCTTCATCCAATGAGGTAAGTTTGGAGGAGTATTTATAAGAAAAAGAATATTTTTCAAGCTTTCATTTTGAATTTTCCCAGGGAGAGTGCACATAGTTGGGCCAATCTTTGATCTCTATGCATGTGGACCTTTGCATAAGTAACTTGACCACTGATTGTTCATGCTTTTGATATTGATCACATAAGTCTAGCTATAAAATTGGTGGCATATTTCTGCTCGAACAAACATAAGTAGCCTGATGTGTGATGGATCTGCTGTCCTCTTGGACATCTTATAATTTGGGTTGATATGGTGGGAGCTGACCAGTTACCTATTTTTTTGTTCTTTCTGTTCATAAAAACCAGGGCCTCTGTGGGAAGCCAGAGACCTCTGTGGATCCTCTTGATTTGCCACTTTATAGTCCAAAAGGCCTATGGGAGAAATTGTCACTCCCTCCACCTAAAGATTTGGACTCCTTGCTCCTGGATGCTGCAAAACCTGCTTTATCTTCAAAGAGCATGTCTGATCTACGTTCAGGCAAGCAAATAGTTCGCCGAGGTTGCTTGCCGCCTTTTCCATGGTCACATGCCTTTACTGGACATTCTCGGAATAATTCTGATGCCGCTAAATTGTCCATTAGTAGGAGTACTTGCCAGGGCAGATGGGTAAGGGTAGCGAGTCCTGTGATTTTGGCTGCAAATTCAGCTGATTGTTACACAGACTTGGACTCTATCACCTATAACGAGGGCCTGGTTCCCTCTGTAAAAAGAAAAGCAGGGGTTTTGGGAAGTAAAATTACTTCTCAAAAATGTGTTGGCATTCCGCCATGGGACTGGTGGTCATCTTCTTCTGCAACTTGCTCTTTTCCCTCCAACCCAACTCTGGGTAAGACATTCTGGCATTGTTCAGATTCAATGGATTTTATATGTTTGTCCTTTTGCTCCTTCTAACAGCCTTTGTTTGATTAAATGGAGCAGCACCATGTGGAGTTGAGACGGAGAATGAGACTCATGGTACGATTCAGTTACCAATTGCATTATTAAGGAAATCCAGCATCTTCTTCTTGGTTTGTTTGCTAACATGTGGTTTTATGTATCTGGGGATGACAGGTCTAGAATAAGAAAATTGTAACTGATATGCACGAATTATGTCGTATATTTTAGGATAATATGTTAAACATAGAATTTCTATATATTAAGTAGGCACTAAAGAATTATAACCTCAATGCAATATTTGGATTTTGGATGGTCACTTATGATTATCTGACTCTAGACAGGCTATGTTGTCTTTTTGTTATCTGGGGATGACAGGTCTAGAATAAGAATATTGTAACTGATATACCCAAATTATGTCATATATTGCAGGATAATATGTTAAACATAGAACTTCTATATTTTAAGTAGGCACTGAAGAATTATACCCTCAATGCAATATTTGATGTTAGATAGGCTATGTTGACTTTTTTGTTAATAAAAGAGGAAGACAGTGAATTAACCAATATATGCCATCTCTTGGGGTGATGGGTGGAACTAAAACATCTAGAAATCTTTGCCAGAATTTTGTATAATGCATAACTTGACCCTGTAAGCAATAGAATGATTGAGTTATGTTGATTTCAATGACCACTCTCTCATTAATAGCAGGACCTCATTTAACCAGAGTAGTGGACAACCATTACCAGTTGGAAAATTATTCTATAAATGAAGAAACTCCTTTGCAAGCCAAGCAAAAATGAGAAGAAAAAGAAAACTGCCGTTTTGTTAAATGGAGTCTTATGCACATTTTCAAAGTTTGGAATTGAAGAGATGTCAAGGCTTTGACTTCTGAAAATTTTAATGCCAGAGGGTCTAATTCATCTGTGCAGCTCCTTGAGGTTGTTTTGTTTTCCCTAGTGTCATGTGGCATGTGATGAGGATTGTGTGCTTTTCATATCTTCAAGGACTCCTCATAGAGAGCAGTGTTTAGAGTTGTCTAATAGACATATACTGATGTCGTTCACCTTTATTAGATGTTATTTTCCTGGATTTATTCCCGAAATTTGTTTCCATTGCATGACAGAGAGCCGGTGCCCAAGTCTTTTAGCTGCTGCAGAAACCTTGTGTGGTATTGCAAACAAAGAAGCTGGGAGGTCTTCACTGAACCGGTCAAGAAAGCCTCTACAGAAGGCACTCAAGCCTCGGAAGTTGAAGTCGAGCAAAAATTGTGAGGACCTTGTGACACCAAAATCAGAGACCAAAGATGTCACCAATAATTTGGACCAAATACTATCAACGAAGAAGCCTAAGCTCTCCAACATGGACATCTGCTTTACTAAACCTCCAATGAGTTGGTCTACCCCCAGATCGAGCAGATCATCACCAAGCAGATCAGTCAGGGACTTTGTTGCTGAAACTAGACATTCCGTTAGTAGCATCTCAAAGCAATCGAGCATGTTGCCACCAGCGGCACGGGTTTTTGATAAGGCTTATGACAGCCATCAGAAGCCCAAAACCTCCATGCCGTTGCATTGGAGCAGAGGCAGGGATGGTCTACACTGACGCCCTCTATACACTCCCATAAGGTCCAATTTGAACTGTATTTACTGTTTGAAGATTGGGGGGAACGGACGGATTTTGTACATAATGTATTGTCGAAACTGGGAAACAGTCAAAACAGAAGATGCGCACCCTCTAGGATGCGGAAGCGGGTAATGTTGTAACTTGTAACAATTATTAGGTTTCGCAAAAACAAGTTTAGCATACTGAGAGGAATTGTTTGCCGCCCTATGTAAAGCATTTCAAGCGGCAGTTGAATTCTTACTCTTCTCTACCCACCAGCTCCTCTGTGACAGATTGCTGCTTCAATTTCTATTTCAACGGCGCTAATTTGCAATCGCTTTTATTCATTACTATAAAGTGTAAATGACGCCGATTCCAGGAACGACCACATGATAAGAATACAGAGCATCATGGGTGCCATCTTTGGGTAACTGATAGTTGACGCTTAACAGCTTAATATTCCCCCCTCACGTCGGCTAAATTTGGTCGAATCTTGCGATGCGTAGACCAGCGAATCCTAGGAGAAAAGTCACAAGCGTGTCAAATCAGAAGAAAAGATGCACTTTCTGCTCTGCTCTTCTCGAGTTCATTCTTTTAGAAGAGTTTTCGGCCTCTCCCTCTCGCATCAACGCCAGATCCAGAGTTTCATAGGGAGTTCGAACGAATCTTTGGAATGTGGTCATCAGACGAATGGAATTTTTCAATATTATGTTTTTGGAACAGTAAACAACAAGGGGATGTAGCTCAGATGGTAGAGCGCTCGCTTAGCATGCGAGAGGTACGGGGATCGATACCCCGCATCTCCATTTTCCTCTGTTTTCCATAATCTCTCTCCTCTCTTTTTTGCTCCTGCTTCTTCTTCCTCTTCTCCTCTAATTTTTTAGGACAATCGACTTGATTTCGATCCCTCAATTGCCAGGACAAGAGGGCCATTTTGCGACTTCTCTCTTGACTTCGTTCTCTCATTCTTCATCCCTAGGAAAACATTTGATCCAGCAGGAGAACGAGAGCCATGGCGAAGCTGCAGTCGAACCCCGGCCTCACCACCAGCACAAACACCTCCGTCCCGAACGACCCCCCGCCGAGGCTGGCCTCCTTCCTCTTGATCTCCGCCACCACGTCCCGCGACGATGCCTCGAGCACTTTACACGACCGGTTCGCATATGACCCCTCTATCACGTACTCCCGCGCCTTGGCCGGCGTGGCGCGGCACACGTACGCGATCGCACCGGAAGCGGCGCGTAGGACGCCGACCCGCCTCCTCACGCAGCAGATGGGCTTCTTTCTTGATCGTTTGCCGGACTTGTAAGAGGGCCCATCGTCGTCGCCGGCCTCGCCTTCGTAGACCAGCCAGTCGTCCAGCCTCGCAAGTAGTTTCTGCAATTCACGTCCCAAGAGAAGATGAATGAGTCGTCTACGCACTTGCTATCTTACCGAACGTCATCAGCATGCGCAGAAAACCATGTCCCCTACGCTGTACCCTACCTTGAGACGGCGCAGTGTGAGGACGGATTTGCCGGCGCGGTCCATGAGGACGACCTCCCGCGGGCGCCCGCCATAGCTGTCGACTCGGTAGACTATATCCCCGCGCGAGTCGATTACCGTGAAGCCATTGCAGTCGGTCAGGAAGCGACTTCCTCCACACCGTGAAGGAAACGCAGGCCTCTCGCCCGTCGTCGTTTTCGTGGCGGGGCTCTCCGATCCGGCGTCGATCCTCGTTCGGGATTGTCTTGAACGAGGACGCGAGGCGGTTGTATTCATCCTCGATCTGCTGCTCTTCGTGGACGGTTCTTGATAGATGTTTCAGGAACAGGAACATCTTTCTTTGTCGGGTGCGTCTCCGTGTTGGAAAGCTCAAGCTGGGATGAGGAGTTACGGTTTGAGGGTTACTTATAATGAGGTTATAAGCGGACGGAACGCTTGAGGTTCGGGCCACGGGCTATTAAATATACAGCATATCTATAATAATTTTGGCCCGTTTCAATGAAAAGTGTCTCAATCGATGAAATATTTTTCGTTCTTCGATTTTCATTAAAAGGCGACAAGTTCTATGACGATTCAGAACAAGAGTCTTAGTGATATAGAAGGAACAGATGTTCTTCGTCGGAATTTAATCAAGGAAAAAGTACAAAATGCTTTGCTGGAATTTAGTGGAGGACAAGTGCAATAAGAAAAATATAACGTCGAAATTTAATCGATAATGAAGTTATGAAAACTACAATTAAGATATACTGGGAATATAATTGATGACAAGAAATGTGGAAATACAGCTAAGGAACGAGAGTGGATAGGTACTTGAATTGCAGAAAAGTAAATATAAATATAAATTTATGGAGACATTGAATTTTTTTAATTGATTGATAGATAGATCTTTACATGAATCACTTTGGGTTTTTAAAACATAACATAATCGATAACCGCTTATTATTTAAATCTTTCGGGGTAACTTCCTTGCTATGATCTTTGGCTTCATAACTCCCTTATGAAATTCGACAAAAAAAAAAAAAAAACCTCCTTTATGAATAGTCACTACTTGAAGAGAAATGCTCAGGTGATTGTCTTTTATACATTGTTAGAATAATAATCTGTTTTGAATTAAAAAAATAACAAATAATTCGAAATTATTGTGGAGTTTATCTCTTCAAGAATTTGTTAGGGCTAAAGGAGGGTGAATAGGTAACAATGCCGAAATTAAGATTATATTGCGATAGGACAATGCTTGGTGATAAATTGTGTAGTGCTCAAATCTTATAAATGTGCAACAATCTATAACAAAATAAAAATAAGAGTTTAAGGGATAGAAAAATTACACAAAATAGGTTTATAGTGGTTCAACTTTAACAAGCTTAAGTCTACTTTTCCACACCGACAATCTATCGACTAGATTCCATCATGGTAAATCAATAAGAAGTTATAAGGACTGAATATTCACTACTCAAACTCATATGGAATATTTTTTAATCTCACACTCACAACCTCTACAAGATTACAATGTATGGCTCATGAAAGATGAATGTGTTGTGGATACGACTTTGTTGAACTTCCTTTAGCTTTATAACTTCCTTTAATACTCCTCATTGTCTAAGCTAATTGTCAGACTCAAGCTTCAAGGGTCATTCATCCAATCAACCTATCGGACTTGAATGTTGATGAAAATTTGATTGCTTATGGATTGCCGAAATAAAGTTCCTTAAAAGATCTGTCACCCATACAGTAGATAGGGTTTCCATAAGTTGTGTCCTTCCTTTGGAAAACATTTTGTCTTCAATTGATTGTTCTATTGATAGATTAAGATATTTTAAATAAGTAAGATTGCATTCAATATTTTCCATTTGGACAATTAATATATATATAAGGCAAGGAATCTACACCAATCTTCTAGCCATTAGCACAATGATTCAAAGTCGGATCAATATCCTTGTTTTGTTGAGATTGAATATTAAGAATAAGATTTTTACTACGTCCTTGAATATGATGAGTAACATCCAATAATGCACATAAGTTTCCATTTGGAAAAAAAATTACTTTCAGATTCAAAAGAAAATTAAGAAAATTTTTGTCAATCTTCAAAATCAATTAGAGAATTTTCTTTAACAGAATTTACGGCACACAACTCTAATAGTAACTTAAAGACTATTATACTAGCAAAACCCTTAGTTGAATCTTCAAAAGTAACTTCCTTACCGCAATCTCAGACTTCATAACTCCACCCAGTCCTTATTTGAAGCAATTTCCAATTGTCTTCAATGCTTATCTTGAATATTAATCAAGTGGTTAAACCATTATCGATAGCCAAACTCAGTCATCGGTATTCATATTTATCAAATAATTGTTAACCAATTGTCATTGCATAATAACACTTGATCATCGATATAGCTACTACTTGCTAACATTGGAGTCAATCGTCAACCAATCACCACCACATATCAACAGCAATACTTGGCCATCAATACAACTATTACTCACCAACATTAGAGTCAATTGTCATAGTCCAAGGAAGTGACGCGATTTAGAATATTTCTATATGATACCGTGACCGATCCATGAATGAGCGACCCTCGACTATCTCTTGAGTTTTAGGGTTTTCTTGAGTATTTAAGAATAATCTTGGGAGCGGATGATATGCTAACTATATACTATTGTCTTAGGGTTTTCTTGAGTATTTAAGAATAATCTCGGGAGCGGATGATATGCTAACTATATACTGTTATTATATATGCATATAGTAGGGTAAATGGGGAGATGTCTCCATAGTCAGATCAAGAAAAGATCTAAGTTAATCTTGTACTTGTATATATAAGGGTCTCCTTCCCTCATTTATATGTATCTCACAAGTGAAATACAATCCAAAGCTTCCTTCTCTATAGTTTCTCTTTAAGATTCTTGTGAGTGTGAGCAAGTAATGTACATTAGATTGATCGACCTGTGACACAAGTGTCTACCAATCACCATCGGTTGTCATTTCATAATAAAACTTGGTTATCGATATAGCCGCTACTCACCAACATTGGAGTCAATTGTAAACCAATCACCACCGCATATCAATAGCAACACTTGGTCATTGGTATCCAGAAATCCATCGTCATTTTTCTTATGGATGTTCCTATCCATTGTCGATTATGGTCAAAAGTTGGTCAATTTTTGATGTAAACACAACTTTTGTGAATCACAAGAAACGTTGAGTCAATTGAAGTTGTCGATGTTAAAAGAATTCGAGACATGACATGACCTAGTTCTCTAATTTTCCAATCCACGGATTAAGACATTATTGCATGATGGAACTCTCCTGACGATCTCAAACCTAAGTTTCCCTGTGTCGAGGGATTCACCTCGTGCATCAATGCTCCACGCCCGCCCCTATGCCCGACCAGCTGGTTCTAATGGGGTCGAGAGCTATCATTAACTAACGATTTGCTACAATAATTCTGCTCAACGTATCTCATAATCCACATGGAATTAACCTCCCTCGGCACGACGCGTGTGCGATCGTCTATAAGATTCCGTTTCTCTTTAACATAATATTTAATTCGTTTGGAGCTCTTCGATGAGAGTTAGGCAAAGTGGTTTTTTATGTTTCTATGTGGTGGCAAGAAAGAGACAGGAGAAAGGTGGTGGTGGTCCAGAAGAAGATCTGGGGAGGGTGGAATCCAAGAGAACTGCTGGTGGTTGTTACCGGCCAGGGGGGCTTTTTTATTCTTCTCTTTTGTGCTGAAGCTTTTGCCCTAACGAGGTCAAAAGTTGGACGTGGAGATATTTTCTTTTGCATCTTTCGAAGGCGAGTTTCGTTGCATGAATCGAAACGAAGAGTTACTACAAGCATGCATGTCACAGGCAGAGAGAGAGAGAGAGAGAGAGAGAGAGAGAGAGAGAGGGAGGGACACACAAGGCTGCAATGCATTCGTTAGTCCAAAGTTCATAGCACAAGGCTGCAATGCACTCGTTAGTCCAAAGTTCATAGCACAAAAAGTTGGAAAAAGGGAGGGAAGGACACACGAGGCTGCAATGCATTCGTTAGCCCAAAGTTCATAGCACAAAAAGTTGGAAAACCCAATTGGAAAACCGAGGCCTCCCAATGAATTCCTATGTGGAGAAAATTCATAGGGCTTGAATTTCTTATCTTCTCGATTGGCCATGTTCCAGAATTTGGACGACCTCGGTATAAATATCGGTAGGGTAAAAACTTTTCCCATCTCGGGTTGTACGAATCAATCCGGATATTGAGAGCATTTTGACTCGTGAGTTACAGTGTTCTAAGGTTTGGACGACCTTATTCTCGTTAAAGTATGAACATCAGCAGAGAATTAATTTTTCCGTTCTCCGTCTATATGATTTAAACCCAAAAATTATGGTTGTTTTGATTTATGAGTTACCATGTTTTAGAATTTGGATGATCTTGTCCTCGTTGAAGTATAAACGTATAAACGTCAGTATGAATTAAATCGAGAATTGAGGTTGTGATGACTAGTGAGTTACAATCTATGTTATAGAATGCTTGACTTTTCTTTATTGGAAAAGGGATTAGATGTCTGCATCAAATGCTACAACACCAAATAGGCTCTCATTGTTGTTGCTAGAGTTTGGGCAAGCTCCATTGACATTAAGGAATTTGTCAAAAAAATAATGTCTGGAAGTACTTATATTAAGTGATTAATCAAGGAAAGGTAATGAAAACTACTATATTTAGCGTTCTTATTAAAAATTCATCGTCATCAGTATTTTGAAAATCGAAACTTACTTTTTTTACCGATAGGTGTCTCCAGATGATATTTGCTAATAATATTTTGTAATTATATACAGTGACCTCCTTTGGATTAAAGAAAAGAGGGGAAGAGGTCAATTAAAAAAACCTCTCTCTCTCTCCCCTCTCCTTCTCATATAACAAAATATGTAATATTCAATATGTTCTTTTGAACTTTCTGGGCTTCTGATCCTTTTCAAACTCAAATCTTGACACTTTTAGGAAGGTTAGATACACTGATGATGCATGCATAATCAAGGCAACATCACCATAACACGGACTCACATTGGCTCCTATTGTCCTCTTTAATCTAGTGGAAATTTCTTTTTCAGTAGGGTGTGCATTGGTCCCAGTTAGGGGTGAGCGGTTCTAAATCTTGTACAGGATCTACCTTGAACTTACTCATAGGATTAGGTTCCTTATTTTTTTAAACATAGAACCTACTTTACATACCCTAAAATTTGGAACCTACTTTGTCACAAGTTTCAAGTTCGATTTGAGAGTCTACCTAGATTCCATTTATATTATTAATTGAATGATTACAGTGAATTATAATCTTTAATGTCCACCGATCCAATTCTTAGGTTCCGGACTCAACCCTTGAACCATGCTCACCCCTAGTTCTAGTTCAAATCAAAAGCCAAACAAAATCGGACCCATACAAACTGATTTTGAGTGTTTCCTAGTTCCACATAATGAGCCGGATTGCCTATAGACTAAACAAGATTTCTTAGATTTTTTTTATGATTTTTTTTTATTCTAAAGTAAACCCTAATTAACAAATTATTTTTTTCTTTTAATGTTGGGAAACTCCCACTTGTAGGGAATAGAAGAAATAAAAAAAAAAAAAAACAAGAAGAAGAATAAGGGCGCGTTTAGTAACATTTTTGTTTAAAAATTGTTCCAGAAACAAAAATTGAAAAAAGTGTTTTGTTTTGGGGAAAATTTTTGAAAAAAAAACGCGTTTGGTAAACTTGTTCGGGAATAAGAAATAAACAGAAACACGTTTGGTAAATTTGTATAATTTTTTTATTTCTTTTAATTTTTAATATTTTTATTTTATTTTATCTATTTTCTTTCTTAATTTTCTTATTTTCTTATTTATTTTTCATTATTTTATTATTTATTTTTCATTTTTTCATTTTTCTTTTTTGGCCGGTCGGTGGCCTCGGCCATGGCCGGCGACCGGCCGACGAGGGCTGGCGGCCTTGCCGGCCTCGCCGAATCTGAGCGAGATCGAGCTCGCCCAGCCCAGCACGAGGTCGGCCTCGCCTTGCCAAGGGCCGGTGACGCTCGGCCTCGCCGGGGGCTAGCGACGCTCCGGTGAGGTCGCCGGCCCTCAACGGCCGGTCACCAACCATGGCCGAGGCCAGTGATCGGCTAAAGAAAAAAAGAAAGAAAAAAAGAAGAAGAAAAGAAAGAAGAAAAAAAGAGAAGTGTTTCTAAATTTTATTTGAAACAAGAAACAATTTTTTTTTTTTGTTCTTTACCAAATTTTTTTTTTTATTTCTTATTTCTGTTCCAAATGTGTTTTGGGAACGAAAAATAGTTTTGGAACAAAAAAAAAAACAAACGCGTTTACATTCTTTTTTGTTCACAGGAACAAAAAAACAAAAAAAAAGTTGTTTAAAAACAGAAAAAAGAAACGAAAACAAACGCAATCTAAATCACCAATTCTAGTCCGATTTAGTTCCAGAATTGGGTGGATCATTTTCTAGTCCCATGCACTGAAACCAAACTTGTCCGATTTAATTTCAGGTTTCGGGATAGAAATTGACCTAACACTAAAACCAATCACCTCCTATTATTTAGTCAAGAGAGATAGGTAGAACTCGGTAAAGTGGGAGATAGGAGATAGGTAGAACTCAATAGAGTGGTCCCGTATCCTATCCTTAATTTGAATACTAAACTTTTTGTGCAACTTGACTAGAGTCTCCCGTCACTTATGATACGTGATCTAATTAAGTATCATATCAACAATGGTTGTTTTGATTTGTGAGTTATCATGTTCTACAATTTGGACGATCTTATCCTCGGTGAAATATAACTATCAGTATGAATTAACTTGTGAATGAGGTTATTTTGACTCATGAGTTACAATTTGTGACATAGAATGCTCGACTTTTCTTTATAGGGAAAGTGATTAGATGTATCGCACAATGATAGTCTGCATCAAGTGCTACAACACCAAATAGACTCTTATTGTTGTTTTTAGAGTTTGGGTGAGCTCCATTGACATTGAGGAACTTGTCAAAAAAAGAAAAGTTTGGAAGTACAGTGATTAATCAAGGGAACAGAGTGACATCTAATATATCTTGTAATCTTATAATTTTTTTTTGTCATCAGTATTTTGAAAATTGAAACTTACTTTTCTTATCGATAGGTGTCTCTAGACGATATTCGTTAACAAGATTTTTATTATTATTCATGATGACCTCCTTTGGATCAAAGAAAAGAGGAGAGGAGGTTAATTAAGAAAATCAACCTTCCTTTCTCTCAATTATTCAATTCTCTTTCCCTTGAAATAACAATATGTAATTTTCAATATGTATATGCGTGCATGATCAAGGCGACATAACCACAACATTGACTCAACATTGGCTCCCGTCGCTATTTAATCTAGTGAAAGTTCCTTTTTTAGAAGGGGTGTGTAACCTCGTCAAAAAAAAAAAAAAAAAAAAGGGGTGTGTAACCAAACTGGTTATACCCAGGAACCGCACTAGACCGCTAAAAAAAAAAGGTTCGGCAACTAGTTCGGAGATAGCTTCCAAATTGTTAGAACTAGTTTTAATAGATCTGGGAATAGGTTCCGAGTGAATGTTCACTCGAGAATCGAATCGGGCCGCCTTATTTCAAACCAGTTTTGGAACTGTATTTAAGCTAAAAAGCCAAAATCCTAATTTCTTTTTCCTCTAAATTCTAATTTAGCACTCTTTCATCCTTTTCCATCTTGAAAAGTCCTTGCCAGTCTTTCTTCTTCCCCTAAATTTTTATGGATGAATGGGGAATGGAGTTTTATAATTTATCTTTTATACTACGAGTTTGAATTTTTATCATTTATAATTGTACATGACTACATATTCATCTTATGGATTGTTTTTTTTTTTTTTTTTTGGTAAAGTTCATCTTATGGATTGTTGATTTTGGCGGATTAGGATTTTTTTTTTTTAATTTTTAATCGTTTTGTTACTCATAACTTCATATAATTTTGCTGTAAACAATGAACCAAAAAAGGGAACAAAAAAAAAAAAAAAAATTAAACAGATTCTCAAGTAGACCTTGGACCCAAATTGGAAAAATAGTGTAGGTTCGGGGGTCTAAAAACTTAAGACTAGTTATTAGAAGGTATGTTTCGGGTCTGGAACCCACCCACCTTGGAACAAGTACCCCTAGTGCATCCCGGGTCAAATTGAAAATAGAACAAAACCATACCCAAATAGACGGATTGGTTCCTAGTTCCACATAATGAGCTGGATTGCCGGACTGAACAAGACTTCTTCAATTTTTTCTTTTTTTTATTATGAAGCAAACCCTAATTAGCAATTTTTTTTTTCTTTTAATGTTGGGGAAATCCCTTTTGTAGGGAATAGAAGAAACCAAAAAAAAAAAAGAAAGAGGAAAAAAGAAGAAGAAATCACTGATTCTGGTCCGGTCTGGTTCTAGAATCCAGTGGACATTTTTTTGGTTCCACGAACTAGGAACTGACCCTTTCCGATTCGATTTCAGGCTTTAGGATAGGAATCGACCCAACACTAAAACAGATGACCTCCTATTATTTAGCCAAATAAGACAGCTAGAACTCGACAAAGTCGTCCGGAATCCTGTCCTTAATTTGAATGTTGAACTTTCTATGCAACTTGACTAGTATCTCCCGTCTCTGATGATACGTGATCTAATTAAGTATTATATCAATCATGGACACGCGGCCTTCTCTCTGACCAGATTAAATCTCCTGTGACGCTGCCATTTTTTATTTTTATTTTTGTTCTGTTGGAATTTTTGTTCTGGCCTTCTCTCTGAACAGATTAAAACCTTTGGAATGTGGCCTTCGCCGCGTGGGACTTTTTGCAGATCGCAAAGCATAGGTCTGATCTGCAGCATTGTCAAGGGAGGAGAGTAAATTTACTGTCGCAGGTCGTGTTCGAGCCTTCTGGGACTCCCCTTCTTGATGTTTATATATCACGTAATACAGTGATGAAGATATTTCATTCGTTAAAGAACCTCGTTAAATTTTTGCAAGGAGGCGAGCACAGCTAAATCTGGCAATGGCGACCGGAATGCAGTGTCGATGAAGCCTATAAAAATTGACGAAAGGGCTTTCGACGACAAATGGGGTCGAGGGCTATTCTCAACTAACGATTGCTGCAATAATTCCACTCAGCATATCTTGTAAACCCCAAGGAATTAGCCTTTCTTGGCGCGACGCGTGTACGGTCGCCTACAAGATTCCGTCACACTTAAGCATAATATTTATTTCGTTTGGAGCTCTTCGATGAGAGTTAGGCAAAGTGGGGTTTTCTATGTCTATGTGGTGGCAAAGAAAGAGACAGGAAAAAGGGAGGGGGGTGGTCAAGAAGATCTGGGGAGAATGGAATCCAGGAGAACTGGTGGTTGTTACCGCCCTGGGGGCTTTCTTTATTCTTCTTTTACGTGCTGAACTTTTTGCCGTAATGAGGTCAAAAAGTTGGACGTGGAGATATTGTTCTCTTGCATCTTTTGAAGGCGGCTTTTGCTGCATGGATCGAAACGACGTGTTACTCCAAGCATGCATAACACACGCAGAAAGAGAGAGAGGTGTGCACGAGGCTGCAATGCATCCGTTAGCTCATGGCACAAAAAGTTGGAAAAAAGGATTTACCAATTGGAAAATTGAGGTCTCTCAATGAATTCTTACATGGAGAAAATTCAGTCTTTTCGATTGGCCATGATCTAGAATTTGGACGACCTTATACTCATTGAAGTATAAACGTAATTGTGGATTAACTCGAGATTAAAGTTATTTTGACTTTGTGAGTTGC
The DNA here is from genome assembly GCA_014182885.2 of Eucalyptus caleyi. Lineage (NCBI taxonomy): Eukaryota > Viridiplantae > Streptophyta > Magnoliopsida > Myrtales > Myrtaceae > Eucalyptus > Eucalyptus caleyi. Next base: position 5,088,118 of record CM024470.2, read on the forward strand.
AATTTGAGATATAGAATGCTTGACTTTTCTTTGTTGGGAAAGCGATTTGATGTATTGGGCAATAATAGTCTTTATATTGTGCAATAATAGTCTGCATCGAGTACGACGCCACCAAATAGGCTATTATTGCTGTTTCTAGAATTTGGGTGAGCTCCATTGACATTAAGGCACTTGTTAAAAAAAATGTCCGGAAGCCCTTATATTAAGTGATTAATCAAGGAAACGTAATGGAATTTAATATATTTAGTAATCTTATAAAAAGCCTGTCATCAGTATTTTAAAAATTGAAACTTACTTTTCTTATCGACAGGTGTCTCTAGATGATATTTGTTAACAAGATTTTCATCATTATTTGTGATGACCTCCTTTGGATTAAAGATAAGAGGAGAGGAGGTCAATTAAAAAAAGTGTTAATTAATTTAACAAATGCCAAACGGATTCTTACATGGATTTTGACATTAGCCGATCACGATCAATTATTTACCTTCCTCCCTCTCTCTCTCTCTCTCTCTCTCTCATGACGGCAATCTGTAATTTTTAATATGTTCTTTTGAACTTTTTGGTCTTCTAATCCTTTTTGAACTCAAATCTTGACACTTTTGAAAAGGCTAGATACACTGATGATGCATGCATGATCAAGGCGACATCACCACGACACTAACATTGACTCCTGTTGCTCATCTTTAATCTAATGGAAGTTCCTTTTTTAGCGGGGGTGTGCATTGGACCTGATCCAAATCGAAAGCTGAATAGAACCGGACTAAATAGACCAATTCTTAGTGGTTCCACTTCCACATAATGAGCTGGACTGTTGGACTGACCAAGATTTATTAATTATTTTGTTATTCTTTATTTTGAAGCAAATCTTAACTAATAAAATATTTTTTTCCTTTTAATGTTGGGATATTCCCATTCTCGGGAATAGAAGAAATAAAAAGAAAGAAAAAAGAGAAGACATCACTAATTCCGGTCTGATTCAGTTCCAAAATTTGGTCGACCGGTTCCGATTCTACCCAATCCGATATCAAGTTTAGGGGTAGGAATCGACCCGCCACTCAGACCAATCACCCCCTACTATTTAGTCAAGGAAGACAGCTAGAACTCGAAAAGTGGTCCGGATACCCGTCCCTGATTTGAATATTGAACTTTCTGTGCAACTTGACTGGGGTCTCCCGTCACTGATGGTACGGGATCTGATTAAGTATTATATCAATCATGGACCCGCGGCCTTCTCTCTGACCAGAAAGACACAGGGCTTTTCTGGGTCTTAGGATGATACGGAACCTATGGATACATCGAACGTCAGGGCCTTTCTGATATTCCTGGCCAAAGCCTCCGCCTGTGTCCCTCCCTGTCCATCCCCTGTTTTGCCCCTTGAAGCATTCAACCACGGCGGGTCCCAAGTTAACATGCCGTGAGGAATAGTAAGCGTTCCTCGCTTTTCGGGTGCTTCCTCGACATCTTCTTTCGAGAATCTCCGCCGCTGTAAAACGCTAACCGAGCTGGAGCATGCTCAGCAACTTCGGCTCTTGACCAGGCGTCGTGATATTTTGCGCTCTTCAGGATCGAACTCGGCTCCTTCTCCTGTCACAATGTCTTAAGGAAATGCCCCACCTTTCCACAGTAGGAAATGAAAAGTTTGACAATCTTTCGCATTTCACAACAATCCTGACACAAAATAAAAGGGAGAATGGAGAATTCCTTTGTATGTTCATGTATTGTGTAAAAGTACACTGCTTCTATTTATAGTATAAGAATGAAAGTAAAATAAGAAATAATATACAAAGAATAATGACGTTCCTATTTACTAAATCATAGAGTGACTAAATCAATTAGCTTGTAATCAGGATTGCCACAATCGGAATTAATAATCAGAATCCTGCAATATATTTCCAACAAATCCAAACTTATTTCCCCTCTACAAGCAAGAGATCCTGGCAATAAAGGTCGTGATAAATCAAGAAACTTTGAGTCGGACAAACTTTTATGGGAATTTGAGATTTCAATTGCAAGGAGGCGGTATCGTCCAATAGATGACGGCTAGTGAAAGATTCAGCACCATTAAGCTACTGAAGATGGCTGTTGAATGCAGAAGTCGTTTAGATGTATACGGTCTAAGGTGATACCTTCTTAGAATTGAGTAAGTATACATAGATTCGAGAAGATGAAAATCCATTTCTATACATGATAAATTATAATGTTGGGCCATTTTAGCCGGGCCTCAGTTCAGTTCAGTCTATTAGCTTTGCGGGTTCAAGTAATGCAGGCGGGCCTTCGATATATAGTAGTTGGGTCTCGGTAAAGGCACAATAATTATGAGTGGTATAGTTTATTAGAAGTACGGTGGCAATTTTGATCCGACGCGATAACACAATTCGAACACGTAAGGAAACTAGCATGTTTGGGTTTCGAACACGATAGGAAACTAGCATGTTTGGGTTGAGGTTAATCGTGTCTGGATCAATTTGTGTCAACACATTTGTGTCCAACCCGCCTAGATGAGCGAGTTAAAGTTAACGGGTTAGTGTTAATCTGACATGTATATGACCAATTTTGACATGATTAGCTAAAACCTATTCTTTTCGCGTCATTCATTCACTGTTATGATTTAAATTGATGATATCTCATTAATTACAACCGGCATTGTTTAAAGTTGATTTGGTGATATTTTGTTGTCAGATTATCACAATTTGTAAATGTATCTTTTGAAAACGCGAGGATATTGTGTCGAGTTTACGCTAATCAGTTAATTCTTGTGTCGACCAATCAATCCATTATCCGATTGTGTTAAGTGGGTCATCACTTGTCAACGTTAATTTTCAGATCATGTTCGTGTCACACAGGTTGATATGATCAGCATGGTCGTGTCGTATTCGGATTGACTTATTTTCTAATTTACCCTTATAATGACATGACATGACCATGACCTGCTATCACAAATCACTGCCTGTACTTATAAGGAAATGTAATACCCATGAAAAGTGAAAACTTGTTAGAATAACAAGTCATTACAATATTTAAATGGTAGACAACATCTTCATTTATAAACATAATATTTTGGTCAGACTTTCTTAATATGGCATATGAGTTGAAGGACTTGAGCCAATCTTTTCAGATCCCTAATTTGTCTCCCTTTTTGTCTTGGTCAATCCAAACCCTCGCATCAACATGAGTCTTTACCAAATCTGAATATTAAAAACCACTCAATTAATTATTTAAATTTGAGAAATGCTTATATCATTGTCCTTAATCAATTGCAAAAATAACCACCTGTTTTAGGCCGCAAAAAAAAAAAAAACAAAAAATTAGTAATTGGTGTGAGATTTACTTTTTCAAGAATTTAGGTTCCTTTTATAGTAGCCAAAAAATCATTATGTTAGCATAATCTTTTAAACTTTTGAATTAGACTGTCTATTACCGTTTGTGTTAGATAGTCAAAAACAATAATGAATTGCCAAAAATGAATTGCAAAACCTTTTAGTTAAATTCCAAATTTCAAAGTTTAGTGGCTGCCAAGATTGGGGAAATTGTCAATAAGTGGACATGGTACAAACTAAATAACCCTCTTTCCCATAAGAAGACAGGCATGGTAGAATACACAAATTGAAAAGCTAGCTTAGCGAAACTGAAAAATCATGCACCCAACTTCCTAGCTTCAAAGATACTCCACACCTTCCTTCCGGGATAAGGAAACGTAATCATTAACAAATCACTTTATTTATAAAAAGAGTACATGCATGTACCAGACGACCTGTGCCTGTTGATGGCGGAAGTACAATCAAAATGAATCGTGACCAAGTCTTTACCTAACCAAAGATGGATGACAAGGGTCTGTTCGTGTCATTGGATATATCTTCGCTTTCAGCGGCAGCAGCAAAGATGGAACCGATCACGAGCATACGCACTGAGCCATTTGACTGAAACGTTGTCGTTAACATGAGGCGAGCGTCGCGTTAAACCAGGGTCCCAGCTAACTTTACCAACTCCCTCTTTGAACAAGAACGCCAGCCAACGAGGGGATTCGAGCTTCTAGATACGACTCAAGAGATTCAAATTAAGTACATCGAACCGATCTGGTATTGTTGGTAGTTTTTTTCCGGTTTGCAATCACTTTCACATGCTTATATAGTTCTTGATCCATTGACATTCTGTGAAAACGATTACTTTTGATAATCGAAACTTCCTACGCTGCATACGTGTACAAGAGTTGTTTTAACCAGTGGTCTACACATGACGTGCTTGTTACGGTATATGGAATCGAAAATAATTGGGTCTTTGCCTCTGGGGGTCTCAGGGGTGGACTTGAGACCCTTGGGGCATGACCAAGACCAAGGGTCCTGGGCGATAGGACCAATTGAGGCCCCCGGAAGCATGTCGATTGCCAGCTCCCTCTTGATGGCACTCCGGTAATTTTCACGAACTTCCAGGGTGGTTTTGTGGTGAGAGATATAGTTGAACCATCTTTGAATCGGTGAGCTCGGATGAAGTGGATTTTTCCCAAATTAGAATATTTAGTCTGTCTATACAATTGCTAATGAATACCATGTCATAGAATGCGATCACTTAAATATCAAATATCATATATGTATTCTTTACGGATGGAATTTTTCCATGATATAGTGATTGTCAACTTTCACACATATTTTGTGTCGAATCATGTGGCATAATAATTTGGGAGTCCACACCATGTCTGATAGCATAATGAATTTTGCGAGTCACTCTAATTTATTATCACTTATATATGTTTGCAATGTTTTGATACTTAGAGAAATTGTCCAATTGATCCTAGACTTATTTGTACAAATATTAATTTAGTCATAAATTTTTCAATTTCACCAACTCAATCTCAAACCTCGACTCGTAATTCTAATGAAGTCATTTTTGTCAATTTTCGTCGAAAATTGCGTGCTGACTATCTTCTAAAAAAAAAAACATAGTGCACTTAGTTATCACGAAAGAATTAATAAACATTTTGAAATGAGTGAACATTCCTACAACGGGAGTTGGTGAGCCATTGACAAAAGGGAGCCGGGTGGGCCCGAGGCGATTCTGGGCTTCATGCTCAGAAAGGACCTTCTAGAAGCCCATCTGTTTCCGACCCACTTTTTCGATCGACCCCGCCCCCGACATAGACAGTGCAATTCCAAGTGCACACGCTTCTCGTGCCCGAAACCTGCCCCCACCACTTGCCATGGGCCCCCACCGTTCCTTGACACTCCACCGTGCCGTGCTCCCGACATGCCTTCTAACCCACCGCATATGAAGTGTTATCATGAAAATGGAGATCGATTGGTTATGAAAATTCCGTAATAGAAGCGAGATGAAACCCGTAAGTATTATTTTAATCTTAAATTTCTTTTATATTTATGTGGTTTCTCTCCACTTATCAATTTAAGTTTTTTTATTAGACTTTTGAATATGATATTAGGGCCAATATCTTCCTTTTTGAATGTGCGTTGAGCCCTATTGATTAAATCCAAATTGTACGCGAAATAGGGCGTTGAAATATTTCTCGTTCCATCTATCGTTATAAACTTTTAGGTTGGAGTTTTTTTGTATAAAAATATAATTTCCGTGGGAGCTCGAATATTCTTCTTACATGTGGCTTTGGTTTTAAAAGCATATCCTCTCTGTGTTTTCTTTTTTTTGGTCCCGCATGTCATCGTTCCACACCACCCATTCCATTTGTGGTTTCGAGCACATGAGTATAATAGCCGTCTTATGAATAACCCTCGTTTTTCCGATGACACGCATGCCCAAAGAAATTCTTCTAGAAATCTTGTTCACTTGATTTTATGATTGTATCGTTCACACACGCGTCTTAATCTAGATCCTGGGCTGATCGTCCTCGCAAGTCATGACGACCCTTGGAGCTGCTGCGCTTGACCTCTCTTGGTCGTCACGGGCAAAGAGGTTTTCCCTAGCGTTGAATTTTCAGGGATCCTTCGATGCTTAGGTCAGTACGGGCGTAATTCGAAGTTACTTTCTGCAGAGGAGCGACGATGCGTGCTCCTTTAGCTGTATTTTATTATGTTTAGGTCTTCGAACTTTGTCCTTAAATTGTATAATTCAATTTATGTTTATACTGGTCCTACCTTAAAAAAAAAAAAAAAAACCGCTGACGTGACCATTAAATCACCGTCAAATCCTATGGCGACATCCCAGCTGGCTACTTAAAAAATCAGTTATTCGAAAGGCAATTTGCAATGGACAAGAGAAAGAAAAGGATAGTACCTTGATCGTCTCCTTGTTATTTTGTTCTCACTTTTACAGATTACACTTATTCATTCTTCAACCCTCATGAATTAATCAAGGTATGTTCGTTACTCCTTTTAGATTGTAAGTTTCACACCTACTCATTCTAGATATTTATGTATTTTGTTTATTTCAGCACTTTATGTAATCGTTTTGCAAGTTTGAGTTTGTCATCTTGGAGGAATTTTTTCTTTCCAAATCAAGTAAATCGATGTATAATTCATTATAGGAAAAATAAGTTGGAGCATAGTTGCCGGTTTTCAAGAAAAGGACTCAAAGTTTAGAAACCGATGCATCAAATCAACTTCGATTTTAGTGATTTTTTTTTTATTTCTGTAATTTAAACTCATTTATTGAGTTGACTTTTTTTTCGGTACACGTTAACAACAAAAATTAACTGAGATATTAGCTGCATCATAGTGAAAAATTTGGCCTCGCCCCTCAAAATCTTGGCTCGGTCACTGCCGCCGTACTTGTCGAATCCAGATCTTCGGTGACCATGGTTATCGCCATCAGCATTTTGCTTTCGTGTTTGCTTTTAACTGAGAGAAAGGACCTTGCTCTTAAAACCCTCTACTCGAGCATCGTAAACTTGCGCAGAAAGTCGCAAAACAAAGAAGACAACACAATTTAATGCAAGCAAATCATAAGCTGCTGAAGTCACCCAAGAATTCATATCATAATTCTTGCATGTGACTATATTGCATGGCAATGTAATTACATCGACATAAGAATGTAGCAGTAATCCAAAATATCTCCAAATTCTAAATCGCGTGCAAGAATGATGACTCAAAATTAATACATAGTTGGAGGACTATAATCACACAAAATTTAAGGATAAAGGATCTCAAACTTCAACATTACTTTCATCTTTGTTTAGGCAGTTAGATCGTCGGATGAGTCTACTATTTGGATTTTATCAATTGTAATACTTGGGTTTAGTTGGGTTTTATTAGCTAGGGCGAAACTTGTTGCTTAAGAAATTTAGGGTGCCAAACCTCATAAAATTAGGGGGTACTTACTTGTGCTTAGGTAATTCTCTCAATGCAGCGTCCGAGCCCGAGCCCTCCAGACCTAGGGGCTCAAGCTTGATGCTGTGACCAGGGTCGAGCCCTCCGGATCTAGGGCTTGAGCTTGATGTAGTGGTAGAGCTCGAGAATGTCGAGCTTGGCCGAGATCTCGGAGCCATTGTCCTTGACAAAAAACGATGCAATGTGCGGCGATGAGGGTGGATGATGAAGATATCTTGGGTGAGTGATGATCAGAAAAATCGAGGAAAAAAATCAAGAACAAGATAAACAGTAATCAGGAAAAAGAAAAGAAAGATAAAAAGAAAATTAATAAAACTACTAAAAAATGATGTCGTGTTGAATAAATTTGTTCACCTTCGATTACTGGATTGTCATGTAGGTTGGCTGACAATAATTGGAATGTTTAGTTCGTAATTTCAAGTGAAAATTGTCCAAAAGAACCATATAAGAATTTCATGCAAAGATTTATGAATATATTAATAAAATTGAAATGTTCAGAACTAAATTAACATTCATATAATAGGTTTAGAATTGAATTAATTATTTTCCCTTTAATGCAAGCAAGTCTTAGCTGAAGTCACTTAAGAATTCAGATCATGATTCTTGTGCACAACTAGATCGCATGGCAATGTAATTACAACAATATAATCTAGAAATAACCAAAAAATATCTCCAAATTCCTAGTCACGTGCAAGAATCATGATTCAAAATTAATATGACGCGGAATTCTGGGTGAGTGAAAATTAATATGACGCGGACATTCTGGGTAAGTGAGGATTAGAAAAATTGAAAAGAAAAAAAAATCAAAACAATACTAAGAAAAGGAAAGCAAAGAAAAAAAGATAATTTTTTTTTCATAAAAGTACTCAAAATGACGTCGGGTTGAGTAAATTTGTCCTCCTTAGGTTGCTAGCTTGCCATGTAGGTTAGCTAATATTACTGAATTGTCATGTTAGTAATTTCAGGCGAAAATTACCCGAAATGAGTATATTGGAATTTCATGTAAAGATTAGGACAACATTGATAGAATTGAAATATTCATGTCTAAATTGATATCTGTATAATAGATTTAGGATTGAATTGCTTATTTTCCCTTTAATACAAACAAGTCTTAAGCTGAATTTACCCAAGAATTTCACATCATAATTCTCGAACATGACTGCATTGCGTGGCAATGTAATTCCTACAACATAATCTAGAAGTAATCCAAAGATATTTCCAAATTGTAAGCCACGTGCTAGAACGATGACTAATATTACGAAGACACCGGGGTGAGTGTGGATAAAATAATTGAAGGAAAGAAAAATCAACGAGAAGATGAACAGTAATCTAAAAGGGGAAAGAAAAGAAAAGAAAAAATCATAATACTACCAAAAAACAACATTGTGTTGAGTAATATTCTCCTTAAATTGTCAGCTTGCCACGTAAGTCAATTGACGTTGATTGGATTGTCATGTTAACAATTTCAAGTGAAAATTAGTTGGAATGGCTAAATTGAAATTTCATGTAAAGGTTTATGAATATATTGACAATATGAAATGTTTAGAATTGAATTGACATCAATATAATAAATCTATGATTGGATTGATCATTTTCTCTCCAATGCTAGCAATTCTTAAGCTGAAGTCACCCAAGAATTCGAACTATAATTCTTGTACATGACAAAAGTTGCATGATGATGAAATTACAGCAACATAATCTAGAAGTAATCCAAAAGAATCTCCAAATTCTAAAGCACGTGTTGAGTAAATTTATCCACCTTAGATTGATAGAATTGACTGACACTAATGTTGATTGGACTGCCATGCTAGTAATTTCAAGTATGATGTTTATGAATATATGGACAAAGTTGAAAGATTTATTTTTCCCTTTTGCAAGCAAGTCTTAAGCTGAAGTCACCCAAAGATTCACATCATCATTCTTGTATGTGACTAAATTTCGTGGCAATGTAATTACAATAACATAATCTAGAAGTAATCCAAAGATATCTCCATAGTCACGAGCAAGAATGGTGGCTTAAAATTCATACGACAAAGACATCGGGGTTCAGTGAGGATAAGAATGATTGAAGGAAAAAAATCAAGAAGAAAATGAACAGTAATCAGAAAAAAAAAAGAGAAAGTATATAAAATTACTCAAAAATGAAGTCGTGTTGAGTAAAATTGTTCTTCTCTAATTGTGAGCTTGCCATGTAGGTTGACTGATGTTGACTCAAATGTCACATTAGCAATTTTAGACGGAAATTAGCCGGAAGGAAAATATTGAAATTTTATGCGAAGGTTTATGGGTATATTAACAAAATTGAAAGGTTTGTGACTAAATTAGTATCCGTACGATAGATTTAATATTAAATCAGTAATCTTACTTGTCATGCAAGCAGGCCTCAAGCTGAAATCACCCAAGAATTCAGATCACAATTCTTGTACGTGACTAAATTGCATGGCAGCGAAATTACAGCAGCTCAATCAAGAAGTAACCCAAAAACATCTCTAAATTCTTAGTCACGTGCTAGAATAATGACTCGGAACTAATACAATGTGGAGTTAGAGAGACCATAATCACCCAAAATTACAGTTTAAGGATTTTCAATCTCAAACTCCAATTACTTTCATCTTTTTTTAGGCGATTAAATTGTCGAATGAGTCTACTATTAAATTATTGTTCATCGCACCACTTGAATTCATTTAAATTCTATTAGCTAAGGCGAAATATGTTGCTCAATAAATTTAGGGTGTCAAAAAAGCTCATGAAATTAGGGTTTCGGGCTTGCTCATGCTTAAGAACATCCATAGACATCAATAGATTTTTTGCTCGAAACAGAGGGGTCAAATTCTCTCTCTACGTGGAGCACGAAAAGGAAGGACGGCACGACCAAACGCACATCCAAGCAACGGTCAAGACGCAGTAATCACTTCCTGACGTCTCCTGGTGCTCTGCAGAATCCTCTTCTTGGTTTGGGAAATCCCTAGTTTCAACGAAGCCGCCCGAATTTTCAAATGGACGACCCCGGCGCGACAAGTAAGCACGCGATAGCAAGGCGGTTGGTGGGGTGATGCTTTCCAAGTTCAAAACCTTTCTCCGTTGAGTGCTGGGAGGTTTGGTTTCTTTGTTACGGAGGTTGCTTACGGGACAAGTCTGATTGTGGTTGGTTAAAACATTACGCATAATGACGACGCAAATAAAGAGAGGAGAAGAAGAGAGATGATTTCGACGACCCTTGTATCTTTTTCCTCATCAGACGAAAGGAAAAACAGGAGCTCGATCGATGTCTTGACCCTCTTGCTCATGGCAAATCTCCCTAGTTTCAAAACGGATCTATCTCCCTACCCATCGATTTTTCTAAATTTTCCTTTTTCCACCCTTTTTCGCAGCTTATTTTCCTTTCTTGGAGTTAAATATTAGCCTCGTGCATCACCCACGACCAACGTCAGAATTCTCTATGAACATAAGTGAGAAAAGGATGGTTGGCAATGAGGAAAGTATATAGTATTGCGGGCCTGACTTCTCTCTTGGCATTTATTAGGGTATGAACTCAGAAACGGATTAAGATGAAGGGGCTTGGAGAATGCATAAGGCAGAGATTATAGGATGGGAAGCACTTACGACAAATGATTGCGGGTCTGGACGGTTGAATTTGACTGGCGAAAACGTGGCAGTGACCATCCAAAGTCAATTGGAAGCTGTGAGAGTTCGGCCGGTGGAGACATAAACAAAACTGCCATAACAGCTATTGCTACCTCACTGATGACATCTTGAATTCCATGGATGGAAGCAACAATGGGGGTTTTTTTTTCCCTCTCTGGCTAGTATGTGCGCTCGGTTTGTTTGTATTTATTGTCTACTTCCAACTCTAATTTATGGCTTTCTTTCTAATGTTTGAGAATAAAGTGACATGTTAGTTAACCTCCGAAGCATCGCAAAGATAGATTTTCTATGATTGCATATGTCAAAAGCTTTGAACATTTCAAAGATTTCAAGTATTTCTAATTGAATAGAAAATCAAAGCGCGATTCTCACGAGATCTACATAGAAACTTTAGTTCCATGGACGGAAGCAATAATGTGGTTTTTCTTCCGTTACGCTCTATTTGGTAGTGTTTATTGTCTACTTTGAACCTTAGTTCATGCCTTTCATTCTAATATTTGAGAATAAAGTAACGTGTTAATTAACTCCTAAAGCATTGCAAACATGGATTATGTATAATTGCATATGTCAAAAGCTTTGAACATTTTGAAGATTTCAATTGTTTTTGATCGAATAGAAAGTCAAAGTGTGTGTCTCACGAGTTCTACATAGAAAAAAGCCAAAAATTCAGAGTAAAACCTACTGTAGATAGGGCCTATCTGTCGACATTAGTCTTTGAACCGAGGAAGTTATGGCAATTCATGTTCTATTGGTATAATGGCTCGATTTTGAAAGCAAACATCTATCGAGGAAAATCGCAAAACAAACATGGGAAACGCAACCGCGTGCTCCCCAATGTGAAATTGGAATAGTCTTTTACGTAAGTCTCAGGACGACATCATTGAAAAGAGGTCAAAAGAAGCTATTTGTACAGGAAAATATGCACTACACTTTGTTATGGAGGATCTTGAACATTTCAATTTTCAAAGCAAGCCAAATCCAAATATTCACAACCTCCCAACTCCGACGTAATATAATACATGACTTAGGTCGTCATGACATTATCATGAGCCTCATCCCCACCGTCACGTACGTGAGTATTATAACCTACAAAACCTTCACGTCGAAGAAAGTATTTATACACTCAGCATGACATGTGAAATCTACGTGTTGGCTGTAAGGAGCCAACGAAGCACGAATCTTGAATTATTCCATCTAAGGGAAGTGAAGTCATAAACGACTCCATTACACATAATAATTCAATGAAAAATCCGAACTCCATGGTGGGTGTTGCGCTTTCTACCGATATTCATTGGATCTTGCTTAAAATGATCGCCTCACTCGACTCTTTCATAAGTCATTATTCCTACGTAGATGTTGAGAATAGTCATAGGGTCAATACAAGATTGGCTGGCGATATCGAATCATGTAAGTGATTCAGGTAAACTTGTATTTGTCAACTAATAACACACGACTCAATGAAGATCAAATTCTACCCTTCTCAAAATTGTCAACCCCAACAAACCCCACCAAGCGTGCACAAAATTTCTTGTTGGCAGCGGGCGGTTTCTGAAATTTATGGCGGCGAATCTTGAACCCGCCAGCAGAAGTTGCTCGGGATGATCGTCTTTCTTTTCTTTTTCAAAGGCCGAATTATCTCATAATTTTCTTTTATGATGACTTTTTAGATTGTTCAAATTGGTTCAAGAAATCCATCTCAATTCGAAGCTCATGGAACAATTGGCCTTGGGATATGTATATTACATCATACTTATTATTCTTCCTTCCTTCCTTTTTCTGGTTGTTACCAATATAAAGAAATTAAGGAAGTGAGTAACTTAAAAGTTATGTATCGACCTATCAATAAAATCTCAATATATGCAAAATGCTTGGTCTCTAATCTCTCTATATTAAGATGAAAAAGACACTCTAAATGGTCTAATTTTTCGCACTTTCCATTTCATACCGTTGACTTCCACACTAATAAGCAAGATTAAGAACGAAGACAACCAAGAACGATCGTAGGAGCCTCCTCATGACCCGTGAGGTAAACCCTAATTCTACTGGGTTTCTCAATTCTGCTCTTGCAGATCAACTTTCGCCGGAATTCCTGGTCAGCTATCCCTTTAAAATATTAATTGTTTCCCATTTAATTAGAACTATTTGTTTGACGTGCTATAAATCGGACAAAAGAGATGTCGAATGGGGGCATGGGATGCGTTAAGATGTCACGCTATTTTCAGTTTCTAGCTCAAGTCCCAAAGCATCAAAAGAAAGAGAAATCTGAACTCGAGTCCTATAACCATGTGAAATTGACACTGAGGGTTTCTGCGCCGTTTTAGTCAAAGGAATTTTGCTTATGTTATTCGGAGGGAGTAAAAGTCAAATTGTCTCAAGGATTGGAACTTCTATCTCGATCGATCTTTTTTTGGCTTTTCTGATGACTTTCGATTTTAAGTTTGCTGACGAGAATGTCGGCAGGTATTTAAACTTAGCAATTGCTTTGAGATAAAGGTTTTCAAGAAATCAACATTTGTGACCAAAATATTCACAATTTATCCGAGATTTCTCACATAAACAACATGAATATATAAATTTCAAGGTAAATTTCGAGTTTCTAACTTCATGAGTGTAAGTCTATATGAAATGAAAGGTGGAAATTACCACAACAGTCAAAAACCTATTACAAATTTTCCAACACAATTCTAAGCTTTTTTTTTTTGGCCAATCAATCACAAACATTTTATAATTGTGTCAATTTAGTTCATCTAGCCAATTTTGACCTGGCCGACGCTAACATAGATGCTGACCGATGTTAACGTGAACAATTTTTTTGATAATAGTTTTTTTTCCTTCCTTTTCTTTCTCTTTTCTTTTTTTCTTATTCTTCCTCTAGAGGTGAGTGCCGACAATGCTCACCCCCACTAGCCACTAGTGAAGGCAAGTCTCACCTAGCAATGGCAAGGCCGCCCTTGCCATGGTTGAACAAGGGCTCGCCAGATCTAGCGAGGTTGTGACTTGCCCATGGCCGATGAGACTCACCTAGGCCAGAGGCTGCGTGAGGTTGAGCCCTTCAACCTTGCGGCCTTTGATGAGGCACATAGCAATGCTCAACCTCGCTTGATTTAGCAAGAGTGAGCCTTGCCTAACCACTAGCAACCAAAATTAGAGGTCGCGGCCTTCAACCTTCGCAGCTTCTGGCGAGGTCGAGCCTCACCCATGGTTTGTGAGTGGCCTAGGCAAGGTCCCCTAGCTGCAGCTAGGTTTCCCTGAGGCTGACGAGCTCCCTTGTTAGCCTTGCCTCTGGCTAGTCGTCAGCAGCGACTGACTGGAGGAAGAAGAAGGATATGAAAAAAAGAAAGAAAAAGAAAAAAAAAAGAAAAAAGAGAAAAATTAATAAAAAATTAGAAAAAAGTAGAATTTTATTAAAAAAATTATCTACGTTAGTGTTGGCTAGCCAAAAATGACTAGACAGATTGAATTGACATTTATTAAAAAAATTAGGACTGAACTAATTTAAAAAAAAAAAGAATTACGACTAAATAGGAAAAATTGTAATATGTTTAGGACTGTTTTTGATAATTTTCCAAATGAAAGCTAGACAAGCCATTTATGCTTTCATTAATCCTAATCGATCCTGTAGGTATTCTCGCCCAAGAAGGGATCTCATTGATTATCTTCCATCTTATGTTGTTTCCAAGGTTATGGTAATAAAAAAACGAATACCAGATCACCCCAATTTCCACATAAAGAGAAAGAAGAAGAACGTGCTCTTCCAACATATCCAAAACAATGTCGTCCACAAGATGAGGCCTAGTGCTTTTTGACGGGCAATACCCTTATGGGACCTTAAAAGATACACCAAAGAACAGATAGATGAAAACAGAAGTGGGAGATTGAGACTTTTCAAAGGAGGATAAAGGGAAAGTGAAATGCCAGAGGGAGGAACGTGGGGGTCCCGTATTGTTTAGCCATCAATAGCAATATTTGGTTGGAGGAATTGAGGATGGCAAAGTTCAAATGCAAATCAACCCAGATTTCTCATTGCTCCCTTTTTCCTAGGTCACAATGTCATGACGAAAGGGCGTCATGTAACTGTGCGTGCATTTTCTCCTATGAAAGTGGTTTACTTCTATATCTTAAAGGATAAAAACATAACAAATTTTCAAAAAATTACCCAATTAGTTCTTAACCTATTGTACGGATGCCGATTCGGTCTTAAACTTTTTAATGATTTACCAATGTAATTCTTCTGACAATCTAGTTTGGATTTTACTGACGTAAGCAATTTTTACAAGTATTTTGAAAATTTTCTGATTTTTTTTTTCTTTTCCTTTTCTTTCTTCTCTCATTTTTTTCCTATTCTACTATTCATTTGTTTCCTCTGCTGGTCATAGGAGCCTTGGAAATGGTCAGCAAGGGTGGCCATTGTGTATGGCCACGACTGACGGAGGAAAAAGATGAATGGTAGAATAGAAAAAATAAAAATAAAGAAAACCAAAGGAAAAAAAAATTCAGGAAATTTGTGAAAATTTTGTAAAAAGTTTCTATATCAGCACTATTCATGCTACATAGGACTATTGATATTGATTGAATGATCATGTTAGCAATTTTTGGCCTAAATAGGTTGGATGGATTACCTTAGAAAATTGTCAAATGGAAAGTTTGGAAATGAATTGACAGGACGGTACTATAGTTTAAAACTTTTTGGACAATTATCTTGTTCTACTTCCATCCTTAAACTAGTAGTTGTATTAGCAAAAAAAAATTTCACCTTTTTATTTGTGGATGAGTATTCACGATATTTTGCAATTAAAGGAAAGAAATTCTTGTCTCTCAGAATTACATAATTGATTGGGGTCTCTAGAGATTCCAACTAAGTAGATAGAGTTCATTTGTTCACATATACCAATTGCGTGGAAGCTACTTAGAGTCAAAATTGACTAACCAGACCAAAGGCATAAACTTGAATAGTTCATAGAGCTTGTAGGGAGTTTCACGCGTCTCTTGATTGCGAATTTTAGAGCCCTTCTTATTCTGGATTGTTAAAAGAGAAGTTAAAAAAGAAGGCTCTCCTTAAATAGAAATGATAAATATTAATTATTATGTACACAGACAGCCTTACATGGATTTTATATCCAATATCAATCCAGATGAACATATGGGAATGCAATAGCCGGTATTTGCGGTGGACCAAACAAAAGGAATGGGCAATTAGGCAAGGGCAGCATGACCTAAATTGGAGCAGGTAGATGTCCCAAAAAAGCATTTCGCACCGTTGCGAATAATAACGAATAAATGAATGCGTTCATATGTGAATAGTAGGCATTACGTTGCTGGGATTCTCTAGCGTAATTAATTGCATTTGAGATACTATTTAAAATTAGTATGCCTTTTATGGACCGTTTGTCCATTTCAAGGGAGAAGTTTCCCAAATGATAATGTAAAAAAAAATTATCACGTCCCCATTTCAACAGACGAGGGGGAAATTGTTTGTATATTTTTAATCAGTGTACCGAAATTTCACGCGTAGAGCGCAAATGTCCCAAGACTTTTCCTTTCTTCGTCTTGGTTACATTCATTAACGTCCTCGGTTGTCTTTTGGAAATTTCAACCCTTGCCAATCCGTGAAAAAATCTTGGTTAGACCAACCCCCAAAAACTCAAGAAAAAGAGATGAGGACATGCCGTCCAAACTGGGTTGACTCGAGCAATCTCTGCCGTTGATTCGAGAAAAACTCCTCCCCCACGAGGCGGGGCCCACGCGGTGCGATATGGGCCATACCTTTTCCCCCACAGTAAGAGAGAGAGAAAAAGATTACATTTTCGGTGGTCGCACGGAATATTTTCCTGGGGTCCTGTGCAAAATGCCGTAAACATAAATACATACGCATGTATATGTTTATATATGTGTGTGCATTATATTCCCGCTGCTATAATTCCTGCCTTGGGTCCATTCGATCTCCTCCTCAACCATATCGAACTTTGTCTTCTTCCTCCCTATTCCTTCACCTTTTTCTCTGTAGAGCTCCACTGACTTACTTTCTGCATTTCTCTCTCTCTCTCTCTCTCTCTCTCTTTCTCACATACATCTTCGAAAACCTGCGCACCGCGTTTTCGTGTCATTTTTCACGGATTCTGTACGCGTCATCCTGCAAATTCCACTCCATTAAAATTCCGCCCATATCTGGTCCACGAAATATCAAGCGCACACATCATATATAACCACCCCACCCACCTACCGAAGCTATAGAGAGCTTCGCTCGCGTTCTCCCTTGGCGACCGAGAAGAGATGAAGGGCCTCGCCAAGCACGGGCGCCGGTGGGCGTCGGACACCGTCCCCGGCAAGTCCCCCGCCAGCGACAGCACTTCGCCGGCCGGTACGGAGGCCAGCTACGGCGAGGAGCTCGTGGAGGTGACCCTCGACCTGCAGGAGGACGACACGATCGTCCTCCGCAGCGTCGAGCCCGCCACGGCGGCCTCCGCGTTGACTATCAAGATCGACGACGACGACGGCGGCGGCGGCGGCGGCGGCAGCGGGGCCGAGACGCCCCGCGCGACTTCCTCCTCGGCCCCAAACCGGTCGCCGACGATGCGCCGCAGCTCGTCGAGCCGGCTCCGGCAGTTCTCGCAGGAGCTGAAGGCGGAGGCGGTGGCCAAGGCGCGGCAGTTCTCGCAGGAGCTCAAGGCGGAGCTGCGGCGGTTCTCGTGGAGCCACGGCCACGCGTCCCGCGTGCTCTCGGCGTCCACGTCGTCCGCCGGCCAGAATGCCGGCGGCTTCGACGTGGCCCTGGCAGCCCGGGCCCTGCGGAAGCAGCGCGCGCAGCTCGACCGGAACCGCTCGGGCGCCCAAAAGGCCTTGCGCGGGCTGCGGTTCATCAGCAACAGCAAGACCAACTGCAGCATCGATGCATGGAACGAAGTTCAGGCCAGCTTCGATAAGTTTGCCAAGGATGGTTATCTGTATCGTCAAGATTTCGCACAATGCATAGGTTTTCGCCATCTCTCTCTCTCTCTCTCTAAATTCACGTCCCTTTATGGTGGATTTCTCTCCCTAGTGTTCATACTGACGACGTCCTTGTCTTTTTTCCCGGTGAAGGAATGAAAGATTCGAAGGAGTTTGCTTTGGAGCTGTTCGATGCATTGGGGAGGAGGAGGAGAATGAAGGTCGACAAGGATCAGCAAAGACGAGCTCTACGAGTTCTGGTGTCAGATCACTGATCAGAGCTTCGATTCCCGTCTCCAGATCTTCTTCGACATGTACGCATGATGATCGCGATGATGATGATGAATTAAAAAAAAAAAACAAGACCCGACTTGATAGCTTTTTTAATTAATTCTTTTTTTTTACACTGTTGTGTTTTGATAAAGATTGCACTTCTTTAACAAACTAAGGAACAGACCGATTCATCTCCATTAGGTTTTTTTAATTATTTTCATATTAACGCGAGATGATTGTCTATTGTCAGTGGGTAAAGAGGCAGAAGTGAGAAAAGCAAGAACAGGGACCGCTGAACAATATCTTAATTATGGACCTAATTATTGATCGAGTCATATGTTTTTTATTTGCACCTAGTACGTTTTTCATTAAAAACAATCATATGTTTGGTCGATAATTAATCTTTTCTCTTGTTGAATACATGACAGGGTAGACAAGAACGAGGACGGGAGAATCACCGGAGAAGAAGTAAAAGAGGTGAGAGTTCCATTTGAACCGATTGTCATTAGCTGTCATTTTTGAGTAAATTAAAGCTCGATTAGACCCGGCGGCCCTGTTAAACTAAAGTCCTACACTGATTATATATATGCGCAATAGATTGGACCGTACATAATTAATTGGAATAGGAACTAATGTGCATGAATTAGCCAACACTCCTTCATGTCCACGCATAAGCCTTCATAATAAACTAGGTTTTCCTTACAGGGTGTCATGCTTCGGTTACAATATAATAATCGATGTTAGGCGAGGTTCGGTGAGCCCTAAAAATCCCTGAAATTCCACAACGAAACTACTCCATCGAAACGATAACAAAAAAAAGAAAGCGAAGTTTTATAAAATAATATTTCGGTTTTTTTCTTTTTTCCTTCCTGGGCTTGCTCTGACGTTGCCCATGTTCTAAAAGCATCTTCTCATTCATTAAAGATTTTTTGGGGATATTCGTGGGTTTTCATGAGCTCTTAGGCCCCCTATTCCGTGATGTCTAAGGCGACAAATGGCGCCCCGGAGGTTTTCTCCACTACGACCTTATTCCCGAACGCAATAATTACTATTTTCAGTGGGGTTGGTGGGGGCTTTTTGGTCAATTCGTGGTCGGTCCGACGTGTCACGGTTGTCTTCTTGATGCATGCAGCCTTGGGTTACGTGGACTTGCGAATCATTAATGCCCGTTTGACGTAGAAAACCCTAATTTCTACAGTTCCTGTTCTTGATTTTGATTGCTGCCGATGGTTGCAGATCATAATGCTGAGCGCCTCGGCGAATCGATTATCGAGGTTGAAGGAGCAGGCCGAGGAGTACGCAGCTCTGATCATGGAAGAACTGGATCCGGAGCAGCTCGGCTACATCGAGGTCGGTCCATTTTTTTATTTTATTTTTATGATTTCGCCCTAAAATCTAAAGATAATACAAAGTCCAAAATACATATATTTCGTCGGACTATAGTTTTCCAAATAGTTAGTGGGGATACGCATCTTAATCGAGTCAGCTTTGACCAGTAGTTTTTTATACGATTAATACTCAAGGGGGTCTAAGTATTAGTTACGACTTTTCCTCCTAAAGTCCATGTTTGGCGAAAAATTGAAATTTTTTTCTAAGAATTGGGTAACCGTGTTGTTGAACCGCGCAAGAAGAAATAGTAAAAGCTTATGACTATATATAAATATATATGTGTGTATATATTCATATTAATATTTGTAGACGTAGCTAGCGCATTACTTTTGGATTGATTAAATTAGATTGTTTAGAAGGCAAAACCGGCTGACGAAATTTCTAAAATGTGTGTTAGTTGAGCGACTTTTCTTCGACCTTCAAGCCAATTTTTTCTAAAAGTTTCGGTAATTAGGGTTTCTCCTCTCCGTCGTAACTTTGTTATTTCTAGGTCAGTGCAATAATTGGGACGACCGACAAGCCACGCATATCATGTCATCTTCCTTACTTTTTTGTCCTTAATCAAGCAATAAATCTAGGGTCCGATTGAATGGACTTAAATCAAAATGGCAAAAGAAAAAAAAATGGTGGCCGATACATTAACACAAGCTGTTTTATCATGTAGTTACAGCCAAAAAGATGGGAAGCCTTAACATAATATATTCTCAAATAATTATATTCGTAATCGTTTTATTTATTCCTTAAGTATATAGCAAGAATAGGTGAGTTCCGATCTTTCTGGGTCCGAGCATGTCCGTCGCGCCTGCGTTTGCAGGCATAATATATTCTCAAATAATTATATTCGTAATCGTTTTATTTATTTCTTAAGTATATAGCAAGAATAGGTGAGTTCCGGTCTTTCTGGGTCCGAGAGCACGTCCATCGCGCCTGCGTTTGACAGCTTTCCTGGCTGTACTTTTTTTGAACAGTTCTGGCTGTACTCACACGACGAATCTTCTGCACTAAATTCTCATTTTTTTTTTCTTTTCTCGGCTGCTAAAAATTTTCCGGGGAAATTTCAGTCCTCCCAATGGCGGAGAAAAACTGACGTAGATATGCATCCGGATTGGTGCCATGTAGCGTCGTCGGAACGGGTAGGTGGGGGGGGCTCTTCGGGGTGCCCCACGCACGACCGCGTACACCACACCCAGTGCCCGAAATTCCCCCGCGTGCTGTCCGTTTTCGGCGGTCACCGTCGCTGCGGGTCTGTCGAGCTTTTCTCGACCCGATCCCTCTTTTGTCTTTTCCGCCTCGTCCCATCCCACGATTCCAATCCTAAAGGGACGCTCGTTGAATTCGCGAGTTTCCGTGATGGCGAACATGGGAACGATGGGAAGCGCCAAGATTTCGAGACTAACATCTCGTTTTCCTTTAACTTAAACTGATGTCATCGGAACGTTTCTTACTTTTTTCACATGCGACGGTGACGCATCGATTCCATGGATCAAGGGGCGGTGCACATGTCATGCACAAGGCTTTCTACTCATGGCAGAAAAAAAAAAAAAAGGAGGAAAAATTCCACTTAAAATGCAAATGGCATGGGAGAAAAGTAAAATTTTACCGGCTTTAGCTTGCAATTTAGCCCTGAACTCTTGGTGAAAATCGGATGCAGCTATGGCAACTGGAGACGCTGCTACTTCAGAAGGATACGTACCTAAACTACAGCCAGGCGCTGAGCTACACGAGCCAAGCGCTGAGCCAAAACCTGCAGGGCCTGAGGAGGAGGAGCCGCATCAGGAGACTGAGCACCAAGTGCCTCTACTATGTGGAAGAGAACTGGAGGAGGATTTGGGTGGTGACCTTGTGGGTCATGATCATGATCGGCCTCTTCACCTGGAAGTTCTTGCAGTACAAGCAGAAGGCCGCCTTCCAGGTCATGGGCTATTGCCTCCTCACGGCGAAGGGGGCCGCCGAGACGCTCAAGTTCAACATGGCCCTCATCCTGCTGCCGGTGTGCCGGAACACCATCACTTGGCTCCGCAACACGAGGGTCGGCCTCTTCATACCCTTCGACGACAACATCAATTTTCACAAGGTGCGCAAATTTTACCTCTTTCCTGAACTTTTGATTTACTATATAGGCTATCTCAAATTCATGCCAAATGCTTTTCGTGAAATGCTGTATTATTACCAGAATTGATACCGTGAACTTAGCTACATCCTGGATTAGTGAACATTCCATATGTTGTGGATCCAATCATGAACCGACAACTCGAGCAACCCATGCCCAGTGCCCCTAATGCATGCTCCATGACTAATGTGCATATTTTTAAGCTTAAAAAATTCGGATGATAAATTAGGTCCGACCTATGGAAATTAAACATGTCTAATCCATCCGTATGATTAAAACTTTCATCTTAATCACGGAACCCAACCCTCCTTTTTGAAAATTCCAATCCTTCGATTATTTTCCACATCATTGAGCTAGTTTTGTCATCCTATAGGCGGTGGAAACTTTCGTTGCACCCATTGTTTTTTCCCTTGGGGACCCGCGAGGAGGATTTCTGGTGAAAGTCAACGTGATTGATTTGATCTGGACACTCGTTTATTAAAGGGAAAAAAAATGATTCCCGATACGTCTCTTTGGGTGCACATAGATGATGACGATATGTCCTGTGTTAGAACGCGTATGGTGCAGTGCAAGGCATCATCTTTCTGCTTAAAGGCAGCAAAGGTTGACAAATGAGAATCTTCCCTTGGGCCAGAGAGATCACGATTGTCTTTGTTTGTATGCAGAGAACTTAGAAGAACTTGTGGAAAGCCATAAAGATTGACTCTTTTTTTTTCCTCCCCTTAACGAGTTGAAAATTGAGAAAAAACATGTGGAAAAGGAAACTCTGTTCTGCCTAAAATGATTCCTTGTGATGATTGCATGCTAGTTTATTGACTTCTTAGTGACATGAAGAAAGGATCTCTTGCATTTCCCAAGATCCTTAAGAAGAAACTCTGTTTTGTGGTGTCGTAAATTGGCAGGAGAGCAAGAATGCATCGATCATTGCTTGAATAAATTTGGATACAGAAAATCACAACTTAAAGCGTGACAAGATACAGATGTGATGCATAGAACAAATGTAGATCGTGATTTTCAGGTTCTGAACATGGAGAGGAAGAGAGATTGGCTAATCAAATGAGAGATTTTATATTGCAATGTCATTCTAAGTGATGATGTCTGATATGATGCAAAATGCTGCTCAGATATGTAGAACTACGCATGTGATGGGGAATGACATTCCTAGGATCTTTTAGGTTGTCTGATTAGTGAAAAAGCAAGAATTCTGAGAAGAGAATTTTTTTTTTTTTTTGAGGTCAGTGATCTTAGCAACGGAAGCAATGTCTCCACCATTTGCATAATTACCGGAGTCATGCTTTTTACTGATACTTTGGATTAATGAGAAACTGAAACGTTGTCCCCTTAGCCTAGCAGCTAGTGAATCATCAGTTATTAGTGATGGGATGATACTTGAGTTTCAGGATTCATAGCAAGAATTGCAACATCTGAATAATATCTTTCTGGTTTGTACATTGGTGCAGACGATTGCTGCTGCTATTGTAGTTGGTGTCATCCTCCATGTGGGTGACCATCTTGCGTGCGATTTTGTGAGGCTTGAACAAGCGCCTAAAGACGTCTATCATAGATACTTGGAGGATGATTTTGGTAATCCGAAGCCGACATACTTTGATCTTGTCAAGGGGATTGAAGGTGTGACTGGGATCCTCATGGTGATCTTGATGTTAATAGCCTTCACATTAGCTACCCGATGGTTCCGCCGAAGCCTCGTCAAGTTACCAAAACCATTCGACCGGCTCACTGGTTTCAATGCATTTTGGTACTCACACCACCTGTTCGTGCTCGTCTATATCCTGCTCATCATTCACGGAGTCTTCCTTTACCTCGTTCACCACTGGTACCGCAAGACGGTACGAATCGTTTTCTTTCCCTGCATTCCATAAACTTTCTGAGAATTAGGCTTCTTCAATTTGCTGCGTTCTTTTTCCAACATTGAAATATTGAAAGACAGCTGGTGTATTCCTAACGTAGTCGCATCTAAGTCCGCAGGACTTGAGTTTTGAAATGTGGAGTTTGTGTCCTTGCAGACGTGGATGTATCTTGCTGTTCCTGTATTGCTCTATGCCGGAGAAAGGACCCTGAGATTCTTCAGGTCTGGAATGTACACGGTCCGACTGCTGAAGGTAACAAAAGCATTCCCGCGTCATCCATCTTCATTTGTTGGGCCTTCAATTAAAATTGTTGACATTTAAGAGCGAATCGTCTTGATTGTGTAGGTTGCGATCTACCCAGGAAATGTCTTGACGTTAAAGATGTCGAAGCCTCCCCAATTTAAGTACAAAAGCGGGCAGTACATGTTTGTCCAGTGTCCTGCGGTTTCTCCATTCGAGTGGTAAGTCCCCAAGTAATGACGATAAGTGTCCACTGAGGACAATGCATTTTGCTTATGGTAATAGGATAGGCATATTTACTTCTTGAGCCGACTGCTCAACTGTATATGGTCTCCTCGCATACATACTGATCTCTACTCCCGACACACATTGCCAGGCACCCATTTTCGATAACCTCAGCTCCCGGTGACGACTTCCTCAGTGTTCACATCCGTCAACTTGGCGACTGGACGCAAGAGCTCAAAAGGGTGTTCGCCGAGGTTTGTGAGGCTCCTGTTGCAGGAAAGAGTGGCCTCCTCAGGGCTGATGAAACGACCAAGAAAAGGTGTGCACACTTCCTGTTCCATTCTTTCGTTGTCCACACGCTATAATTTTCCGATAACTCAACATGAGCTTGTGGAATTAATGATAATCAAGACCACATTCCTTTGTTGATTACAGTTTGCCGAAGCTCTGCATAGACGGCCCATATGGCGCTCCAGCACAAGACTACAAAAAATACGATGTGTTGCTGCTGGTTGGTCTCGGAATTGGGGCAACGCCTTTCATTAGTATCCTCAAAGATTTAATCAACACCATTGTCAAAAGCGAGGAGCAAGCAGTAAGTACTACATACTCTTTTAACTTTTTAATTACCTTTTGAACAACATGATCGTGGACTGATGATGCAAATGAGAATGAATTGGCATTGTACCTGTGAGAATTCAAGACCAATTTTCCTTTTGCCTCCTTTCTTTGTTTGCAGGACTCAGTCACAGATGTCAGTAGGAACTCGGATTTAAGCATCGGGAGCGTCGAGTCACCTGGCCCGAACCGGGTCTCCCCAAGGCGCAGGAAGACCCTGAAAACAACCAATGCGTACTTCTACTGGGTGACGAGAGAACAAGGGTCATTCGATTGGTTCAAGGGGGTCATGAATGAGGTCGCGGAGATTGACCAAAGGGTAAGAAAGAGTGCTTTCTCTTGAGCCCAATTTTCAGCTCATTAATCGAATTGATTAAAGTTTCGTCTTTACTGATCACGTTCTGGTTTGGGACTTCTAGGGGGTGATTGAGATGCACAATTACTTGACCAGTGTGTACGAGGAAGGTGATGCAAGATCAGCTCTCATCACTATGGTCCAAGCTCTTAATCATGCCAAGAATGGGGTAGACATTGTGTCTGGGACAACGGTAAGTATCCTTCTTCCTCTTCTTCTTTTGTCAATTTAATATTTGTTGGTTTCTTTTCCAATCCACAACCGTACGTCACATCCTGAATCGCAAAATGAAAACGTGTTCATTCAGGTAAGGACTCATTTTGCAAGACCCAACTGGAAAAAGGCTCTCAATAAACTATGCTCCAAGCACAGCGGTGCAAGAATAGGTAAATTCTCAACCCAGTTGAATCACAGAAGCTACTTAATCAATCTCCAAATATTCAATTTTTATTCCTTCTTTTTATGGGCTTCCTTGAATCAGGTGTTTTCTACTGTGGAGCACCTGTTCTGGCCAAGGAGCTGAGCAAGCTCTGCTACGAATTCAACCAGAAAGGCCCCACCAAATTCGACTTCCACAAAGAGCATTTCTAAAGACACGTGGCTCTCAAGATCCCATTAGCCTTCCTCCACCCACAGAGAGTGAAGAAACTCTCTTTCTTTTTCTGTCTTACATAATATTTCAACCGTTGAAAGATTTTTGTACATAATTTGGGTAGAAGAGAAAGAGAACAAAGAAGGTTTAGTGTCGGTACAGTTGCTGTAATTACTGACAATATAGCTATAGCTATAGCACACCAGAGAAGAAAAAGAAAACCAGAAAAGAACAAGAGAAAGAATAGAGAGAGAAAAGGGAAAGCTTGTCACTCCACCTCGTGCACGCACGTGGCTACAGTGCGGGCTGGCGAGGAGTGGACGGTGGTCCAGGACGGACGACAGTGCGTGACAGCTGCGAAAGGAACAGGTTTGACCTCAGCGCGCTCCAGCGCAGGCCTTCTGACAGCGAAACGACAGTGCGTTTCATGATTGGGCTGCACATTCATTCATGGGTGGGGGTGGTGAAGGGGTTTAGACGGTGACGTTTTCTTTTTGTCTATCTAACTGGGATGGGCCTAAAATTATATATTATATATTATTATTATAATTATATTTTTTATTGCGGTGTGGGGCCTCCAAAAACCCTTCGAGAATCAAGGGCAAAGGACAAGACACGTGCTATGCGAGTTCCTCTCTCTTTTCTTTTAGATATTATTTTTTGAATTTTATCCATAGAATAAGGGAGCTTATTATAGTGTGTAGAGAGTGATAATCACACTATTGATTTTTTATTTTTGTGTTGTATTAAAGTCCTGATGCTTGGCAAATGAGGGGGGTTTGCCAATTATACGCTCCAGTCATTTGAGTAAAATGGGTATTGGTTTATTTGATTTGGAGATATGTCGATTTTTGTGAAGGCATATTACTATTTCTCCAATTAATCAGCCTTTTTAGTGCTGGTTATCAGTGATCATGTGCCGATGTGGTATATGTAAATAGTAGTCTTGATTTATTTTGAAGTTCTGACGTGTGCAAAGTCATTCCACATGGGGCATGCCCTTGAGCCTTTCAATCGACCTTTTTAGTGCTAATTATTAGTGATGATGTGCTGAGTGGCACATGTGAATAGTAGTCTTGACTAATTTTTGAAGTTTTGGTGTATGTGAAGTCAATCCACGTGGGGCATGCACTTGAGCTTGCAAACGGTCCGTTGATAGTCGACCATTCCATGAATCACATGATGTGCTCTAAATGCCCTCCCATAGAAAGTAGGGTGACGAGGTTTCTAAAGTTTTGTTAACAAGTATACAGTTTTGCTTCGGCCTTTTTAAGCAATTAAAATCCCCTTTTCAATATTCCTTTTCTAAATCAATTATCATAGAGAAACATTTTTGGCAACTTCATTGCCATCATTAGAGGCACTCGATATAAAATAACGGTCCAAAATTAAAATTCTAAAAAATTGAAAAATAAGTCGTGTCCCAATACAATTGCTGTTACTTAGACAAGACATTAATCATTATTTTTCTATGATCCGATTCGATATAATGAATTAGGCTACTAACACATGTCTCTTGAATAATCTGATGTTCATAAATACTCAAGTGAAGAACTGCTTCTGGAGTGGGCCCGATTGGCCCATGCGACTTAATATAGGGCCGATCCAGAAGAAACCCTATGACCATTTGGGCTTTTGGACCTTACCAAACTGGACGGATCTGGGGCTCCATGCAGAAAACTTTCCGTAAGGTCTGGGGAGAGATTCAAGGCCCGTTTGGTTTGTGTTCATACTGGGTCGGGTCTTGTTCTTGGACTTGGCCGAACATGATGGGCTTAAGGTCAATTTCGTGTTCTCTTATTGTCCTTTTCCTAATGTTCGGCGACATTAGCGCTCTCTTACGGTGGCGGAGAATGGATTGGACCGGTCCAAGATTTGGACTTTTTGACCTCGGAAGCTTCCTTCGACCAAACAAAAATGAAGAAAAAACTCGGAAGCTTCCGCTACGCTTTACGAACGGTCATTCAATTCAGTCCACACACGATCCACTTCGGTAGGTGGCAGGTGCCTCTTTTAATTTTTCAAACTTGATCAACTTCGAACGTGATAAGATACAAGTAAGTCGGGTCCAAACGCGCAGGAATTGAACATGAGGGCAACGCCGTGTTTGCCTCGCCGAGTTCGCCGAACCTCGATTAAGACGATTGACCCCCCTAGTCGCCTCGGGTACGGACCGCAATTGAGACCCTAAATAGCACCATCTCTTCATCGAAGTCTCTGCCGGTCAAGGACCGATACGAATCGACAAAAGAGCGCGCAATCCCGTGTTCCAACTTCATTCGCACGAGAGACTTGAATGCGACTCCTTAGTGGACCACCTCAGCCGGCCAATTTTGACGCTGCCCAAAACTAGATTGGAATGGAATAGAAGCGGTTGTTGCTGTTTCACCGAATTAAGGTGTGGACCGTTCTTTTCTAATTTTTTAATTTAATTTTTGGGGAGTGACTACAGACATTGGTGGACCAAGACGGGTCGATGGGAATCATAAGCAACGCGTGAAAATGGGTAGGGCATCTTCTCTTTATCTAGAAGATGGGCTGCCTTTGAGTCAATAGTGGCTGACGATGATTGAGTTATACCTCACTTAAAGAAAGGCAGTCTTTGTTGACTGCTAAAGTCAAGTCTCTCCTAAATAGTTGCGCAAGTTGGGTGTCGTTGCGTGTTTGGATCAGGCCGGGTCAATTCGATTAAGTTCAATTTTGATTGGGATGGATTACCCAGAAGGAGGAGTGGGAATTGAAGGGAAGCGATTGGGGAAAGTATTGAGATCATTCATATTGCATTTGAAAGAAATTACAATGATGTACTTTTTTCGGTGTTTATTATCAAATGGTGATGATGAATTGCTTTTTAAATGATATGTTGCTATCGATGTGGGTCAATTTATGTGTTAAAGTAGGATTTGAATAAATGTATATTATTGGGGTGCCTCCTTAATTAGGTGAAAGTAGATCACCATGTCTCTCTTTTATAGGGAAGTTACCACTGGCGTCTCATCATCTATTAAAAGGGTTCCATCTTCCCTGGATTATCCTTCAAAGGGTTATGTTTAGATCACTACAACTGCTTTACAAAGTCATATAGTTAATTGAGTCAATGTGATGAATTACTACAAAGATACTAGATTTTGTAAATCGATTTCACAGTCATTTTTGACCATGTTATAATCGTGGATGTGTCCAGATTTTCACGATTTAAACTAATCAGGGTAAATTAGTTTAAATTTTCCATCCAGAGCAATTATGACATAGAAAGCTAGGTATATAACTAATTCTTTTACGTGACGGGTTTCATATGAATCCACTAATTTACCTTTGAATTTTATTTATACATACGCACAATGCTTTAAAATAAGAAAATCCATTCTAGGCAGGTAAGATTTAAGTTCATTAAATATCCTATTACCCTTTGTGGATCTCCGCAATATACTGAGTCAAAGCCCAATTTAACAGACTGATTGCAAAATCGTTTGTGCTGCATCGCACGATGAACTGAATCCATGTACATAGTCTACCTAATTCACAAATACAAATTTGCTGAAAAAAGTGTCAGAAAAGTTATAAATTTATTGTATTAATGTCAATTTAGTTATAAATCTTTTGATTAGATACCAATCCAGTCTTTCCAGCTAATTTTAGCTGGATATTACTGACATGGATGCCAATTTGCTTACATGGTATCACAAGGCGCAAGGTGTTGGTGTGAATAATTTTTTTAATGATTTTTTTTTTACTGATTTTTATTTTTTTTTTCCTTTTTTCTCTCCTTTCTTTCTTCTTCCTTTAGTTAGTGGCGGCACCAACCTATGCCAAGTAAGACGATCAATCCGCGTTAGTAATATCGGGCCAATATTAGCCAAAATGACTGAATTAATATAAAATCAAAAAGTTTAAGATTAAATTGGTAATGATTCAAAAAGTTTAGGATTAAATTGATACAATTAAAAGGTTTAGAACTAAATTGACACTAAGTCAAAAGGTTCATGATTAAATCAACACAATTAAATGTTTATGACTAAATTGAGATAAATGTAATAGGTTTATGACTTTTTTGATACTTTTTCCCAAAATTGCTCCTTTTATTGGTAATCTAATTGCAGGCATAGTCAAGATTATTCTTCGTTGAATTTTTTAATTATTCTGGCGGATTTGTTTGATTGCAGGGTGGGTTCAAATCTTGGGACGTTGCGTGCATGTTTTGGGTGATGAAAGAACCTTCCACGGCGGATGCCCGGTCGAGGCAGCTGGCCATGACATTCATGTGTTGGCCAAGTCTCGATAGAATACTACGAACGGAACGAATATTAAAAAGCCAGCCTTGAAAATTCAAGTCGAATCAATCATAGAAAAAATCGCATTTCCTCGCATGTTACCTTGTCCCCACTAGTGCGCCAATATTTAATGGTGCTTCTAGAATCTCTAAAAAGAATTACTTTTTCAGTGATTAAGCTACCCCAATAAGATCTTGCTAAAAAAAAAGTTACCCCAATAAGATATTTTGCCAAATCTCGGGGATTACGTTTAGTGGTTCGTGGAAAAGTCACGAAAATGCAAAACAATTTCCGGACCATCCCTTTCGAGATCTGATCTACAATCTACGCAATCTACGCAAAGAGGGCTGATGAAGCCAAGCATACATAGGTTTTGAGTTTAATTAAGCATGCAACAACAGGAAAATTATCCAAAAAGTCCTAAACATATTATACTTCGACTAATTTAATTTTAAATCTTTCAATTTAGCTGGTTGAGTTTTAAAATTTTTCATATTTTGACAATTGAAACTATTTGGCCAATTTTTGTCCAAAATCCTTGATGTGGATACTAGCATCCCATGTTGCATGACTGACTTGGATATTTTATTATTATAAATTTTCAAATATTTTATTATTATTATAAATTTTCAATTTATCATCATCATCATCATCATCATCATCATTTCTTCATTTCTTTTTTCTTCTTCCAAGCCCCCACCCTTACCGGTCACAGTTGAGGTCCTCGGTTAGTGGCTAACAAGAGTCACGGCCCTAGCTTGTGGTCGGTGAGGGTCGGCCAATAGAATATTTTTTAAAAAAGTTGTCTACTTTAGCACTGTTCATCCTATTTGGCATTATTAGGGTCCACATTAGCGATTCTGGTCAAAATTAGTTGGATGGATTTAATTAGCAAAAAGTGAAAAGGTCTAAAACTCAATTAGTAAAGTTGAAAAATTTATAACTGAATTGGTCAAAATGTAATAGGTTTAACACATTTTGGACATTTTTCCTATCATTTAAATGTCCATTTGTTTGAAAGAAAAGCATTTTTTGAGAATTATTTTATGACTTTTCGGTATTTGGATGATGGAACACTAATTGATTTATGGAAAACGTTTTTCTATAGATTGAAAATAACAAGTTTGTATTGGGAGAAAATGACTTCTCCTGATGATAAGCAAATAAAATAAAATAAAATAAAAATCACTTTTTCTAAACTACTAAATGAACGGAAAACCTAATCATTTTCCTTGAAATTATTATTCATGATCTCTATAAATTGATTAGTTTTCCATCATCTAAACATGGACAATTACTCAAATAGTTTTCCTTCAACTAAACATTCATAAGTTGAAGTTCTTGGTCACTACAAAATACCATGATGAAATGAGATCACACATTCTTGACATAATAAACATTAATGACCTACTCAACGACACAACTAGAAAGATTAGCATTGCCATAAAAGTTTTTTTTTGGGAAAATGCCATAAAAAAAAAACTCTAAATATGCTCACCATAACATCATTTTCCAAACGTTTTCTTATGTCATTAACAATGCAACAAAATGACCTATCATCTACCTTAAAAACTTGAACTTTTTCCACCATGACTCTAATACTCCTAACTTATACCAATGTGACAAAAAGGCTCGTGTAGACAGCAATGGCGAATGGAGTTGATGTGGATCTAATAGCAGGCAAATGGTTTAAGGGTATCTTTGTCACATTAATATAATTTTGGAAATTCTGAGTGACAAAAAAAAAGTTGGAGCATTGATGTTATGGTAAGTCTAATTTAAGGTTTTTATGACAAAAGAGTTTTAGGTATTGATGTTACATTGGGTATAATTTAGGAATGTTTTGTGGTATTAACCGAGTTATATACACAAATATTGGCATCTCGAGAACATCTAGTGGACATCTATTGATCCATATACAATTAATCTGATTATTATGTTAGAGAAACAAAGAAGAATGTAGAATATAATATATTGGGCATCTCACAAGGCCATGGGACAAAGCATAAGCATTTTGCTTTTAGGCGCTTAAAACAACTCTTGCGATTTGCTATTATTACGAAAATCCTCGAGCAATATGTACTTATTGTACGGCCCAAATGCTTTTTTACCCCCCGGCGTTCCTTGATTTAGGTACTAATTCGCGGAACTTGTCCCTTTCAGACGAAGGGGCCGCAATATACGAACACAAAAAAGCCACTTACAACCAACCGCCGCTTATAACTAAACTTGTATAATGGAATTTCGCACGTTTGGCTACCAAGAAAAGTGATGATCTGAGCATGTGCTGACACCTACGCCTTTAGAACATGTCAAGGCGAAGAAGATAAACATGGTAACTCCATAACGCAATCGATAGGGACATCTAACTTAGGAAAATCTTAATGCAATGCACACCCCTCGATTAAACTATTGTGCTCCCCAAAATATTAAATCTGCCAAATGTCCAGCCAAACCAAGGTTTCTTGACTGACAATGCGAGAGCGATCTCGCTTTCAGAACTTGAGTTATAACCCTAACATATGTCACGAATGTCCACTTGAGAACAATTTAAAGTTTATGTGATAGAAGATCGACCTGCTACCTCCACTTGCACCATGTCTATAACCACATGCATGAGGAGCAAGCTGTCAAGTCCAACTGCATGTACTAATTACAAAGCATAAGTCATTTTCATGAGAAAGATATTTTCTCTACAAATTTAGATGCGCTAATCAAAGACATGTGAACTGTAATAATTAAAATCATTACTTATTTATAGAGGTCATTTAGCACTTCTTTATATACATGTAGACCAACTAATTTAGGCTTTCGAGTTGGAAAATTCTTGATTCTTCGTATCCGTTTTCTATCCTTCATATCACGAAAAATTAATATTATCAAAGGGTCAATTTCTAGAGTACTCTTTTTTATTTTTATTTTTTTTGTGAAAGGTAATCATAATAAGCTATAACCAATATTTACAGCAAAAACAGCACTAAAACATACACTCATAGTGATCTAGAGTACTCTTTTGCCATGGCGCGGCATTGATTTCTCTCTGGAATTATTTATTCTCCACGTCTCCCTTTCCAGCTCCCTTGGTAAGTAATTAAGCCAGGGATGCAGGGACATGAAAGTCACCAAGATATTTTTTTACAAGGATTTTCTCCCGTTGTCCCATAAAGTCTTCACGGAAGTCATGACCGTTTACATTTCCAAGCGGTCCAACCTCTCCAGCCGTCTTTGGCGGCTTCAGTCCCTCTCTTCCTAGATGGAAACCTTATAAAACCAACTCGCCCCAAACCCTTAAAGCACAAACAAAAGGCAGAGGCAGCAGCCCAAGAGAGATCCCTCGAAAGAGAAACCCATCTTTCAACGCCATCTTTCTTCCCCAAGTCCCCACACACCAAAAGCAAGAAACCTCTTCTCAATGGCCGTCAAGAACAACAACGACGCCGAGTCGCTCCCCTCCCACGAGGAGAAGCGCAAGAAGAGGATGAAATGGGCTGCCTACATCGCCGCCTTCGCCGTGTTCCAGGTCTTGGTGATCGTCGTCTTCGTCCTCGTCATCATGAAGGCGCGGACGCCCAAGTTCCGGGTCGGCACGCTGCAGATCAAGCGCTTGGAGACGAGTCAATCCCCATCATCCTTCAACGCGAGCTTCGTCGCGCCGATCCGAGTTAAGAACAACAACTTCGGGCCCTTCAAGTACGACAGCGCCAACGTCAGCTTCACCTACGGCGGCGTCCAGGTGGGCGAAGCGAGGATCCCCAAGAGCAAGGCCAACTTCATGTCCACCAAGAAGATCGACTTGGACGTGAGTCTGAGCGCCAATAAGCTGCCCGGCAGCGCGAACTCGACTCTCGGTGACGAGCTGAAATCGGGAGTCCTGACTCTGATGAGCGAGGCCACGTTAAGCGGGAAGGTGGAGATGATGATCATCTTCAAGAAGAAGAAGTCGACCAAAATGAATTGCACGATGGAAATCGACGTCACGCACAAGATGCTCAAGTCCGTGAAGTGTTAATGAGGGACGCCGGTTTGTCTCGTCCAGCGCTCGATCGCGACTCGCCGAGTCGCGATCGAGTTGCCATGAGCGGGAGGTCGGAGAATCCGATTTGGAGCGGAGACGATACGCAAAGATTTTAGAATTTTCTTTTTTTTTTTTTTCCTTCTCTTTTGACTAAAGTGCGATTTGGTGTGAATGTGATAGGTGTCGGGCCATGTTGGCCTACCAAGGCTTGTGAGTCTCCATTATTGTGCATAAGCTTTTTGAAAATCAAAGGGGGTGGGTTCCAGATCGGCGGCGGCGAGAAGACCTCATTATTTTCTAATTTTTTTTGTATTTTTGTTGGGATTATAATAATAATTTTTTTTTGGGTGTACAACAGCTTGTATTTTGTCTCCGTTCTCTAGGTCCTGCTCGTTACGGCGTTATTATATCTTTAGCATGGGGAAAATATGCCGTGATTATTTATTTTTAATAGGAACCCTAGCCACGTTTTGTGATGGGTATCCGAAAATTAAAACCCCAGAAAAAGCCGGTCTCTCACCCCTTTATTCTCGTTCACTTCCGAAAGTAGATTCGAATTATCTGCAAGAAGGCAGAGGTCGTCATAAAGAACGGGAAAAGCTCTTGAATGGCGTCGGATCACATTAACCCAAATCAGAATTTATCGTCGGATGAAAGGTGGGCACCACGCGAGATGCATGATCTGATGGTGCGTGTTTGGGTTTGAAATGCTTTGAGTACTGGCAATAATGACTTTGAGAAGTCTTCCTTCTGAAGGCCTCCGGCTTATAATGACGTTACACATGGGGCTGCACATATTTTGACCAATAGAATGGAGCATCATTAATTGCTATAAATTAAGTAGGAGTTTCGCTACCTAACTTAATTAGCATATAGATGCTTTTAACATGCAAAACCGATGGAGATCGTCTATCTCATTATGAATATCTCACTGCAGGCTAATTGCTTAGAATGATAATGTATTATTGACTATTCAATAGTGCCATTTATGCCTAACATGATGCGGCAAATGCTGAGACTCAAAGTATGTTACACAGATTGAAAGACATTAAAACTGAAGTATACATGCATTTGTAGAGTGCATAATTTTAGAATCAGCAAAAACTTTAACCGGTTTATTTTCCACAACAATGCGTGTGTTAAATCTAGTTAATAATAAAAGAAAAGAAAGGCTGTATGACTGGGGCTGGTAAAGTTTTTTGGACCAATTAATCCTGGGGCCGCGATTCGTGTGAGATTAGTTTTCGTCCAGTCGATGGGACCTCACTCCTGAAGGGACCCTCTCTAACCCACTTTGCTCGACAGGGGTCAAAGAGGATCTCTACAGGGTAAGGACATGTCGCTATATATCTCTAGCTCGCGAATGAAATTGGTGCCATACATTATAATACTTGAAGTGACGAAAAATATGAAAGAAGCTAGAATAGAATCAAGAACAAAGCAAGTAAGGAAATATGGGTTGAGAGATGTACATAATTTGTAATTGGTTTCCGATTTATACCAGTCACCCTATCTCCTATCTAGGTTATCAAATCATTGATTGACGGTGCATCATTAGTTACCACTACGTAACTAATAATTTAGGCACCTGACTTAATTATTAGATATATGCTTTTAACATCTAAAACTGATTGAGATCCTCGATCTTGTTATTTGATCCACTATGGGCTAATCGATTGGGATGATAATGTATTACTGATTATTTCATTGTAATATTTGTGCTTAACATTAAGGGGATGAGCGTCGAGATTCAATGCATGTTACATACCTTGAGATATGTTAATCAATAGGATGATTAAAGGAGATTAGTAGAAATTATAATTTTTAAATCAGTAAAAGAGATTTAAACAGTCTATTTTTTCAGCAATACACCTATTGAAGCTAGAGAGAGAGAGAGAGAGAGAGAGAGAGAGAGAGAGCAATATGCCTGTAGGGTTAGGAGGTTTTTAAGACTTGAGTAATCCTTGCCCATGGTGGCGAGGTTTTCATCCCCATTGATAGAATCCTACTCAATAGGATGATTAAAGGAGATTAGTAGAAATTATAAATTTTAAATAAGTAAAAGAGATTAATATAGTCTATTTTTTGTAGCAATATACGTATTGAAACCGGTGAAAAAGAGGGAGAGAGATGATTAAAGAGAGAGAGTAAAAGAAATAGCTATTTTTTGTAGTATGCGGTGAGAGAGAGAGAGAGGCAAGGTTAGGAGGTTTTTAAGACCCAAGTAATCCTTGCCCATGGTGGCGAGGTTTTCATCTCCATTGATAGAATCCTACTCAATAGGATGATTAAAGGAGATTAGTAGAAATTATAATTTTTAAATCAGTAAAAGAAATACAGTCTATTTTTTGTAGCAATATACGTATTGAAACCGGTGAAAGAGAGAGAGAGTGCAATATGCCGGCAGGGTTAAGAGGTTTTTAAGATTGGAGTAATCCTTGATGGTGAGGTTTTCATCCCCATTGATTAGTAGAAATTATAATTTTTAAATCAGAGAGAGAGAGAGAGAGAGAGAGAGAGAGAGAGAGAGAGAGAGAGAGAGAGTAATTCTTGATGAGGTTTTTAAGATCGAGAGTAATTCTTGATGAGGTTTTTAAGATCGGAGTAATTTTTGTGTCAAGGTTTTCATCCCCATTGATAGAATCCTACTTCCCATGGGCACCCTCTTAGACTCATGTAGGTTGGAGAGGGTCCTTGCGGGACAAGAATTTTTCTCTATATATCTCTTGCTTGTAAATGAAATTCGTGCTGCAAATCATAACATTCGAAATGAAAAACGATATGAACGAGGCTGGAAATAAGATTGAGAACAGAGCAAGCAGGAAATAAGGTGGGGAGATGTACATGATTTGGAACTCTTCTTCAATCGAGACCAATAACACTATCTCATTTCTAAGGCATCACAATCACCAGATAAGAATCAAGAAACTCACCGCTAATTAGAAGTATAAGCACGGCAGCAAAGAGAGAATTTAGGCATACCTTGGCCGTCGAGGCGTGATTATAGGCCACTGCTTTCTCCGTCTTAGCAAATGATTTTATTGAGAGGGGTGGTTCAACTGAGCAAGCACTTTCCAGCCAACCTACTTGGACCGTTCAGTTTTTATGTTGGAGCCCTCCACCAGATAAAAATAAACATTAAACTAATCGAAGCTTCCATTGCCGACCGTTAGTCGTAAATAACAAAACAATTTCACCACCGAATAGTGACGAGCATCTAGAAAGTCAATAAAAAACGACCCTAAAAAACTCGTTTTGGTACCGTGTACCAAAAAAATCCTGACGGCTGGCCAAGTCCTGCTACGATCCCTTTGTTTGGTCCCTGAATATCTTATAATATACGTTAGTAATACCCCTCAAAATCACTATATATAACCCGATATAGCCACCCAACCAAGCATCAACAATCCTTCAAACACATCCGAGCACTTTAAACTGAGGTTTGCCTTCCACTCTTAGCAAATGCTTTTATTAAGATGGGTGGTTCAATTGAGGAAGCAACTTCCAGGGAGACGGTTCAGCTTTTAAAGTGGAGCTCTCCACCAGATAAAAATGAACAATAAATTAATTTGAGCTTCTATAGCTGACCGTTCGTTGTAAATAAGAAAACAATTTCACAATTGAAAAGTCATGAGGATCTAGAAAGTCAACAAAAGTGTTCCTAAAAGAACTCGTTCTGGCACCGCGTACCAAAATCTTGGGACCGCTTTTTGTTGGAGAAATCTTTCAAGAATATTTTGAAGCTGACAAAACATTTCTATTAGTCTAGTCTGGATATTTGCAGACCGTCTGTTTAAAGTCTGAAGACTTTCTGATCACCAGACTCAAGACTCAAGACTCAAGACTCAAGACTATTCTCATTGTGTCTTTCTAATCCAGTGACGAAGGAAATCCAGAGCCGAAGTATATGGTTGATGATTTAATCCTATCCTCTGGAGAAGATCTCTTGGTTGGATAAATATAACGGATTCTTTTATTCGTATCTAGATCGATTGAAGATCCGGTGGTCGACGAAATATTCTTGGAATGTTCTATTCTTGGAAACCAAGATCCTGATTGTATGGGCGAACAGGATTGATGGGCTATCGTCAGGTTCTTTTAATAGCTCGAATAATCTTCTTAATTGATTCCGTCCAACGGGTAGATTGGAGGAATTCCTTTGGTAAGTGCCAACGGGTATGATGGCATAAAGGAGTATAAAAAGAAAGACGTTCTAGTTGTTTGAGTACGTGATCGATAGAGAAATTCCAGAGTCTGAAGCACCTTGATTGTTAGTCGATACATTTTGAGCGAAATTGTATACACAGAGAGTGTTTATACTTGGTGATACCTTGAGCGAGTGTGGTAGATCATCTACACCTTGAATCAAGGAAGATCAACGCTGTAACATCTCTTTGTTCATAGTGGAATCCAGCCAATTGACTGTCAGTGTAGAAGAGTGGACGTAGGCTTGAATCAAGCCGAACCACTATAAACAGCGTGTTCAATTCTCTCTTTTCTTTACTCAGTCTTACGTTGATCATTATTTGTTGCAAATCCTTCAACTGTCTAAGTATTGTGCAATTATCAAGAAAAATCTTTTATATACCTATTCACCCCCCATTAGGTACTCGTACTAGCTATATCAATTGGTATCAGAGCTAGTGTTCTTACTTTATTTGAAGTGTTTTACTTCAGAGTAAAAGATCCATGGCTAGTATGCTAGCACCAGGGCTGGTGGAAGGGCAAAGCAATACCAGACCACCCTACTTTGATGGAAAGGATTACAACATCTGGAAGAACAAGATGAAAGCTTTCCTACGATCAAAGGATCCTCTAGAATGGGACGTTGTGGAAAGAGGAATCACTCCTACTGCTGCATCAGTCTTTGAAAGAGGGAAAGAAATTGTTGAGACCAGCGGAATGACTCAAGAAGAGATAAACAAGAGACAAGCACTTGATGCAAAAGCAATTTACTCTTTATATTGTGCTTTGTCACCAACTGAATATAACAGAATATCTTCTTGTGTTACAGCAAAAGAAGTATGGGACAGATTACATATCACTTATGAAGGAACAGATTGAGTGAAGGAGACCAGAATTAACATTCTCCTCGGTCAATATGAAGCCTTCAAAATGAAACTAGGAGAATCTATAACTGACATGTTTAGTCGTTTTATAGATATTGTCAATGGTCTTGAGAACCAAGGACAAAAAATTTCTGATCCTATGAAGGTGAACAAGCTACTGCGTGGACTCTCCAAGGATTGGAATCATATAAAGACTTCAATAAGAGAGACGCAAAGAATTATGCTACTATCTGTCGACGAGCTGATTGGAACTCTTCAGTCTTATGAAGTGGAACGAATTAATGAAGACGAAGATCCAAGAGGTAAGAAATCCATTGCATTAAAATCAAATGATGATTATGATAATACTGATTCGAAGATGATATGGATGATGAGGAGCTTGCTCTCATGATAAGAAGATTCAGAAAACTGAATAGAAAATGAAGAAGTTTCAACTCAAAGAAACAAAGTTTCCAAAGACACAGACCAAGTCTGTTGATGATGAGGAACCAAACAAAGATGTAGTCGCTTCGAATGTAAGAAAAATGGACACATCGACCCAACTGTCCTCTTCGAAGAAGAAAAGAGGAAAAGAAAAGCTGAAAAGTTTCGAAAAGCTCTCAAAGCCGAAACACGGGAGTGATACGAGTGTGAAGAAAGTGATAATGAATATGCCAACATATGTCCGATAGTACATTCGGACTCGGACTCGGATTGGATCGGACTCAGACAGTGAATTTGAGGTAAGTGATTTTAAAATTCCTGTCAAAGTCTCTAAATACATTGATGAACTGTGTTTTAGTCTTAAGACTTCTCTCAAAAGAATTTCCGAACTTAAAAAGGAAAACTCAGCTCTAAAACAAAAGGAAAACATTTTAGAAGAAAGAGTTAAAAGTTTAGACTTGAATGTTTCTACTCTTAAAGAAAAAGAAGATAATCTTTTGAAAGAAAATGCTTTTTTAAAAACTGACTTATCAAATATTTCAAAGAAATTTTCGATAGGATCCGAAAAACTTGAAAAAGTTCTTTCAGTTCAAAGACCTTACTTCAATAAGTCTGGTCTAGGTATGACAGCAGAATTCCCTTGATTGATTTTCCTAAAGTAAAAGAAAGAATTAAGAAAAGACCGTCGAGAGAGGCTTACAAAAATCATTTCAAGAAAGTTTTTGTAAAGTCTGTAGGTCGAAATGCTCTCAGGTGTTCAAAGTATAACAGTTAGGATCACTTTGAAAAAGAGTGTCCAATGGTTTGGAAACCTGTTAAGAAAGTATGACCTAACAATGTTTATCCTACTAACACCAAAGGACCCAAGAAAATTTGGGTACCAAAGAAAGCTTGAGACTCTCTTTTAAATGCAGGTCTCCGTCAAGAAAAAGGTAAAGTGGTATCTTGACAGCGGATGTTCAAGACACATGACAGGAGACTCAAATTGCTTTATAAAGCTTATTCAAGTAAATGGTGGAAAAGTTTCATTTGGAAGAAACGGCAAAGGAAGTATTGTGGGATTTGGAACTGTGAAAATTGGAAATCTCACAATAAGCAATGTTTCTCTAGAGGAATGACTCAACTATAACCTTCTCAGCATTAGCCAATTGTGTGATACTGGTTTCAAGATCTCCTTTCAAGAAGGAATATGCTCTGGAATCAGTAAAGACTCTACTCAATCTTTCATGGGTCGAAGACATGGAAATATCTACCTCTTAGACATGAAACTAAATGAATCGCAATGCCTACTCTCAATTCAAGATGAAGCAAGCTTATGGCACAGAAAGCTTGATCATGTCAACATGAAGCAATTAGCCAAAATCTCATCAAAACAGCTTGTTCGAGGTCTACCCAAATTACCTTACCAA
Organism: Eucalyptus caleyi; assembly: GCA_014182885.2. Classification (NCBI taxonomy): domain Eukaryota; kingdom Viridiplantae; phylum Streptophyta; class Magnoliopsida; order Myrtales; family Myrtaceae; genus Eucalyptus; species Eucalyptus caleyi. The sequence goes on from CM024470.2 coordinate 5,128,830, forward strand.
AAGTCCGATTCATGCACACCATGTATTCTGGGAAAGCAGGTAAGAAATTCATTTAAGCCAATAAATCATGTCTCTACTAATCATAAATACAGATGCTGCATATGGATCTCTTCGGACCAATCGGAACCCAGAGTATTGGAGGTAAGAAATATTGCCTAGTAATTGTGGACGATTACTCTCGTTTTACTTTGGTATATTTCCTTGTAAGTAAGTCAGAAACCTTCTCGTACTTTGAAAAATTTGCTAAAAAGGTTCAAAATGAAAAAGGATGTGTTATCTCAAGTATAAGAACAGATCATGGAGATGAATTTGAAAATCAAGATTTTACAAAATTGTGTGATGAATCTGGATTTAAGCATGTGTTCTCCTCTCCATATACTCCTCAGCAAAATGGAGTTGTGGAAAGAAAGAATAGATCTCTTCAAGAAATGGCTGGAACTCTTTTAATTGAAAGTAAAATTTCTTCACGATTTTGGGCTGAAGCTGTTTCAACAACATGCTATATCATCAATAGAGTCTTCCTAAGACCCATTCTAGAAAAAAACCCCTTATGAATTATTCAAAGGTAAGAAGCCAATTGTTTCATACTTTCATGTGTTCGGTTGCAAGTGCTTTATATTGAAAAATGCAAAAGATCGAGTTGGTAAGTTTGAAGAAAGATCAGATGAAGGCATCTTCCTTGGATATTCTACATCAAGCAAAGCCTACAGAGTCTATAACAAGAAGAGCCAGTCTGTGGAGGAGTCAATGAATGTCAAATTTCAAGACTCTACGCAAGATGAATCCAGTCGGACTCGGTATGAAGAGTCCGAACCGCCGAGACCTTCCAAAGCTTACAACTCAAGAAATATCTCAGACCCTGGAAGACCAGCATCAAGATGTTCATGAAGATTCAAATAAAGAAAGAGATCATCATCCAGATAAATCAACCAGTAACTGGAAGCATAAGTCCAGCCATCCTAAAGATCTCATTATCGGCGAAATTAATAAAGGAATTCGCACCAGATCCAAAAGACGTGAAGAGTCTAGTCTTTGTGGCTCTCATTTCCGAAATTGAACCAAAAAGCATAGAAGAAGCTTTATCTGATGAAAGCTGGATCGAAGCTATGCAAGAAGAGCTTAGACAGTTCAACATTAATGATGTCCGGGAATTGACATCTAAACCAAAAGGTAAAACTGTTATTGGAGCCAAATGGGTGTTCAGAAACAAGATGAATGAAAAAGGAAAAGTCGTACGAAATAAAGCAAGACTCGTGGCCAAAGGATACACGCAAGAAGAAGGAATAGACTATGATGAGACTTATGCTCCTGTAGCAAGGTTAGAAGCTATTCGACTATTACTTGCGTTTGCTTGTTATAAAAATTTCAGGTTATTCCAAATGGACGTCAAAAGTGCTTTCCTAAATGGATTTATCCAAGAGGAAGTTTATGTGGAACAACCACCTGGGTTTGAAGACCCAAAGAAGCCAGACTCAGTCTTCAGACTGAAAAAGGCCTTGTATGGTTTAAAGCAAGCACCTCGAGCTTGGTACGACAGATTGAGTAAGTTCTTATTACAGAATGGTTTTGTCAAAGGTAAAGTAGATACTACTTTATTTATCAAAAAGGAAAACAAAAGCTTTTTACTTGTTCAAATATATGTGGATAATATTATTTTTGGATCCTCTAATGAAAGTCTATGCAAGAAATTTTCTAAGTCTATGCAGGATGAGTTTGAAATGAGTATGATGGGAGAATTAACATTCTTTCTTGGTCTTCAAGTAAAGCAATTGAAGGAAGGAACTTTCATTTACCAAGAAAAATATGCTAATGATCTAGTCAAAAGGTTTGGATTGGAAAATTGCAAAAAGACTGATATACCAATGTCAAGTTCTTTGAAGATAGACAAAGATGAAGAAGGGAAGAAAGTTGATCAAAAGCTGTACAGGAGCATCATTGGTTCACTTCTTTATCTTACTGCTTCTTAACCTGACATTTTGTTGAGTGTTTGCATTTGTGCTAGGTTTCAATCAGATCCTAGAGAATCCTATCTCAGTGCTGCAAAACGTATCATTAAATACGTTGCTTCATCTTCAAGCATCGGTCTTTGGTATCCTAAGAAGGGAGACTTTAATCTTCTGGGATATTCAGACGCAGATCTGGCCGGCTGCAGAGTCGATAGAAAGAGTACTTCAGGAACTTGCCAGTTGCTTGGAAGCAGGACAGTGTCTTGGTTTTCAAGGAAACAAAGCACTGTAGCTCTCTTAATAACAGAAGCAGAGTATGTAGCCCTTGGAAGCTGCTGTTCGCAAATTCTATGGATAAAACAACAGCTACAAGACTTTAGGATTGAAGACTTATGCACAGAAATCAAATGTGACAACACCAGCGCAATCAATCTCACCAAAAATCCAATTCTTCATTCAAGAGCAAAGCATATAGAGATTCGACATCGCTTCATTAGAGATCATATTCAAAATGGAGAAATCTCGATTCAATTTGTTGATTCAAAAAGTCAACTAGCGGATATATTCACAAAGCCTTTGGAGAAAAATCAATTTGATTTTATTCATTCCAGACTCAACATTTTAAAGCTTGAAGAAGTTAAAGTCTAGAGACTCTCCAACCCTCAGACTCTAAACTCTCAGACTCTAAATCCTCAGACTCAGACATTCATGGCTATAAACTATAAGTTGCTATTTTATCTAAACTCGAAAAGGTACGATCTTTCGTTCAGTTATTTTATAGTCTCCGTGAAAAACGAAATCTTGTCTTTTCAAAAGGATTAATTTTGGCAGTTAATGATTTTAAAAAGAAGTGTTTGTACACTTTCCTTGTGCCGATTGAACTTCCCTTTTTCAAAACTGAGTTATATATATATACAGTTTTTTTTTTCACCCAATCTTCAAAACCCTAAAAGGTATTCTCCTCCCAATCCGGTTTCTACTTCGTGTTCATCTTCGAGAAAGTTGTCATCTTTTCTTGGGAAAGCAAGTAAAGGAATCTTTCAGCGACAAGAAAGGATGTCTTCTTCGAGGAAGTCTTCAAGAATCGCGAACAGGGGACCACAGAGAATGAAGGAGGGACTTACCCATTTCGATTTCACCGAAGAGGAAGAATTATCAAGTCAACAACAAAGCCCGATTCACTCTCCACCACGTCACTCAACGCCATCTACCCCACAAGGTGCGGGTCAACAACCGGAGGAAGAGATAATCGAGGACGCAGACCCTGTAAGAGTCCAAAAACCCTCTTATATTTACAAACTCTACCGTGCGTTGAAAAGTACTGGGACTCCGTTGAACTACGTGGATGATTTTCTTAAAGATAAGAATTATGGGAACGAGTATATCTTTCTGAGAAAAATGGAGGATTTGGGAATTGCTCCCAAGGGAAAGGCTGAGGAAGCACTTGTGAACATTCCAAGTGACCCTCGTATGTCGGGACCAAATTCGACTGATGGAAATGATGATGATAAAATGTTCAGTGATTTTCAACCTAGAATGGGTGTTGCTGCGAAGGTGAAGGGAAAAAGGATGGAGTTGTTTAAATCGAAGGAACAGGAGAATTTGTTCTTTAGACTGCTGAAACGAGGGGTGATAAACCCTAGGAGTGTTGATTTCGATTTCTTGGATGCCGTTAATGTGGAATTTAAGGGAGAAGTTCAATCTGCTTCAACTTGAGCAATTTTGCACCGATACCACAGACGGTTATGCGCAATTGACAGCATACTTCTATTCGAATCTCAGCTTTTTAGATGCGAATAGAATATCATTCAGTGTTCGAGACCAGGACTATGTGGTAAACGTGGACATGTTGGCGGACATAATTGGAGTTGAACGAGGACGTTATCAACCAATCAAAGTCTTAGTTGCTCGTGCCTCATTGGAACTTGTCAAAGATAGAGATATAGAAGGAAGAATCATCTATTCAAGGATGCGTGCTATCAATATTGTGCTGCACAAAATTGTGATCAATTGCATCAGGCCCAAGTCTACATCAAAGACTGATGTGTCTAATTCCGAGGCAAAATTGATGTACGCAATCAACTCAGGGAAGAAGTTCTCTCTCCCTCACACTATTCTCTTTCACATGTACAGAGCAATGTCGAAGGACAAGGGACAATTGCCTTACCCAGGTCTGGTGACCAAGATCTTCAGACACATGAATATTGAACCGCCACATACACTTTGTGTTCGACCGTGCGATAAGATGGTGGTAGGTTTGAAGATGTTGACGAAGATGCGTCTGAAAGAACTTTCCAAGGCAATTGAGAAATTCAGAGTGAAGACTCTAGTACCGTTTGCTTCAAAGAGAAAAGGGAAGGAGGCCATTGGTGCCCCATCCAAAAAGAAAAAAAACTCTCATCTTGGAGGATGAAGATGAGGAGGAAGATCTCACAATCACTGCCTTGATAAGGACCAGACGTTCTGTACCTCAATCGACAGAACTTCAGAAGAAACAGAGAGAAGAAGAGGAGCAAGCCAAGAACAGAGAAGAAGAAGAGCAGCGAGAGAAGGAGAAAGAAGCTGAAGAAGATGGAGAAGAAGAGAAAGAAAAGTCTGCAGCTGAATTTGGAGAGAAGGGGAATCAAGATACAGAAGAGCATGATAATCACTCTTCCCCATTTGAGGTCCTAGAGACAGGGGGAGTTGGCGAGCAAGAAAGGCCCACACCTCATGCTGCCAATAGTGAAGGTCTAAGACAATCTCCAGCAGATCCAGAAGAGGTTCAGGCTTCTCAATTGCCTGAAGAAGGACACGATACGTCAACACCAAATCTGCAAGATTATACAGAACCGCCATCGTCTGCATTCACTCCATCTGAGAAAGCAAATGCAAGTACACAGACGAACAATTCTGCAGATTTTCGTTGTATTCTTGATGTTCTTCTGGAAATGCGGGGCCAAATCTATGCTTTGGACTGTGAAATTTAAGCCATAAAGAATGTTGGACAAGCATATTCAGTTACCCTGGAGGATAAAATGAAAGACCTCGCTCTACAAATTCAAGCCAATGCCAAAGGAGAGGAGGTAGCTCATCTAAGGGAAGACTTGAAGAGGCTAGAAGGCATAGTCCAGTCCATGGGAGATTTCCAGATCGTGCGCATTCCCAAGCAGACCTGACTCATTTCTCACCTTTTTTAATGATGACAAAAAGGGGGAGAAGCAATTTGAACCAACCAACTTTAAACTTTGACTTTAAATTTGTTTTTGTGGTTATGTTTGTTTTTGAGTATGACTTGAGTGAACTTGGGTGTGAACTTGAATTTGACTGAATTGGCTGTGGATTTTGATGCTTGACTGGTTGCATTTATATCAAGTGTTGTCATATGGTATTACTCATGAAAGACTAACCAATTTTCTGTTGATGCAGAGTCTGGTTGTTTTATTAATCTTTATGAGATAGCCATATTGCTTGAGAAATGTTTTTGCAGGTCAAAGTTGTTCAAATCTACAGGAAAGTTTTGTCACCATCAAAAAGGGGGAGATTGTTGGAGAAATCTTTCCAGAATATTTTGAAGCTGACAAAACGTTTCTATCAGTCTAGTCTGGATATTTGCAGACCGTCTGTTTAAAGTCTGAAGACTTTCTGATCACCAGACTCAAGACTCAAGACTCAAGACTATTCTCATTGATAGTCTTTCTAATTCAGTGACGAAGGAAATCCAGAGCCGAAGTATATGGTTGAGGATTTAATCCTATCCTCTGGAGAAGATCTTTTGGTTGGATAAATATAACAGATTCTTTTATTCGTATCTAGGTCGATTGAAGACCCGGTGGTCGACGAAATATTCTTGGAATGTTCTATTCTTGGAAACCAAGATCCTGATTGTATAGGCGAACAGGATTGATGGGCTATCGTCAGGTTCCTTTAATAGCTCGAATAATCTTCTTAATTGATTCCGTCTAACAGGTAGATTGGAGGAATTCTTTTGGTAAGTGCCAACGGGTATGATGGCATAAAGGAGTATAAAAAGGAAGACGTTCTAGTTGTTTGAGTACGTGATCGATAGAGAAATTCCAGAGTCTGAAGCACCTTGATTGTTAGTCGATACATTTTGAGCGAAATTGTATACACAGAGAGTGTCTATACTTGGTGATACCTTGAGCGAGTGTGGTAGATCATCTATACCTTGAAATCAAGGAAGATCAACGCTGTAACATCTCTTTGTTCATAGTGGAATCCAGCCAATTGGCTGTCAGTGCAGAAGAGTGGACGTAGGCTTGAATCAAGCCGAACCACTATAAACAGCGTGTTCAATTCTCTCTTTTCTTTACTCAGTCTTACGTTGATCATTATTTGTTGCAAATCCCTCAACTGTCTAAGTATTGTGCAATTATCAAGAAAAATCTTTTATATATCTATTCACCCCCCTCTAGGTACTCGTACTAGCTATATCACTTTTCAAGTCACACTGCGATCATTTCCTTGTAAGGTCTCTAAATATCTTATAACATACGGTAGTATTAATCACTATATATAACCCGATATAGCCACCTAACCAAGCATCAACAATCCCTTCAAACACATCCGAGCACTTTACCCGCAAAAAGCAGCCAAGAAAATCTTCCTTTTCTTCAAGCAAACCATCGTTGAAACACCAGCTTTCGAGCACAACCAAAACCTAATATCACGCACAAACCAGAATCAAGATGGTGTTCTACAGGAAGGATCAAGAGTCGCAGCAATTGACGGACGAGGAGAGGCGCAGGAAGAGGATGAAGTGGACGATCGGCATCACCGCCTTTGTCATCTTCCAGGTAGTCCAGGCCCTCTTCTTTGTCCTTGTCATCATGAAGTTCAAGTCCCCCAAGTTCAGGGTCGGTGAGTTCGACATCCAGTCCCTGAACGCTGGTACTCAGGCCTCGCCCTCATTCGACATGACCTTCGTCGCCCCGATCCGGATCAAGAACACCAACTGGGGCCCCTTCAAGTACGATGCCACCATCGTTAACTTCGTCTACGGAGGCGTTCAGGTGGGAGAGGTGGCTATTCCAAAGAGCAAGGCCAACTTCAAGTCCATCAAGAAGATTGACGCCAACGTGACCTTGAACTTCACAAACTTGCCGAGCGATTCGACTCTTGGGAGTGAGTTGAGCTCAGGAGTTATAACATTGAACAGCCAAGGCGAGCTCAAAGGGAAAGTGACAATTATGTTCATGTTCAAGAAGAACAAGACCTCGCAAATGAACTGCACTATGGCCATTGATGTGTCTGCAAAGGCATTGAAGTCCTTGTCATGCAGATGAGAATTGAGAGGGCGATCTCTGTATTGGATTGTTTCGTGTGGTTACCTACTTGTTTGCACCCAATTGTTTGTTGAACTGTGTCCCATTATTATTCATTTGGTTTCGGTCGTGTATATAAATAGAAATTATACATTTTTTTATTTGTTCAGTGATTGGAAATGGAGGATTTCTTTTTGCTTAGATTTTGGAGGTAAGCCAATGCTGATTGTTTGGATGATGAGGCCTTACGATTGTTCGAGCAATGCAGTCTCAACTGAATACTATCCAAGATCAAATGGTGCAATTACGAGTACTATACTCACTTCTGTACTTCAACGGTGAATGATGAACAATGCCAATTTTTTTTAATCCAAAAATAATAGATAACATTCACTTAAAAGAATTTAGTGAATAAAAATCCAAAGCATCGGAGCAAATTAAGTCCTGAAGGACTTGAGGGGAATAAAAAATCCAATTGCTAAGCGAGTTTCTTTTACTTTGAGCCTTGTCGACCCAGTCCGTTATTTTGTTGGTCTCTTTGCTACAATGGGCCGAATTAATTTGAAAAGTGCGAGAACCGATCACGTCCTCTTACGGTTCCACCTCCCAGTTTAATTGATTTGTGCTTAAAATGGCTCTTATCGAGGCTTGTTCAGTTCGTGCAAAAAGGAAAATGAGGACTTCCACCAAAGCTAAGGATTCCACTTGCACAACCGAGCTCGCATGCACGCTCATCCCAAATCCGTCCACTAGTCGACTCATGGAGTCTCTACAAACACAGGCGATGGCTCCCTCTCTGATGAATTTGCCACAAACGGTCCGTCGATTCTTCTGGTCCAGAATTCGAATAACGAACGAAAGAGGAGGAGATTGGATTTACAGAGCACTTCCACCAGGGTTGACGGATATATATATTATTTTTCTTATTAAATAAAATAGTAATAGAAAATATTTATAGAGACGAGGAGATTGGATTTACAGTGCACTTCCACCAGGGTTGACGGACGCAATATAATATTATTATTATTATTATTATTATTATTATTATTATTTCTTTCCTTATTAAATAAAATAGCAATAGAAAATATTTACTGTAGGTAGATATTATAGAAAGAGAAAATTCTAAAAAAGGGCCAAGAGTGCCCTTCTTTTTATCAAATAAAGACTCAAAATGCTATTAATTTCTCAAGTAAAGGCCCGAAGTGAATCTTATTTTAAATAAGAGCCTAGAATGGTTACATTTGTTTTAAATAAGGACTTGAAGTGGTTATGTATGTTCCAAATAAAGGCCTGACTTTTTGACAGTCAAGAGTATTCTTGTCATTTACCATTTTCCTTTTTTTTTTCCCTTTCTTCCTCTTCCTCTTTGCTAATGGCTGACCGATTGCTAACGATGCCCACAGAGGGCTGGGCAAGGGTTGCCCTCTCCCGATTCGGCGAGGGCCACCCATGCCAGCCATAGGTAAGGGATAGCCTTGCTTGGGCAAGGTGACCCTCACCCTAGCCCTCACCCTAGGGGACGTAGCCTCTCGTGGCCACCGATGTTAGCCGTTGTTAACCCTAGGCAAGGGCTCAATGACCTCGCCAGATGCTAGTAAGGGCCAATGAGGGCTTGCAAGCCTTCGCTAGTTGCGAGTGAGGCCACCCTTGCTAGATCTGGCGAGGGTCGGCCTCGCTTGGGGCAAGCGAGGGCTCAACAACCCTCGCCAGCAGTTGGTGAGGGCTTGCAGGCCCTCACTAGACCTTCCCAACGGTTGACGAGCTCGTTGAGCCCTTGCCTGTGCTTGTAGGCCCTCACTATCCCTTCCCAGCGGTCAACGAGGTTGCCAAGCCCTCGTCGGCCTTTGCTAATGGCCATTGACCTTTGTCCAAAAAAGAAAAAAAGAAAAAAAGAAAAAAAGGAAAAAAAGAAAAGAAAAGAAGATTTGGACAAAAACACCCTTAATTGGTCGGAAAATTTACCAACTCGTGACTGGTGATATTAGGCCTTTATTTGAAGCAAGATTTATTTTGGACCATTATTTTTTGAGAAAATGAGGGCATTTCGAGTCATTTTTTTTTTTGAAATTTTCCCTTATATAAATTAGATGGGCCAAGTAGGAATTTTAGGAAAAATATCTTTTAGATCTTGGATTTTTTTTTTCTATTTATGTGAATTGTATATACCTTATTTGTCTATTTTTATCTTGCCTAAATAGATTATCTTGAGTTACACATACATTACCTTGGGCTGAACTAAAAAATGACTATCTTGGAAACGAGTCAGTGATGACCCTCTATGGAATTGCCTATATTAGTCGTTGCTAAATTTGCAAAAGTAAGAACTCGAATACCACTTATAAATAATCCAAAGAACACGACATGTATAGGAACCACTACGACTTGATATGCGAGCAAGAGTTGATAATGTTTTCCAAGTCGAAAGAGAGAAATTAATAAGTAGTCTCCAATTTAGATGTAGCATAAAACCTCTACAGGGGTTAGCTTTGCACAACCAAATACCAACACGCTGTTCACTTTTGCATTTCTTCACCGCCAATTGTTCATTTTTAAGGATCCCAGAGAGGGAAGTTTCCAAATATGAGGTATGTTCTTGTTTCAAGCTGCTTTCATCCTTGACTCTATTCTCCATCTTGACAAATTCTCGTACATAGTTTTGGCATTCTCGAGAAGTTGCTTCGAGTCTGGGTTTTGCTTTCGAAAGATGAACCACATAGCCATCCCTAAAAATTTGAGTGAGGGTGAAAGTTCAGGGCTTTCTTTGAATTTGCTGAACTAGTTATCGATTATGGTTAACCTTTATCTACTAATGTTGATATTCAGAGTTGGATCAAGCCAAACTGTATTTGTTGAAGAAAAGAGCAACGGGACATGTTCTTCATTGTTGGGATAGCATTTTGGCTCACTCCCAATAGAAAGAATTTCATCTTTGGGGTGGTGTTTGAATGCCAAATTTTTTTCCCATAGATGTGTTAGGATGCATATGTGAGTAAGTTGTGTTAGAGAAATTCCATATCCGAGAATTGATGTGGTGTATAGTAATTAGTATATCTTAGTTGACCCACAACTTATTGGCTTAAGCTTTTGATTAAAGATGGGTCCAATTAAATATATTGACAGGCTTGTATTTGGGCTAACTCTTAGCGATCTCCCCAAAAGAATATTTTGGACTTCTGCTGTGTACTCCCAATAAATAGTATCAGAACCAATGATAATAGGTATGCATTGTAGTGTAGCAATGCGGGCTCGTAGGGATTCAACTTGAGATAAGTTGATGCCGAATAATACTTGAATTAAGGAGGAGTAGGCTTAACTCTGAGTTCACATATGAAGGGAAGATTGTTAGGATGCACTTATAAGTGAGTTGTATTAAAGAAATCCCACATTGGAGAATAGATATGGTGTAGAGCTGTTAATATATTTTAGTTGGTAGATAACTCATTGGCTTAAGTTTTTAAATAAATGTGGGTTTGATCAGATGTATTGATGAGCTCATATTTGAGCTCACTCTTGGCAATCTCCCTAAAAGAAGGTTTCAGACCTGCTGTGCACTCTCAACAAGATGATGAGGTTGAATCAAGGTTGATTCTTTCTTTCTACTCCCTATTGCTAATTTGCTATGGTATCCACTTTTGATTGTATAGTTTCTAGATTTTGTGTTTATCCACACTAGTTTGTCTTATTTAACTAGTGAACCAAGGGGGATAGATAGTATTTCTTCAATAGTTTGGGCATCAAATAGATTATTCAACATATTTTTATTCCATATTGAGAAAATTACCAAAAAAATCTTAAACTTATTGCAACCATATCAATTCATTGCTAAACTTTTTTTTTTTTTGGCCAATTTAGTCCTAAATTTTTTACATTTGTGTCAATTAAGTTTACTTGGCCAATTTTGGTTGGCGGGTGGCCGATTAGTGCTAACATGGATGCTGATTGTCTTACGTGGAGTTACTAGTGCTGATGTAGACAATTTTAATAATATTTTATTATATTTTCTGAATGATTTATTTTTATTTATTTTTATTTATTTTTTCTTCTCATTTTTTTTTTTTTTTTCCCATCCTCTTCTTTCTTTCTCTAGCTAGTCATGAGCCAAGCAAGGCTGATGAGATCGCATCGACCTCAGGAAACCTGGACATAGCTGGGTGAGGCTTGATCACATTGGATCTAGTTAGGGGTCATCAGGGCGGCTTTGCCCAAGCCACCCACTAGGCTGGCAATGGTCGGGCCTCGCCAGCCTTGGGCGAGGTTGTGCCTTGCCAACAATTGGCAAGGGTTGAAGCCTCACCAAAGGCTGCGAGGTTGAAGGCCACGACCTCGTGTGGCCTCTGGTGAGGCACGACCTCGCAGCCCTCGCCAAATCCAACAAGGGCGAGGCTTGACTGGTGAGGTTGGGCCTCTCTAGCCATGGCTAGGCTCTTGTTGACCTACCTTTGGCCGATTGTCGGTGGCGACCTGCCGAAAGAAGAAGGAAATGAAGAGAGAGAGAGAGAGAGAGAGAGAGAGAGAGAGAGAGAGCTTGATAAATATTAAAATATTATTAAAAACCGTTAACGCTAATGCTAACGGTGCCACGTAAGCTGATCGATGTCCATGTCAGTGTCAATTGATAGATTTTCGCCGAATGGACTAAATTGGTAACGCTAATGCTGACGGTGCCACGTAAGCTGATCGATGTCCATGTCAGTATCAATTGATAGATTTTCGCCGAATGGACTAAATTGGTATAAATACAAAACATTTATGACCAAATTGGCCAGAAAGAAAAAGTTTAGGACTGAATTTAAATAATAACAATAGGTTTATGACTTTTTTTTTGATAATTTTCCATTCCATTTCTATTCGTCCCTCGTAACTAGATTAGCCACTCTTAGTGGTTCCTCTCTCATTGTGGAAAAATTGTCCAATTTTTTTTTAAACGAATTGCACTTTTGCCAATTCAATTTTTAACATTTTAATTGTGCTAATTGAGTCTATTTAGCTCATTTTAACTAGAAGCTGCTGGCATGCATGCATGCCAATAGTGCCCTGTAGGATGACTGATGTTGACATGGATAATTTTATTATAATTTGTTGAATAAAATAATTTTTTTTTTTTTTTTTTATACCTAGTATGGTGAGGGCTTCGTGGCCCTAGTGTAGTGGCCAACAAGGGTTGGCTAGTCATTGCTTGTGACAGGCAAGGGTTGGGTGATGACCATTGCCAAGCTTGGAAGAGAAAAAAAGGAAAAGAAAGAAAAAAAAAGAAGAAATAATAAGAAAATATTCATAATATAAAAAAATTATAAAAATTATCCATGTCAACGCTAGCCGTGTCATGAAGAAGTAAACGTTCCCGTAAGTGATTTTTAGTTAAAATTGATTGGATATATTCAATTAACAAAATTGAATGTTGATGACTAAGTTGATAAAAGTACAATAAATTTAGGAATTTTTGACTAAGTTAAAATTGATTGAATAGATTCAATTAACAAAATTAAATGTAGGACCTCTAGTGGGTCGTCGTTGCAGCCATCTATCGTCACTTATGTAAATCTTTTCACCATTTCCCACTACCCACATAATAGAGGGAGAGATCACATCTCTTCCCATAATGAGGCTTTGCTAACCCCATGACAATTAAATACCCCTGCCTGCTTGCCAAAGGTTACATCTTGGGAAATAGAGTCCTTTGCAAACGCGGCTCTCGAGAGACCCAAGATTTTGCCATTTTCTTTGGGCTTGTTTCCCTAAGGTAGCCTAATTGAAATCAATTAGATCTCTAAAGCCAAGATCACCCTAATCTTTTCTTAGTTTTAAAGTATCCCCTTTCAGTCAATGTAACCCATAGTTATTGTTATCATTTCTCCACTAAAAGGTAGCCAATTTCTTTTCAATGACATTCTATCACTGCCTTAATTAACACCTCCTTCCTAGCTTCGGACATTGAATTTTCCTTCCAACTCTCTAACTTCACATTTGCTTTCGTAAGGATCCAAGCAAACATTTACTTCTTTGAAGCACCCCACTTTGAGGAATCCCCATATAATTCCCAAACTTCTCAAATTCCGGAATTCTCATTTCTAAAGTCATGTTCCTTCTCAAGTTTTGTAGGCAACCCTTATTGAAATACATCCCCAATTTATTTAGATTGAGAGTCTAGCTAGATGCAAAATAGTTTTGATTTAGAACAAAAATGACATTTTGACATTCATTAAGTGTAACATCTAGGAAAACGATTGAATCATATGCAAACACGAGGTAAGATAGTTTAGGGTAGTTTCTATTCAACTTAATACCTTCGATAGAACTATCGATAGTAGCTTTCTTCATTGAACGATATAGAACATTTGCCACTCGAATAAAAAGATAAGGGGAAAATGGGTCACCTTGTCGAATACCTCATGTGGACGGAAAATATAATAGGGGTTTACTATTAAATTTTACGCTAAACGACATAGTTGTAATGCATTGCATCACCCAACAAATCCTCTACCATAGAAATCCATCTTAAGCTTGCAAGCTTTTAGGAATCCCATTCAATTTTGTCAAAGGCTTTTTGCATATTCAGTTTGAGAACCTCATAGAATTTTCTTTTCCTCTGATGTGTTCTTAGTTGATGAAGTACTTCATGAACAATGAGAATGTTGTTAGGGATACATCTTCTACTTACAAATGCACTTTGCTTAACAACAATTAAGTTGGCAACCACTGTTGTAAGCAGTTAGTCAAAACTTTCGATATTATCTCTAGCTCGAGAATGAAGTTCGTGCCATGAATCATAAGACTGGAAAAGAAAAACAATATGAACAAGGCCGGAATAAGATTGAGAACGGGGGCAATAAGTTGGAGAAATGTACTTGATTTGAAAGTTTACTCCAATTGATTCTAATAACACTATCTGATCTCCAAGCTATCACAATCACCACATAAGAATCAAGAAACCTACTGCTAATTAGAAGTATAAGCAGAGCAGCAAAGAGAGAATTTAGGAATACCGTGGCCATTGAGGCGTGATTATAGGCCCCAACTTACTCGCTCAGCATATAAACTGAGGTTTGCCTTCCACTCTTAGCAAATGATTTTATTAAGAGGGGCGGTTCAGTTGAGCAAGCAACTTCCAACCAACCTATAGACGGTTCAGCTTTAAAAGTGGAGCTCTCCACCAGATAAAAATGGACAATAAATTAATTTAAGCTTCTATAGCTGGCCGTTAGTTGTAAATAAGAAACAATTCCACGAGCATCTAGAAAGTCAACAAAAGTGATCCTAAAATAACTCGTTCTGGCACCGGGTACCAAGATCCTGTGACCGCTGTTCAGGTCCCATTGCGATCATTTCCTTTTAAGGTCCTCGGTAGTAATAATCACTATATATAACCCGACATAGCCACCCAATTAAGCATCAACAATCCGTCCAAATACATCCAAGCACTTCACGAACGAAACGCAGAGGAGAAAATATTCCTTTTCTTCAAGCAAACCATCTCTGAAACACCAGCTTTCGAGCACAACCAGAACCGAATATCACCCACAGACCAAAATCAGGATGTTGTTCTACAGGAAGGATCAAGAGTCGCATCAACTGACGGACGAGGAGAGGCGCAAGAAGAGGATGAAGTGGACGATCGGCATCACCGCCTTCGTCATCTTTGAGGTGGCCGTCGTCCTCTTCTTTGTCCTTGTCATCATGAAGTTCAAGTCCCCCAAGTTCAGGGTCAGCGAGTTCGACATCCAGTCCCTGAATGTCGGGACTCAGGCCTCACCCTCGTTTGACATGACCTTTGTTGCCCCGATCCGGATCAAGAACACCAACTGGGGCCCCTTCAAGTACAATGCCGCCACCGTTAACTTCGTCTACGGTGGCGTTCAGGTGGGAGAGGTGGCTATTCCAAAGAGCAAGGCCAACTTCAAGTCCACCAAGAAGATCGATGCCAATGTGACCTTGAACTCCATGAACTTGCTGAGCGGTTCGACTCTTGGGAGCGAGTTGAGCTTGGGGGTCATAACATTGAACAGCCAAGGCGAGCTCAAAGGGAAGGTGACGGTCATGTTCATGTTCAAGAAGAACAAGACCTCGCAAATGAACTGCACTATGGCCATTGACGTATCCAGAAAGGCACTCAAATCGTTGTCATGCAGATGAGAGTCGAGAGCGTGATCTCTGTATGAGATTGGTTGTGTGGTTGCCGTGAATTGTTTCTGAACTATGTGTCCTATTACCATTCATTGGGATCCAGTTGTGTGTATACTTAGAAATTTTTGATCTGTACCGTGATTGGAATGGAGGATTTTTTCGCTTAGATTTTGGAAGGAAGCCAGTGCTGATTGTTTGGATGACGAGGCCTTACAATGTCAAGTTTAGTCATCTAATTTTAGTACTAAAAAAATGGAAATCGGTCGGGTATCATGTCTGCTACATCTAGAAGAGTTAACCAACACACGACGTCCACGCTACTGAAACCAAATCACTTTAAGGCCCCATTGACCGGTGAATCTATTTGGAAAATGTTTTTGAAATTGGATATATAAAAACTTAGGGAAATTTACATGTAACTTAAAAGCCACAAGTAATGATCCTGCCTCCAGGAATCCTGAAGAAAAGTTCAGGAGCCGTCCCCGTCATTATGTAAATTTTAAATAAAGGGTCACGTGTTAAACAGTGAATGGGGTTTTGAAATTCATTTGAACTCCACGGCATATTGCATGGACTGAAGTCCTTGGCGAGCAGCGGAAGTACCTTAAGGGGTCGGCCCCAAAACGGCTGCAATTGAACTCGAAGCCTTAGCTCTCAAAGGTAGGTCTCAAGCGTCTAGCGACCGAACCGAATTGCGAGAGCGACCTGGTCAGTGATGTCTACACCTTCGACTTCAATGTCCCGCCTAAGTCCGCATGGCTAGACTTGCGTTGTCATCACCTCAGCCAGAGACCCAAATGGCCGGCCAATGCTTGGATCCTTGCCATTGGCGCCCAAGCCTGCGTCTTCGCTCCCACTCGATCAAACCCAAGACCTCCACGGTCAGATTCTATAATCCTAACAGCCTCTGGGAGGACTGTTTCTGGGTTCCCAACAGATCGATTCAGCAACATATTGCAATATACAGAACTTCTGGCAAGGGATTAAGGTTTTGGTGGAGGAGAGGAGAAATATAGGTGGCTTGAAATTAGGGTTCTAAATGTTGATAACTTAATTGTGCCAATGACTTTAGTCATTTAGATTGCACTGGAAAAAAGGGTATACAAAGGATGATTCAAAATAACTGAGAAGACTTGTTCATCTGTACTAGTTTGGTAATATCATGCGGTTCTCATTACAAAGTGAAAATGCCAAATGTATCCCCTAAAATCATATCTCCATCTCGTCCCCTCCTTAGACATTAGAACACATCGACCCGAGTCAATTTGACGTAAATTAAATGCAAAAATGGGCTTTACAAGCTTAAATCACAGAATCAACGCAGCATGCACGTGTACCTACTATATTCGCCCGAGCTTATTGTTCTTTGAGTAAGCAGACATTTGTTTATAAGATCAGCTATTGGAAAGCGGGGAAGATTACACTTTTAAGTCTCGAGCATGGACCGATTAACCAATAGTATTTGGAGAGCAGAGCACAAGTTGTCACTAACACAAGTTCTTGGAAAGAGAACTCTGATCAGGACCACATGGGAATCCTATTCTGTGATTACGTTAGGATGAGGATTGGGATGGGGAAGAAAATGAAGGTTGCGCTACCAGGAAAAGAGGAAAATGATTTCTTGAGTGTTGTTTGGATGGTAACTATTGAAAAATTCGTGGTTATATTATACAATAACTAATTCAATCTCAAAATTTTCAATTTTATCAATTTAGTTTTGAACCTTTTGAAGATTTGTCACTATAGTCATTCTAATCAATTTTAATTGGAAAACGTTTCGAATTGAATTGATCATCGTATAATAAATTTATGAATTTTTTGAACGATTATCTTGTTGTTTGGAAATGGTAGAAAGTTCAAGTGATGAAAGAAGCTCATGGATGAAATTCACACCATTAATTATAATTCTTGGACAAAAGAAAAATAAAAGAAGTCAGAATAGGATAAAGTACGGCATAAGAATACTGGAAGTATCAAAAGTTTCATACAATGCTCAATTTAGTTTTAAATGTTTTCGCTAACTCATTTAAGTATTGAATCGGAGAAAAAACAATCACTTAAAGCATCTAATTTTCGCCAAAATTATTTCTTAACTTTTTTAATTAAATGTCAATGCCATGTGGACAATGAGCTGACCTTTAATAACAAATCGACACCGTGTTAAAGTAAAATTTCATCTACCTTTCTTTCTGGTTCTTTCTGCTCTCTTTCTTTCTCAATCAAGCCTTGTTCGACAATTTTGAAGTAGATGTCGTGCTTTCCAGGGTAGCCTTGTCTCGAGTACCTTAGGTTGAGCGATGTTGGGGTTTGGAGCAAAACATCAAGCGCCAGAGAATGGCGCCGGCGAAGAAGGATCAAGTGAGCGTGAGGAAATTCGAACTCTTGGATCTGAAAAGCATGGGAGAAGAGAGGCACGACCGGCCAGACTTGGAAGTAACGGCCGACGTCAAACCAAGGGGGGTGGCAACATTTAGTGAGCGATAGAGAAGGATCACCAACGATTGTAACTTAAAAAATGTTTGAGAGAGGATTCTTTCGTGAGATCGGTGTGTATGCTATGTTGTGCTTTGTTTTGGCTGCAATGAGATCGAGATGGCCGGCGATGGAGATTTCACACTGGCTGATGGCGATTGGAGATGGTGGACGATGGAAATTGCAGGAGGAGCTATGACCAATGATACTAGGTTTTCTTCTTCGATGAACTTGCTCACTCGATCCTTCTTCACTTCAAGATCATGTCAATCTATTCACATCGTTTTCTTCGAAAGCCAATTCCCCTGGTTTCAATAATTTGCATCTAGCAGTAAGATCAAACATCGCACACGGTTTTCTTTCTTCTGTCGAACTCTCTAGTCTACCTTCATAGCGGACCATATTTCCCTTATAAAATCCGTTCTCCACTGCTTCAATTCCGTAATAGAACTCAAACCTACAAATCCATGGATCCAGAGCCGGGGAACTATTCGTTCATTGCCTTCCTTCTCTATCGAATCAACCCCAACTCTTGCCTTTACCTCCCACCCGACGACGCCTGCAACCTGTTCGACCAAATGCCTCACTTGACCTGCCCAAAGGTCTCGTCTTCCCTTGCCTAGTTCATCGCCACCAACATCCTTCAAACCCGGACCCTCCTCCATGCCCTCGGGTGTAATGAGAGGACCTAAGCTAATTGGTGGCTTTAGAAAATTAGGGTTTATATTTGGGGAATTTGGGAAAATTCTTGATTGTCCAATCTATGGTTTTATGGTTAGGGCAAAACATGCAGATGGCACCGGTTAGGGGGAATATATGTTTGGTTGGAGACGCTGGTAAGTTATGTTGGTATGAGAATTTAATAAAATATAACCACGTTAACTTTTCAACAACCCAAATCAAATTTAGCCCTAAAATGGCCGTTTCCTTAAATAAGTGGCATTAAAGTAGTTTGAAAAAAAAAAAAAATTGACATTAAAGTGAGTATCATACGAAATTTTGCACTCCTAGAGTCTTTATGTTGATAAAGAACAGAAAAAGTAAGGAGATATGGGGAGAGATATACATGATTTGAAAATGGTTCCCAATTTATACCAATTAGGGGCGATTACTTTTAGGATAAGTTGGTTTTACCTTAAAATCAAGAACTGGACTAGAAGAGGTGGCTTTTAATTTGTGGAACTGACCCATCCAATTCTTGGACTCACCCGAGAATCGGACCGAATTGGTTGATCATGATCCCCCAGTTCCTAAGTGGTTCTAAGAATTGGCCTTGATAATGTCAATAAGCTTGATAATGTTCCAGCGACCACCTCTTGTGGCTCATGTATTCGTTCTGTATGAGTCGTTGAACTGAACGAGGCTCAAGTGCTTCTCTTTGAACTCTGCTTCTGATCGAGTCACTAGCATGAGGTATAACAGCAATCAGAAGCCAAGAATGAGAATACTTGTAGCTGATCACACAAGAAAAACAATATCAATGGGGTCGAAGATGGGATCTTGGGGATGGGCGATGCACGAGCTAAAGAAGGCGTCGGCAGAAAGAGGAGGTGGTTGAAGAGACGAGAGAGATGGTTCGTGGTTCTGGGCATGCCTCTTCATGCCGCGTACATGCTAAGCATATTTGACATCTACTTAGAAGACTCCCATTGTCCATGGCATGGATCCTGTTGCTCCTCACTTCTCCACACTTACCAAGCGCCTTGTTCCCCTCTTTCGTATGACGTTGCGCCCATCACCTGTTTGAGGTTTTGCTTTTAATTCAACCTCAAGCTTGAGCCGGTGATGATGTGGGAAAGAATTGGCTGATTGTTGACTCCAGGATTAACATACATACATACATACATACATATATCGGCACGGTTTGGGTGGGTGGGTCTACACTTAGAACTTAAATCAGACTGAAATTCACTAGTTTCAATTTTTTGGAATCAGGATCAGCCTAGAAATGGGTGGCTCAGTCTGGTTCGGGCTGTTCCTAGCTCGGTCCAATTTTTTTCTCACCCCTAATACTAATAACCCTATATGCTTTCTATTGACACCTAAATTTCACCTAAGTTAATTAATTTAAAGTAGCATTAAAGGTTAGGAATTAGTCAAAAAAATTTATTATTCAAAAACAAAAGAGTTAAAAAAAATTATGAAAAAGAAAAAAAAATGGTCTGGTCGGGCCGGATTCGACCTTGGCCCGACCCGCCCCTCTCTTTTCTTCCCTTCGCGTTGGGCCTGGCCCAATCTCCTTTCTCCTTAGGCGGCCCGGCCCGTCATTCTACCCTTCTGTTGGTCTTCGCTCGAAGACTTGCAGAAGGCAGAGCAGCAGGAGGGAGCAGCAGAGGATCGGAATGACAGGCGGCCAGCGTGATCCGCGGGTCGGGGGGGCAGTCCGGCCGGCAAGCTAGCAGCTACAGAGGCCATGCGCGCTTGCTGGCCGAGCATAAAACCGGAGGAGAGGACAGAGAACCGGGGGGGGGGGCGAGAGAATCGGCACCACAAAAACACCAAGAGGAGAGCACCGAGAGAAACACGGAGAGAGACCCAGCACAGAGAGAAACACAGAGAGGAGGAGAGGAGCAAGGGCCACCGCCGTCGATCGCTGCTGCCCAACCGCCGCCAGTTAGCCACCGGCCACCGTTATAATCCTCGAAGCCCAGCAGTACAGAGAACCGGAAGGGAACAGGGAGAAGAAGTGACGCATCTCCGAGGTACCACCACCACCGACGTGCCTCCGGGTCGTTGCTTCCGCTGCTGAATATTCTCCAAGCCGCCGCCGCCGCCGTCGACGTATCTTTGAGCTGCCATTCCCGCAGGAACCCAGGTAGGCACTTTTTCGAGCAGTTGGAGCGCGTCTTCGAAAGCGTGCTGGCCGGAGCTCATCCCGACCAGTTTCGGGCGAGCTCCGGCCACCACCTTTCCCCCGTTGCTTTGTTTGCTGTTCTGGTGTGTATTGTTGAAGGTTCGGATGCGCGCTCGGGCTCCGGCCGAGCCGAAATCTCTTAATGCCGTTAGTGCACGCCACCTGTTTGTCGAAATGCCGAAATGAAAACCAACCTTCATCCCAAGCCTCAAGCCATTTTTTTGGTCGCCGGAATGCCGCCGCGTCCCGGCCCGAAACCGGACTGTTCCCCTCGCCTGGCCTCGGCAGCGCCGTCGTCGGCGTGCGCCGTCTGGATACCCTTGGTCGCGACTCAGCAGTCGCGACCCAGGGGTGTAGGCCGAGTGGGCCAGATCACACATCTGGCCCACTCGGCTCTTGTTTCTACTTGGGCTCGGCTCCCGGGCCCAAGTCGGGCTGAAGAGGCCCGACCAGAGGCGGTCGGGCCTAGCCCAACCGGGCTGGACCCGACCTACCCTGATCAGACCGGGTTCGATTCGGTCGGAACCGGGTTGGGTCAGACCGGACCCGACCCGGTTCGCCCATTTTTCAAATTAAAAATGATTGTTTTAAAAATAATTAAATTAAATTAAATATTAAAAATATTAAATATTAAAAAATTTTAAAAATAACTTTTTATAACAAATTTAAAAAATCAAAATGATTTCGAAAATTCAAAAATGATAGGGTTTGGTTAGGAATTGCTATGTATTTCCGTTTTAAGTGTAATTATGTATTTATTTTGATTACATCGCATGCTTAGATTGCATATCTTGTTATGTTTAATGATATGTGTGTAGTCTTATGACAATTAGGACATTGTTAGCTATGATTGTTGGTTTAATGATTGCGCACTTGTATGATCATTTTATATGTTAGTGTATAAGTAAAATCAATCCAAACTATTTGACAAAAATCATTTTGTTAAAATGAACAAAATTATGTATCAAAAAGGCATTAATTGGTTAATTAGTGTAATCAAGTCTCCGAACCTGGATTCTCTGATTGCGTAGGAAGTGAGATACACTCCCATGCCTCACTTGATTTCTAACCGACCCCAATAGGCTAGTGAGTGGTGACTCATTTTGTGCAAATTTTTTAAAAATATCCCAACATCACGCGGGGTATAGGCTTGGGAGAACCCGCGCCTAATCATGGGTCTTGGATACGTTCTTTAGGCAATACCCCTAAACCTATTCCCTCCCCCAAGGGTAGGTCACGACACTTTCTAAGCTATCACAATCAATAATTAACTATGCACCTTTTATTACTATAAATTAATTAATAATTTAGCCACATAACTTAATTATTAGATATATGCTTTTAACATCTATAATCGATGGAGATCCTTGATCTTGTTATGAGATCCCACAATGGGCTAATTGCTTAGGATGATAATATATTTTTGACTAATTAATGGTAATATTTGTGCTTAACAAGCTGAGTGTCAAGATTCGATGTATGTATACATAGTCAATAAGATAATTTAAGGATACATGCATTAGTAGAAACAGTAATTTTCAAATCAGATTTTTTTTTTTTTAAACGATCTATTTTTCATAGCAATGCACTTATTGGAGACATTTAACCAAGAAAAAAAAAAAGAAAAGTTGTGCGCAGGGCTTGGAGGCTTTTAAGACCCAATTAATCATGCGGCCTCTAGGAGGTGAAGTTTTCATCACCATCGATGAAATCCAACTTCTCGTAGGGATCATCTTTAACCCTTGGTCTTCAGAGAGAGTCCCTACGAAGTACGGACATTTCGCTATTGATAACTCTATAAAAAATAGAGTTATTTTACCTATTTTAGGCAGTAATTAATGCATTATCTGTGAGAAAATATTTGAATTTCCTTCTGATTATTTGAATTTTCCTTGTTTATGTAGAATAATGAAATATGGAGAAGATAAGGAAAAGAAGGGCAATTATTAGGAATTCAAATAAAAGCAGCGATGGAAGATGGATATCAAATCAGGAAATTCTTGATTTTGTTCCCTAATGTTATCTACAAGTAGATATTTTAGATTTCCTATAAATAGGAAGAGAGAGCAGCTAGGGTTTTTTTAGCTAGATCGTTTTTATTGTTCTAAGAGTTTTTCAAGTATTTTGAAGAGAAGACAAAAGTGGTGACAGAATTCTTGTTCTTTGATTCAAGATGCTGGGTTTGATTTATATTTATATTTATATTTCTTATTCTACTATGTTCTAATTTTCTTTTGTTAGAGCTACGATGTAGCCTAACCATGATGATGTGAATTTCATGATTTTTATGTTCTACAATTGATTTCATTCATGTGAGTTATTTATTATTGCGTTTAATGCTTTTGAGTGACTGCCACCACTGAATGATCCGATGTGCATGTTTGAGGATCGAGAGGTGATAATATGCAATTGCTCATTATAATATATAACCATGAATTAAACGTGGATAGAAATATCTTTGCGTTATTTGTGTAGCTTTCGGTGATAAGGTGATCCAAAAGACTCATTGTAAACCGGGAATATTCATAGTTTTTAATGCACTCATGTTTATTTTAATTCACATAGAGATATAGTGGATTAATAAGCTGAGTAGGTTTGCTATACCTAGAGATAGGATAGTAAATAGATTAGGAAATTCCGCTATCACATGTTTGATATTGTTCTTGTATTTATAACAATATGAAATTCATATCTAGTGGTTATGGTGAAATCGGATGCTCTAACATATTTATCTTATTGATTTTACTACATTTAGTCTACAAATTTCGTTTTTAATTCATTCTTAATTATATTTTGATTTGTTAGATAAATTTTAGAATTAGTCTATTTTAGTATTTAATTGGTTTATTAATCATCGATCTCCGTGGGACGATACTTTATCTCATCATTATATTACTTGTTCGATACGTGCACTTGCGTTTAGAATTTTACGAACAGCTATATACCTCCAGCTCGCGCAGGGTTAGAGAGGGTCCTTATGGGGTAAGGAGAATTTGCTATACATCTCTAGCTGGCGAATGGAGTTCGTGTGGCAAATCATAATATTTGAAAAGAAAAACAATGTGAACAAAGCAGGGAAATAGGTCGGATATATTTACATTATCTAAAACTCTTCTCCAATTGATTCCAATAACACTACCTCATCTCCAAGCTATCGCAATCACCAGATAAGAATCAAGAAACGCAGCAAAGAGAGATTTTAGGCATACCTTGGCCGTTGATGGGTGATTATAGGTCACCACTTACTCAGTATATAAACTGAGGTTTAACTTTCACTCTTAGCAAATGGTTTTATTAAGAGGGGTGGTTCAATTGGGCAAGCAACTTCCAGCCAAGCCAACCCCTTAGACGGTTCAGCTTTTATATTGGAGCCCTCCATCAGATGAAAACAAATATTAAATTAATAGAAGCTTCTATTGCTACCGTTTGTCGTAAATAAGAAGGCAATTTGACCAATTTAAAATCACGAGCATCTAGAAAATCAACAAAAACGAGCCTAGAAAACGTGCACCAAAATCCCGGGACCGCTGTTCGAGTCCTACTGCGATCATTTCCTTGTAAGTTCCCTAGATATCTTATAGCATACTGAAGAAATACCGCTAAAAATCACTATATATAACCCGACATAGCCCCCCAAACAAGCATTAACAACCCTTCAAACACATCCGAGCACTTCACCAGCGAAACGCAGCCGAGAAAATCTTCCTTTTCTTCGAGCAACCCATCGCTGAAACACCAGCTTTCGAGCACAACCAGAACCGATTATCACCCACAGACCAAAATCAGGATGGTGTTCTACAGGAAGGATCAAGAGTCGCAGCAACTGACGGACGAGGAGAGGCGCAAGAAGAGGATGAAATGGACGATCGGCATCACTGCGTTTGTCATCTTTCAGGTAGTCCAGGCCCTCTTCTTTATCCTTGTCATCATGAAGTTCAAGTCCCCCAAGTTCAGGGTCGGCGAGTTCGACATCCAGTCCCTGAATGTCGGGACTCAGACTTCACCCTCATTCAACGCGACCTTCATCGCCCCGATCCGGATCAAGAACACCAACTGGGGCCCCTTCAAGTACGATGCCACCACTGTTAACTTCATCTATGGAGGCGTTCAAGTGGGAGAGGTGGCTATTCCGAAGAGCAAGGCCAACTTCAAGTCCACCAAGAAGATTGACGCCAACGTGACCTTGAACTCTACGAACTTGCCAAGCAGTTCAACTCTCGGGAGCGAGTTGAGCTCAGGTGTCATAACATTGAACAGTCGAGCTGAGCTCAAAGGGAAGGTGACGGTCATGTTCATGTTCAAGAAGAACAAGACATCGCAAATGAACTGCACTATGGCCATTGATGTGTCCACAAAGGCACTCAAGTCCTTGTCATGCAAATGAGAGTCGAGAGCGTGATCTTTGTATTAGATTGTTTGTGTGGTTGCTCATGTGTTTGCCACGAATTGTTTTTGAACCATGTGTCCTATTATCATTCATTGGGTTCCGGTTGTGTGTATACTTGTCCTATTATCATTCACTGGGTTCCGGTAGTGTGTATACTTAGAATTTTATAAATTCATTATTTGTACTGTGATTAGAATGGAGATTATTTTTGGTTAGATTTTGAAAGTAAGCCAATGCTGATCGTTTGGATGATGAGGCCTTACGATTGTACGAGCATTATCGTCTCAACTGAACACCATCCAAGATCAAATCTTGCAATCATGACTATAGCCACTACCGCACTTCGACGGTGAAAGCGGAACAATGTCAAGTTCGGTCATCTACTTCTAGTGTCAAAAAAATGGAAATCGGTCGGATATAATGTCTGCTACTGCTAGAAGAGTTAACTAGCACAACATCCACACTAACGAAACCAAATCGCTCTAAGGCTCGTCATTGCCGAGCCAGACCCACTGAGTCCGGTGAATCTGTTTGGAAAAGGGTTTTAAAATTGGGCGTAGAAAAATTATCGAAAATTTACAAATAACGGGGAAGCCACAAGGAATGATCTCGCGTCCAGAAATATTGAAGAAAAGTTCAGACGCTGTCTTGTCATTATCCAAATTTTAACTAATGATTCACGCATTGCACAACAAAAGGGGCTTTGAAATTCATTTGTACTCCTTGGCTTATAGAATGGACTGAAGTCCTTGGTGAGCAAACCCAATTGTGTGAGCGAATGGGAGGCCTTAACTGTCAAAGCTAAGTTTCAAGCAGATATGTTAAGATGGATCATAACCCATTCCTTAACTTATGTAGGTGTTATGATGGGTTATAAATGGTTAGTTATTGAGTAAATGGATCATTATTAAGTTTAAACACAATGCTAGTGTTAAGTGGGTCACAATTGGGTTATAAAATGGGTTTATAGTTTATTTAGACCCAACCCATTTATGTAATTCTTTCTTTGATCTCTCTCGCCTTCATTCCATCTCCCGCTCACTCACTTCGCACATTTACTTCAATTTGGCTATGGATTTTTGTAGATTGGGTTAAATGTAAAAGTTTTTAGCAATATAATTAGGTGAGATATGAGTCATTAGATTTGCATTGCATGGAAATATATCAAAACAAGTTATATGGATCTATTCGAGTCGGATCATTTATGACTCGATCAGATTCATTTGTTTGAGGAGTTTAATCTCAAGAGACCAAAACGAATTATGTAAGCAACCTAATAGGTGATGTCTAGACCTTCGACTTCAATGTCCTGCCTAAGTATGTCCTCATGGGCTAGACTTGTGATCACCTCGGCCAATGACCGAAATGGCCAATGCTTGGATCCACCCATCGACGCCCAAGCCTGAGTTTCCGATCCCACTCGATCAAACCCAGGACCTCGACAAGCAGATTCTATAATCCCTACAGCTTGTAGGAGGACTCTTTCCGGGTTCCCAACAGATGGACTCAGCAACATACCATACAATACAAGACTTCTGGCAAGGGATTAAGGTTTAGGTGGAGGAGAGGAAATATAATGTTGGCTTGAAATTAGGGTTTTAAATGTTAATAACTTAATTCTACCGATGATTTTAGGCATCTAGATAGCATTGGAAAAAAAAAAGTATACTGAGGATGATTTGCTATAACTAAGAAGGCCTATTTATCTATGCCAATTTGGCAATGTCATGCAGTTCTCATATACAACGTGAAAATGTCAAATGTACCCCCTAAATTCACATCTCCATCTCATCCCTTCCTCGGACATTAGAACGCAAGTCATTAAAGGCAAAAGTGGGCTTCACAGGCTCAAATCACCGAATCGACACGGTATATACGTATGTCTACTATCTTCGCCTGAGCTTATTGTTCTTTCTGAGTAAGCAGACATTTATTTATAAGATAAGCTGTTGGAGAGCGGGGAAGATTACACATTTAAGTCTCGAGCATGGAACGATTAATCAATAGTATTTGGACAGCAGAGCATAAGTCGTCATGAACACAAGTTCTTGGAAAGAGAACTCTGATCAGGACCAACATGCGAATCCTATTCTCTGATTACGTTAGTATGAGATTGGGATGGGGGAAGAAATGAAGGTAGCGCAACGAAAAGCAAAGGAAAATGATTTTTGGGTGTGTTGTTTGAACGGTAAATCGTCGAAAAAGAAACTTATTGTATGACGATCAATGTACTTATAAATATTTTAAGTTGTCAATTAAGTCTTAACCTTTTAACTATTTTTTAATAGTCATCACAATCAAATTTGATCGGAAAAAATTTAGGATTGAATTAATCATCGTACAATAAATTTAGGATTTTTTAGATAACTATCTTGTGGGAAACGAAAAATTTTTTATCATGTTAATATATGTTATCAAAAATGACTCTTTTGCCTTGTCAACATGGTATTCAAATGTATTGGTGGAAATTCCACCATTCTCCAAGTCACCTTTTCCACTATGACCCAAAAAAAAAAAAAAAAGAGTCACCTTTCCCACCATTCTCTTTCTCCAAGTCCTCCTCCCATTTCGGGGAGAGAACCCAATGCGGCGGGCCCCCCTTCCTCCTTTTTTTTTTTTTTGTTTTACAATTTTCCCCTCGGCTTCTAGAACCCATCATTACTCCACGTCAGCAAACCCCGAATAAAACGTCTGACAAATAATTTCCTCGCTCCGCCAAGCGCGGGTCGAATCCCTATAGTCACATTAATCTCACTTTTTTGTTTTCATTTTTCTTTTTGCGACTGAAAATCCGTCGGAACTTGCCATCGGCTTATGGCGATTTAGGATCTCAAACATTAATCTCACTTTTCTCTCCCTAAATTCTCAAAATTTCGTCTTTGAGAAAGTCCACTATCCCGCAAAACGACAAACTAAGCTGAACAGTCACTTTTCAAAATATCTAATTATATGTCAGGTCACACCTAAACTGGGGCTCCCCTCGTTTGAATTAAATCAGCGCACTATGTATGACCAAGACCGAAGCTTCCGCCGATGACCGTTGATGGGTTCCGCCTTCGCCACCGCGCAGTTTCCTCTCAAACCCAAAAGTCACGGCCATCTAGAAGTCAAAAACATCCACCTTAATTTATTACGCCTCTTTTTCGTCTTTTGCCGTGTGTAACGAAGTTGCCTGACGGATGTCCAAAGCAGGACTTCGTTACCCCAGAAAAATCACTCCTTCCCCCCCCGACGCATACTTCATTCGGGTCACCCTCTAAAGACTATATATATCTTTCAATCCACAATGCAAAACATCAGCATTTCCTCCCACATCTCCTCCACTTCTCCCAGGGAAAAAGAAGCCACTTTGCTTTAGGGGGAGGAACCCAGAAATTCACTCTCCGTTTGTTCTTCCTTCTTCTCGGGAAAGAAAAAAAAAGATAGAAAGAAAGAATCGAGAAAAACCATCGCCATATTAACTGAGCATCCATGGCGGACAAGAACCAGAACCAGTACCACCCGGCGGAGGTGAACGGCTACCACCGGAGCGACCAGGAGTCGCATGAGGAGATCGAGGAGGCGAGGCGCAAGAAAAAGATGAAGTGGACAATCGGCATCATCGCCTTCATCATCTTCCAGGTAGTCCAAGGCCTCTTCTTTGTCTTGGTTATCATGAAATTCAAGTCCCCTAAGTTCAGGGTCGCCGAGTTCACCATCCCGACCCTGAACGCCGAGAGTCAGACATCTCCCTCGTTCAGCATGAGCTTCGTCGCTCCGATCCGGGTCAAGAACACCAACTGGGGTCCATTCAAGTACGATGCCTCCAACGTGGCCTTCACCTATGAAAATGTCCCGGTGGGACAAGTGGACATTCCCAAGGGCAAGGCCAACTTCAAGTCCACCAAAAAGATCAATTTGGACGTGAATCTGAACACTACTAATTTGCCCACCGATATTAGCTCGAAACTTCAGAGTGCATTGAACTCACAAGTCATAACATTGAAAAGTCAGGGTGAGCTTAAAGGAAAGGTCACGGTCATGTTCATGTTCAAGAAGACCAAGATCTCAAAAATGAATTGCACCATAGAGATCAGTACATCAGCAAAGGAGGTCAAATCCTTGCAATGCAGCTGAGGCCGGTGAGACTTGAGAGGGCGGTTCTCGGCCTTGGAGCATTAGTATGCTTTGCTTATCATATGGTTCCACATGCTACAGAATCATATACATACTCTATTTTCCTGGGGTTTCTTCTTTAACCCTTTTAGCTAAGTGATGATGTATTCTATTTGTTGTTGATTCTACTTACCATCCAAATCGTTATTTCGCAATACCCACATGTTCGTATTACAATAAGTATCTTGAAGCATGTTCATTCGTTCTTAAAATCTTGAAATGATGAGCAAAAATGAATGACACGGCACCAAAGATAAAACTGACCTGAGGGGCACCTGTAGTTGAGGGAAATACGCATGATTGTGATTTGCGTGGGTGTCGTTCTTGGAACTCTGGTTTCAATCGAAAGCAAAGGCTAAGTCAATCAGGGCGGGCGGAGATGGTAGTGCTCCACTCCAAAAGTCATCAAACCTCGAATAAACAAAGCGATTAATTTCTTCGATATAGAGCAACCGTGGATGCACGGGATTGATACATGTGAAGTCAACATCCTACCTCAAAATAGCCCCTTAGGCCTTAGGTTTTCCAGGGAAAAAATGAAGATCTCTAGCTAGTAAAGGAGTCTATGCACATGAGCTTAGCAATCCTGGAAAACCGGAGCATGGCCCCACTCATATTGAATATAAGAGCGACAAGAGGAGCATCATTTAACCGAGTCGACGAAGCTAGATACCAGCTTCTCTTTGGGTACAATGAATTTTCCTTAGCCTCTACAATACAGATAGTCAATTTAAGGGCCACACCGAAAATAAATGAAAAATAAATTTAAAATTGTTGTTATATTATTTTATTATTTTATCTTTGAGATTTATAATATTTTTCTCTCCAATATTGGAATTTTGGGCTTAATTCATCCTATTAGTGATTATAAGTTCTAGATATCAAAGTAAATTTACTAATAAAAGGAAAGACACCGAAAACATTCATTACCACTCAAGAACTACCACTTATATACCTCTACATTTGAAAAAAAAAAATTTGAAAACATACTTAGGTGTTACCTTTTGAAATCACTTTTGCACCTTCATATCAATTATCATCATGTCTTTTATTATGAAAACAACATTTCATTTCCAAAAAAATTGTCAAAATCCTAATTTCTCACACCTGCCCAAATCACACAAAATCCAATTAAAAACCAACCACCGAAACCCTAAGCAACATACTAAATGAGTTTGCAAGGATGGGTAATTTGGCCTTTTTTATGTGGAGTTTTATATAAAGGTGTGTGAATGGTATATTTAATTGTCGGTTTTGATCAAAATAGAATAGTTGCTCAAGATGGATATGTGTTTAGATATATTTTGTAATTTTTTAAATATTTGTAAGAGCACAACGGACCGGCCTCAAAAGAAGAAAATTGTTCTCTACTATGGAAGAAACTATTCTCTATATTCTCTTTAGATATCTATCATATCAATATGAAATAAAATTGTTTTCCACCATCATTTGTTAGCATTTATTACCGAAAATATAACATTGTCTTCCAAGGTGTACTTATATAAGGAAGTACAAAAGAGAAATGCTATTCATGTAATATTTACAATAAATCTGCGCTAGTATTATTGACTTCCATGAATATCGCAAGGACTTTCCAAATACAATTTCTTTCTCTAACACCGAAGTTTATAAGGCAGTCTGCGGCCGATTGAGTTTGGTTGGAGCATCCGCGGCCGTCTTTGAATTACTCCTTATTGTAATTGTGTTCTCTCCAAATTCAAGAAAATATGAGTTTCAATGCACTAAGACATATTTCCTTCGCTTTCTGGATTTCAGATCCTCCTCATCCCAGACACTCCTGTTAGGGAACAATCCTATCTCTACACATGGTGCTTAGGCAGGGGCAACACCACTGCTAATAGCAAGTTTCAGGACAACCTCAACTACCCCCTCTACAGGCTGCTTTACGACCACTCTACAGGTTGCTTTACGACCAAGGACCCATCTCCGGTTTCTTTAACATGACGAAGGTAATGATCCGGACAAAATTTATGGTCTCTTCCTCTGCGTGCCAGTGCCCTCTAGGTTCCACAAAAACGAAACGGTTTGTACCGTACATTACAACTTAGCTGAAGAATTCTCGCACCTCCCCTCCCATAACTAAGAATGGCATACAAAAGCAGAAAGCAAGCAATTCCTACAAGCTAACTATGATATGTCGGGATGCACCGTGCAAGCTCATGTAGGGTCACTGAAAGTGAGACTGTATAGGCTTTCTGAGGAGATCGCCAGCATTCCTCGCCAAGTCTGTCGCATTCGTCACAAAATTGATCATCTTCCTGAAAGTTTCCACCACGATCGAGCTGTTGGGAACTAAAACATCCGTACGGTTGACCAAGAAAAAAGCTGGCATCGACTCCATGATTGAGAAGAATGATCTGTTAGAGTAGTGCACGAAACACTTATCGTACCATATGATCGCCTCTTTGTCTCCTGGACATCTTTCTAAGATGTTGCTGGCAGCTGAATCGATGCAAGACTGACAGAGATTGGCGGCGACATCCCCTCTGAAGAAGAACAGTAAAGTTGCATTAGTAATCACTTAAATCTGGACAGTAAGTTTTCGGTGGGAATTGGATCACCGCCCTCTGTAGAGGATCTCAATTAAGACCAATATGTCAGGTCCATTATATAAATCCTAGAACCAAGTGAGACGATTCCAAAGATTATAATGATAGAATTGAAAGGTATTACTCAAAAGTTGAAACAATGAGTATCTTTCGCATGTGATTTACCTGTAGAGGAAGAAACAATAAACTGTCCAGATCTGCACCTTCCGTTGTATTGTAGAAACTGGAGATGGGTCCTTGGTCTAAAGCGGCCTGTAGAGGAGGTGGTTGAGGTTGTTGAGAAACTTGCTATCAGCGGTAGTTGCCCCTACTTGAGCACCATGTGTAAAGATAGATTGTGCACTGACACGAGTGCCTGGGATGAAGAGGGTCAGGCATGAAATCGGGAAACCGAAGGAAATTTGCCTCGGTGCATCCAAAATAAGCTTTTCTTGAATTTGGAAAAAAAATGCAAGTACAACAGAGAGTAATTCAAAGACGGCCGCAGAATTCCTTTCAACTCATGAAAAGTAAGATAATAAAGCAAGCAACTTTGGTAGAAAGAATGAGGATGCTCCAAACAAACTCCAACGGGCACGGATTTCCTTCTCAACTCGTTTAATTTGCTTTGAACGGGCGCTCTTAATTTATTTATGGGGTCTTGTAAGAGGTGTCAGAGATCGTGTTTGGAAAGATTCACGCAATATTCATGGAAGTCAATATTATTTGTGCAAATCCAATAGGAACTGTCGGGACTTACCCTCGGGGAGGGAACATGTTTAGAGATATTGCCTAAAGGATAGACCGAGGCTCATGATTAGGCATGAGCTCTTCCAAGCCCATGCCTCGCTTGACATTGGGGTGTTCTTAAGAATTTTGCAAAAAAGAGTCACAACTAGCTTATTGAGGTTGGCTAGAAATCAAGCGATGCATTGGAGTATGCATTGCTTTTTACGCAACCAAAGAATCTAGAGTCGGGGACTTGATTATACTAATTAATTAATTAGTGTCATTTCGGTACCTAATCTTGTTCATTTTGTAAAAAAAAAAAAAATTGTCAGGCAGTTTAGATTGATTTTATACCTAACCACTAACATGTGAGGTGATTATGTGGGTACACAATCATTAAAGTAATAATTATGGCTACCAATATCCTAATTTCAGTAAAATTGAGCACGTGTAATTAAACATAATTAAATATGCCAATTAAACAAGCGATATAATTAATATACAAGAAAATAAAGGCCTAATTACACTGGTGAGACAAGACATGGCAATTTCCAACCAAAACCTATATTTTTATAGATTTTCGAAAAAAAATTAATTTTTTTTTTAGCCAGGTCGGGTCCAGTCTGACCCCACCTAGGTTTGACCTGGTCGGGGGCAAGTCAATTAGACTTGCCTGGGTTTGACTTGATTGGGGGTGGGTTAGGTCAAACCAACCGAGCGGGTCAGGCCCGACTAGCCCTGGTCGGGCTTGAACTAGGCTGGGATTGGGCCTCAATTGACGGGCCCAATCCCTTGCAAAAAAAAAGGTTTCCGTAGACCCACAGCCTATACCGACTCTAGGTTGTGGAAGAGAGAGTCCGAGCGGGCTAGAAAGATCTGGCCCAACTTGGCTTACAGCCTCCGGTCGCCATTGCTCAGTCGCGACCAAGGGGGAATCGGGATGGCGTGTAGCTCTGGGCAGCTTTCGAGAGGGAAGGAGGCGGTGGCCAGCGTCGGACAAGCAACTCGTCGAGGCGGCAAGGGGTCGGTCGAGGGTGGTGCTCTACCAAAATGCGACCCCTGCTCCGTGACTACCCGATCGGCTTGGAAAGAGGCGAAGGCAAATGGCTTGGGTGGCTTCTGGCTAGGGTGCAACGGATGCACTCAGCTAGACAGGGGCACAACCCAGCTTCAAGCTGGGCCGCAGCGGCGCTCTGGCAACCGAAAAATCGGCTTGAGGTTCGAGACAATGGCTAGTTTTCACTTGGACATTCTAGTGAACGGGTGGTGAGCATTCTAAGAAGCAAGGGTTTTGAGTTCAGCCGAGACCCGAGCGTGAACCTGGGAAGCTACTGGGGTGTGCCAGGACGACGAAGAGTGCAATGGGGATGAGTGGTGGGCTGGAGCTTGCTCGAAACGATTGGGGAGCTCTAGCCAGCTCGATAACACACTACGCACACTAGGTGTTTGGCGAAATGCCACTTGGTGAAGATTGTGACGGTTGGCATTGATTGGCAGCTCGAAAACGCGTCAGCAGCGGTAGTGGTGGCCCGGAGAGGCGTTGGCAGCAGTTCCCCTCTGTGTTCTCCCCCCTGCGTCGTCTCCTTCTTTTTTTTAAAAAAAAAAAACTTTTTTCAAACTTTTTTTTTTATATGTACTTGAAAATGCAAATTAGGTATCAACAGGAACATTACATGAGTAGCATTCCTCTTTTATATTTGCTTATATTAGTACGTCTTGGAAGATGGGAAAGTGTTAAAAAAAGTTTTAAACGTTTTGTAGTTGTGTCAATTTAGTTATAAATCTTTCATTGGTGTCAATTTAGTCATAAACTTTTTTGATTTGGTGCCAATTCAATCCTTTAAGCTAATTTTGATTGGATTTTGTGACTAGGCATCGGTTGATTGATGTGGCACAATCATCACTAATGTAGACAACTTTTAATAATATTTTTTTTTTTTTTTTCCTTCTCCTACTCCCTCCTCTAGCCAATTGCCGGAGTGATGGCCCACAAGGTTGAGGTCGACCTCACTGGCCTCTGGCAAGCCTCTTTGGCCATTGGTGAGGCTTGAGTCCTTGTCGGATCTAACGAGGGTCAAGCCTTGTTGGCCATGGGTGAGGCTCAACCTCGCTAGATTTAGCAAGGTTGAGCCTCACCCATGGTCAACAAAGGTCAGAGGCTACCCTCATGGCCTCTAGCGAGGGCTCGAGCCTTGCCAGAGGTCCACAAGGTCGACCTCGACCTCGTCAGCTGTCTCCTTTGGCCGATTGCCAAGGTCTGATGATTGGTTAGAGGAATGAGGAGGAGAAAAAAAAGAAAAGAGAAAAATAAAATAAAAATTCAAAAAT
The DNA here is from genome assembly GCA_014182885.2 of Eucalyptus caleyi. Classification (NCBI taxonomy): domain Eukaryota; kingdom Viridiplantae; phylum Streptophyta; class Magnoliopsida; order Myrtales; family Myrtaceae; genus Eucalyptus; species Eucalyptus caleyi. The sequence continues at coordinate 5,163,635 of CM024470.2, forward strand.
TCAAAAATATTAAAATATTATCCAAATTTGTCCACATTAGTGTTGATCGTCCATGTTAGCCGGCTAGCGCTCAGTCAGTAAAATCAAACTAAAATTAACTAGAAAGAATTGAATTGGTATCAAGTGAAAAATGTTTAGAACTAAATTGACACTAATAAAATGATTTTGCACTAAATTGCCACAAATGTAAAAAGGTTCATGACTTTTTTTGACACTTTTTCCCCTTGTAAGACAATATTATATTCTCAAATAATAGTGGAAAACAATTGTTTTTTTTTTCATGTTGATGTGATAGATATATAATAGGGAATATAGAGAATATTTTCTTCCATAGTAGAGAACGATTTTTTTAATGCTAGTCCATTGCACTCTTACAAATATTTAAAAAATTACAAAATATGTCAAAATGCACATCACTATTGACTGACGATTTGTTTTCATTATTTTTCCTTTTATTAGTAATTTTACTTTGATATCTAGAATTTATAATTACCAATAGGATAAATTGCCCAAAATTCTAATTTTGCCAATCAGCCCAAAGACCCTTAGGCTCCGTTTGACAATGCTTTTGCTCTCTAAAATAGAAAAAGAACAGAAATTCGTTTAATAAAATTTTATTTTTATGAATAGAAAAGTATTTTGGGGAATAGATATAAAATAGAAACAAGGAGTAGAAAAAAAAATAGCTTATTATTTTTGAAACAATTTTTAGAAAGAAGTCATTTTTTTTTTTCTTTTCTTCTTCTTCCTTGTCACTTGCTGCCCTTGCCATTGCGCGCAGCGGCAAAAGTCAAATAAAAGAAAAAAAGAAAAACAATTCTTAAAAATTTATTAAAAAATTACAAGAAATACTAGTTACAAAAATTTTGTGGATTGTACCAAACGTATTCCCGATTTTTTTTTGGTAAAGGTAAGTAATAAATTGATTTTGCAAGAAAGAAGACAAGAGGGAGGCTTGGCACCAACAAAAACAGACCCTCAAGAAGACAAACGTCTAGAACGAGTGTAAGGGTGCCATGGTTCCCAGAAAAAAGGAGCAACAACAACAAAGGGAAACAAAAGACAACAAAAACTAGAAAACCTCCATCAATCAAAAATAGAAGGATGGATGTTCCAGCTTCGTTGAAGTCTTCTATTCATGGGCACATCGGGAACATGCTTAAAGGTCATAGCCTTATCTTTGATAGCCTTCTGAAGATGCATTTTCATCGCTGGAAGAAAGAGAGTCCGATTCCGAAAAAGCACATTGTTCCGCTCTTTCCAAATGATATAACACATTGCACCAAAACTAAACCAAGCCAGGATCTGATAAAAAATCTTCCCCATAAACCGCTTGGAAGCCCAGGCCAAATTATCCACCCAACGCTTGTTTCGCCACACTAGGTTGAATCTTGCCACCCAAAATGAAATAAGACTATCCGAAGCACGACACGCAAAGAACAAATGATCTATAGAATCAGGTCTGCATGAACAAAGGGGGCAATTTGTAGGGGGATCCTACCATAAGCGATGAGCAAAACCTGAGTCGGCAGCCGATTGCGCGAAATAAGCCAAAGATGCGATTGATATCTTGGAGGCAAGGCAGTATTCCAAACAAAAGAAGCCCACGAGATGACATTATGCTTCGGACAGATCAAATCCTGGGCAGAAGCAATGGAGAAGCGACTGGATAGGTGCGGAAGCCACTGAAACCGATCCTCCTCTTGGTTGAATACCGGAAGGGGATTCCACCAATTAGCCATGATGTGAATGATATACCAGCCCATAGGAGTAGCAAAACCATCAGCAACTGAAGCAGAGCGGGATATACCCGAGCGATAAATATCCTGATTAGAAAAGATCTTGTATAAAGGACCATTTGGGTGCCAAGGGTCGAACCAAAAGGAGACCGACCTCCCATTTCCAATGCTCCATCTGAAATATTGCTGAAATTGATCACGAAGATCTAATAACTTCCTCCAGGCCCAAGAGCAATGAGTAGGGCAAGGAACCACCCAAAAATTTTCCGCTTCAGAAATTGGAATGAATCCACTTACACCACATGGATTCTTTATCCGAGAAAAGAATCCAAATATGTTTGAGCATGGACGCAATGTTGTTCTCCCTTAGAGTACGAATACCTAAGCCCCCTTCATTTTTGGGAAGGCAAACATTACACCACGAGACTTTAGCACCACTTGCACCCATCTCAGGGCCTCTCCACAAGAATTGGCGGAAAATTTGCTCAATTCGATTTAGAACTGAACATGGCAGAAAGAACACATTAGCCCAAAAGACTTGTATAGAATGAAGCACCGACCTTATAAGTTGAAGACGCGCCGCAAAGGAGAGGAATCTATTGGTCCAAGACTGAACACGAGCCGTGATTGAATTAACCAAGGAGACGCAGTCAGCTTTCCTTAATCTAACTGAAATAACCGGTACTCCTAGATAGCGGAAAGGAAAGGTGCCCAACTGATAGCCCAGCTTATTGAGGATATCCTCATGAAGGTCAGAGGAGCCTCCAGAAAGGAAAACTTCACTCTTCCGAAGATTCGGAATCAACCCACTCCAGCTAGAAAATTTCTCGATACCATTCTTGAGAAGATCAATAGACGATAAGTTAGCTTCAGCGAAGAGTAGTACATCATCAGCAAAGAAAAGATGAGAAAGTCGGGTGGGCTTGCAACGCCAGAAAAAACCAAAGTCCGGATGTGAAGTTTGAATGTCCAGAATACCTGTAAAGACTTCCATCACAAGAGTAAAAATATACGGCGACATGGGATCACCCTGACGAATACCCCTCCCACTTGAAAAGAACCCATGGAGTTCCCCATTAATTGCAACCGAGAACTTGAGGGTACGAATGCAAATCATAACCCGGGCAATGAACTCTTGGGGGAAACCGAAAGCCTGCAGACACAATTCAATAAACCTCCAATCCACCGTATCGTAGGCCTTCCTAAAATCAACTTTAATAACACATTTAGGCCGGTAAAGATCATTGTGAAAACCACAAAACAGCTCCTGAGCAAGTAAAATATTGTCATTGATGTGTCTACCTTTTACAAAGGCATTTTAGGGGTAGACTAATGATAGAAGGTAGCACCTGAGAGAGCCGATTAGCAATAAGCTTGGTAATACACTTGTATAATGTGTTACAGCAAACAATTGGCCGAAAATCATTCACATTGGAAGCATTCGGGACTTTGGGGACCAATGCCAAAATAGTTGTGTTAATTTCCCGCAACAATATGCCCGTCTCAAAGAAATCTTTCACTGCCAGAATAACAAAAGGTCCAACAATCTCCCAAGAATGTTTAAAAAATTCCACATTGTATCCATCAGGGCTAGGGTCCTTACCCACCGCAAGAGAGAATAGAGTATCTTTAATTTCAGTCTCCGAGATGGGGCTAGAAATAAAGCGAACCTGATCTGCATCAAGGGTGTGCTTCAACACCGCACGCATTTCCTCCACCGAAGGCCTCGCAGCAGGGGGAGAGAAGGCCAATAACTCCCGGAAGTGGTCAACAAACAGGTTTTGAACTTCAGAGGGATTTGAGGTAGAAACAATCCCATCGGAGAGCGAGATAATTCTATTGTGAAGTTGTTTCTTGTTTACCGAGTTATGGAAACATTTAGTATTAAGATCACCTTCTTTCAACCACCGCACCCGAGACTTTTGTCTATAAAATGATTCCTCTTGAAGGCGCAAATTCGAATAGGATTGGAGCTGTTGTTTTTCCAATTCAGCAAGTTGAATATTCGAATAGTCATTCTGAAGAGCATCTTAGGTTTGGAGCAATGCACATCTTGCTTCAGCCGTTCTAGAGGACAAGTCCGAGAATGACTCCTTGTTGATCTGTTTCAACTTACATTTGAGAAGCCGAAGCCTAGAGCAAAGAATAAACATTGGAGAACCCACAAAGGGAGAACTCCAAGCTTGCAAAACCACATCAGTAAAATCTAGATGAGAAAACCAGAAATTGAAGAACTTGAAAGGCTTGCGAGACTTAGGGGCAGGCATAATCTTAATAATCATTGGAGAATGATCTAAAATGCCAGGGGCCAAGAAAGAGGCCTCAGAAAAGGAAAATTCAGCAGTCCAACAAGAATTAACGAGAACACGATCAATCTTTCTTTGCTTACGGTTGGCACCCATGGAAGTAGCCCAAGTAAATCTATTCCCGGTATACCTGAGATCGTCAAGACCAGCTTGTATGAGGCACTCACGCAGCTCATCAAAAGCTGGGATCCAACCATTAGAACCACCCAATCTATCCGAAGGGTCACGAATTGCATTAAAATCTCCTGCTAGTATCCAAGGGAAACCCGAAAGGAGAGAGCTAGTCTGAATAATGTCAGCCCAAAGAGGACGTCTAGCCACAAAACTATGCTCAGCATAGACCACCATAAGGAAGAGAACCTTACCAGAATTTAAGCAAGATAACTTTCCATGAATAGCTTGATCCGAAGAAGAGTTCGTAACAAACAAGACTTCACGGGGGTTCCACCCCACCCAAATTCTTCCTTTCGAGGAATGATTATAGTTGTTTTCCCACTTCCAGCCCGGCAACAAAACAGCAGAGATCGCACTAAAGGTACCCTGGGAAATCTTTGTTTCCACAATACCAACATAACATAGATTATGAGATCTAACAAAGTTTCTGATTTCAGCTTGTTTGAGATGGTTACCAAGTCCCCTAATATTCCAAACTCCAATATACATAGCTATATATAACTATATAATGTATTACGATGAGAATAGAAGTTACCGACGTGATCTCCTTCGGCTAGTGCCTTGAGGAGGGTCAGGAGGAGCAGCCAACGCTGGGGTAGGAGGGGCGGCCAACTTTGGGAGAGACGGAGTCTTGGGCGAGTTCCTTTTAGCAGGGGCTTCCTCAGAAACAACATAATGCTTAATATTTGTAACCAATTCACTAGGACCATCAGGTTCCTCATCTGAGCTGCTACTTACCGCATTAGCCGCATCCTCAGATTCTTTAGCAGTAGAGCCAGACCCAATATAAGCAGATTCTGGGATCGGCTCAACAGGAACCATCGTGGAAGGAGGTCCAGTAGAGCTGGGAATCAAAGCACCTTTATATTTCTGGGCAGACTTGCTTAAAGCTTGAGAAGAATCTGATTTATCCATAAACTTCAAAGAAGAGATAGGAGTCGAAGAGTCCTTCCCATTAGACCCCGACGGTTGCCTCTTCTTCCGAGTTACCTGCTTCCAGCCATCCTGCTGGTCAGCATAAGACACCTTACGAGGCTGGGCGGGAGGAATCGAGGGGGGCACCGTAGGCACAGTAGCATCTCAAGCTTCCTCAACAACAGCATCATGGGACTTATCCGCTACGGGTGTTGGAACTTCTTTCTCCTCACAGTTATGGCCAAAGACTTGGCATTTCGGACACACAATGGGTATCCATTCGTACAAGATAGGAACAATGAAGGACTCCCCATTCAAAAATACCTCCACAGATTCACATTTCTCTAACTTAGCTGACACTTCGACATAAGACAAACGTTTCATTTTTTCAGTCAATGGGTCCACATATAAGGGTCTACCGACCGCATTCGCTATCTGGCTTATCCCAAGAGCAGACCAATAAGCAAAAGGTATGTTTTTCATACGGATCCAAACGGGCACAGAGGATTGCAAGTCCTTCCTCAGCTCAAGAGTGGGATCCCATTGTTTCAGAATAAGTGGCACTCTATTCACCGTCAATGGACCTTCCTCAAGAATCTTCCTGTGGTAATCAGGGTCAGGAATAAAGAAGAAATAAAATCCTTCATCATCAGCAAGCATTTCAGTTAAATGGGAGCCCCACGTCTCCTTAAGGACTGACTCAGTCATTTTGAACGGCACATTCTTGCCAATGAAATACCCCATCAAACAATGATTCCATTTTGGATCTGCCGCATGCACCACTTCCTCAGAGAGGTGCACCGCTCCTCTTTTTCCAACAGAAGTTGGAGGCACGAAGCTAAGTTCATATCCCTTTGCCGAGAGCCTAGCAACATTAACCCATGAACGGGTTGGAGGGGCTTTTTGCTCACTCCATTTTTGTCCAGCAGGACGAGCCACTCTAAGGCCACGAGAAGCAGATCTAAGGCGGCTCCTACCATGCCTAGAGCCCGCTTGGGACTCCTCATTTGGACGGCCCAACTGACTTAGGAGATTCGAAGAGGATGCCATTACGAAACAGCACAGTACCCTAACACAGCACTGGCCCAAACCCCAGAATAAATCAAGGAGAGCAATCAGGCCATACCAGGTGTTTGTAGGGGCTTAAGGGCCTTCAAGGACAAGGAGATCCACCAGCAATCAGCACACCAATCAGTCAAAGCCACCCACGAAGATAGAGACCAGAATCGGGAAAAGCTAGGCACACCAGAAATTCTGATCGAGAGCTCCCATCTTGATAAACGAAAACCAACCAAGCCAAGCTTACCTAGGGTTTGTAGGCGGTCCCCAGATGACCTAGCCCACGAAAAATCAGCTCCATATACCAGCGGAATCAACCAGAATCCGCAAAAAACCAGCTGGAGTGAATAGTGCCAGAATCGCCCAAATGGAGAGGAAAGTGAACAGTAATCCGAGAATTGTCTTTTTAAGTGCTATTCCCGATGTTTTTCTATTCCAAGAATAAAATTTTTATATAATTACCAAACACATTCTTTTAATCAGAAATTTTTTTGGGAAATAGAAATAGAAATAGATTATTTATGAAAAGAAATTGTTCTATAAAACAAAAATGTTACCAAGCAAACTCTTGGTCCCTTGCGGCCCTGCCCGGTGCATTTTCCATGTCTACACTGTTGTTAAACTTTAAAGGAGTGAAACTAAGCCAAGCGACTTGCAAATAGCTTTGCTGGATCTCATCTCGATGATTTTTTTTTTTTTTTGAGATTGACTACTCTAGTTTTGAGCCGAGCTGGACCTATTTGAGTATCTTATCAAGCTCGATCGATCTTGTCAATATTTTGCTCGTGGGCTCGTGAGCAAAATTGTGCTTCCTTTTTTTCAAAGATAATTTTTGTTTAGACGTAGTATTCTTAAAGTTACATGATATACCCACATTATTAAGGCATTTTCAAGATCGAGATCGAGCTCAAATTCCTCCATCAATTGATTGTTATCGGGTCGAGTCATGTCCAAGTATTTCAATCATCAAGCATGCGAGGCAAGTCGAGCTTGCGCGTCGCTCCCTATTGGCATGGTTCAGACACAATTATACCCCCTAATTGAAAGTAGTTAAATGGGGAAAAGATTGGTAAAGGAAGCTTCTATCGAATATAATAAAACAAAATATCTCTTGCCTTTCGCTGAAATTCCGCCCGCTCAGGTTCCCTCTAGAAGCCAATAATTTTCAAGGGGCATCACGGGACGCGCTTTAGCATCTTAAACATCGCCGTCAACCAAAGTAGGCTCCTTTGACAATACTCCATTACAGGATCCTGCATACTGTATATAAACCTTGGCAATACTCTCTTATTTCATCACTCACAGCTTCTCTCGCATCCAACTTATTCAGAGAGAAAAGAAACTCGAAATCCCAAACGCGAGAGGAAAAAAAGAGGGTTTTGTGACCAAAGTTCAGCAATGATGCCTGAGAAGAACGAGAACCAATACCAGCCCCGAGAATTGTCGAACGGCCACCATCGTACCGATGAGGAATCGCTGCTGACCATGGAGGAGGAGGAGGAGGCCAAGCGCAAGAAAAAGATGAAGTGGACAATCGGCATCATCGCCTTCATCATCTTCCAGGTAGTCCAAGGCCTCTTCTTTGTCTTGGTCATCATGAAATTCAAGTCCCCTAAGTTCAGGGTCGCCGATTTCACCATCCCGACCCTGACCACCGAGACTCAGACATCTCCCTCGTTCAACATGAGCTTCGTCGCTCCGATCCGGGTCAAGAACACCAACTGGGGTCCCTTCAAGTACGGCGCCTCCAACATGACCTTCACCTATGGAGGTGTCCAGGTGGGACAAGTGGACATTCCCAAGGGCAAGGCCAACTTCAAGTCCACCAAGAAGATCAATTTGGATGTGACTCTGAGCACTCCTGATTTGCCCACCAGTATTAGCTCGAATCTTGGGAACGAGCTAAGCTCACAAGTCATAACCTTGAGCAGTCAGGGCGAGCTTAAAGGAAAGATTACAGTCATGTTCATGTTCAAGAAGACGAAGATCTCACAAATGAATTGCAACATGATGATCAATACCTCAACAAAGGCGGTCCAATTTTTGTCATGTAAATGAGAGATGCGAGTGTGATTCCATGTCAAATGGACTTAGCTTCTTTCCTTTTTTTCTTTTTAAATAATTTCAATGCTCGTTTGTTCATTTGTTTTTCACATTGCTCCCTATCATTGTGAGTTTTTCTCCATATTAAAAACCGATTCTACAAATCATGCAATTTACCATATTTACGAATAAAGGGATTGTTTTGAAATTTATGATCCAAAACTCACTTAATTGCGTGTCTTGTACATGATATGCAAATGAGTCATGTCGAAAATTGTCCCATCTTAATTTGCTGGTCAACTGCTTTGATTGAATGGAGAAGTCGAGCGATGATGACTATCACGAGAATGGACCAAGAGCAACACTTTTCGCAAGTGGACGTGGGCAGGTGAGAAGAGTCGGTATTTCCATGCCCCTAGATAAAATAACTCGTGCCTACGTCTAGACTATCTTTGACTAAAATTATATTCAAACCTAATTTGACGCCAGGTCACAAAACGTGCTTTACGGTGAAAAGCATACCAAGTCGCAAACGCTCAGACTTTTCTCCTTGACTCTGTTTTGCTCTTCTTCTTTTTTTCCCATAAATAGATAAGTAAAATTCTCGTTTTCAATTGAAAATTTTAAAAATTGCAATATTTGTGGCCGCCCCATCATCATGAGAAAGAATGCTGCGAAAAAGGATTTTGATTGCACAAAATTGTTTGTGCTTAGAGTACTTGAGTGCACAAAATTAAATTCGAGCATGTTAAAGAAATAGACATGAACTTATCCGGTCAATTTATGCCCATCGGTGAAGATCTTCTATCTGGCACAATACACTTCTTGGTACCTCCGTGAATTTCAACCATTTATAAAAACCTCAATTTATAAGTAAATCGTTAAAATCTATTAAAATGTTGAAGGGAGTTCCACTTAGAATAAAAGATCCATGTCCTATTCTCAAATAGGTGATGACAGTCTAATCAGTTTCTTGTAACACATGGATTTTTAGAATTTTTTTTTTTAGCTTTTTACGAAAAAGATATTATACAATTATATTAGGAATTTAATTCATCTTCTTGATTCCCTTCATTTGAATGGTGTCAAATTATTTCACATTAATTTTTTGTTGTTAATTCCCAAATCTTCTTATGGTTGTTCTTGATGCATTTTCTTTTACATGTCCAAACTTCCAGATTTGCACCACCCGCCGCAGTGACTTAATTGGGTAGGTGCTAGACTTCCATCGAAGAGGTCTAGTGTTCGAAGCTTTTGCAACGCAAGTTGCAGGAATGCTAGTTTGAGACTCTTGGCGACTTACCGGTGGCATGTGTGTGGTGGCTAGCATGTGTCACCCCAGTGGTTTACCTCCGGCTGTTGACTATGCGGGGTTCCCTGGGTCACCAAAAAAAAAAAAAAAAAAACAACTTCCAGATTTGCCACAACATCACAGACACGTACAATTGCCATCAGGCAATTCAGTTTGTGTTTTGACATATTAAGGGAGATAGGACATATCCCAAGTTCTATTTCCGTTTTCGATGCCCATTTAATACATTGTTGGACATGCAATGTGAGTAACCTTATCCCTTAATATTTAACCCTGAACTCCATCAAATCCTGTCATCTCATGTTCTCGTCTTCTGTTGAATCTTATTCATGGCATGTTAAAAAAATAGAAGATTTTTTAGATTTGATAAATGCAATTGTTATTGAAATATACATTAAATTCCATATTTCTCTCTTCTGCATTATATTACTCTTAACTTGGTATTTGACAGTTCCTCGGAAATCCTAAGTACACCAACTGCTTTCCCAATTACCCTGGTGTAGACCCAAATAAATCCGTTTGAGCTGTGCTAGTCACATCGCTCAGTAACTATTTTCCCAAGCCAATCACACTATGTTGGCCACTTGCTATTTCTCCTCCGATTCTCAACTTTTTCATAGGTCATTTGGAGATGCCGACACCATCATCAGAAGAGCTATAGCCTAAAGTTTTGCCTTGAATAGCCGCCAGACGCCACCTCAGGCACCAGCCAGACACCACTCCATTGCGCATCCACCAAGCCCATGACGTTGAAGGCATTTCATGGAGAAAAAAAAATGTTTTCATGGCATTGTCTAACTTGATTTCAAATTTAATGTTGAGTTTGAGAGGATATTAGAAATAATTAGAAACTTTTCTAGGATAATTTTTATTTTGATATTTTTATTAATTCTCTATAACTTTCAAGATTGCACATATATCCCTTTGATTGAGCATATCTTGATCTATGCTATTTTGGATAAATCATTTAATAAAGCCTATAAGTAGGCTTATATATTTTTCTTCTTCAACACACACACGATAAATTTCACAATTCTCTCATATCCGCTTTATTATTCTTAACTATTTCAGTACTTTTAGGACATTCACGCATTAGCTGCTCCAAATACAAGCAGCTCCCTCTACTTTTAGAAACCAGACCGGACAGAATGGGTCGACAATCGGATACCGGCAGGTCCTCCAGTACGGTTCATACTACCATAACATTAACGCATTAAATCGGTCAAAAACAGGACCTAACCCGGTTCAACCGGTCAACCGACACCAGTGCCGGATCAAACCAGATGTGGACCCTTTCAAACAGTCAAAGTAATAAGTTGCGATGGGATGATGCGAACGCCAGAGATGTATTTAATCCAGTTAACTTGCTTTTTCCCTGGAAAAGTCGCTTGCCGTTTTTCTTAAGAGGGTGTTTTAAGAAAGTCAAACCCGCGACTTCTTAGTGAGAGGACAATAGCCTCCCATCTCAGCCGGGCATCACTTATTTGACCATGTCGTTTATAACTATTCATGATTCTCAAACATAAACCGGCCAATTCCACCACGCGCACGGCAAGTAATTCTGTACGGTCTCCGGTGGGGATTTGAAAATATTGTTTTTATTGGGTTGTGCCTCGAGCTTGGGCTAACACGGTGGTTGAACGCATCCAGCCATAAAAGAACAGGGGAGACAGTTCATGTCACCGAAGCTTCGCATTGACAGTCTTTGCATTCTCCTATCAAGAAAGGTGGGCAGTCTCTCTTGCTTGTATTTGAGGATGTTCCCACTAAAACTGTCGTCCCTCTAGAAGAGATGATTAGAACGTGGGACGCGTTCGGCGGCTGAGTTCGCACGTCGTTTCTCAGGAAAGTGGTCTCATATTTCGTCTGCAGGAATCGTATATATAAACGTTTTAGCCACCCCTCTTGGTACAATATTCACAGAGAAAACAAAGTGAGACATAAAAAACAAGTTCACGAAGAGAGTAGCAGCAATGGCAGAGAAAAACCAGAACCAATACCACCCACCTGAATCGAACGGCTATCACCGGAGTGATCAAGAATCAGTTCCAACCATGGAGGACGAGGAGGCCAAGCGCAAGAAGCAGATGAAGTGGACCATCGGCATCATCGCCTTCGTGATCTTTCAGGTTGTCCAAGCTCTTTTTTTTGTGCTGGTCATCATGAAGTTCAAGTCCCCCAAATTCAGGGTTGCCGACTTCGACGTCCAGACCCTGACTGCCGGGACTCAAGCCTCGCCGTCATTCAACCTGAGCTTTGTCGCTCCAATCCGGGTCAAGAACACCAACTGGGGTCCCTTCAAGTACGACGCCTCCACCGTTGATTTCACCTATGAAGGTGTTCAGGTGGGACAAGCAATCATCCCGAAGAGCAAGGCCAACTTCAAGTCCACCAAGAAGATTAATGTGAACGTGACTCTGAGCTCTGCTAATCTGCCTAGCGATGTCAATTCGATTCTCGGGAGCGATTTGAGCTCTGAGGTCATAAACTTGAGTAGTCAAGGCGAACTCAGAGGGAAGGTGACAGTCATGTTCATGTTTAAGAAGAGGAAGACCTCCCTGATGAACTGCACAATGGCAATCAATACATCAACAAAGGCGGTCCAATCCCTGTCATGTCAATGAGGGATGCGAGAGTGTGATTTCCCATTAGATGGCTTGTATGCTTGCTTATTATCATTTTTTTCAAAATAAAGTATTGATTCTGCATTATGGATTTGCACACAATGGAGAATCTTTTATTTGGAATTTTTGAACTGAAGTTTTCTTCAACTACATGTGGTGCAAAGCACCAACCAAAGCCCTTAAATGGAGAATCTACACACAATCACTATACCAAGAAAGACATTTCCTTGACAGTGATATTTCATTTTATCTCTTTACAGAGTCCTTCTTATCTTAAACGATTCAATTTCATCCGTCGTCCTTGAAAATCAATATGATAAATTATTTCTCAAGTTTGAGCTCCCGTATGAAATCCAATCTAATAAAAGTCTAGCCTGTGTTTTGGATGTCTTATGAATTTATCTTCAAGCATAATTAGTGGATCCGATCTTAGATTCAAAAGACGAAAGGAAAAAAATGGAATTTTGCTTGATTATTACACATTAGAGCAAACAAGAGGAGTTTATGATTTTCTCTTGAAGTTAGCTAGCTAGGTTGGTGTGCATGAGAGATAGTGAGATAACACATATAGGTTGGCTTTGAGTATAATCTAAACTTGAGAAGCACTTGAGCGATTGTAATCCAATTCTTTGTATTCATAATGGATTTTGTGGTTGATTTTTCCATGAAGTAGATATCAGCACTTAAATCGAGTCGCATAAATCTTTAATCCTTGTTTTTTCTTTTTTGTTAATTTTTTCTTTTCTCGTTAGATCTGAATTGTGGGATATGTGAGTTTCCGCGTCATTTCACGACAGTACGGCGTCTGAGGGTCAAACAAGCTCCTAACTCCAGATTAACTTTGACTACTTTCTCGGGCCGACGTTCCTTTCGCGTAATTTGCGGTGTTCACAAAGAAAAAGCATTCTCTAAGAAGCGTGACTCAGGTATAACAAAGACATGTGCCAAAGAACAGAATGCTACTGTCGAACATCAACGGAACATCATCTAGAATCAGTACAGTAATTCAATATATGACTTGGGCTCAGGCGTACGGCCGACAGATCTTGGGAGACGATTTACGTCGTCGAAGCTTCCATTGACAAAAGTAATTCAATCTCATTAAGGTCAACGATCTCTCTCCTTGCTTATCCAGAAATGTTCCCACTAAGCTCGCCTTCTCCTAGAGCATATGATTCTGACGTCGGAAGGCGTTTGGCGGCCGAATTCTGCATATCGTTTGCCTCAGAAGTGGTTCCAACTGTTTGCTATTGATCTTCGTTTTTCACCACAGGCAGTAATTTTAACTTATGCAAGACGATCTGCATACATAAACTATGTACTTCAACTAAATCCAAGAAGAAACGTGCATCATTAGTCATCTTATCTCAAGGCAAATTTGTCTTTTGAGCATGGAAACTATTGGTAGCATGCAATAGAAATCTAATACCTTCACATGGGAAGATTGTCAAGAGAAATCCAACGTTTGAACTTGTCAACATATCCAATTAGATTCAGTTTTATTCAAAAGTTTAAATTAATGACTTATGGGCCTATGTCTACTCTTGCTCAATTCAAGATTCCTTGTGTGTCAACAAATCTCAATTTGAATCTCCACTTTATTGTCATCAACAAAGCTCAACTTCACCCTGTGTCTCTTTTGCTTGGCTAAATCACGAAAACTACCCTAGGTCTCTTTCCCTAAATTGAACTGTGAAGACCGCCTGAAGTTGCATCTCTCACGAAATTCATTCCTTAAAATATTCACAAAACACCAATACCCATTGAGAGTTGGGCACTAATTAATCATTGATTTTGATTGCATTTTGTTGAGCACGTGCATCAGAGACTTGATTTTTTTTTTTTTTTTTTTTTTTTTTTTTGGGAGATTGTCAAGAGAGAGTGCAAGTCCGAGCATGTCAGCATTCTCAGTTTAATCCACATTTACCCAAAATCGAAGCTAATGATTATAGGCCAATTATAATATATTAATTGTTTTAGACATCACTAATTGTTTGAAGTCTTTTCTAACACTATTCACACCTTCATCTCAATAGAAAAGTTGCAAGATTATTTTTCGTGGTAATAAACCTGCCAAAGTCTAGATCTCCAAGGGACAAATATCCACAACATTTTGTTTTACATGGAGTTAATGACGTAAATATCAAATTTATTTGATGAATTTTCATTTGATACGCTGTCTGTCAAAGAAATCATTTCATAAGGCATTGACTTATATCCAATTTTCAAAATTTGTAACTGTATCCGTTGTATTAGTAAATGAAAATTTCCGTTTCTCATATGCTTGTGTAGCTAAAACTTCACTGAGGCGTTGTTGTGATATTTATGTAGATGGCCATGTGCAATGTTACTATCTAATATTATTGAGACCTCATGGTATAAATGGAATATCATCTAGGAGAAGTAAAATAAAGCAATATTATGAAGTTGGACTTCGTATGGTGGTATAAAAAAGTGATGAAAAAAATAACCAAAAAAAGTCATAAATATATTGTAATTTTTAAGATTCAGTCATAAATATATATTTCAATTCAATTCTTAAGCTTTTGTTATTGTGCAAATCTAGTCTATCCCAGCCAATTTTAGTTAGATGGCGTTGAAATAGACGTTGACAATATTTTAATAATATTTTATTTTATTGATTTTTTTAATTTTTCCTTCTTTTTTTCCTTCACTTCCTCCTCCTTCCTCCAGCCAATCACCAATTGTGACTAGCCAGAGGGATGGCCAGTGAGGGACCTTAGTGACCTTGGGGAAGCTTGGCCATGATTGGGGAACCTCGCCCAAGCTGCCTGCTAGGCTGGAGAGGCTCAACCTCGTTAGAGGCCGCAACCTTTTACGGCCTCTAGCAAGGGCTACTAGTGGCTGGGTGTTGCTCGCCCTTGACAAATTTGGGGAGGGTTAAGCCTCACTAGCCATGGGCAATGCTGGACCTCACCAAAGGTCATGAGGTCAAAGGATGCGATCTTGCGAGGTTGAAGGCCATGACCTCATGCGGCCTCTAGCCTGGGTGAGCCTCACCCGTCATGAGCAGGTCGTGACCTCCTCATGGCTAGGTGAGGCCGAGTCTCACCAGATCTGGCAGGACCTTGCTCAACCATGGTGAGGGCGGCCTCACCATTGTTGAACAAGACCAACCTTGTCTACGCTTGCCTTGGGAGGAGGAAGGAGGAAGAAGGAGAAAAAAAAGAAAAAATATTATCAAAATATTGTCGACGTTAGACATCGGCCAATACTGGTCAAACTTAGCCAGATAGACTATATTTGCACAGTTGTAAATAGTTTAATATTGAATCGGCAAAAGAAAAGGTTAATGACTTGAAAAATTGCAATAGATTTATGATTGTTTTGGTAATTTTCCTAAAAGTGATGCTACGAGCCATTAAATATTTTCCAAAACTAAGATTAATTAAGGGAGGGAACATATTGGAATACTTCAAATATGCGATCGCACACTTCCTCCATACCTAACTGGAGTCAAATATGTCCAGCCTTGATCTCTAAATAATGTTTTTTTTTTTTTCATGCTGTCTGACCATCGACGGTCTCCAAATAAATCATGTCAATTTTTTTAGCCATATTTTCCGCGTGTATCAAAGGATTCGATATTTAATTTTGCCGTAAATACCGTTGGGATTATGATATTTTGAAAGTCAAAACACACGGTGCTCTTGACTGGGCTTGCTTCTCTCCCCATTGTCCCCAGTAGGAAAACAAAAATGAGGAAATTAGAATATGGTAAAGCACTCAGGGAGGCCAATCAATTCGTCTGATCGAAGCTTCTATGAATAGAATAATATTGTCCAACCACAAAAAAAATAAAAAAATAAAAAAGGGTCCTACTGCTTTTAAAAAGCAACGTCTGAAAGCCATAATCTTATAAGTCGCATTCCTCTACAAAAACATGACGATTCCAACATTCGGACGCGTTAGCGTCTCTGATTAATAGCATTTTCCGGGAACTTGAGTCTCATATCCACTTGTATGGCGTCCCAAACATCACGTGTATACCTCAGCATAATATCCACTTGTATTGTGTCCCAAATATCGTGTATATACCTCAGCATAACGAGGACTTATCTGGGAGAATTATCCAAAAAGTCCTAAACATATTGTAGTTTTGCCAATTCAGTCCTAAACCTTTTGTCAGTTTACCAATTGAGTCCATCCGACCAATTTTGGCCGGAAAATGCTGACATGGACGTTGGTGGTGACACGTAAGACTGTTGGCGCTGATGTGGATATTTTAAATTTTTAATAATTTTTAATAATTTCTTTTTTTCCCGCTTTTTTTTTTTTTTTGGCTTTCCCTTGCCCTTTTCCGGTGGCCGGCCACAGCTAGCCAAGCGAGGCCAGCCCTGGCCTCGGTGAGGGCTGACCTCGCCAGATCTGCCTAGGGGAGCCCTTGCCGAGGCTCGCCCTCGCCTAGGCGAGCGTTGACCTTACCCCTGGTCGGGCGGGTGAAGGCTGGCCACCAGCCATAGGCCGACGCTCGGCCGGCCAGGGGTGAGGGCCGGCCTCACCAAATTTGGTCTAGGCGAGGTTGACGCTCGCCTGGGTGAGGGTGAGCCCCGGCGAGGGCTCCCCTCGCCAGATCTGGCGAGGCCAGCCCTCGTCGGGGCCAGGGCTGGCCTCACCCGGCCGGGCCTTGCCTATGGCGGGCGAGGCTAGCCTTGGCCCCGTGAGGGCCGGCCTCGCCAGATCTGGCGAGGGGAGCCTTCGCCGAGGCTCTTGCCCAGGCGAGCGTCGGCCTTGCCCAGACTAGATTTGGCGAGGCCGGCCCTCGCCCTAGCCGGCCGGAGTTGGCCTTGCCCAGACCAGATCTGGCGAGGCCAACCCTCGCCCCTGGCTTGCTGGGCGTCAACTTGTGGACAGTGGCCAGCTGTCGCCCGCCCGGCCAGGGGCAAGGCCGACGCTCGCCTGGGTGAGGGCAAGCCCCGGCGAGGGCTCCCCTTGCCAGATCTGGTGAGGCCGGCCCTAGTTGGGGCCAGGGCTGGCCTCGCTCGGCCAGTGGCCGACTAGTTGGGGCCGGTTAGCTATGGCCGGTGGCCAGTGGCCGGCCACCGGAAAAGGGCAAGGGAAAGCCAAAAAAAAAAAAAAAAAAAGAGGAAAAACAGAAAATATTAAAAAAAAAAAAACAAAATCAATTTTTTTAAATATTAAAATATTATTAAAAATTGTCCACGTCAGAGCAGGCAGTCCTACGTGGCACCGCTGGCATCCACGTCAGCATTTTCTGATCAAAATTGGCCGGATGGACTCAATTAGCAAACTGACAAAAGGTTTAGGACTCAATTGGCAAAATTGAAAGGTTTATGACTGAATTGGCAAAACTGCAATAGGTTTAGGACCTTTTGGACAATTCTCCTGGACTTCTTCGACATTCTCAGCCTTCTCAATTCTCGCATCTCCAATTCCTTCAGAGAAACAAAAAGCTAAAAAATCACGTACCAGCTCCCCCACAAGACCATCTAACAATGGCAGAGAAGAACCAGAACCAATACCACCCACTCAAATCGATTCGGCTATCACCAGAACGATCAAGAACAATGGATGATGAGGAGGCCAAGCGCAAGAAGAGGATGAAATGGACGATCAGCATCATCGTCTTCGTCATCTTTCAAGTAGTCCAAGCTCCCTTCTTTGTCCGGGTTATCATGAGGTTAAAGTCCCCCAAGTTCAGGGTCGGCGACATTGCCATCCAAACTTTGGACGATTGGGACTTAGGCATCACCTTCATTCGGCATAAGCTTCGTTGCCCCGATCCACGTCAAGAACACCAACTGGGGTCCCTTTAAGTACGACGCCTCCACTGTTAACTTCTCCTGTGGAGGCGTCCAGGTGGGACGAGCGATCATTCCAAAAAGCAAGGCCAACTTCAAGTCCATCAAGAAGATCGATGTGAACGTGACTCTGAGCTCTGCTAATTTGCCCAGCAATATTAATTTGAATCTCGGGAGCGAATTGAGCTGAGGGGCCATAATATTGGATAGTTAGGGTGAGCTTAAAGGAAAGATCACAGTCATGTTCATGAAGATAAAGATTTCACAAATGAATTGGACCATGGTGATCAATACCTCGGCAAGAGCAGTCTAGTCCTTGTCGTGTAAATGAGGATGTAAAGCGTGATTCTTAGTGATCCATAGTTACTGAGCTCGCTTTTATATTTTCTTTCCATGAATTTTCCATGGATGGAATTGAGAAATTTATGCATTTCTATCCAACTATTTGATGCATTAAGATACACTTGTGAGTGAGCTATGTTAGAAAACTCGAAAATCAGAAAATTGATGTGGTGTAGAGCAATTGATATATGCTAGTTAGTCCATAACTGCTTTTGAGTGAAAATGAGTTCACGGGCTGAGATTTGGACTCTCTTTTGGCAATTTCCCGAGGCAAACAATATTAGAGTGGGTACAAAGCAGGCCTTAAGGATGATGTTGGGCCAAAAGGATACGTGAATTAAGAAGCAATGGGCCTAACACTAATGACGTTGGGCCACAAGGATATGTGAATTAAGGAGGAATAGGCCTAACACTGAGCTTATATGTGAGGAGGAGATTGTTATGACTCATGTGTGAGTGAGTTGTGTTGGAGAAGTCTCACATTAGAGAATTGATGTAGTGTAGAGTAGTTAATATATCATAGTTGACTCATAACTCATTATCTTAAATTTTTGAATGAATGTAGATATTAACTGGCTCGGATTTGGGCTCCCTCTTGGTGATCTCCTAAAGTCTCATATTAAATAATTTAAAATATATCACAGTTGATTCATAATTTATTAGTTTAAACTTTTAAATGAAGGTAAATACTAATAGGTTTATGAATTGATATGGTATAGATCAGTTAATATATTACAGTTGACTCATAACTTATTAGCTTAAACTTTTATATGAAGGTAGATACTAATAGGCTTGGATTTGGACTCCCTCTTGATGATCTTCCTAGCCAAAATGTATCGGATTTCTACTATGCGCTCTAAATATGATGGGGTCATTCTATTTGAAAATTCTTTAATTGTTCTGTATGTGACGTGATGTACCGACACCATGTGCTTTTGATTTTTTTTCTTTCTCACCACAGAGAATACTGTTTTCAACGTGAGGACGACTGGTCCACTTTTTCTTTCTTGTGCCATGCCATGGTTTAGAATTATAGCAGGCATCTCGGATTGGATCTCTTAACTATGAAGTGCAGAGAGAGCTCCACAATGGCTCTTGACGGTAGGTACACGGATAAGCACTGTCTCTATCAGCGGCTTAGCCTAAGGGTTCCTACAGGCCATAGACATTTCCCATTGCCTAGGCTCACTAGTACCGCACATGTACCGCACACATAGAATAGATGCATGGCTAGCAGACTTAATAGACCGAGAGGTGGACTTACTAGTTTTTGAACAGATTGCAGCCCTGTTATGGTTCATTTGGCTCGCTCAAAATCACTTCGTCTTTCGCCACCAAAGAACGCACCCGAACCACCTGGTTGACACAGCTCTTGCATTTGCCCAACTCCATCTTAGTGCTCAGCAGAAGGAGTCCCGCATAGGCGCTCGGCTGAGTAATCTTCGCACATGGATCCCACCTCAGCAAGGTGTCCTCAAGGTAAACATTGACGGAGCATTCCCTACAACTACGAATATGGGCGCGATCGCTTGTATCATCTGAGATCACACTGGCCGACTGATCGGCGGCGTAACCAAGGATGTCCCTGCATCATCTGCACTTGAAACAGAATGTCAAGCGCTTTTGTGTGCCCTTGAGGAATTATCACAGCAAGGAAGAATAAGTACTAACCTGTTGGTAGAGACTGACTGCCTCACTATTGTAGAAGTGCTCAACCGGGATCGCCTTCCGCCATGGGAGTATCGCGCCACTTTTGCTGCGATCGCCAATCGACTCCTCTGTTTCCCCAATCTTACCGTGCAGCACTGCAGGCGAGAATCTAATGCCCTAGCGGACTGGGCCGCGAAAGCCCACGGCTGTGGTTCACTCCGGAAAAATTGGCCCATTTCACCTCCTCCTGTTATGGTAGATATGTTATGTCATGAAGCTCTTGTAAACGGATGTACTTATTTCCCTCAGTGAATAGAAGTTCTATCTTTTCCGACAAAAAAAAAAAAAAAAAAAAAAAAAGGCTCACTAGTGATAGTTTTTCAGATTCCAATTATAGTTTTAGCCGTCTCTTGATGTTTTTTCTAGTAGTGGAAAGTCGATTAGTTTTTCAGCTTCTCGGGACAGTCTTACGCCTGAGATTTTTTTTAGTAGTGGAAGCTCAATTAGTACAGAATTGGAACCGTCACATTTTCTATTACATGGATACGGTAGTATTCACAAATGAACTAATACTGAATTCTGCTTGGTTGAACTATGAGATTAGTTCATATCACTAAATCAAAATTTGTTTCTAAGTTTGTGTTTATAGCAGATGTTTTGCCAAAAAAGTGTTGGAAAATTTTCTATTGAAATATGGATCGATAGATCTAAACTGGCAAAGGTTTGGACAGAAAACGTAAACAAAGGGAGAATTAAAGATAATAAGATTAGGAACAATTGCTGCTAGTCATATAAAAGGACGCTGAAAATGTAAAGATAAGTTGGAAGTAAAAATAAACAACTGGGTATTCTTTGATTGATCAATGGTGTCTTCTACAAACTAAAATTCAAGTATCTATACCTACCATTGACACCTAACAACAATTATCAAGAAATCAAACACATTCTATGGGACTCCTCCAATTAAGCAATTCCAATCTACAAGCGGTTACTTAGAGATAATCGACTCTACTACTCAATGATATGTCTTCTTCACATCTTCACGGTTGCCACCATCAGTCTTCGGGAGATCATAGCCCTTCAGTCGCTCGAGTTGATCTTCATCTATTGGCGTTTTGCTTTAAGACCTCTATGTGTCTTCTTACTCAGCTTTTGCTAGCCGAGTTGTTGATCGGAGATTTGGACTTTTCTTGTTGCGAACAACGAAAAACTCTAATACATGCGAACGCAATATTTTTGCGCAAAAAGTGTCCTTGATATGGTTTCTTCACACAATTCACTCTATGTCACATCTATTTTTACAATATCTTGAATTTATTAAAAGTAAGGAGTAACGAAGCTGTGATGGTTTAAGCTTTTTCTCTTTAAGCGGCCTTTCCTTTTTTACTGACAACCTGCCAAGTCTACCAAGGTGGGCGGGAGACTCGATCCTGGGTTTTAGATAGCTTTGAGTCAACCGATGAGTCATCAAGTTTGGCGAATATTCTAAGCTGGCGCGTCGACATTCTCGAGGCATTATTTGGGCTATGAGGTGGTGATTATGCTTATGGTCAAACAATCCGTTCGGAAAAGAAATATTTGATTAGTAATCTCCTTCTAGATTATCAATTCAAGGCCGGAAGATTCCTGCTTTTTAAGGGTACAAAAGGGTAAAGTAAATGACCTGAATCAATGCTCGAGTACTAGACGTTACGGCGTGAATTTACTCCATCTTTTGTGTAATCTGGCGATGTTTTCCACTTATTTATGTAGGCAGCCATCTGCAATGTTACTATCTAATATTAAGGAGACCTCATAATATAAATGAAAAACCATCTAGCAGAAGTACAATAAATTAACATTGTGAACTTGGACTGTGTATGGTAATATGAGTAATAATGATAGGATATTGAGTTATAAAGCTTGTCCAAAACTAAGATTAATAAAGGTAGGGAACGCCGTGGAATACTATATATAAAGCAATTGCGCGACTCCACAATACCTAACTGCAGTCAAATATGTCCAGCCCCAATCTCAAATTAAGGTTTTTATTTTTTATTTTTATTGTTTTTAGCGATGAGGTATCTTTAGTCAACCTTGACATATCACGGGCGTGCTCAGGCAAAATGGGCTTGAAGAACAATTTTGGTAGAGACAAAAAAGGGGGGGGAAGTAAAAAAAAAAGTTTTAAACCCATTGCATTTTCACCAATTTAGTTTCGAAATTTTTAATTATATCAATTTAATCATAAACATTTTGATGATTTGCTAATATAGTCCAATCAATCAATTTTAGCTGAAAATTATTGATATTGGATGTCTTACATGATACAATCACCAATTAACATGGACAAAATTTACAAATTTTCAACATTTTGTTTGGTTTTTAATTATTTTTTTATTTTATTTTCTTTTTCATTGTGGCTGGCGAGAGTGGGCAAGGGCCCACAAGCCACAACCCTCACCAGATCTGATGAGGATGAGAGATCTCATGACTTGGGTGAAGGCAGCCACAACACAACTGGCGATGGCATTGGGCTCATAGGCCCTCGCCTGGTGGTCGGTGAGGGTCACAAACCACAATGAAATGAAACAAAGAAAAAAAATTAAAACATTTAAAAAATATTTAAAATTATAAATTTTATCAATGTCAATGGTGGTTATACTATGTAGGATGATCATCCATGTTGGCAATTTCCTACCAAAATTAGTGTGATGGATTACATTGGTAAATCATCAAAATGTTTAGATTTCAAATGGTATAATTAAAAATTTTAAAACTGAATTGATAAAAGTATAATAAATTTATGATTTTTTTTTGTACTTTCCCCTTAAAAAATGATATTTAGTTCTTGGATAATTTCTCAATTAAACTTAAGATCACAAGAAGATGTGCAAACTCTCTTGAAACCAAATTTACAGCATCATTTTATTTCAAGCAATCTTATCATCGACAGTTTCCAAATAAATCATCTCAATTTTTTTCTGCAGTATATCCCGTATATTCGTAACGTATCTCTATATAATTATGGGATAGCATCGTGGGGATAAGGATAATTTCGAAGTCAAAAAGACACATGCTCTGGCCTGGGCTTTGCTTCTGTCCCCATTGAGCCTTAAGCTTTGGTTTTGCACCCAGTTAAAAAATCCCGAGAAAAATGAATATACAATTATAGGTCTAATCATGAATTCCTTCTTTATTGAAAAGCAATATCTGAAGGTCATTCTCATACAAAGTCGCATTCCTCTAGAAGAGTATGACCATTCCAACGTTCGGACGCGTTGGCGTCTAAAATTAATTGCAGTATCCTGGAAATTGCGTCTCATATCCGTTTGGGTTTGGTCCCAACATCGTATATATAACTCAGCATAACTAGGACATCTCAACATTCTCAGCCTTCTCTGTTTTCACATCTCAAATCCCTTTAACAAAGCAAAAACCCAAAAATCACAAACAAGCTCCCCTACAAAACCATCTAGCAATGACAGAGAAGAACCAGAACCAATACTACCCACCCGAATCGAACGGCTATCAACGGAACGATCAAGAATCGCTTCATGCCATGGAGGATGACGAGGCCAAGCGCAAGAAGAGGATGAAGTGGACGATCGGCATCATCGCCTTCGTCATCTTTCAGGTAGTCCAAGCTCTCTTCTTCGTCTTGGTCATCATGAAGTTTAAGTCCCCCAAGTTTAGGGTTGGCGACTTCGCTGTCCAGACCCTAACCATTGGGACACAAGCCTCACCTTCGTTCGACATGAGCTTCGTTGCCCCAGTCCGAGTCAAAAATACCAATTGGGGTCCCTTCAAGTACGATGCCTCCACCATTAACTTCACCTATGGAGGTGTCCTAGTGGGAGAAGCGGTCATTCCAAAAGGCAAGGCCAACTTCAAGTCCACCAAGAAGATTGACGTGAATGTGGCACTGATCTCTACTGGTTTGCCTAGCAATATTAACTTAAATCTGGGGAGCGAACTAAGCTCAAGTGTCATAACCCTAAACAGTCAGGGCGAGCTTAAAGGAAAGATTACAGTTATGTTCATGTTCAAGAAGACGAAGATCTCACAAATGAATTGCACCATGACAATCAATACCTCAACAAAGGTGGTTCAATCCTTGACATGTAAATGAGGATACCGTGCGTGATTCTCGGTGATTCATACTTTGTAGGCCTGCTCACATATTCTCTTTCCACGAATTTTTCATGGATTAAATAGCGAAATTTATGTGTTTCTACCTTATGGTTGATTAGGTCATTCGTTTGTTAATTCTTTATTTGTTGTGTATACATGTCACATACTGTACCAGCACCATGTGCTTTGGATTTTTCCTATTTTTCCCCCCATAGAGAATACTCTTTTCATCACGGGGACAACTGGGCCACTGTATTTCTTTCATTTGCCTTGCAACGGTTTGGAATTAGCGCAGCCACTAGGATTGGATAGCTTAACTATGAAGTGGACGGAGATCTCCACATGTTGCGTACTTGGGTCCCCTAGGGACGAACTGACGGTCCTTGATGGATGAGCTTAGGCCGTGGCTCATCAAGAAATATGTAGATCGAATCGTCAACTTTCACACTGTACAATATGATAGTATCCACAAATGAACTTGTCCAAGAATTCTGCTCGATTGAACCATGAGATTGGTTCATAACACTCGAATCAAATATATATTTGTACGTTTGTATTTATAGTAGAAAACTTTAAAGCGTGCAAAAAGTGGTCTATAGTTTGTTCATGCAAGACACTCAATGTGACATCAAATTTTATAATTCTTGCATTATTAATTAAAAGTTGGAAAAATCCTAATATATCGGTCAGCAACCCTTTCTCCAAAAAAGAAAAGCCCTCCCTCAAAGAAATTTCACTTGCAGGTGCTTACCTTCAATTTCTGAAGCTGATACTCTAGTTCGCTTTTTTAGGCCTTGATTTGGCCTCTCCAATCTACTATGGGAGTTTGTTTTCGCCTTGCTGATGCGTCTTCTTTCGCTCTTTGTTATTGCTTTTCGTTGCTCCTCATGGTAAATAAATCTTCTTGCAGCTGAAAATTTTGTGAGAATGTTGTCACTAGTCCAGCCATAAATTTTGGAGAGGAAAATCTCAGTGTCTGCTCATTACTAACGTTTCGGTGATTGATTGTTGATTATTTTTTGATGGTATAACAAATCTGGTATTTTAGAATGAGAGTATGTTTTATAGTTGCAAGTTGTAATCTTTTATTTTTTGGGTTTTGTTTTGTTTTGTAGCTTTTATGGAATTTGTTTTATTTGAAAGCTTTTTTTTTTTTTTTAATATATTCCTCCCTGATCACCTGCCAAGTCTGCCAAGGCGGGCGGAAGGCTTAATCGTGCTATCCAGACTAGCTTTGAGGCAACTGATGAGTCATCAAATTTATGCATTATTTGGGGGGATTTACAAAGAGGAGAGCATGCCAAACCTGTATCAAAGAGCCAGCAGAAAATCCAGAATATTATGTTTTTACAACATGAATACAAATACGGCATTATCTATCTTATTCTCTGTGTCATACTTTCAAGGGGTATATTTACCTCCTCAGAAAACAAAACATCGGCATAACACTTTGGACAGTCAAAGTTGAATGATTCTCCACTTCGTTTCTTTGCCTTTTATTTTCATTCTTTTTGACCCTCTTCTGGTCTTCCCAAAATGCACTTCTTCCTTCAACAATTTAACACTGCGCACGCCGCACAGATTGCGGGCCAGCCACTATTGATCAGGGTTGCAAAAGGTGTCGCAAACTTTGCCTCGACCCAATTAGGGACTCTCCCTTTATTCGTAGATAGAGGGGGTAGATATTAGAGATAGTTGAATCGAGGGGATGAGATGGGCAAAGGCCCCGAGGAGGCAACCGCTGTGAGTACCGAGCGGCAACCCAGAGGTGTAGCACAGCGTTTGCAGCCTTGGCAGTGGCAAAGGGAGGGCGGCGGAAATAGATAAGAGACACTATTAAGGTTTCGATGAAAACAGAAAGATTAAAAAAATATGTCAGTCGAAGCACAAGATAGTAGTTTTTACGTTTACTACTATTCACGATTTTATGGGTTAGTAATATTTATGAGATTATTTGTTTATTGTAATTGCAGTTGCAAAGAAAATATATATCAATCTTTTTTAGGTGCTATAACCCTCAATTCTTCAAGATCTACTAAGATTTATCTAAACATAAGATGTTCAAGATCGACAAGTGACGTGGACATAGGTTAAGATTTAAAAGTTTCAATTCTAAAAATATAAATTTTTAGATGTATAAAGGTAACATGCATGAGAGGTCGTGATAAATCGATTGACAAGCCTGGCACGCTCGTGATACTTGAAAAGTCAAAACAATCACAGCTTTTGAGATGTAGGAGAGACTCCTCCACTCGCGTTGCTGAGACACTCCCGCTGGAACTCGCGTTCCTCTAGAAGTGAAAATTTCGACAACGCGTTTGAGGTGCGGAGTCAAATCACATTAATTTCCAGGAAAGTGGCTCTCTTTGTCCATTGGGTGCTTCCTTGGACAAACCCTCTCTCCCAACACTGTACACAAACCTGACCAACGCACCTCTCGTCCCCATTCCGACTATATTCTCACTTATCCAATTCCTTCACAGAAACACTTGATTCATTCCTGGTTTAGCAGAATACTACCGTATGGCGGAGAAGAGCCAGAACCAATACCGACCACCTTACCGACCACCTGAATCCATATTGTCACAGAAAGTGATCAATCAAACAAGAGAATAGATAGAATAAGAAAATATTTGGACAGCGAATTTATATGTTTCGATAGGATTGATCTACGTTCCCATAAAGAGCAGCATAAAATTCTATTATAGATTAAGTGATACAATGGAAATTATAACTACACTCAAGTCATTTAAATACTTTTAGTATTTCCAGCCTCCAATATACTCAATAACTTACATAATGTTTAACTGCATAATTTCTTATGAAATAATCCATCAACCTTAAAGGAAACTCACTTGGATTAAGAAAGTTATTCTTTTGAGGCTCAAGTTCGAGATATATTTTCAATAGAATGGCTCTCACCTGAGGTTTCAAGAATTGCTTCATGCCATTGAGGACGAGGAGGCAAAGCGAAAGAAGAGAATGAAGTGGACAATTGGCATAATCTTTTTCGTCATCTTTCGGGTTGTCCAAGCTCTCTTCTTTGTGCCAGTCATCATGAAGTTTAGGTCCCCTAAGTTGAGGGTCGCTGAGTTCAGCGTCCAAAGCCCATTTGTTGGGACTCAGGCCTCGCCCTCATTCGATGTGCTTTGTCGCTCCAATCAGAATCAAGAGCACCAACTGGGGCATCTTCAAGTACAATGCTTCTACTGTGAACTTTACCTATGAGGGTGTCCAAGTGAGACAAGCGATCGTTTCGAAGAGCAAGGCCAACTTCAAGAGCACCAAGAAGATCAATGTGAACGTGACTTTGGGCCCTGCTAATTTCTACTTATTCGAATCTCGGGAGCAATTTGTGCTCTGGGTCGTAAACTTGAACAATCAAAGTGAGTTCAGAGGAAATGTGATAGCCATGTTTATGTTATAGAGATAGACCTACCAGATGAATTTCACTATGGCCATCAACACAGCAATAAAGACAGTCCAATTCTCATTGTGCAGATGAGAATTAGGACGGTGATTCTCCATTAGATGGTTCCACAAGCTTTGCACGAATTATTTGAAATTATGTATGAGAACATTTTCTGTTGGTTTTTCGTGGATCATTGTTGTGCAGTAGTTCGATCATTTAATATGTTTTGTGCATTGCGATTCAATTTGTAGATGGAAAGATTGTGTGGAAAATTTATAAATCTAGAGGAAGAAATTGACAACTATAATCTCTCCTTGACAACTAGGTCTAGGGCCCGCCTCGATGTTATTGGGCGCGGTGACCCATGCTTTGTTGTCCCAGGCCTCAATGGACCTTTGCACGATGGCTAGCATCCTAGGCCTAGCTTATATGGACCAAGGCAAGAGTGCCGAGGGCTTGGGCTCGGGCATAAAAGTCCTTAGCCTAGCCTCAATGGACCTAAGCTTGGGTGTCGAGGACTTGAGCCTCAGGCACCGAGGTCCCAAGCACAGGCACTAGAGTTCCAAACATGGGTAGAGGTGCTTTGGGCCTTGCCTAGATAGACTTGGGCTTGCCCTTGATAAACCCCAATAGACCTAGCCTTGACCTCTGTTCTCAGTTCTAGTGCCAAGGGCCCAAGAACAAGCATTTGAGGTTCTTGTGCTCAAGCATAGAGTTTATGACCCAAGCATTAATAATTTATCATATTTTAGAAAATGATTTTCAATTTTTTTAAAAGGAATTCATTTTTTCTGAATTTTAGTAGTGATTTTCTATTGAATAGGAAATCTTTTCCATTGACTTATTTTTATAAGCAATCTAAAAGCCAGAAAAAAAAAATCGCGAAACAAAGGAAGCCTAAAATCTAAAAATATCGATCTGTCCGATTACATCTTATGGGCTTGAACCTGATAGACTACACGCGCGCTCAGGCTAAATTGGCTGGAAGGCCAATTTGGGCGGGGCTAAAAAAGGATTTTCAGTTGTCGAGTAAATTTTAAACTTGAATTGAAGATCGCAAATATACGCAAACCATTTTGATGGTTAAGCCAACACCTTATTGGTTTATACGTTACATTTTATTTCATGCGATCTGATCATTGATGACCTCTAAATAATTTATGCCATTCCCTCGTGTACCACATGAGTTGACGTTTAGAGTGCATCTGGCCCCATCGTGCCTTAAGCCTCTGGTTTGGCACCCACTTGGAAAATAGAATACGTTAAAAGCACTCAGGGAGGCCAACCAATTCATGTGATCGAAGCTTCTATTGATAGAATAATATTGCCCAACAACAAAAAGGTGCCCCACTATTTTGAAAAAGCAATGTCCGAAGGTCATACCCTAACGAAGTCGCAATCCTCTAGAAATACATGACGATTGCAACGTTCCGACGCGTTGGCGTCTCAAATTAGTGGCAGTTTCCCGGAAATTGAGTCTCCTATCAACTCGTCTTGTGTCCCAAAAGTCATATATATACCTTAGCATAACTAGGACTTCTCAACATTCTCAGCCTTCTCAATTCTCGCATCTCCAGTTTCTTCAGGGAAGCATAAACTCAACAATCACAAATCAGCTCCCCGCAAGACCATCTAGCAATGGCAGAGAAGAATCAGAACCAATACCACCCTCCTGAATCGAATGGCTATCACCGGAACGATCAAGAATCGCTTCATACCATGGAGGATGAGGAGGCCAAGCGCAAGAAGAGGATGAAGTGGACGATTGGCATCGTCGCCTTCGTCATCTTTCAGGTAGTCCAAGCTCTCTTCTTCGTTCTGGTCATCATGAAGTTCAAGTCCCCAAAGTTCAGGATCGGCGACCTTGCCGTCCAAACTCTGACCGTCGGGACTCAAGCCTCGCCTTCGTTCAACATGAGCTTTGTTGCCCCGATCAGAGTCAAGAACACCAACTGGGGTCCTTTCAAGTATGACGCCTCCACTGTTTACTTCACTTATGGTGGTGTCCAGGTGGGAGAAGCAATCATCCCCAAGAGTAAGGCCAACTTCAAGTCCACCAAGAAGATTGACGTGAGCGTGACTCTGAGCTCTTCTAATTTGCCTAGCAACATCAATTCGAATCTCGGAAGCGAACTGAGTTCTGAGATCATAACTTTGACCAGTCAAGGCGAACTTAAAGGAAAGATTACAGTCATGTTCATGTTTAAGAAGAAAAAAACCTCGCAAATGAATTGCACCATGGAAATCAATACCACATCAAAGGCAGTCCAATCCTTGTTGTGTAAATGAGGATGCTAATTGTGATTCTCGGCAATCCATAGTTTGCAAGCCCGCATATACCTATTCTTTCCACGAGTTATTCATGAATTAGATAGTGAAATTTATGTA
Source organism: Eucalyptus caleyi (assembly GCA_014182885.2). NCBI lineage: Eukaryota > Viridiplantae > Streptophyta > Magnoliopsida > Myrtales > Myrtaceae > Eucalyptus > Eucalyptus caleyi. Next base: position 5,193,495 of record CM024470.2, read on the forward strand.
TTTCTATCTTATTCTTGATTGGGAGATTCGTTTGTAAATTCTTTATTTATTCTGGATACATGTCACGTTAAATACCGTCCCCAGGTACTTCGGATTTTTTCTTTATTTTTTCCCCGTAGAGAATACTGCGGTACTCTTGAAATTGAATACTTCAAAATATATGAAGAATTACCAAAAAAAGTCCTAAATTTATTGCAATTGTGCCAATTCAGTCCTAAACTTTTTTTTTAGTCAATTTAGTCATAAACCTTTTACAATTGTGTCAGTTTAGTCCATCTGGCCAAAATTGGCCGGCTGGCACTGACGTAGACATCGGTCGTCTAACGAAAATTGACATGGCAAAATTTTTAATTTTTTGAATTTTTTTTTTTTCAAATTTTTAAATATTTTTTGAATTTTGAATTTTTTTCAGCTTCTCCTTCCTTTGGCCGATCAGAGGCGAGGGCCGGCGAGGTCGATCGTTGCCTTGGCTGGGTGAGGTTGACCCTCGCCTTGGATCTGACGAGGCTTGGCCCCGCCTGACCCTGAGCTCGGCCCTCGCCAAATCTAGCGGGGCCTCGCCCAGCGACGGCAAGGCCGGCCTCGCTAGCGACTTTCGTGAGCGCAGGTAGCGCCTTGTTCGTTGCCTCCATTGTCGGAGCTTGCCGAGGACTCGAGGGTTTTTCGGCTCATTTTGCAGAGAGTGGATTGGAGAAGACGACGACCCAACTCGGCTTCCGCAGCAACAAACTGCGGAAGCCAGAGCCGCCGAAAACACGGAGCTACGGGTGGGACCGTAGCCAGCTGGGCGAGGCTGACCCTCGCCTTGGATTTGGCGAGGCTCGACCCCACCCAGCCATGGCGAGGGTTGATCTCACCAGTGCCGGTGAGCTCGGCCCTCGCCATGGTTGGGCGAGGCCGGCCTCGCCAAATCTGGCGGGGCCTCACCATTGGTCGGCGAGGTCGGCCTCGCCAGCCCTCACCTCTAGCCAGCACCGGCCGGCCAGAGGAAGGAGAAGCTAAGCTGGAAAAAAAAAATTCAAAAATTCAAAAAAATATTTAAAATTTTGAAAAATAAATAAATAAATAAATTTGCCATGTCAGCTTTCGCCGGACAGCCGATGTCCACGCGTGCCGACCGGCCAACTCATATATTTTGAAGTATTCAATTTCAAGAGTATAAACATTTTTCATGGCTAGTCATATTGGCATAGGAGTTTGTGAAGGACAATCAAATACGAGACCTCTTTATCTTGATGGAAATAACTATAGCTGCTAGAAGTGCAAGATGAAAGCATAAATTAGATCAGCAAATCCAACAATGTGAGACGTTGTTCCGAATGGTGTAATTTATTTATTTCGCCATAATTCATAATTGGATCTCCAGTTAAACCATGTTAAATTTATTTCGCCATATTTTAAACAACTGGCCGCAGCATCGTGGAAATAATGATATCTTTTGGAAGTCAAAAGACATATGCTCCGAAACTGAGTTTGCTTCTGTCCCCATGGTGCCTTAAGCTTTGGTTTAGCCCCCAGATGAAGAAAGAATATAATAAAGAAGAGGAAAATAGAATACGGTAGAGCACTCAGGAAGGCAAATTCAGTACATGTCATCGAAGCTTCTATTGGTAGAATAATATGTCCATCCAAAGAAAGGCGTTCTTCTTGAATTAAAAAGCAATGTCCGAATATCATACTAAGACTAAGTCGCATTCCTCTAGAAAAACGTGTGATTGATAACGTTCGGACGCGTCGGCGTCTCAAACTAATATAGCATTTTCCTGGAATTCGAGTGTCATATCCACATTTGTTGGGTCCCAAACATTGGATATAAAGCAGAGCATACTCAGGACTTCTCAATATTCACAGCCTTCTCAGTTCTTGCATCCCCAATTCCTCCATAGAAGAAAGGAACTCAAGAATCACAAACAAGCTCCCCACAAGACCATCCAGCAATGGCAGAGAAGAACCAGAACCAATACCAACCACCTGAATCCAATGGCTATCACAGGAACGATCAAGAATCACTTCATACCATGGAGGATGAGGAGGCCAAGCGCAAGAAGAGGATGAAATGGACGATCGGCATCATCGCCTTCATTATCTTTCAGGTAGTCCAAGCTCTCTTCTTCGTCCTGGTTATCATGAAGTTCAAGTCCCCCAATTTTAGGGTTAGTGAGTTCAACGTCCAAACCTTCAATGTTGGGACTCAAGCCTCACCTTCGTTTGACATGAGCTTCGTTGCCCCGATCCGAGTCAAGAACACCAACTGGGGTCCCTTCAAGTATGATGCTTCTACTATTAGCTTCACCTATGGAGGCGTCCAGGTGGGACAAGCGATCATTCCCAAGAGCAAGGCCAACTTCAAATCCACTAAGAAGATCGACGTGAACGTGACTCTGAGCTCCGCTAATTTGCCCACTAATATTAATTCGAATCTCGGGAGCGAATTGAGCTCTCGAGTCATTACGTTGACTAGCCAAGGCGAGCTTAAAGGAAAGATTACAGTCATGTTCATGATCAAGAAAAAGAAGACGTCAGAAATGAATTGCACCATAGCCATCAATACCACAACGAAGGCAGTCCAATTTTGTTGTGTAAATGAGGATGTTGAGTGTAATTTTTCAGTGATCTATAATTTGTGAGCTCGCTTGTTATTTTCTTTCCACTAGTTTTCCACAGCTTAAATAAAGAAATTTATATATTTCTATCTTTTTATTGATGGGGTCATTCATTTGTAAATTCTTTGTTTGTTCTGTATTCATGTCATATTACATACCCACGTTATGTGCTTTTTTATTCTTTTTCCTTACACAGAGTAGTGTTTTCATTATGAGGATGACTTGTGTTCGACAAAAGAAAATCATGAGCATGACTGGTGCACTGTATTTCTTTCATTTGGCTTGCCATGGTGTAGAATTAGTGCAGACATCTTGGCTTGGATCTCCTAACTACGAAGCGGACAGAGAGCTCCACTTGCTGTTGACTTGGGACTCCTAGGGACGAACCGGCAGTCCGTGAAGATGGGCTTTGACCGAGGTTCATTGTCCGCATCACCGGCTTGCCGAAGGGTGACCACTAGCCACGTATAAGTCCCATCGTGGAACCCCAGAGGCAATAATTTTTCAGCTTCTACGAACAATCTTAGCCGTCGCTAGAACATTTTTTAGTAGTGGAAGGTCGATTAGTATTAAAAATATTAAAATTGGAACCGTCATGTGTTACAAGGGAAAATTGTTCAAAAAGTTCTAAACTTATTATACTTTGGCCAATTCAATCATAAATCTTTTCAGTTTGCAAATTAAGTTCTTAATCCATTGTGAGATTAATAGCCAGTTTGGGCTTTGTCGCGACCTACCCTCGGGGGGAGAGAACAGGTTTAGGGGTATTGCCTAAGAACGGGCCTAAGGCCCATGATTAGGCGCGGGCTCTCCCAAGTCCATGCCCCGCGTGACATTGGAATATTTTTTAGAAATTTTGCATAAAGGAGTCGCCACTAGCCTATGGAGGTCGGCTAGACACCAAGTGAGGCATGGGAGTGTACCTCACTTCCTACACAACCAGAGAATCTGGGGTCGGGGACTTGATTACACTAATTGACTAATTAGTGCCCTTTCGGTACCCAATCTTGTTCATTTTAACAAAAATGATTTTTGTCAGGCAATTTGAATTGATTTTATACCTATCCACTAACATGTGAGATTGTCTTACGGGTGCGCAATCATTAAAGTAACAATCATAGCTACCAAGATTCTAATTGCAGTAAAATTAAACACATGTAACTAAACAAGTGCGAACATAGTTAAACAGGAAAGTTAAACATGCAATATAATCAATATACAAGCAATTAAAGATCTAATTACACTAAAAAGACAATATATGGCAAGTCATAACCAAACTCCATCATTTTTTAATTTTCGAAACTTTTTAATTTTTTAATTTTTTTAATTAATTTTTTTACAATAATTAATTTTTTAATTTTTTTAATTTTTTTTTTTAAAATAATTTTTAATTTAAAAAGGGGTGAAACGGGTCATGAGACTTGACCCAACTAAACAGACCCGAACCATATTGTATCGCGTTAAACTAAAAACATTAACCCTAAAAGGCCGCTTGGAGTTAAATGTAAAAGTTCATGAATTTTTTAACTCTTTTTCCGGCCCACATTGGAAATGAGCCCAGCCCACAACAAAACATCCCAGTCCACAACAGAAAACCCTAGCGCACTTTTCACATTTTTTTCTTTCTATTTTCTTTTAATTCTTTTCTCCTTTTTTGTCTTTTTCGATTTTGTCTTTTTGTGCTGCACTCCTCTCTCTGCATTCTTCCTTTCCGAAGCAAATTTTTGCTTTCTTTTTCTCTATTTTTTTTGTTTTTACTTTTTCTATATCTGTCTTTTTCTTTGTTTTTTTTTTTTTCTTCCCCTTTGGTCTCCTTCCCCTTCGGTCTCCTTCCCCTTCGTGCGTTCTACTCCTCTACGTCTTCTTCACCGAACATCTCCCCCCGTCTGCAATTTACTTCTACGAACTAAAACTCTTAACACCAACATTTCTTTGGCCGCCGACTGATATTCTACACAGGGCATCGACGACGAAAGTCCAGCGACAACATCGGGTTTGGCCCGCTGACCCACCTCGCGACCTGCGGTTTCGCAACAAACCAGTCGCGACGGAGGTAGTACTGTAGCGAGATGCCGCGTTTCTGAGTCCAACTGAGGCGTGACGGCACCGCCTTGACCAAGCCGAGCCTAATGCTCAACTCTCGTCCGACTGGAGGCGGATCGATGGCCACGAGAGCCGCCACCTGTGCCCAAAACAAAAGAGATCCGCGGCATTCGTGCGTCGCCACAAGAGCAGCCGCGGGTCGAGTGGCGTGGCTACGTCTGAGACGCTAAAAAGATCACATGAAAACCTCGGCTAGGTGGGACGGTGCCTAAACAACTCGACTCCGGTTCAAAACGACGAAACAAGACTAGATCTCATTCAGACATTTTACCGAACAGGTGGAGTGCGCTCCCGAATCGCACGGTTTCTAGCTCAACCAGGACCCGAACCTAAACCGAGACTCTCGCCAACAAACAATAAGACACACAACAACCAGAGAGGGAGTGGAAGGGGCCGGAGTTCACGCAAACCAGTCGATCACAAACTCCGGCCCGGGATGCACACAACATGGTGAAAACAGGGCGCGAGGACCTACCGGATTCAACTTGAGGACGTTGGCCGAGGGGTCGTCCGGCGGGGCTCACACGCAGCTGAAGCGACGGCTGAAGCTCCCTTGCTCTCCCTTAGTCGCTTCCTCACTCGGACTTCTTCTCCCTCTCGGTTTCTCACAGTTCCAGAAGAAGGGGGTCGAGAAGCGGGATCTCGAGCACTTCTCTCGCTCCCGCTCTCACTCTCCAGGACTCCTCTCGCCCCGGCTCCCTCTCCGTTCTCCCCCCTCCTCCCTTTGTGGAGTTCTTCCTCTTCTATTTTCTCTCGCCCCCACCCCCGTTTTCTGTCTTGCCCTCCTGTTTTCTTTTTTTTTTTACCGAGCTCTTCAAGATCAACGGTCGGTGTGTCTGGTTCTTGCCTCGCCAGCCTGTCGACCAGCTTGCTCCCCGACCCGCAGATCACGCCGGACCTTGATCTTCTTGCTCTCGTTGTGCTGCTGCAACTTCTGCTACCCTTTTTTTTCTATTCTTGCAGGTCTTTTCAGCGAAGACCAGCAGGAGGGGGGCAGAAAGCTGGGCACGAGCCGAGCCTAGGAGAAAGAAGAGGAAGATGGGCCGTGCGTGGGTCATGCGAGGGAGAAAAGAAGATGGGCCGCACAAGGGCCTGCGTGTGGGGGAAAAAGAAAGAGAGAATGGAGTCTCTCGTTTTCGTTTTTTTTTTTTTTTTTTAATTACTTAATTTTTTTGTATTTTCTTTTGTTTTGTTGTTGTTTTTTTTTTTTTTTTTAGTGGCTAATTCCTAATCTTGTACACGATCAAGTCTTAAATAAAATAGTAAAATTTAGGTGTCAACAGGCTTAAAAAAATAAATAACAAATAATCAAAAAATATTGTGGGGCCTAGTCTTTCTAGAAGTTGAAGCTCAAAACGTGTGGTTAATCTCGTAGTGGCCCAAAAACTGTTATGCTAGTAAAGCCTTATCAAATATATCATTGATGATAAAACTATTTTTCGTTCATTTATTTTATATCGTTTGAGCAGGGAAATATTGCACGATAATATTTCGTGGCAATTAGACCATCGAAATTTGGATTTGTAAGCAGCAAATATCCATAACATTTAGTTTTATGTGGAGTTAACGAGGTAAACATCCAATTTGTTTAATGAACTTTTACGTGATACAATGAAAGCCAAAAAAGATAATTTAAATAGAATTGAGACATTGACATATATACAATTCTTAATTATGAGTGTATTCATTTTCATTAGCAAATGAAAGTTTCTATTTCTTATATGCTCGTGTAAACAAATTTTTGTACTCGCATTGTTATATTATTTGTTTATGTTGGTGGCCATGTACGTTGCTACTATCTAATATTATTGAGACCTCATAAGATAAATGGAACGTCGTCTAGAAGAAGTACAATAGAGCAATATGGTGAAATTGGACTTCGTATGATGACAGGAGTCATCAAATAGTCTCCAAAGCAATGATAAGCATCACACGATTCCTCCATAGCAAACCGCGGTCAAATATGTCCAGCCTTATCTCATAAGGTGTTTTTTTGCAATTATTATTTCGTGCAATCTGATCATCCACGACCTCCACAAAAAAAAAAAAAAACCAAAACCACGTCAAATTAGCCATATATCCCGTATGTATCACATGAACAGAAATTTAATCGTTGGATCCAGTACTGTAACTAAAAAATTCGGTTTAGCACCGTGGGAATAATGATATTCTAGATGTCAAAGGAATGCTCAGGATTAGGTTTGATTCTGTCCCCAGTTGTTTCTTAAGCTCTGGTTTAGCACCCAGCTGAAAAAAAAAAGGGGAAAAAGGAATACAGCTCACATAGGAATTCATGTTATCGAAGCTTCTATTGATAGAATAATAGGTCCAACCGTAAAAGGGGCATCCTTCTTTATTGAAAAAGCAATGTCCGGCGATCATACTCGACCCAAGTCGCGTTCCTCTAGACAACATGATGATCTCAACGTGGGGACGCGTTGGCGACCCTAAATTCCCATTTTCTCTCTCACCGCTCATCCCTCTCAACTCTCACTCAGTCTCACGTCTCTCATTCTCACGCGGTCACGCAGCGCATCCCTTAGTCCTTCTTGCTCACTCAGTCTTATGCCTCTCACTTCTCGCTCTCTAACTCATGCAATCACGCGCTTCCTTCATTCGATGTTCCTTCTCTTACAGACCTTTTTCTTTAACTTTCTAAGAACAGAGAGAGTCGTTGCTGGTCAGAGAAGAAGCGAGGGGTTAGACAACTGGGAGACGGTCTATTTCTATTTATTGGGGTGTTACAGGGTGTTGGGAAAATATTGCTTCGAAATGAGTTGAACAATGAAATCGGATCGAGTAAAATAACTCGGACTTTGAGGCGTAATATCACTTTTTTTAAAGATTTATTTGCCCCATAACGTTATTAATGATCACCGGCAAAAATCCTCCAGGATACAACAAAGTCTCGGATGAGAATACTAGATAACAATTTTAGTATTTCTCCAGGATCTCTTTAGGAAAACAATCGAAAATTTGGCTACAATTTTTCAGAAAGAAGACTCGAAAAAATGACCACTTTTTTCTTCCGAAAATTGACAAGTATATATATATGAAACAGTCTTGCAACTATTCGTGAAAAACTGTCAAATAATGAACAAACATGACCTTTAGAAAATTGTTCGTATAAACAACCGCGACTTTTCGGAAGAAGTCGAAAACCGAACAATTGCAACATTTCAGAAAATGTTGCGAAAATGAATAAGTAATTTTTCCAAAGGTTGTCTTGAAAAGACACAAATAAAATTCGGAATAATAATTTATTTATTTTTAAATAGAATTTCGAATTTTCATTTTATATTTCATTTCCAAAAATTCTCAAATTAAAAGGCAACATTTGAATTAAAAATAAAAATTAATAAATAAATAAATAGCAAGGGATTGCGCCAAAATCGCACAATTATTCGTGCACCCGCACGCGGATATGGTAGGGTCTAGCCCCACCCAATCATTCATTTAACTACAAAAAGGAATACCCACTTTTTTAAACTGACCCACTTGCTCCCACATTTTCTATGTGGGACAAAGTAAAAAGCACTCATTTTGTTTTAACAAACAAAATTCCAACACAGAGTACTATAGAGCACAAGTGTGTGCTGACTAACAAGTGAATGAACAAACGATTCCTCATAGGCTAAAAAGAAGATATCCTTGTCGGTTCCTGGACTCATTCAAGACCCAAACCAAACCGATCAGCTTGGTCCAATCTAGTTCCAAGACCAAGTGAGCCAATTCCAAAGTGGGAACCGACCCACCCTATAACCGCTTACCCTTATAATTGAGGGCTTTTTTTGGTTGTTGTTCCATAGTGATTATGTATCTTGAGTTAACCTTGACACATCACCCTAAGTCCTAATAAATAATATTTGTACCTAAAATCTCAAAATGTCAATCTGTTTGTTTACATCTCATACGCCTAAAAGACTATAGGCGAGCTCCGGGCTAAATGGGCTAGAAGATCAATGTGGGTGGGTCCAAAAAAAGGATATTTAGTTCTTGAGTCTTTTTATACTTAACCCAAGATCACAAAATATCCCTGCCGGTTCTTGGACTCACCCATGAACTAGATTGGACTGGTCAGTACAATTTGGTCCTATTCCAAGAACCATTGGGTCAGTCCTCAAGTTCTAGGGTAGGGTGGGACGTTCCCACCCTAAAACCGATTGCCCTTATAAACTAAGGGGTTTGGCTACATAATGATGATGTACCTTGGGTTAACCTTGACACATCACTCTAAGTCCTAATAAATTATAATGTCGTTCTGTTTTTTTACATCTCGTGGGCCTAATGGATTATGGGCGAGCTTGAGCCAAATGGACTTGAAGACCAATGTGGGTGGGTCTAAAAAAGGATATTTAATTCTCAAGTAATTTTATACTTGAACCCAAGATCACAAGTATCCCCGCCGGTTTCTAAACTCACCTGGGAACTAGACCAGATTGGTTAATTCAGTTTAATCCAATTATAGGAGCATGTGGATCGATTCTCAGTTCTAGAGTATGAATTGATCTACCCTAAAATTAATCACCTCTGAAGGAATTTTTCTTTGGTTACATTGAGTTAACCTTGACACATCACTCTAACTCCTAACAAATAATATTCTTACCTAAAATCTCAAAATGTCAATCTGATCGTTTACATTTCGTAGGTCTAATATATAGGCGAGCTCAGGCCACATGGGCTTGAAGAGCAATACCGGGTGAGTCTAAAATATGATATTTAGTTCTTGAGTAATGTTATACTTGAACCCAAGATCACAATGTGCCAACTCTTTTACCAGCTAAGCCAACACCTTATTGATTAATAGACTTCAATTTATTTCATGTTATCTAATCATTGACGGTCTCCAAATAATCCATGTCAATTTTTTTAGCGATATATCCCATATGTATCACATGAATTGACATTTAATTTATGAGATAAAGTACCTGAATATAAGCAATTGGCGTTATCGTCGTGGGGATGATGATATTTTAGAAGTCAAAAGAAACATGCTCTGGACTGGGTTCGCTTCTGGCCCCATCGTGCCTTAACCTCTGGTTTAGCACCCAGATGGAAAATATAATTGGTTAAAAGTGCTCAGGGAGGCCAATCAGTTCATGTGATCGAAGCTTCTATTGATAGAATAATATGGTCCCACCATTAAAAGGCGTCCTTATTTATTGAAAAAGCAATGTCCGAAAGTCATACTAACAATGATTCGCATTCTTCTAGAAATACATGATGATTTCACCGTTCGGACGCGTTTGGCCCCCCTAATCAAATTGCAGTTTCCTGGAAATGGAATCTTATATCCACTTGTGATGTGTCCCAAACATCGTATATATACCTCAGCATAACCAGGACTTCTCAGCATTCTCAGCCTTCTGAGTTTTCACATCTCAATTCCTCCGGAGAAGAAAAAACTCACGAGTCATAAACCGGCTCCCCAAAAGACCATCTAGCAATGGCAGAGAAGAACCAGAACCAATACCACCCACCCGAATCAAACGGCTATCACCGCAACGATCAAGAATCACTTCATACCATGGAAGATGAGGAGGCCAAGCGCAAGAAGAGGATGAAATGGACGATCGGCATCATCGCCTTCGCCATCTTTCAGGTAGTCCAAGGCGTCTTCTTCATCCTGGTCATCATGAAGTTCAAATCCCCCAAGTTCAGGGTCGGCGACTTTCCCGTCCAGACTCTGACCGTCGAGACTCAGGCCTCGCCTTCTTTCAATATGAGCTTCGTTGCCCCGATCCGAGTCAAAAACACCAACTGGGGTCCTTTCAAGTACGACGCCTCCACTGTTTACTTCACTTATGGAGGTGTCCAGGTGGGACAAGCAATCATCCCCAAGAGCAAGGCCAACTTCAAATCTACGAAGAAGATCGATGTGAGCGTGACTCTGAGCTCTGCTAATTTGCCCAGCAATATCAATTCAAATCTCGGGAGCAAATTGAGCTCTGGGGTCATAACATTGACCAGTCAGGGCGAGCTTAAAGGAAAGATTACAATCATGTTCATGTTCAAGAAAAAGAAGACCTCGCAAATGAATTGCACCATGGCAATCAATACCACGACAAAGGTCGTCCAATCCTTGTCGTGTAAATGAAGATGCCAAGTGTAATTCTCGTTATTTATATTTTGTGAGCTCAGTTCTATGTTTTCTTTCCACGAGTTTTCCATGGATTGAATTGAGAAATTTATGTATTTTCTATCATCCTGTTGATTGAGCATTCATTTATAAATTCCTTATTTGTTCCGTATACATGTCACATAATGTGCCGGACACAATGTCCTTTGGATTTTCTTTACTTTTTCCCCACAGAGAACGACTGGTCCCTGTATTTCTATATACGGATTGCCATGGTTTAGAGTTAGTGCAGACATCTTTGAGTTATTTGGGCGTAGTTAGGACCTCTAGGGACGAGTGGACGATCCCCGGTGATGGGCTCTGGCCATGGCTCATTTCTGTCCCTATGGTTCTTGACAGCAGGGGATAGCCCAGACTAGCCGCGGCATGTCTCGCGGCTGAACTTCACTAGTGATAAGACAAACGTATCCAATATTTTCTCTATAAGCGATGGTTTTTCAGCTTTGGCCATCGCCTGAGATTTTTTTTTTTTTAAGTAGTGGAAAATCAGTGGAACCGCCACATTTTATTCAATATAACTATGATACAGTATTGGCAAATAAGTCTGCTCGGTTGAACCATAAGATCAGTTCATAGCACTGAATCTAACTTTATTTCTAATATTTACAGCGCAAAACTTCAAGGCATGCCAACGCAATGGCCTCTCGATATTTTTTGCAGAAAAGTATTTAGTTATTCCTGGAAACTGAGTCATATATCCACTTGGGTTCTGCACGTCTAATTTGTCCGCACAAGGACTCTGTGTGACATCCAATTTTGCAATTTCGTGTTAAGTCAAAGGTGAAAAGTAACGAAACTGTTATGGTTTAAGCTTTTTGCCCTTTTAGCGGCCTTTCCTAGATCTTTAGAGCTTGATTGTTTTGACTTTTGAAGTATCATAAACGCACGGTTGTCTCATAGCTAGGCTTTTTTTCTTAATTTGTCACGACCTTTTATCCATCTTACTTTATCTATTTAAGAACTTAAAATTTTAGAATTGGTACTTTTAAATCTTAACATGATGTCCTAGTCAAGTTTTCATTATTTTTGCATTATTATGAAATGTTTCATTTCAACTATGTATTTCTGACATTTGTTTCATACTAGTTTTTTTTTTTTTTTTTTCACAGATTTAAGAGCATTCTTTTTTGTCTTTTCACAAATTACTTGCCTATACACATAAATTGTTAAAGATGTTAGAAAATTACTTGAAATTAAAGCTCCGTTCGTTTCGCGAAAAATAATTTTCGGGAAAACATTTTTTGGATTTTCCGACGTTCGTTTCATGGAAAATGAATTCCTTAGAGAAAATGTTTTCCATTAAAGGAAAAAAGTCTTCAAAAGAAGGGAAAATGTTTTCCACTTTTGAAAAGTGAAAAACATTTTCCTCACTTGATCTTTCTTATCTCACACTTCTACAAATCCTCACTTTCTCCATTTCTTTCTTCTTCTTCTTTTCTTTTTTTATTCGAATTATTTTTTAATTTTATTTTTCTTTTTTAATTCAAATTATTTTTAATTTTTTTCTTTTTTTTTTCTTTTCTTTTTCTTTTGATTGTTTCCCATCTTTTTTTTTCTTGGCTAGTTGTTGGACCACATAAACCTCAAGCTCATCAATCTCAAATTCGCGCTTGTCAATCCGGGCGAGCCTCGAGCTTGACGCTCGCGCTCGCTAATTTGGTGAGCGGAAAATATTTTCCTTACCGAACACCGGAAAATATTTTCTAAAACATTTTCAAGTTTTAGCCGAACACCAGAAAATATTATCATTTTCCTGGATAATGACTTCTAGGAAAATATTTTCCGGAAATGGCCCATTTTCCGCAAAACAATAAGACCCTAAGGGGAGAGTACACGGCGGGGTCAAGGATGGCAGGCAAAGTTTGCGACGCCTTTTGCGGGTGTTGGGAGGGATGATGAGGGAGCGACGTCTCATCGATGGTGGCTCGCATGCCATCTGTGCTACGTACATAGTGCTCGGATTGTGGGAGGAAAGAGGGCATTTTCGAAAAACCAGGAAAGCGTAAAAAGGAACGAAATTAAAAGGGAAAAAAAAGGAAATAGAGAACCGATTAATTTGGACGGTCCAAAGATTGGATCCTACTTTGCACATGAGTATACCTTTACCACCACTACTAAAACGGCTGGGTTGCATATCTTAAGCATAGATCTTATTTTAATACTCGTATTACATAACATGCTGACATAATATTATACTAGATATCCAATTCAGTATTCTTTCTTCTTCACTTTTTTTTTTTTTTTTTGCATATATAGAAGGATCACACATTTATAAAGATAGATAATGCCAAATTTGTATTCCATGTTATATAGTACAGATCTTCTTGTGTCCCTCTGATACATGTGTGGCATACCTCTCCTCTTTGTAACTTCCCCAAATAATGCGTCGAGAATACTAACGTGCCACTTTAGAATATGCACCATACTCGATGACTCATACGTTGACTCGAAGCCATTCTGGAAAACAGGATTGAGTCTCCCGCCCGCCTATGCAGACTTGGCAGGCCATTCTATGCCGTTGGAAGTAGAGTGTGGCTAAGTCGAGGGTTCCCCTTCTTAAACTATTGAAGCGCATTACTAGCTTTCTGATTGTCAATGTTTGATAATGAATATTTGCAAGTAATCTCTCACGATGATGACAGTTTATACCAGAAAACTTACTTTCATCTTCGACGGAATGGAACAGGGCCATAGTAGGGACCAAGACTACCTTTTCCTCATCATTATGGCTTTTTCCCTGACATATTCCTACTAAACTCTCGCGTTTCTCTAGAAGTGAAAATTTGGACGACGCGTTTGAGGTCAGGAGTCAAATCACACGGCTCTCTTTGTCCCATGGATGCTTCTTTTTGGACGTACTCTCACTCTGAACACTTTATGTAAACCTTAAGCACACCCCTCCCTTCTCCAGCCTCACTACATTCTCACATATCCAATTCCTTCGAAGCAACGAAACTTGAATTCCTTCCTGGTTTTGCAGAATATTACCAAATGGCAGAGAAAAACCAGAACCAATACCAACCACCTGCAACGAACAGCTATCACCAAAGCGATCAAGAATCGCTTTATACCATGGAGGACGATGAGGTGAAGCGCAAGAAGAGGATGAAGTGGACGATCAGCATCATTGCCTTCGTCATCTTTCAGGTCGTCCAAGCTCTCTTCTTTGTCCAAGTCATCATGAAGTTCAAGTCCCCCAAGTTTAGGATTGCCGAGTTCGACATCCAAACCCTAACTGTTGGGACTTGTTGTATTGAATTAGTACGTCCATGATAGGGTGCGATAAGAACGTGCCGTTTCATCTTGATACGCTACGATGGAAAGTTACCATTTGAAGAGGTGTGATGGAGTCATATAAAAGACTCCAGAAGACAACCGTTGGCATGAGTTGGCAGAACATACGCTTAGAAAATCCTCTCCTTTGTTTATCCCCTTTCCATAAAAATAAAAAATAAATAAAAATAAAAAAGAAGGCACTATATTTCTTCATAACAAGAACAATCGGCATTTACGCTATGAAAATCAGGTGCTTTCCTCATGATTGCATTCAGACCAACGTGAAGCATCATTTTGATTCGTGATTCATCCGCAATTCAATGATCGTTTCAAGATAAATTATTGACTGCGCATCGGAAACAGGTAAATAGTCTTCCGCCAACTTGATTTCTAACATTGGTATCAAAGTCAGCTCGTGAATTCTGCCTTATTTTTATCGAATTTTCCGTTTATCGCTTGATATCGGGATCAAGAGAATGAAATATATTATGTTTGGATGTTTATTGCTTGGAATTGCTATTTGAATCGTCAAAAACGAACTGGAGCGAAGAATGGGTTCGGGGTTACGTACACCCGTACGGTTTTGGCCAAATTTCGAAATATTTTTTCAACCAAAATCAATTTTCAAATATACAAGGTGAAAGTACTCATCAAGATGAATCCAATGGTGGGTCGAGCGTCGCCGAATGAGGCCGGACGCGCCCACACGCACGGCTAGAAGTCGCGGTACGTGGGCGCCATGCTCAAAGCGTTGGGAAAGCCAGTGCATGAGCGTCACATGCGCATCGGCGAAGCAACGCGTGCTAAGGTCATGGATGACATCATCCATGATATCATCTAACGATCGGTAACCGCTAGGATAATGTCACCACTAGCGGCGGTTGGCGGGCCAGTCATCGGCCGACGACCCGAGTGGAGACCCGACTCGAGGCCCGACCCATGACTCAACTCGTTGACCCAACCCGACCGTTGACTGATCAACCGATCGGATTGGTGGTCAAATTGGTCGGACCAATCAACAGTTGGACCGATCAACCGATCCGGCGGTCAAACTGATCGGACCAGCTAGGAGCCTGTAAGGCTCACTAGCACGTGCGCCACACGCACCGCACACTCAAGCAACGCATGTGAGCGCATGGGAGCTCCGATTGGAGCGTGGTCAAGCGTTTGGTTCGTATGGTTGAGCTCTAGACTTTGGTTTAATTATTTTGTATTTTTGAATTTTATAAATGTATGAAAATGTGTAGGAAACCCTAAGTACACGTATTTTTAGGGGTTTAATATGTAATTTATTTTTTTTTAGCTTGTATTTTCATATATTTTAGGAAATACAGTAGCTAGCCTATATGAAAATGATATCATATATGCTGTGTAGAGCTTATTTCGATGGTAACATGCAGTTTTCTAGTTCTAAGAAAATTCAAATAATAGTAAGAAATCTTTGTTTTTCCGTTACATGTTAAATTACGATTTTGATTATAGTTACAATATAATTATTTTTTGTACGTTGATTCACATCATGCTATGTTTTTGTGTTAATGGGAAAATGTAGAAATTACATGAGGTCATACAATTATTTTTTCTAGTGGAAGTTCATAGGTTGGTAAAATTCGAATGAGTTTTTACCTAGAACTTAAAATTTGCACAAATTAAACTAATTAATGATAATAGAACAATTGTACATAGGATTTGATTGGGAACATAGTGAATTTTTGTTTCTATGTCTTTTGTTGAATTATCATTAATTTAGTTTTTCTTTACTGCAAATTAAATATGTGTGTCACTCTAAAAAATGTGCTAGTATTGATTATGCATTTATTATGTCAATGTGTTATAGCAATTAATTATGGCTTCGGCATCCAAGACTATTGTGAATGACCTCAATAAGGGTGAGAAACTAAACGGTAACAATTATAATATTTGACATCGAAAGGTTCAGTACATCCTTAAGGAGTAAGAGATTTTGAAAACCCTCAACCACACCATGAATGAACTTGAGCATGGAACTTCAGCTTAACACATGAGAGATCTAGAAACTTATCAAGCTTGGAAAAGGAAAATAGCATTGCTCACATCACATTGCTGAGTTGTATGCAAGATAATCTTATGTGTGAATTTGAAAGTTATGATAAAGCTCAAGCTATGTGGGTTGCCTTGAAAGATAAGTTTGGGGGTACATCTGCCACTAAGCTAAGGAGACTCACCATCAAGTTTGACACATACCGAAAACGCCCATATGTAACAATGAGGCAGCATCTTCGGGAGATGTCAAACATGATTTGTGAGCTAAAATCGGCAGGTCACTCTCTTACTGATAAACAACAAGTTCAGATTGTTATAAGGTCTCTTGGGAGCATATAAAGATCAATATGATATATAATGAGAATACTGTCACTTTTGATGATATAGCACGTCATTTGGAATTAGAGGATGAGCGCTTAGAGACTGTAAAATCCTCTATCCATACTTATGTTGCTGAATCAAGTTCACGCAAAGCTTTGAGCTTTAAACGCAAAAGGAATTCTCAATTCAACAATAAATGAAAGAAGATTGATCAGGCACCTAAGAGGGCTAAGACCTTCTAACGCAAGAAGCATGGTGAGAAGAAAGACCCCCAAGATGAAGTGCTACAATTGTGGCAAGATGTGTCACTTTGCTCGTGAATGCACTAAGCCAAAAGAGGTACCATATTACTCAATTACTTTAAGTAATGCTTTTGTTTCTAGCACTGTAATGCTTGCTGAATCTCATCCAATGTGGATTGTAGACTCAGGAGCAACATACCACATAGTTAGAGATCGAGAAACATTTGTGGAGTATCGTCGAATTCAGCCTGGAAGATGATGGATATATGTTGGGAATAACTCAAAAATTAAAGTGAAGGGTATCGGTACATGTAAATTAATTTTACGTGGTGGTCAAAACCTATTCTTACATGATGTCCTTTATACTCTAGATATTCGACAAAACTTGGTCTCCGTAGTTGTTCTTCTTAGCTTAGGTTATGTATTGAATTTCGTGATTGTGTTGACATTTTGTATGAAACAATTTATTATGGTTCAGGTCATATATCGAATGGTTTTATGGCGTTAGACATTGACTATGATCAGTATAATATTAATGTCGATAGTTGTTTTTTTTTAATTGCATCTTCTAGTAATGTTAAGATTGATGCAAGTACTTGGCATGCTAGATTAGATCACATTAAGTTGCAAAGAATGCAAAGATTAGCTAGAGAATGCCTTTTAGGGTCACTAATTAATGTTGATCTACCCGTATGTGAACATTGTCCAACGGAAAAAGTAACTAAAAAACCATTCGGTAAAGGGACTAGAGCCAAATTTCCATTGCAACTCATACATTCTGACATTTGTGATCCTTTGAATGTGATGGCAAGGCATGGAGCCTCATATTTCATCACTTTCATAAATGACTTCACGCATTTCTGTTATGTCTTTCTAATCTCCCATAAATCAGAAGCATTAGACTACTTTAGACGATATATGTCGATGTAAGAGAATTAGTTAAATAAAATAATAAAGGCATTGAGAACCGATCGCGGACGTGGGTATATATCAGAGCAATTCAAAACTCTTTGTGATGAAAATGAGATTGTATGACAATTGACTATTCCTAATACTCTACAACAAAATAGGGTAGCTGAGAGAAGAAATATAACTATATTAGAAATGGTTAGGTCTATGATGACGCGAACATATTTACCTATCTTCTATTGGGGAAATATGTTATTGATTGTTGCCTATGTACTCAACCGAGTGCTCTTAAAATCAGTTACTTCTACCTCTTATGAATTATGGACTGGTAGGAAACCAGACTTAAGTAGTCTACGTCCGTGGGGATATACAGCTTATGTTCATGATTCTTCCTAAAAATATGGCAAATTAGGCCCTAGAGGGAAGAAATGTATCTTTATAAGATATTCTGAGCACTCCAAAAGGTACGTGTTCATAGGTGAACAAACTAATAGAAGTGTGACCGAAATGAAGTCATGAGATGTCACGTTCTTGGAAAACGATTTTTTTAGTAGAGGTGAGATTGATAAGAACTTTCAATTATATGAGATGGGAGATTCTAATAACACACCCACTGATGTTGTAGAGGGAAATGAAGATTTATCTCAACATGCAAGACCTAGTGGGAGTGTTGCATTGTCTGGTAAACTAAATTCAAGAGAAATTCAGTTGTGTAAAAGTATTCCTCGTCATCATTTGGAGATTGAAGGAGAAGCATTTATGATTATTCAGAAAGACGATGCCGAGCCTAAAACTGTTCAAAAGGCTCTCTCATCCTCTGATAAAGAAGAATGGAGAAAAGTTTTGGAAGATGAAATGGAGTCAATGAGGGCAAATCATGTCTAGGACTTGGTTGATCTACTACATAATTGTAAGGCCATTGGAAACAAATGAGTCTTTAAGAGTAAGCGAAGGGCGGATGGATCCATTGAAAAGTATAAGGTTCGCATTGTGGCATCCCAAAATTCAAAGCCAAGTCAAATGTTATACTCAACAATTAGATGATTTGAGTATAGATTATGAGAATTTAAAAAAAAATTTCTTGGCCATGTACTTTATAAAGTGAATTTCAATAAACAAGATGCCCTAAGACTTTGCCAAGATGAAAATTGAAATTGAAAAATATTAATAGAAGAATTCTAGTAAAAATTCGATTGGGCCTTAAGCCCAAGAGTTGTGAATGGTGTGACTGTTCTTGCTCGGATCGTGTGAGTCAGTAACTTGTTTGAGCTTGCATGTGTGTTTAGAGTCAGATTTTGGCTTCTATTTCTTCATGAGAGTTGTAGCTAACATCTTGAACTACAACATACTGAAATTTCGTGGAAAATGATGGATATTTGAGGGGTTAAAGTCTTATTCTACGGAGACCTCAGATCTGGAGAGTTTTTACTGACCTCTTGCTGGATTCGTGGTTGCATGTTGGTTTGTGATGAGAATCTCACTTCGATTTCTTCATTAAATTTGTAGGAGACATCTTAAAATACAACATACTCAAATTTGAAGTTAAATGAACAAGTAAAGCCTAGTAAATCGACTAGATCTTGAAGACGATGATTCTGGTGATGTATTCTGAGATACCCGAGACTTCATGGACATAGATGATGACTATAATATGGTTATTTGACTTAGATCTCTTCATGAAACTTGTATAGGATATCTTGATGTATAACATATCCAAATTTCAGAGAAAATGAAAGAGAATAGGTAGGTGAAATCTCAATAGTGATACTAATGGGATGAGGTCGTATAAAATAATCTAAAAAGAATCTGGCTTGGAGTTCTTCATGAAACAAAAATGTCTTGGCTATAACTCAGTAACATTTCGTAATTTTTGGAGAACGTATGGATATTTTAATTGAATTTCTTCGGAAACTGTGCATTTTGGTCTTATCCGAATATTATGTGCTGTTTTTTGCAAATTTGTGAAATTCAATTTGGCCATGAATTTTGCATGAAATTGTCATCCTATTGGTTTGTTTAATGATTGCTTGAATTTTTATAATTTTGGGAATTTATAGATATTGAATTTAATATTTATTTATTAAAAATAAAAATAAATAATAATAATACAATAAAATGGATTATTTTATTGGCCATAAATTCCATTGAATTTATTAATAAATAATTATACATTGTTGCATGTACGATGAGATATTGGTGTATGTATGACATTGAATTGTGATGCATGTGTGAATGCTATGCCAAGTATGACTTGTTTGATGTCACGCCATATGCCATGTTAAATTGAGATCAAAATAATGGTAAATGTGGATAATGATAAGTGAGGAAGTGGTTGTGGTGGAGGATGAGGCCGGAATGTATAGAGATGCATTGCCGGATTTACCCTGGGAGATTTAGGATGCCCGGAACGTGGGGGTGCCGGAAGCCCTGTCGGAGGTCTTTGCCCAAAGGGAAATGCCTCGCGATGCCAGGATTGGGGTGCGCGATGCCCGGCCAGGGAGTGTAAATGCCGGAAGCCCTGTCAGAGGTTTCTGCCCCGAAGGGAATGCCTCGTGATGCTAGTTGAAATGTGAGATGCCCGGAATGTGGGGGGGCGGATGCTCGGTGGCCTGGGAGGCTGAATGCCGGAAGCCTCGGAGGTTTTTGCCCGAGGGGATGATGAAATTGATAATTTGAGGAATGGGTGATGTGGTGATCAAATTGAAAGCTAAAAGTGGAAATTAAACCCATGATATGATATGCATGATGATGATGATGATATGTAATGTGAAACAATGATGATCACCCATGATATGATATGTATGATAATAATATGTGATGGGAAATAATGATGATCACTCATGATATGATATGCATGATGATATGCATGATGATATACATGATGATGATATGCATGGTGATGATAATGATGATGATATATGATATGACATGTGTAATGTGATGATGTCATGATGATGATGACATGTATGATACGATGATGATACACATATATGTGTTATAAATTGATATGATAATGCATGATGTCATGGCTTCAAGTAAGCCGCAATCCAAAGATAAGTTTGTGATTTTATCAATTTATGTGAACGATATTATATTGGGTGAAAATGACAAGATTTTGGTTATCACAAAAAAAAAATAGTTGTCCTCCAATTTTGAAATAAATGACATGAGAGAAGCTGATTATATATTATGAGTTAAGATCGAAAGAGATTGATCAAGGAAACTCCTTACTTTATCACAAGAGTCTTATATAATGAAGATTCTTGAATGTTTCAATATGCAACATTGTAATCCCATTTATATTTCTGTCGTGCAATGTGAATGACTAAGTACTGAAATGTGTCCTAAAACTCTAAAAGAAATTAAAATAATGAAAATTGTTCATTATGCTAGTGCGTAGGGGTGAGCGCGGTTCCCGGATAGAATCGAGAACCGGAGAATCGCACCGGAGGGTCCAATTTGGTTCCCGGTTCCTTTTCTCTAGGAACTGGCGATTCCGGTTTTGGTTCCGGTTCCGGTTCCGGTGCCATCGGAACCAGAAGCTATCCAACAGAAAGCCCTTAAATCAAAAAACCCTAAATCACTCTTCACACATTCACTTCACGCATCACAGAACATAACTGAGTCTCTCCTGCTCGCCTCGACACCACCGAACGTTGCTCACCTCGCTGCTCAGCCGCTTGTCATCGACACCACTCATCTCCCCCTAGTGGAGGCCACTCGCTTGCCCAGTCGCCCCCTTGACACCATTCGTCGCTCGCCCAGCTACCTCAACGCCGCTCACCATTCACCCAGCCGCCCCAACGCCGCTCACCGCTCGCCCAACCGCCCTCTCAACGCCGCTCGTCGCTCACCCAGCCCTCTTACCCAGCCGCCCTCTCAACGCCGCTCACCAAGCCCTCTTTACACCGCTTGCCTAGCAGCCCCGACAGGGCTCGCCCCTCGCCTAGCCGCCCCCGACGCCGCACGCCGCTCGCCCAAAGGAGGTCTCACCTCAACGGCTGCTAAGCAGAGGCTGGAACTTTTTGGCCACAACAAGCTTGAAGAGAAGAAGACATTAAGATCACTTGTTGTTTTAAGGTAAATTTTTTCCTCTGTTCTATCTCTCTTTCTTTTTTAGGGTAAAATTTGAGTTATTGTGAAAGATGGTATCCATTTGTTTCTGATTCTTCCTTTGCAGGGCGAGCAGATTGGCAATATGTTTTGTTAGTTTTATCGAGGAGAACAATGCAGATAACGCTATGGCTGTGCTTATGGCTCGTCTCACTCCCAAAGCTAAGGTATGGGACTGTGGCAATATGTTATGTTAGTTACAATCAAGTGATCTTTGGATGTTCTTTGTTTTTTTGATGTTTTGAAATGGTTGTGGTGATTCACATGTATGATGCAAGTACTTAGAGATGGAAGATGGGGTGAGCATGATGCTTCAATCCTGATCTTTGGCCATTATGATCACAAACCGATCCATCTTCTCAAAGATAAAAGACTACAGCATTTATCAGTAGAAGGTTAGTCATATAATTCCTCTAAATCATTGTGCTTATTGAAGCTTCATTATCTTGTTATATTATCAACTTAACCGATGATCTTGAAACATATAAGATGCTGGAATGTAGATATGTTTTGTTGCAATAAATAATTGTATTTCTTTGTTTTGTTGGATGCTTGACTATCACTGGAGTAGTGTACATTGATTTATGAGGGCTTTAACTAAAGAAAGCATGTAGCGTAAAAGAATTGGAATCGTAATTTTGTCAACTCAGTTGACCCTTCTTACAATTTCCTTTTTCCCACTAGGTCGCTAAATAATAAATGTGTCACTAAATAATAAATGTGACTCTCTTAATCTAAAAAAAAAAAAACTGTTGGAACCTGAAACCAACCCTGGAACCTGTGACAGGATAAGTTCCAAGTTCCAAAAAATGAGGAACTTGTATCCCAATGGTAGGTTCCAGGTTCCAAACGGAACCGAACCGAAACCGGGAACCGCTCACCCCTATTAGTGCGGTCGAAAGTTTGATATATGCTATAATGTGTACTCGACCCAACATATGTTATGCTGTGAGATTGGTGAGTCGATATTCAATCAAATCTCAATCAAACACATTGAAAAGCAGTGAAGAGGATCCTGAGATACTTGAAAGGCACCATGAACTATCAACTTTGTTACTAAATGAATTATTTATGCTTATTAGGCTACTCATATGCTAATTGGGGTGGAGACCTAGATGAGCGTAAATTGACTTCTGGATATGCGTTCTTGCTCAATGGAGATGTAATTTTTTGGAATAGCAAGAAATAGACATGCACAGCCTTGTCTACGATGGAGGCAGAATTTATTGCATGTTCTGCCGTAGTGCAAAAAGCAATATGACTAAAACGTTTCTTGAAAATTTAGCCACTATCACTAAGGTTCCAAGACCGGTGATAGTTTATTATGATAATCAAGCAGCCATTGCCTATATGAAGGATTCCAAGTATCATAAAAGGATAAAACACATTAACATAAAGAACAACTTCATAAGAGATATAATAGCGCAGAAAAAAATGATCCTACAATACATTCCAACCAATAGAATAGTTGCTGATCCATTTACAAATACTATTCCTAGAGATATATTCTTGACCCATATGATGTCACTAGGATTGCGTAGAATGTGATATATGTTATTATAAGGATCATTGGTTTATGTATATGTGGACATATGTATTGTACTTGTCTGTTTATTAGTGACTTAATGTTTTATCAATAAATACAAATCCATTATGAGACTAGCATAAGCATTCATATATTATTGGAAAGTATGTCAGCAGGCAATTATTGGCTCATTTACACGAGTGATCACCTCAAGTGTTATAATTAGTACATTGAGATGAGACATTATGTACAAATAAATGCTGAAGAGCAAGTCTGGTACATAAAATATATTGCTTTGATTGGAGTCAAGATAAGGTATGTGATTTGTTTATAATAAGATCGAACATGATAGTCCCATAATCATATATGCCTGTAAAATGCCGGATGTGAGTACTTAATTGGGCGCTATAGAAAGCAAACTAATATAGCACTCGGGCTAAACATGAGTACGTGAGAAGCACGTGACTATGTTTAGGTTAAGATCCATATAGTGGATATATTTAATAAATGACATACGCTCTTATAAAAGAAAAACCAATATAGCATGTAATTCATACTACATGTACATTATACGACCAACAAGAGAAGGTGAGTGAAATAATTCCTATTTACTCATTGTGTAAGCCTTGAGGTAATTTATAATTTACCTCATTTTGTGCCTATATTATTTCTGACTATGTTCTCAAAGTGAAAGATCAATATTGCTACTTTAGCATGTTACTGGCAGTCTTGAATAGATATGGCTTTATGGGACATGTCTAGGAAAGTAGTTGGTTTGAAATAGAGAGGGACATGAGTGTGAAAGAAGATTGTTGTTGTTTTACATCTATCACATGTATTTACTGGTCGACCAATTATATCGCTTTTTGTGGTTGCGAATATAATTATAAATACATGGACCACCACCTTGGTGGCCGCGATGGTTTGGGCTCTCTCCCCTCACGAAGGGGAGGAGTTCGAATCCCCTCATGGTTGTTTGGGGTCTTAAATGGGACGCCGGGGTGGTAGGTCCCCCCGCTTACATGTCCCCCTAGGTTTACTCACTAGTTGTCGACTGTACAGAGTTCCTAGGTAACCAAAAAAAAAAAAAATACATGGTATTTTGAGAATAATCAAGTATAGCCTTTAAGGGATAGATATACTTGAACTAATGTAACAAAATATGTCTAGGGCACTGTGAAACATTGATTGTTTATTTCTTTTTCAGGGTTGTAGCCATTATGTCATCCCTAACATGTGCATAATTTGAGCTCCCAAGTACAAATGTACTCATTGGTCACATGGCTTACTTGCCAATATGAATTGTTTTGTAAAATTGATGAATGTTAAATTTCTTATATTCTTGATAAAGTGTTATCAAGCCCATCATGTCTAAGTGGGAGTCTCCCCCTCATTCAATATGAGCTTTGTCGCTCCGGTCATAATTAAAAATACCAACTAGGGTCTCTTCAAGTATGATGTTTCCACCATGAACTTCATCTATGGGGGTGTCCAAGTTGGACAAGCAATCATTCCCAAGAGCAAAGCCAACTTCATGAGCACCAAGAAGATCAATGTGAAGGTGACTTTGAACTCTGCTAATTTGCCTAGTGATTCAAATCTTGGGAGCAATTTGAGCTTTAGATTATAAACTTGAACAATCAAGGTGAGTTCAAAGGAAAAATCAGAGTGATGTTCATGTTCAAGAAGAGGAAGACCTCTCAAATGAATTGCACCATGGCCATCAACACCACAACAAAGGTGGTCCAATCCTTGTTGTGCAAATGAAAATGAGCATGGGGATTGTGTGAAATTATGATTTTCTTCTCTATTATTCTTTTGCAATTTATTTCATTCTTTTTGTACATATTGCTTATTGTTGTGCGAGAATTTTTTCGGCTTGTTTTTGGTAGACCATAGTTGTGCAGTAGTTGATCATTTGATATATCTATGCATTTTCTTTTTTCATCTTATAGATGAAAAGATGTGTGTAAATATACATATTAACAACAAAAAAAAAACTTACAAATTTATCGACAAAGATGGGATCAATTTGTAAATTAATCAAAAAGATGCATAGCAGTCATGTTATAAATTCAGCTTAGTTGAACCTTCCAATGAGTTCATGTCAGTGTATCATGCTCGTGAGGTGCCCATGACTAAGAGATTGTACATTTTCGAGGAAGACCTCTCAAGATTGCCAAGATTCTGCAAGAGCTTCCGGAAGTTCCAAGGGCGAGCAATACAGTAATTGCGTCGAGATCTAAAACTCTCTAGGCATAAATACTAATAGTTGGTAGGTTAGGAGATGCAATCCCATGCGCCGAATCGAAGTACGATCAATTATTGTAATCTAAGGGCCTCAAGTCAACGCATGGTTACGATCCAAAACGATCAGCCCGTGACAAGTGGTATTAGAGCAAGAAAAGAGATCCGTTTCAAGAGATCAAGGAGCACCACCTGTTCAAGAAAATGTCAAGCCAAGAAGCTATTATAGATAGAGAGGCCATCCAAGTCAAGGAGACCACCAAAGAAGAGAAGCCTCAATGGACACCGTAGTCGCACTCAATGAGAAGCTCGTGAAGGTAAGGAGTGCCATTGTTGAGTTCATGAAAGGACTCGACGATGTGAGAGACCACATCATGGAAGTTGAGGTCTTGCTCCATGAAGACTTCACGAACAATATCAACCAAGATACGACCTTGTTGCATGACAAGGACGAAGCCCTTGAAGCATCGATCAACTTTCTAAGGGAATGAGTCCAACGATCAACTTTCTAAGGGAATGAGTCTAAGTGATTGAGGAAGAGAATCCTCATTGGAATGAGGTTAAAGCCATGAAGGCGGAGATCTAAGAGCTCAAGACCAAGCTCGCCCTATGCAAGATGAGTATCGCGAATGCAATGATGCCCACGCAAGCAGTGCCCAAGCTAGAGGTACTAAAGCCTAAAGAACTCAAAGGCAACTGATCCGCCAAGGAGGTGGACAACTTTGTATGGAGCATGGAGTAGTACTTTGGCCCATCAACATCCAAGACGAAATGATCAAGGTAAGAACCGTTTCGATGTTCCTCACCGATACCGCAAATGCTTTGGTGGCGTAATAGGTGCGACGAGACAAAGCGCAGTGCTGATCTCGTGAACACATGGGAAGACTTCTTGATGGAGTTCTAAGACTACTTCTTCCTTGAGTTTGCTCAGCAAGAAGCCCATAGCAAGCTCCGTTGCCTCGAACAAAGAGGGACGATCTAAGAGTACATGAAGGAATTCACTAAGCTCAAACTCCAAATACATAATCTTGGAGAGGAGGAGGCCCTCAAAGTGTTCATGGATGGGCTCAAGCCATGGGCGCAACTTGAGCTTAAAAGTCGGGACGTGAAGAGTCTCACAAGATCACTAAGTGTGGCCAAGTCCCTTGTCAACTTCACCAAAGTTGACTCATCAAAGAACCAAGCAAGGGATTAAAGGTCAAATGGACAATCCGAGAACGAAGGTGGAGACACTCCCCGTGCGCCAAAAGATCAAGGCTTCCAAGTCAAGACATGGGGAGAAAGAGCGTATAACCTTCTAAAAGGGTCGACCCCAAGCGGACTACACCACGAGTAAGTTCAACCAACCCCCGCTATCTCCTAACTTTATTTGCAAATGTCAACGTTGGACCCAAAAATGCCCAACGAAGGGTAAGATCAACGCTCTTCTCGCCGTAGAAGAGGAGGAGGAGAAGGAGTCCAAAGAAGAAAAGCGACAAATTCTGCTTGGAACCATGAAATATGTCAATGCCATTCAAGCCTAGTCACCGTCCGAAAAGAAGGAAACCACCCCGAACACGGACATGTTCTTTGTGGAGATCAAGGTATGTGGGTGAGTCCTACACGCCTTGGTTGACATAAGCACTCTAAACATGTTCATGTCCACCAAGGTAGCTAAAGCCTTGGGACTTCACATGGAGCCAAATGGGAAATCGTTCAAGGCCATCAACTTGAACAGACTTGCAAGCATAGGAACAACTCCCAACATGGACGTCCGAATTAGAGGATGGAAGGGCAAGCTCTCCTTCGAGATAATCCCCTCGATGACTATGATCTCATTTTGGGCATGCAATTCTTTCATAGTGTGAGGTCCATGATCAACATGAGGACCAAGACCATTATGATCCTTGATCCACAATGCATGGCGATGATCCCCATGATGAAAGGAGCGATCAACCCCAAGACCATTGCCATAATATGACACCTTGACGGAAGTCTTAAGACCGAGAAGCACACGACCGAGTCACAACCATAGCCGCCATCCTTGGAGAAGCTGACGGTAGGATTGGATCCTCCTACTTCAATTCACAACATGCCAATCCAAGTGCTCTTCCCTGAGGTTGGGTGCTTGCTACGTGCCATGCCCGAGCTGAAGTTGGAGTAATATTGTCCACCATTCAAGAGGCTTAGAACCAAGTGAAATCAAAATAAGAGGGCTCGAGCTCATGCCAAGAAGAATGCTCTCTAAGCCGAGACCAACGAGGGTGTCACCCGAATGGATGGGGGAGAATGTCACGACCGCGAGGTTTCCATGACTAAAGGACCGTGCATTTTTTAGGAAGACTTCAGGGCGGGCAATACTGTAATTGCGATACGAGCTGAACTTTCTCGGCATAAATGTCGGTAGTTTGTAGGTTAAGAGATGCAATCTCGTTCGCCAAATCAATGTATGATCAATGGTTGTAATCCGAGTGTCTCAAGTATAAAAAGAGGTGTTCTCCCCCTCATTTGTATCCATCTAACCATTCAATAATTTAAAGCTCCTTCCTCTCTTCCTGAGCTTCTCTTTCCATAAACTTTCTCCCTCTACGATTTGGGTAAACGAGCGAGTGAGTGATCAATCCGAGTAAAGCTTGGCTTAAGTGCCCCGACAATCCAAGTGATCCCAAAAGAGTCTAAGTCGCTGCACGGTCACGATCCCAAACGATCGGTCTGTGACATCAATCTATCAAAAAGAAAATTCTTTAAGTGATTTTCATGAGTCGTAGTATTTTGGGCCTAAAAAATGTTAATGATTTTGCTAATTGCCGGGCAGTCCTTTTGAAATTGTAATATTTTTGACCCCTTTTCATTATTGAAGTCAAAATGTGATCATGATACTATGATAACTCTCTCGATAGTGTCCCCTGCATAATCATTAATTTTTCTTTGTAATGATTTCTTTCCATAAAATATAAATTGAAGAATGAGATTATTTTACGAAAAATATTTTTTGTAGTACTTCAAACCTAAAAAATGTTAATGATTTTGCTAATTGCATGGCACTCTGTATGAAATACTAGTAGTCAAAAAGTGATCGTGATATTATGATAACTCCCTCCATGGTGTCCCCTTCATAATCATTAATTTTTCTGTGTGACAATATTTTTCCTATAAAATATAAATTCAATGATTAGATTATTTTGTGAAAAATGAATTATTTGAAAAATACTTTTCCTAAAATGATTGTTAGTATCATTCAGAAAAAATAATTAATGGAAATTGTTATCAATATTAACAATTAATATATATAAATATTTACGTTGATAATGAATATATTTTTTATTTATTCAATTATTTGAAAGATACAAACAATCTTTATTAAAAAGGTATTTTCGAAACTGTTGACTTTCTGGCAAGTGCCTGGCTAAGGTGAAAGCAGGTCATAATCGCAATGAGTGTGATGCAGACTTTTTACCTTCGTAAAAAAGAGTTTACATTTGCTCCATTTCACGGTAGCTTTTTGACTTGACTCACTTTGCGTTCATATGTGCGCGGAAGAATTTAGCAAGAAGATAGGGAAAAGTGAAGGTGATATTTAGTATGTGAATTCAGGAAAGGCAAAACGGTATAATCCTCTCTTTTGATATATTTGGAAAATGAGGTAAAAGGGAGGAAATGAAAATTTGGGAAGGAAACGATGAGAAATTATAATAATAATAATA
The DNA here is from genome assembly GCA_014182885.2 of Eucalyptus caleyi. Classification (NCBI taxonomy): domain Eukaryota; kingdom Viridiplantae; phylum Streptophyta; class Magnoliopsida; order Myrtales; family Myrtaceae; genus Eucalyptus; species Eucalyptus caleyi. Next base: position 5,222,678 of record CM024470.2, read on the forward strand.
ATAATAATAATAATAATAATAAAAAGAAACTTTGTGAGAGGAGAGATGAGAGATAAAATTTTGAAGTTCTTGGGAAGCCTTATGGGACTAATGCCAAAGACTTAAGTGCGAAATAATGTAATCCTAGACGTAAACAGAGAAACTTGAAAAGATTGGACATGAGATTTTCTGCTCTTATAAAAATTTTAAACTATGTGTAATCCTTGAACTATAAAAAAAATACTTAAAAGTTTAGGTTTCATATCAAACAAAGTTAAAAGTTTAATAATAACATTGCATAGTAGACCTAAGTCCATAGATCATTGTGTCATTTTTCTTTAGTATAATATTTAAAAAAAGACCATATGCAGGGTCAAGCTGAACATGAGACACGCTTTGAAAGTTCAAAACCTCCTACGTAGGGATTACTCTTCTTCGTCCAATCGATCGTCCTCCGGTGGCGACGTGGCTGAAAATGTACGGTACTGATCTTTGAGAGGACTCTCGGAATCGAAACGTCTATTTGACCGAGAGAGGCCAAAGAAAGGAACCTAAAAAAATCCTATCAGCCGAAGACGAAATTCACCTTAAAAGACAAGGCATCTCTCTCGTTGGCGACTCTTTTTTTCTCCGTAAACTCGCGTCCATCTAGAAGTGAACATTCCAACGTATGACAGACGCGCTTACCCAGTAGTCCAGATACCAATTTCCACGAAGGTGATCTGGTCTCACATCCACTCTCCCTCGTTCGACACACTCTTGTCTGACCTCCGAGCAACTTTACATATAAAAACCTCAAACTGACCCCCCACACTTCTTCAAATCCAACCATCATTCCTATCCAATCTGGAGAAAAATTTAGCCAGAACCTCTAATTAGTTACAGGGTTTTCCAAGACATTGGGGATGGCGGAATCCAACCACAACGGCAGGGTTGACGAGGAGGCGTTGCTGAAGATGGAGGAGGAAAAGCGCAAGAAGAGGATGAAGTGGACGATCGGCATCATCGCCTTCGTCATCTTTCAGGTAGTGCAGGCTCTCTTCTTTGTGCTGGTCATTATGAAGTTCAAGTCCCCCAAGTTCAGGATTAGCAACTTCGACATCTCAAATTTAGACTTCAATCAATCCTCGCCCTCGTTCAACATGAACTTTGTGGCTCCAATCCGGGTCAAGAACACCAACTGGGGTCCCTTCAAGTACGATGCTTCCACCGTTGGCTTCACCTACGGAGGCTTCAAAGTGGGACAAGCGACCATTCTCAAGGGCAAGGCCAACTTCAAGTCCACAAAGAAGATTGATGTGAATGTGACTCTGAGCTCTGCTAATTTGACTGGCAATTCAAACCTCGGGAGCGATTTGCGCACTGGGCTCATGAACTTGACCAGTCAAGGCGAGCTTAGCGGGAAAGTAACGGTCATGTTCATGTTCAAGAAGAGGAAGATCTCACAGATGAGTTGCACCATGGCAATCAATACCTCGACAAAGGTGGTACATGCCTTGTCATGTAAATGAGCATGCCCAGAAAAGTTGGTTCCACATCATGTTATGGCTTTGTATGCTTGGTTTAATATGTTTGTGATGTATTTTTCATGGATCTAAATCAAACTCAGTATTCTATCTCGTTTGAATTTGCCCTACCTTTTTGTACACATCACATGTATTGCAATTGGATCGGAGCTTTAGCTCAGTGTTTTTAATTTTGTTTCTCCCTAAATGGAATGACTACTACTGTTTATCCTAACGATCATTCTTAATGCGTCCATTTGTTTCACATGCATGTATGAAGAAGGCATATCGATCTGTCAAAGATCGCATATGGAGATGATCGGTTAGTCCTATATACGTCATATGTAATAAGCTGTGTAGTTTGGTGTAGCTTTGATCTTATTGCTTAGTAATCTGCATTTCTTGTACTTGTGCCCTCCTTCTATCCGATGGGCGTTGTGGGGAACGTTGTCTAACCCACACTGCATTTTCTGGAGTAGTAAAAGAGAGTTAAGATGAATATAGTTCACCTGACCAAGAAAATGAAAAAGACGAATATAGTTCACACGACCAAATCACAACACATCAATGTCCAGAGTTTTGACTTTTCGTACTCTGACTTATATCCTTGTCGGGACCGAGAAAATATTGGCTACCGCTAAGGTTTCACGCTGTCAAAATTCCAACCCATTCACCGGGCAAAACATGTCGCCCAGGCCCACCATGTTCTCTCTCTCTCTCTCTCTCTCTCTCTCTCTCTTCCCAGCTCGTCGCTCCTAACCCCTCCTCACTTCGCGTCTAACCTAATTAATTTCAAAATGGACGACACCTCTCTCTCTCTCCATTCGCTCTTCACGCGCTCTCTCTTTCACTTACGACTCACAACTCCCTCCCACTCACATGAGCTCTCTTCACACGTTGCCTCCACCTCCATCGTCCGAAGAACAGAGCGAGTCGAGAGAGAACTGAACATTAAAACCAAACACAATTTTTGAAGTAAATCTAAGTACTTTTCGCGGCAGAGTCGAAGGCAGCAGCGGCATGTACAGAGCAGGGCGGCAGCGACATGGTTCATCAGACAGCGGAGAGGGTGAGAACAGAGCTAGTCGTGAGAGAGAGAGAGAGAGAGAGAGGGTCACATGATGTGAAGAAAGAGCTCGTGAAATCGATTAGGTTAGGAGCAACGAAGGTAGCGCATGGTAACGCTCCTGTTTCTCCCAATTTCTGTCCTTTTGTTCCCCGGAACAAAAAAAGAACAGAAACCTGTTTGGTAAAACATTTGTTCCTAGGAACAATTTCTCAATTTTTTGTTCCCGTTTTGTTCCCGGGAACAGTTTTGAGAAACAAAAAAAAGTTGCTTCTTATTCCCGAGGACAATTTCTAGAAGTAAGCTGATTTTCTTTTTTAATTTTATTTTCTTGCCGCGACCACCATCAACCGCCCAAAGCCATCGCCCACCGCCACTGCCGCCGGTCGCCGCCGCCATTGGTCGCCGCCACCGCCGGCGGTCGCCACCGCCGCCGCCGCCGCCAATCGCCTCGCCGTCGCCGCCGCCGCCGTCTCCACCGCCGTCAGCGGCGGCGATCCGTAGGCAAAAATAAAAAATGAATAAATACAAAAAAAGAAATTGTTGCGTTATCAAACACATTTCTATTCTTTTTCTATTCCAGGAGTAGAAATTTTGTGTCGTTACCAAATGTGTTCTTTTACTCAGAAATTGTTTCCCGGAGCAGAAATAGAAAAGAACTATTTTGAAAAAAAAAAAACTCTTCCGGGAACAAAAGTGTTGTCATGCACAACCGAAGTGGACAAAGAGCATGGTGAGCCCGGATGACACGTCTCACCCCGATGAATGGACTAGGATTTCACACCCTGACATCCGGTACCCAATATTTTCTCCGTGACTTACTCATCTAGTGTGGCATTATTGCCGGCACGATACATTTGTACTTTTGTCCTTTTCGACAATCCAAATTATTTGGGGGAAAAAATTTAATTTAATTCCCGAATTCTTTCCGTTAGTTTTAATCCTAATTTTACTTCTTTAGTATAGTAAAGTTCAGTCTTTTCGTTAATTTTGCTATCGGGAGTTGCTGAAATCGATTGCCAATCGTTGTCGTGGCCGTTATGTTTGCCATGTCAAATGAGCAGGGCCCACATTTGTTGACATATCAAACCACGGTGGCTAAATTGAATTAAAAAAGTCAAAGAGAAATCATTGCTGACGAAGTCTCGAGCAAGAGCTGTCAGCCCTCAGATGGCCAACTCGCCCTTGCTCAAATCTGCATCAGGGCAAGCCCTATTGGTTATTGTGGCATAGCTCACTAGCGTCGCCACTGCCGCCATCGACGAGTGATTGATCATCACCGCCACATACACAAGTGTAAATTATAAGCCTGATGGAGTCACATTTGGCGATTATTACACTACATCTTATTTAAAATGAGATAGCGACTCTAATAGGGTTATTGTCGAAATATCACCATGGATTCAACATCAAGATCAGGAAACTTTCGTGTTGTTTTGGAAGTATCATATTGCAAATCCACCCGTTGAATTATAATGTGCAAAACATCAAGAATATGTTTCTTTGCCATGGAAAACAATCGAATCTGTAATGCTTTGTCGTTCCCGATTCATTGAATGGACAAACGACATGGTATTCCGAATTACGTTAAGCTCCTTGGAGTCTTTCAATAATCATCTTGAATGTTTCGTGAAGTAACAATTTTTCTATAAATAAAAAAAAAAAGAAATTGTAAACTATACTACTCTTAAAATGGCGAATCGTTAGATTAAATTTATCATTTAACGACTTTTCTTTGTTCTGACGTAGTAGGAAGTTCATTGAAAGCGAAGTCTTCTCAAAAAGTCAGCCAAGGCAGGCGAAAGAGTCACGACGCTGCTCGTCCAGATTCTCCAGCCATACAACTTTCAGGTAAGCTTTCGGTTGAACTCATCACCTTAAGTCAGCATCAATTCTCATGCTTAAATCATAATAAAATATATAATATAAAATAATTTTCTTGACCTTCTAGATGAGCGTCCACATCACAAAACCATCATTTCCATCAAAAAAATCTTATTATACATTTAATCCGCGACACAAAAACCAAATTTATGGCTAACGAATCTTTTTCTTTTTCTTTTTTTATTTCTCTTCCGTTAATTTCATATTGAGTAGCTAGGGATCTCTGCCGATTTTTCCGTACCTTGATCCTCATCCGTGAATAGGCTGGAGCTTTAACTGCAGTTATCCTTTTGGGATTTTAAGTTGGTAATAGAAAGTTCTTGTTCACAAACGGTTCGGGATCTATATCAGTGGCTGCTGGAATTTTCAGTTTAAGACACTGACGAAGCACAATTCCACCATAAGCAAAACCCACCGTCACAGCCACCCGAAGAGCAAGTGTGAAAGACCAAAATCAGCAGGACACCTAAATTTAAATCGTCTTTGCGAATAACAAAGATAATCTCAAATCAAGGATGGGGCAGGGAACCAAAGCTATGGCCTTCGGCTTGCTAATCGAGCTTTAAACCATTCGATGAACCAACTGATCAAAAATATTGATGAGTGTTGAACATGACCCACTTGTATTAATGTGCAATGTGATAAACCGAAGTTAACATGTCGATCTCCATAAAATTAGTATTGCGCTCTCTCTCCCTCTCTTGTTCTTTTCATTGTGCGGGGCCTACATAAGGCCCCACGCGCTTGCGTAGTTCTGGTATCATTGAAAACCTTGAGGTAGGGTTAACATCATTTGTATAAACCGTACGGTAAAGATCTCGGAGACTATTCTTGCATTCAAAGTTTCGATGGGCCGATGTTTTGTTTTAACAAGCCTCTCGTTGCTGACAAATTCCTGCTCGCGGTTTCGTCTAGAAAGTGAACATTCCAAGGACGCATTTGGTGACTCTGAATTCAAATAACTTCTTCTAGGAAAGAGTCCGCCTCCATTTGATCATATAATATCATGGAAATCAAATCCTATATATACCCTACCAATTTCTCATTTCAATCTCCACAACTTCTGCAATCTCCAAAGTCGAAATCACAGAAAGCAAAACAGAGAGAGAGAGAGAGACTTTCTATTTTCTATTCTTCCATCTCTTCCAAAGAAAGAAGAATTAAGAATGTCCAAATCTGAAAGGAAGTGAAGAATGGACGAAAGAGTTCTGGAATTTCTTGTATATTTCGTATATCTTCTGATGTACAATTCTCTTATAATTATAGTACAGAGATGAAGTAATAAAAGGCAAACAAATATTTATGAAATCGAATCCAATCTCAATCTAAAGATCCTAACTAAATTATGTACAATTAAGATCAATTGAGATTCCGAGCATATCTCCTAGAATCGGATTAGAGCATATCTTCCAACACTCCCTCTCAAGTTGGTGGCTGATAGATATCCAAGACGCCTAGCTTGCTTAATAGATATGCATGATGTCTTTGACACAAGGGCTTGGTAAAGATATCAGCTGGTTGCTCTGCCGTTCCAATTCCTCTAGTCTCAATTATCCCTTCTTGAATTTTTTTCTCGAGTGAAGTGACAGTCCACTTCTATATGCTTTGTTCTTTCATGAACTATGGGATTCGCTGTAAGTTTGAGTGCCGCATCGTTGTCACAAAACAACCTAGTCGGATTCTTCAATTTTATTCCAAGATCCCCAAGTAGTCCTCGTATCCATACTATCTCACAAGTAGTTTTTGCCATAGCCCGATATTCTGCTTCGGCTAAAGACAATGACACGGTTGCTTGTTTCTTGGTTTTCCACGAAAGAAGAGAATCTCCAAGTTTAATGCAAAAACCTGTAATGGATCGTCGACTCATGGGACAAGTTGCATAATCTGCATCACAATATACCGACATTTTCATGTTGCATTCCCTGGATAAAAGAATCCCTAGTCCAGGGCACTTCTTCAAGTACTTCACAACTTTTAAGGCAGCATTCAAGTGAGATAACTTGGGACTGTGCATGAATTGGCTGAGAGTTTGCACTGCATATGATATATCAGGTCTGGTCATAGTTAAATATATGAGCTTCCTAACAAGTTTCTGATAACCTGAAGGATCATTGAGGATAGGATCATGATTCTCAGATGTCCCAGCATCATAATCCTTGGTGGTCAACTTTATGTTCTGCTCAATTGGAATAACTGATGGTTTACATCCGGACAGACCTGCCTCTGATATAATCTCCAGCACAAACTTCCGTTGACTAAGACAAATCCCACGATCAGATCGAGCAATCTCGATTCCAAGAAAGTATTTGGGTGCTCCCAAATCTTTAATGTGAAAAGTAAGATGCAAATGCTTCTTGAATCTCTCTATTGCAGTCTTATTATTTCCCATGATGAGAATATCGTCAACATATATCATTAGATAAATAGATGACGTACCTTGAGTCCATGTGAATAAAGCGTAATCATATCTGGACTGTTTGAAACCGGCAGAAATAAGGGCATCAGCAAATTTGGCATACCATTGCCTGGAGGCTTGCTTGAGACCATAAAGAGATTTACGGAGACGACATACTCTATTCTCCCCCTGTCTCCGTAATCCTTGAGGAATATCCATGTAGATTTCCTCATCTAAGTCTCCATGCAGAAAAGCATTATGTACGTCCATTTGGTGTAAAGACCAATCATTAATGGCTGCAACGGATAAGAAGGATCTTACGGTTACATCTTTGGCGACGGGAGAAAAAGTTTCATGGTAGTCGAAACCTTCTCGTTGAGTAAATCCTTTGGCCACCAACCGAGCTTTGTAACGCTCAATAGACCCATCTGCACGGTATTTAATCTTGTATACCCATTTGCATCCAATAGGTTTCCTATTTGGTGGTAGAGGAACCAGATCCCATGTCTTATTTGCAGTTAGTGCTTGCAATTCAGCCCCCATAGCTTCCTGCCATCTTGGAGCTTTAGCTGCTTCTTCATAAGTGGAGGGCTCGATGTCTTCTGATATTCGACTCACACAACATCTATGTTCTGGGGAAAGTCTATGGAACGAAACATAAGATGATATTGGGTAGTTAATACCTGGTGAGTTGAGCGATGCACAAACATAGTCTGTTGTCCAAGCCGGCAGTCATGTAGAACGACCAGAACGTCGAGGAAGAGTCTCTGGAACTAGAGTTGAAGATTCTTCCGTATTGCCAATTTCATCAGAAGATTCTTCCGCCATTGAAGAAGTTGCTGGAGCATCAGGAGCATCATTTCCGACAATTGCTGGTTCGGAATTTTCAGAAGTGTTTGGATTCATCATAAGCGTTCCTAGAGTTCCTGTCACGAAATATTTTGTAGCTGAAACATCCTCCACAAATATTGGCTTACCAGAAATATTTGAAGTCTCTGGTGAAGAATCCTTTTCTTGGAAGGGAAAAATGTCTTCATGAAAGATAACATCTCTGCTGATGAAGAAGTCCAATGTTGTTTGATCTAGGACTCGATACCCCTTTTGCAAATTCGGATAGCCCATGAAGACGCAACGTCGAGCACGAGGCCCTATTTTGTCTCGAGGGCCCAAAACAGTAGTGAAGCACTGGCATCCGAATACCCTTAAATGGCCCAATTCTGGTTTCTTCTGGAAAAGTAACTCAAACGGAGTTTTTCCATTGAGTATTGGAGTTGGCATACGGTTGATGAGATATGCTGCAGTAATAATACATTCACCCCAATAATTATCTGGAATTGATGCCAGAAATTTTAATGCACGTGCAACCTCCAATAGGTGACGATGCTTGCGCTCTACTACTCCATTCTGTTGTGGTGTATAGACACAAGAACTTTCATGGAGAATCCCATGAGATGACAGAAGAGAATTGCAGTCATTGTTGAAGAACTCCTTTCCATTGTCTGTCCTAACCCGTTGGATAGATCTTCCAAACTGGTTCTTGGATAGAGCAATAAATGTCTTCAAATGTGAGAAAACTTGTCCCTTCGACTGCATCAGAAACACCCAGGTGGCGCGAGAATAATCGTCCACAATTGTCAAGAAATAGCGCGATCCATCATGATGTTGGGTATGATAAGGACCCCAAACATCCATGTGGATTAAAGAAAAAATGTGCGTTGCACGATTTTTACTTAGGACAAAAGGAATGCGTGATTGCTTTGCAAGGGGACATATGTGACACTTAGAATAAGGAAATGAAGCACTATGACCCAATCGTGAATGTGAAAGGTAGTCTTTATCATTGGCAGTCGTGTTACACAATGATATTTTATTTGAAGGAAATAAAGATAAATCAAAATTACTTGGAGAATTTTTCCACAGAAACAATCCTTCAGAAAGACTACCCAAGCCCATCACTCGCGGTCGAAAGGGCCGAAAGGAGCAGGTGTCGAGAATCAAACAATACACGACAGGAATTTTTCTCTGCAAACTTTGGACACGAAATAAGATTGAATTGAAATTACTGGAAGATAAAGGACATTTTGAGTATGATCTGGGCTAAGTTTGACTGATCCAGTGATTTTGACATGAGTAACGTTCCCATTTGGTAATTGAACAGTTGTAGGAAATTCTAGGTTCTCATGTAAATCGGAAAATAATGCTCTTTCACAGGCAATGTGATCACTTGCCCCAGAATCAATTATCCAGGATTTCCTGGAAATATTATTAATCAGGCAGCGGGAAATACCTGAAAAATTTCCTCCCTTGCTTGAGATGTCCAATTTCTGTATGGCCTGCATCAATTGTTGATATTGATCATTTGTAATGGGTCGATCAATATTAGAACCACCAACCTGGTAGGCCGCAGAAATCCTTTTTCCTTTATCTCCGGGTTTACCGTGTAATTTCCAGCAATTTTCCACTGTATGATGTGGCCTTCTGCAAAAATCACAATATAATTTACCCCTTTTTTGATTAAAATTCCTTGCGGTTGCCGAAAAAATTCCTCCGCCGTCAGATCCAGACGAAAAAGGACCACCGTCGGATGTCTTGCCACTCGCTCCATCTCCACCGTTGGATCCGGTCGAATATATGGGTCCTTTTGGACCGTCCGATCTGCGGGTCAAATGATCTGGGCCGTCCAACGCTCCCTTTTTAAGGGAATAGGGATCCTCAGATCCGCCCAAATGAAACCCTAGCCCGAGCTCTCCTCCTCCGTGCGCCCCTTTTTCGAGCGATGGATTTAGGGTTTTCGATCCCCAATTTCTTCGCTCGCCGCAGCGGCGGGGCAAAGACATACCAATGGACGGATTGGTAGAGGCAAAAGGCACTGGTTCCATGGCCAAGAGAAGAGGAATCATTCAAGAAGTCGCCTTTTCCCTTTCTTTGGACGATCGTGCGAGTGCAGTTTCTTAGTTTGTTGTAACAGACCGTGATGGTCATCATTATCCGAGCTCCGCAAATTTCATCTGTTTGATGTTTTAGTCCAAGCAGGGAGATCTGCCGAGCCATGTCCTCACGAGTTGATTGCACTTTGTGCTGGTTATTATGAATCCATCCTTGTCCTTTCAAGTCCCCAAGTTTAGGGTCAGGTTGATCAACTTCAGCTCGGGAGTTCGACATCCAAACGTGAATCCGGGCGAACGGGTAAGGATTTGTCCCTTGGGACTCAAGATACCCCGCATTTGAAAGCCCCGCCCGGGGTTCTGATCACTTACCTGCTCCAATCCTATGAGCTTGTGGCTGGTGAGCTTGCCTCGTAGGTTCCCGGTGTCCTACATAAACGGGCCGGTTTGTCATAAAATGGGGGTCTTGGAATGGAGAACACGAAGGTCCCCTGGGGTCCCATTTTGAATCTTTGGTGATGAGGCTTCTGCGGTGGTTTGTTCATCAGCCATTGGGATGAAGAAAACCACTCACGAGGGTGGTGGACTCGAGATCTCCTTTGGTCAAGCGAAGTCAAAAGGATCGAAGATACCATCAAGAAGCAAAGGATGGAAGAATCGATACCATGAAAGGAGGTGTTACAATTCTCTTGTAATTATAATACAAAGATGAAGTAATACAAGGCAAACAAATATTTATGAAAGTATCTATTCTCAAAGATCCTAACTAAATTGTGTACAATTAAGATCAAGGCATATCCAATCATATTAGAGCATATCTTCCAACAAAATCCAAGTCGCTCCATACCCACCAAGAAGATCGAAGTGTGAACGTGACTTTGTGCTGGTTATTATGAAGTTCAAGTCCCCCAAGTTTAGGGTCAGTGAGTTCGACATCCAAACATTGAACGTCGGGCCCAGCACTTCAAGAACCGGGGTCTTGGGACCACGGTGGACTTCACCTATGGAGGTGTTCAGGTGGGACAAGCAGCAATTCCAAAGAGCAAGGCCAACTTCAAATCCACCAAGAAGATCGATGTGAACGTGACTCTTAGTTCTAATGCCTTGCCCAGCACTTCGAATCTTGGGAGCGAGTTGTTCAGGGATCATAACATTGAACAGTCAAGGTGCGCTTAAAGGAAAGGTGACAGTCATGTTTATGTTCAAAAAAACGAAGACCTCCCAAATGAATTGCGCCATGGCAATCAATATAGCGACAAAGACGGTCCAATCCTTGTTCTGCAAATGAGGATTAGAGAGTGCGATCCTCCATTAGAATGCTTGCTGGCTTTTCTTTTCTTTTTTTTCTTTTTTTTTTTTTTTTTTGGTGGATTGCATAAGATTTTGTACTACATCTTAGCTTTTTCCAATTGTAATTTGTTATCACTATTATTGAATCCTAGGATGTGAACCTTTAATTAGTCTATTTCTTTCCTCACTTGGAACTTGGGAGCAAGAAAAACTATTACTAAACATTGGGATTGTCTTGACCCATATATATATATATTGAAAAGCATATCACTATCTTTCCTGTATATTTTTTTCATATATCTTTTGTATTTACATGGCTATATATACACACATACACAAGTACTACTAGGGTAACAATCGCCTATTAGGCTAAATATAAGCTAAATATTAACTTTCTATACATATCACTCCTACAAATCAGCTCATGCCAATACTTCCCCTCAAGTTGGTGCATAAATGTCACTAATGCCCAACTTGTCAAATGAGCTGTAGAAGGCCTTGCTCGAGATTGCCTTTGTCAATATTTTTGCTAGTTGATCTTCAAACCTCACAAATGGGAATTGAACTATCTTTGCATCTAGATTTTGCTTAATAAAATGATGATCAACCTCAATGTGATTGGTCTGGTCATGTTGCACAAGATTATGCGATATGTCAATAGCGCACAAAAAGCTTCATCTCGGATTTAGGAGAAAATCCCAATTCGGATATCAACTTTCTAAGCCATAAAAGTTCACTTAGCTGTTTTGCCATCCCTCTAAATTCTGCCTCCGTACTCAACAAAGCCACCACTTTCTGTTTCTCTCTTTTCCAAGTGACTAGATTCCCCCCAACAAATACAAAATACCCTAAAGTTGACCTCCTGTCGTACACACTCCCTCCCCAATCTACATCCATGTAACCTTCAATTCCAAGATGACCAATCCTTAGGAATTGTAACCCTCTTAAGACATGCTTTCAAATACCAAATCATTCTCACCATAGCATTCATATGGTTTCACTAGGAGCATGCATGAATTGACTTACGATAGTTAGTGCATATGCAATGTCTGGACACGTATGTAATAAGTACATCAACTTCCCCAATAATCTTTGGTATCTCTCCTTATTTGTTGATACTTGATCGAGATACTCTCCAAGTTTATGATTCAGCACAATTGGGATATCCACTAGCTTACAGTCTAGCATCCCTATTTCTACCAACAAATCCAGTATGTATTTCCTTTGAGACAAGAATATTCCCCATTTTGACCTTGCTACCTCTATCCCCCATAAATACCTCGATTCTCCGAGGTTTTTCATCCCAAACTCTCCAAAAAGCCTCCTTTGGAATAAGGTGATTTTTTCTGCATCATCCCCTATAATGATCATATCATCAACATAGATGATCAATGTAGTTATCTTCCCTTCTCCTCATCAAAGAAACAAGGTGTGATTCAACTCACTTTGCTTGTACCCACACTTCATCATTACCTCACCAAATTGACCGAATCAACCTCTTGGTGATTGCTTCAAACCTTACAAGGACCTCTTCAATTTGAATACCACACCTAGATGTGAGGGAGACCTGTATCTTGGTGGTACATCCATATAAATCTCCTCCACCTGGATGTGAGGGAGACGTGTATCTCAGTGGTACATCCATAAAAATCTCCTCCTGCAAGTCACCATGGAGGAAGGCATTCTTCACATCAAACTGATGTAATGGCTAGTCTAAATTAGCTACAAGAGACACCAAAACTCAAATAGTGTTAAGTTTTGCAATAGGAGATGTAGTGGCTAGTCTAAATTAGCTGCAAGAGACACCAAAACTCGAACAGTGTTAAGTTTTGCAGTAGGAGAAAAAGTCTCTTGGTAGTCAATTCCATACATCTATGTGTAGGCCCCACTGTGTAATATTGTCTACTTTGGACACGGAGTGCGTTACACAGATTAAAGGGACCCAAGTCTTATAAATTAGCCCAGGACTCCCCCATTGTGTAATATTGTCCGCTTTGGACACAGAGTGCATTATACAGATTAGAAGGACCCAAGTCTTATAAACTAGCCCACAACTCCCCCATTTTCCTGCGCACGGTCCCCGTCCCTCCTCCCTGCGCACCACCGCTTGGGCTGTACACTCTCCACTCCTTAGGACCACAGCGTCCTCATTGTGGCTCCACACGCGGTCAGGAGTCGGCTTTGATACTATTTGTAAGGACCCAGGCCCCACTGTGTAATATTATTTTCTTTGGACACTAAGTTCTCACGGCTTTAAAACGCATTACATAGATTAGAGGGACCCAAACCTTATAAACTAGCCTAGGAATCCCTCTTAAGCGATGTGGGACAAAAGAGGGACCCCTTCCCTGCACACATCCAAGGACTGAGGCGTGGATGCACTGCCATCCTTCCTCCCCGTGCACCGCCGCTTGGGCTGTCACACTACTAGTCTCGCTTTGTATCTTTTGATGGATTTATCCGCCTTATACTTGACATAAAAAATACATTTGCATCACATTGTTTTATTTTCCTTAGGCAAGTCCATTAATTTTACATTTTATTCTTCCGCAATACTTCATATCTTCCATAGCCTGAACCCACTACGGATCCTCCAAAGTTTCCTCCACTCCATTCGGAATGTGAACCGAAATACAACCAATGCAAACTCCTTCAATGGTTCAAATAACCTTCCTATTGAGACATAATTTGTGATGGAATATTATGATCTCCTGGTGAGTATCAATTAGGGGGCTTTTTTCCAATTGTGCCTAGCAAGTAATTTATATTCCATAGACATATTGGATTCATCAAGCAAGTCAAAGCCAATAGGGGAGATAACCCCAAGAAAATCCTCATGAACTTGGTCGAGTACTAAAGGAAAAAGGTTGTTCGACTTGTTTATGTGTGGGTATTTCACCCCGTCGGATCTTGCAAGGCTTCCGTAGCTACACCTATCACAAATTCACCAGCATCAACACCATTTGTCACCTGCCCAATAGCTCCACCATCAATACCAACCGTGCTAGCACTACCCTTGTCACCCATAGTAGCTCTAGCACTAGTCAAAGCCTGCCCAACTCCACCATCACCAATAGTCGAAGCTTGCCAGCCCCACCATTACCAATGTTCGTGGCTGTCATCGACACTATCATCATCCCCAACAACCATGCATCCCTTCTTCTAGGTATAACCCTAGCAACAATCTCCCACAAATTCTTCCTTTCTAGCCAATTCTCCCCCGAAAGGTAGAATTGGTACTTGGGGAAAAAATTTCTCCTTTGACAAATGTGACATCCATAGTCATATAGGTTTTCTTAGTAGATAGGTTGTAGCATCAATAGCCTTCTTAATGAGTATCATACCCAAGAACACACACTATAAGGCACACTAATCAAGTTTGGTACGTCGGTTTTTTGAGATGTGAACAAACGCAACACATCCGAACACACATGGAGGAATTGTCAAGACTGATGGCAATGGAACGGATGTAGAAAGAGCCTATAGAGGCATATGGAAATCTAGCACTTTCGAGGGCATTTGGTTGAGGAAATGCACCATTTTTTTTTTTTGGTAATCGAGGACTCCACCATGGACCCCGTGCCCGAACGTCTCCTGAAGGCCGGGCCCCTATACCTCAGAAGAGACTAGCCCAACAACCCACCGCCAAGGCCCCCCACTTAAATCGCTAGTAATTGCGGGTTTCAAACTCTCGACCTCTGCGATGAGGGAGGGACTTTCAACCAACGCAGTTACCCACGAATGGGTGGAAATGCACCGTTGTAACAACAGCATTATCCCAAAAACGTGGAGGAACATGTCCTTCAATTAAGAGGGCTTGAGCGGTCTCGAGGATATGGCAATTCTTTCTTTCAGCCACTTCATTCTTGTGGAGTCTGTGTACATGAAGTCCCATGAATGAGACCATGCTGCTAGAAGTACTCCATAAGATATCGATTCACATGCTCTCTGCTATTATCACTCCAAAGGACTTGCAGTTTAGCATCAAACTGTGTTTGAACCATCTTGTGAAACACTTTAAACACATCAGCCACTTCATCCTTAGTTTTCATCAAGTAAAGCCAAGTCATACGTGTGCAATCATCAACTAAGATAACAAGCCTCTGACAGTCCGAGATAGCAGTAATAGGAGATGTGCCCCAAACATCAGAGTGAACTAACGAAAAAGGCACGTTATTCTTATTCAAACTTATGAGAAAGGAAACACAGTGACTTGTAACCAAAATGCAAGTCTAGCAATAAAAATCCAACTTTTTTAGATCCAAAGATAACTCAGGAAACATCTTTTTCATATAGTCAAATGAAGGATGTCCCAATCATTGATGCCAAACCCAAATTTGTTTCTCTTTATTACTAGGTGAACCCGGACCTGATGCACACTTCTAGACTTGAAATCATCTAGATAGTATAGCCCCCCTTTTAGTACCACGTCCAATGATCTCCTTCGTGAGGACATCCCAGAAAAGATAGAATTGAGATACATTAGAACAATACACTTTATATCTTCGGCAAGCTGTCCAACAAAAATCAATTTTGTGGTCAATGATGGGACAAGTAAGGTGTTGGACAATGACAACCGAGGGGAATCCGTAACCACACCAACCCCTGTCATTGGGTATGTATACCCATTCGCATTTGAGATACTACATCATATGGGCTCTATAATACTCACAAAATCATATGGGTTAAAGGTCATATGCTCCATAGCCCCCGAATCAATAACCCATCCATCACAATTGTTGTTATTAGGGAGAATCGATGCACAACCACAATTACCTTGGATATCACCTTAACTGAACGTAGCCAATTGGTCTTGAGTTTCAACCTTGGGCACCAAAGACAATTGAGGTTCCATCTTAGCAAGGGAGGCCTTCCCTTTTCCACTGATAGTACCCTCATCAGCTTGTTTTTGTGCCTTCAACTCCTTTCACCACTCTAGATAGCCATGGAGTTTAAAGCATGTCTCTTGACTATGCTAGGCATTCCCACGGTGTGAGCATCCTCTAGCTGGAGTTGTAGTTTGCAGACCATTATTCGTCTACCCTCCCCTTCGCATAGCTCTTGATTTATTCATTTGTAGGGTTAGCACTACTTGGGGATTCTCGGACACGTATCTTGCTTCCCGTGCGACCATGGCAATAGACCCACGCGTGGAATCAGTATGGGTAAGCATCATTGACTATCTCGTGTCTTCCCTACGAACCCGAGCATATGCCTGTTCGACTGTTGGGAATGGCTACATCTAGAGAACATCCACTCTCACTTTGTCTAGACAATCGTTCAACCCATCAAGGAAGATATACACCCTTTCTTCTTGAATGGCAAGATTGTACTACTCAATATCAGCTGGCATGTCATTGAGTTTGGACAACGAAGAGAGGCATCACTTCCATCAAAGAATGTTGTTGCAACAAAGTCCTATACCATCTTCGCAGTTGGGAAGTGAATAAAATTGCCTATCAATGCAGGATCCATCAAGTTGATTAGCCACCCCTCCACAATCGCATCATCAGTCTTCCACTTTCGAAATTGAGGATCGGTAGGTGAGGGCTGAGAAGATCGCCATTAATATAACCCAACTTGTCTTTACCGAAGATGAACATCTCCACCACTTGGGACCATAATCCATAATTGGATCCATCCAATTTGACTAAGATTTGTGCAATGGATGGCTCATGGGATTGCGTCGATGCCTGAGTCAAATTCTAGGTCAAAATCTGCGTCAACTTCATCGTGAGATTCTCCAGGAGAGAGGTAGTGGTTGAGTTCTCCCCTTGATCTTGATGAGGTACCACATCTTTTAGATCTATCATGGTTGCCAATCACAATTGTTTCAAAACCGAGAAGGAATTCTTGGTCGGGTCAAATCAACGCGACAACAGCACAAGTTGGTGCTGCGGCGGCGATCTAGTCTAGTTGGTGCAACGACAACACGGCTTAAAGTTGCAACGGCAATCTAATATGGTCAGTGCGGCAGCAGCACAAAAACCAATGCTGCAAGTGATCTGATCCTAGTTGAAACGACGTGAAGGAAACTAGGGTTCTCGCTTTGATACCATGTTGAAAAGCATATCGCTATCCGGTTTGTTTACACAGCTATATTTATATATACAAGTACTGCCGGGGTAGCAATTGCCTATTAGGCTAAATATAGGCTAAATATTAACTTTCTATACATATCACTCCTACAAATCAACTCACGCCAACAATATATATATCGACCAGCTCATAAAATTACTTACTAAATGGCTGTGAACCTATCTAATTCAACATGATAGAAAGTCCGTTCGAAAAATCGGACGGATGCAGATCGTGATAAATTAATTTTCGTTATTTTCTCCGTTCTTTGTTGGAGGAAATTTTGAGCCGTGGGCGGAACTTGGCATCAGATGAGTCGTAGTTTATAGAGCGGCTTGTCCAGATTGCCTAACTTCCGGTTGGCTTGGATCAACTCATTGGTCAGCAGTGTTCATAGTTAAATGTCCCTTAGGTCAAAATTGGGTCGAGGCATTATTCGTTAGAGTGTGGGACCAGGAAAGCAAAGGGACGGAGAGTCCGACAAATGAGTAAAGCCAACCAAGGTTGAAAATTTCTCCAATTTTCAGATGAGAAATACTATTAAAATGATTCCTTTGCTGCATAGATGAAGATATAATATTGAAAATCTTCGGTACCAATAGGGGTGTCAAAGCACACGACCCTTATGATTCAGGTCAAGTCAGTTAACATCAAAGCCGACCTAGTTCGTCCCATTAACAGCCCTAGGTACCATAGCACCATCATTCACAAGCCTCGATACAGCAATCTGTCACACTACCAGCATGTCGATTCAAAACATTGCTATTGAATTATTTATCCAACTAGTTGAATCAACTCATATGCGTTAACAGCTTGCAGTTGATTGACACTATTGCGATGCTTTCAAATGTTGCAATGAGGAACCTACTATCAATGACGTAGAACATAGCCCCAGATGTTCTCGTATTTCAATAAATCATGTTGGTAGTGTACCATCAAAACCTGATTGTTCACCTAATGAGATCATTGAGAAGAAGCTCAAGTTCAGATCCGTTAACATATCCAATTAGACCCGTTTTTACTCAAATTGAAGTTACCATCTCAACAGCTGTTTTTAGGTAAAGGGCATCTGACAAATCCGAGGTGGCTGAACAAAACCCATCCATTATTTGCCGGCCTCTATCCTACTCCTCAAGCATGCAGCCACCCGCTTGGGGTCCGCCAATGCGGACACGGACATGGTCAGTACGTCAAACCTCACGTGTGTATCGTTTAAATGACATTAGCAGGGCTTCTCGCCTGCCGATCAGAAAAAGAAAATGAAACTGCAATTGGGTCGGCTTGTGATAAGTCAAAGAACTCCAGCTCTCCTGCTTTTTGTCTGTTTGCACCACAAGCTGGCGGAACCATTACATAAGACAGCAGTTACAGCACACACCGTCGGCCTTAAAGGAACTTCTACAAGCTTGTCGATCATTGGTTTTATGGTTAGTAAGAGAGTAAATGGTTAAAACCCTTGTGATTAGCTGTCAGCAGCATTATTGATCGCAGAACGTGTCTGTAAATTTTTATATTTGATCATGGTGTTGGTGTGCGTGGGTGTTAGCGTTGTGGTTGAACCCGCACAATCCGATCATCGAAGCTTCCATTGTAAACATGTCATGGCGTATTAGAGAAATCTCTCTCTCTCTCTATCTCTCTCTGATCCACTACCAAACTAGCCGTCGTCTCTCTAATAATAAAAAAAGATTACCTTTCGTCTAGAAGTGAGACTTTCAACCGACGCGTTTGGCGATGGGAACAACATCATTTCCTAGGAAAGAGCCCTCCCTGATCATTCTCGCCCATTTGGTACCAAATCCTATATAAACACCGCCTGCTCATTTCAGTCTTCGCAACTTCTCCAATCTCCAAAGTCATTCAGACAACCAAACCCCATTGACAGCATAAAACCACGAAGAGAGGAGAGCCCCTTCGTTTCCTTCCATCCCCTCAAACGAGAGAAGAAATATTAGCAATGACGAAAACCGACCACGAATCGCTGCACTACATGGACGAGGAGGCGAAGCGCAAGAAGAGGATGAATTGGACGATCAGCATCATCGCCTTCATCATCTTACAGGTAGTCCAAGCTCTCTTCTTCGTCCTGGTCATCATGAAGTTCAAGTCCCCCAAGTTCAGGGTCGGTGAGTTCGACATCCAAACCTTGAATGTCGGGATTCAGGCCTCGCCCTCGTTCAATATGAGCTTTGTCGCTCCAATCCGAGTCAAGAACACCAACTGGGGTCCTTTCAAGTACGATGCTTCTACTGTTAGCTTCACCTATGGCGGTGCCCAAGTGGGACAAGCGATCATTCCCAAGAGCAAGGCCAACTTCAAGTCCACCAAGAAGATCGATGTGGATGTGACCTTGAGCTCCACAAATTTGCCTAGCACTTCGAATCTTGGGAACGAGTTGAGTTCAGGGATCATAACATTGAACAGCCAAGGCGAGCTCAAAGGGAAAGTGACGGTCATGTTCATGTTCAAGAAGACGAAGACCTCCCAAATGAATTGCACATTGGCTATCAATACAGCAGCCAAGGCAGTCCAATCCTTGATATGTAAATGAGGATGCAAGAGCATGTGATTCTCCATAAGACAACTTGTGCTTTGTCACAAAATCTTTTGTGGATTAGATAAGATTTGTAATTTCACATATTTTCTTTCATTTGGTGTCACCATACTTCTCTTGTAATTTCACATACCTATTGTTGATATGAGGATATGAGCCTACGTCCACTCTTCCGCACTGACAGCCCACCGGCTGAATTTCATTATGAACAAAAGAGTTGTTACAGCAAAGCTCTTCCTTGATTCCATAGTGTAGATACTTTACCACACTTCCTCAAGGTTTCTCAAAGATATAGACTCTCTTTTGCGTACAAGATTTCGCTCAACAAATGAATTGACTAAAAACAAAGAGTTTCAGACTTTGGAATTCTTCTATCGCACACACACTCAAATAACTGGAACGTCTTCCTTATATACTTATTTATGCCATCATACCCGTTGACACTTACCAAATGAATTATTCCAATCTACCCGTTGGATAGAATCAATTAGGAAGATCTTCGAGCTATTTAAGGAACATGACAATAGCCCATCAATTATGCTCGCCCATACAATCAGGATCTTGGTTTCCATAAGTAGAACCTTCCAAGTATACTTTGCCAATCAACGGATTCACAATCCCTAAATCAATCTTGATTTGAATAATGGATTCCGACATGCTATATCCAGCCAAGAGATCTTCTCCAGTCGATAAAGTCAAATCCTTAATGAAACATCCAGTTCTGGATAAGTCTTCTTCGACGGACTAAAAACTGTCAATGAGGATAGACTTTGAGTCTTGAGTCTGGTAGTCCGAAGGTCTTCAGACTTTGATGAAAGAGTCTACAAGTCTTCAGACTAGATTGATGAAAACGTTTTGTCAGCTTCAAAACACTCAAGGAAGATTTCTCCAACAATTATAAGCTTTTATTAAAACCAAAAGCTCCTCACAACTGGCGAAGCATAGGTCTTCACGTGCACATTATGTCTCGAAGTGCCGCTAGAACGAATCGCTTACCTTCAGGTTGAGTTTGAGTCAACTCATCGGGCATCAACGTTCAAAGTTAATTGAAGGTAAGCAAAGCAAATCAAAAGTCGAAATTTCCCCAATTTTCACTTGAGAAGCGTATCTAGATTGCTCAAGTTATAGACAATCACTAGTGATTGGTTTGCTTCAAATGTAATGTAAGCTGTGCAAATGTTGCTTGAGATGTATTCTCAAGCTTAACAAAACTATCACATGATACCTCGATTCATAAATCTATGGTACCAATCATGCGGGGACTCATAATTTTGTTTGTGCACGTACATCTATCAAGTTGAATTGTGTAACTGGTTAAGAAAATAAGAGATGCTAATGAATTGCAATCGATGTGGATGTTGTTTCAATGCATTTCAAATGTTGCGACGAGGAACTCCTGATCACTAACAAATTAAGTTGCCCTAGCTGTGCGCCATGGCCATTATCCCAGCTACATCATCGATAAAAGGGAGAAAAAGTTGAGCGGTACAAATTCATTCAATCATATCAAAGTGTGTTTTTGTCCAAAAATCAACACTTGCTTAGTTAAACCTCTTAACATCGAGAAGCCTTAAACTTAAACCGCCGTGCGCCATGGTTATTATCCCAGCTACATCATCGATGAAAGGGAGAAAAAGTTGAGCGCTACAAATTCATTCAATCATAACAGATTGTGTTTTTGTCCAAAAATCAACACTTGCTTAGCTAATCAATTTTTCCATAAGGGAACCAGTTTAGAAATGAATTAATCAAATTACCTGGTTTTTGGGCAAAGGCTACTCGGCTATTTGACCATATCGAAGTGGCTAAAGAAAACACTAGGCCATCCTCGAACATGTCATCCGTAGCTTGATCAGGATCTATGCTACCTTAAGGAGGTTAATTAGTGTGCCAACTTACCAGCTAAAAACTAGCCTTGGAATAGAGGAGACCTTCGTTTTGCATACTAATCTCTTTGTGCACAAGTTAAAATTTGTTCGGTGAAATGGAAGAATCCAAACCTTCATGTTTAGGGTTAAGTCCAAGTTTAACAACTATATTAGCCAATTAAATCATGCAAATTATCATAAAATGGTCATGCGCACATGGCGAGTACTGGCAGACTTCAACTATGTATTATATAACCTGAGATCAACGAAGATCGTCTTCTAATAATCAATTAAAGGACGTAGCTAACCGTTCCATTTGGTACGGGACGAAACCTTAGGGGTGTTCAGGGCGTTTGAAAAGTCAATAAACTCAAGCTCTCTTCGCCTGCTCTTGTCCGTTCGCACCTCCAAGGGTTTGCCTCAGCGTATTGGTCGAGACCGCACAATGATCGAAGCATCTAATTTTCGGCGATATATATTCCATTTCATATTGGAGAAAAGAAAATCCACGTGTAAACTCGCGTTCGTCTGGAAAGCGAGAATATTTCAACATGGGATGCTTTCGGCATGTGGAGTCGAACATGTTCTAGGAAAGGAGCCTTGGTCATAACAAGTCGTCTTAGGTACGCACCAGAATCTATATAAACACCCACCACAATTCAGTCCTCACAGCTTCTCCAACTCTCCATATTCGTTAGCAAAACACCGAATTGAGATCACGCACCGAGGAAGAAAAAGAAAAATTCCATCTGTTCAAAGAGAGAAGAAATCGGCAATGTCCAAGGACAACGAATCGCTGCACTACATGGACGAGGAGGCGAAGTGCAAGAAGAGGATGAAGTGGACGATCGGCATCATCGCCTTCGTCATCTTACAGGTAGTCCAAGCTCTCTTCTTCGTCCTGGTCATCATGAAGTTCAAGTCCCCCAAGTTCAGGGTCGGTGAGTTCGACATACAAACTTTGAGTGTCGGGAATCAGGCCTCGCCCTCGTTCGATATGAGCTTTGTCGCTCCGATCCGGGTCAAGAACACCAACTGGGGTCCTTTCAAGTACGATGCTTCTACTGTTAGCTTCACCTATGGCGGCGTCCAATTGGGACAAGCGATCATTCCCAAGAGCAAGGCCAACTTCAAGTCCACCAAAAAGATTGATGTGGATGTGACCTTGAGCTCTTCGAATTTGCCAAGCGCCTCGAATCTTGGGAACGAGTTGAGTTCGGGGATCATAACGTTGAACAGCCAAGGTGAGCTCAAAGGAAAAGTAACGGTCATGTTCATGTTCAAGAAAACAAAGACCTCCCAAATGAATTGCACCATAACCATCAATACAGCAACCAAGGTAGTCCAATCCTTGACATGTAAATGAGAATGCAAGAGTGTTTGATTCTCCATTAGATGGCTTGTGCTTTGTCACAAACATTTTGCGGTTTAGATAAGATTTGTAATTCTACCTTTTCTTTCGTCACTTGTTATCACCTTGCTTCTATTGGAATATCACATATTTATTGTTGAATCGAGGATATGAGCCTCTTATTTTCTTTTTCTTCTTAGTTTCCCGAACTCTTTGCTCCCTTTCCTATAAAATGAGGAAGGGGACCCACCATGCCACCTTCCATTAATACTATGACACCGAGCTCTTATCATCATAAGTAGTTGTGACACGAGTCAAAAGATGTAAACATCAACTAATAAACTTCGCCAGTTCTTTCCTGCTTGTGATACTAGTCCTTCTAACTTTTTCTAGTTAATTACTAGATGTATAAATGCTTAATTACCTATTTCATATTAAAAGTTAATGACTATATTTTTTTTTTATCGATTCTACTCTATTTTTATTCTAACTCTCACTCTCAGACTTTTACCCTACATCCTTACAGCCGTGGGAGTTGAAACCCACACTTAAAACTAATTCGTCATCACCTCAATCCCCTGAAAATGTGAAGATTCAAACTCCCCACCTCCCCCTTCCATGTTGGAAGGGTACCCTAGTGGTTGACTATATGTTATGAAGTTGAAAAGCATTTCTCCCCGTGAAAATTTTATAACCAATTTACCCATGTTTAGTAACTCCTCAGGGTGTTCGGGAACCTTTTTTATAAAGGAAAGTAAGTATCAATATATCAGGCAATTTTCTTTAGTCTTTTTCACGATGGTTAGTAAGCATTTCATCCTTTGGAAAACTAAGTTTGCATCAATCATTGGTAATTTAGTTGTCTAGATTAGTTATTTTCATACAAAATAACATCTAGCCTATCACTCATAAGTGACTCACTGACGTGATTAGTAGCATTAAAAAGTAAGCATATGCCCATCAACGCTAATAGTAATTGTGTTACGTGATTTTTAAGTCGTCGTAGTAGAAGATAAGTTTGAACTCTATTGACAATTAGTAGCTTCTCGCCATGATATGATGCAGAAGCAAGTGTGGAGAAGTAGGAGGTAACATAAATGAACTTAAAAGAAATAGGTCACTCGCCACCCATAGATAATTTACCTAAGAAATAAGAGCAAAACAAAAAAATCTTTTTTATACTCAAGCCAAAGGCTCAAAATAATTTACTAAACAAATGAGCTTTGCCTTTTCATTCACCATAGCATACTTAATGAGCATGGAACAACCCTCAAAATATGAGTAATTACGAAGACTCATTGGAAAAACAAAAATACTCATAGGAAACACAAACTAGTTTTACTATAAAATAGCCACAATCAAATAAGGACTCTAGAAATTTAAACGACATGTACTAAATCTTAAAGATATGATAAATAAATATAGTTGGTTATAGGCCTCCAACTTTTACTAGTTACAAATTAGCTGAATGAATGGCCTTCAAGAAATGCTCCGGAATCAAGATGAGTGATTTTTGTCATGGTAACTCAAAATTAAGTAATGGTGTCCTTGTGTGTGTGGAATCAAGATGAGTGACGGAATCAAGATGAGTGATTTTTGTCATGGTAACTCAAAATTTAGTAATGGTGTGTGTGTGCGGAATCAAGATGAGTGACGGAATCAAGATGAATGATTTTTGTCATGGTAACTCAAAATTAAGTAATGGTGTGTGTGTACGGAATCAAGATGAGTGACGGAATCAAGATGAATGATTTTTGTCATGGTAACTCAAAATTAAGTAATGGCGTGTGTGTACGGAATCAAGATGAGTGATTTTTGTCATGGTAACTCAAAATTAAGTAATGGTGTGTGTGCGGAATCAAGATGAGTGATTTTCGTCATGGTAATTCAAATTAGGGAAAATGTCACAAATAGTCCCTATATTTTCACTCAATGTCTAATTTCGTCCCTGAACTTTCGATTGGCTCAATTTGGTCCCTGAACTATTGATAAAATGTCCGATCTAGTCCCTAAACTTTCGAATGGCTCAATTTGGTCCCTGAACTATTAATAAAATATCCGATCTAGTCCCTGAACTTTCGATCGGCTCAAGTTGGTCCCTGAACTATGATGAAATGTCCAATCTAGTCCTTCGTTACTATTTTTTTTTCCTTTTTTTCCCTTTTTTTTTTTTCGCTTTCCCTCTGCCGGAGCCGGCGGAGGGCCGGCGTCCGACGAGGGAGCCCCTCGCCGGCGTCTACGCGGGGCCCTCCGTCGCCAGATCTGAGAGGGAGAGATCTCACCCGCTTGCGAGGGACGCCAGCGAGGGGCCCTCGCCGACGTCAGGCGGGGGCCCTCGCCAATCTGGCGAGGGAGCCCCTCGCCCTCGCCCTCGCCCGACGCCGGCGAGGGGCTCTCCCTCGCAAACGCCGGCGAGGGAGCCCCTCGCCCTCGCCCTCGCCGGCGTCTGTGCGGGGCTCTCCCACGCCGGCGAGGACGGCCCCTCGCCAGACCTGCGAGGGAGAGCCCCTCGCCGGCGTCGGGCGAGGGGCTCCCTCGCAAGATCGGCAAGGGACTCGCCCGCTTTCGAGGGATGCCGGCCCTCCACCGGCTCGGCGAGGGAAAGCGAAAAAAAAAAAAAAAAAAAAAAAAAAAAGGAAAAAAAGGAAAAAAAAGAAAAAAGGAAAGAAAAAAAAAAAGGAAAAAAAAGAAAAATAGTAACGAAGGACTAGATCGGACATTTCATCATAGTTCAGGGACCAACTGAGCCGATCGAAAGTTCAGGGACTAGATTGGACATTTTATTAATAGTTCAGGGACCAAATTGAGCCATTCGAAAGTTCAGGGACTAGATCGGACACTTTATCAATAGTTCAAGGACCAAATTGAGCCGATCAAAAGTTCAGGGACAAAATTGGACATTGAGTGAAAATATAGGGACTATTTGTGACATTTTCCCTTCAAATTAAGTAATGGTGTGCGTGTACGGAATCAAGATGAGTGACGGAACCAAGATGAATGATTTTTGTCACGGTAACTCAAAATTAAGTAATGGTGTGTGTGCGTGTGCATGCGTGTGTGCGTGCATGTGTGTGTGACGGAATCAAGATGAGTGATTTTTGTCATGATAACTCAAAATTAAGTAATGGTGTGTGCGCGCGCGCCCTCGGATGCGTGCATGGGTTGGTGCATGCGTGCGCGTGTGTGTTTTGACATTTCCAAATATATTGATTGATAAAGTAAATTAATAAAGGTTGCGAAAGGTTCTTTGTGTGTGTGTGTGTGAGACAAAATTAAGTAATGGTGTGTGTGTGTGTTTTGACATTTCCAAATATATGGATTGATAAAGTAAATTAATAAAGGT
Organism: Eucalyptus caleyi; assembly: GCA_014182885.2. Taxonomy (NCBI): domain Eukaryota; kingdom Viridiplantae; phylum Streptophyta; class Magnoliopsida; order Myrtales; family Myrtaceae; genus Eucalyptus; species Eucalyptus caleyi. The sequence goes on from CM024470.2 coordinate 5,248,876, forward strand.
TGTGAAAGGTCCTTTGTGTGTGTGTTTTGACATTTCCAAATATATTGATTGATAAAGTAAATTAATAAAGGTTGCGAAAGGCCCTTTGTGTGTGTGTTTTGACATTTCCAAATATAGTGATTGATAAAGTAAATTAATAAAGGTTGCGAAAGGTCCTTTTTGTGTGTGTGTTTGTGTGGTCCTTTGTGTGTGTGTTTTGACATCTCCAAATATACTGATTGATAAAGTAAATTAATAAAGGTTGCAAAAGGTCCTGTGTGTGTGGTCCTTTGTGTGTGTTTTGACATTTCCAAATATATCGATTGATAAAGTAAATTAATAAAGGTTGCAAAAGGTCCTTTGCGTGCGTGCATGCGTGCGTGCGTGTGTGTTTTGCCAAAAAAATTACCAACAAAAAACATTTCCAAATATATTGATTGATAAAGTAAATTAATAAAAGTTGCGAAAGGTCCTTTGTTGATTTTGAACATGAAAATAAATGACAACAAATTTAAAGGTCACGAAACTGAAGGTAATCACAAACAATCACGTAAATTGAAGTGCCGCTAAGTCAAATGGCTCACCTTTAGATTCACTTCGGATCAACTCATCAATCATCGAAGTGCCTTCTTAATGTCTCTTTGGGTCAGAATTGGGTCGAGGCATTGTTTGTTAGATTCAAAGAGTTCGGCACTAGGAAAGCAAAAAGCTAGGGAGTTTGGAGAGACATAAGCAAGCAAAGCAGAGCAAAAGTCCAATTTTTCCCAACTTGACATATGAAAAAAATTATGAGACCTGGTTAAGTTTAGCAAAAGTCCAATTTTTCCCAACTTCACATATGAACAAAATTATGAGACCTTGTTAAGTTTTGGTTCTCTCTCTCTCTCTCTCTCTCTCTCTCTCTCTCTCTCTCTCTCTCTGAGGCTATCTGACCATCTGACAATATTGAAGTGGCTAAACAAACCCTATGTCATCCTCTAGCACGTCATGAGTAGCTTGATCACATTGCCATGGGAGGTTAATCATCGTGCCCTTACCAGCTAAAAATACAGTCTTGTCACGAGGTTTTACATTTGGACGGTGCAATGGAAGAATCCAAACCCTCATGTTTGGGGCTAAGACTAAGGTTAACAACTATATCAACCAATTAAATAATGCAAATTATTATAACATAAGTCACGCGGACATGGCCAGTATTGGCAGACCTCAAGAAAGTCTTATTTAACCTTAGATCAACGAAGATTGCCTTTTAATATTCAATGAAAAGACCTAGCTAACTGTTCCAATTGCAACGGTGACGAGACCTCAACTGTTCAAACATCCTAAACTCGTGAAAAGTCAATAAACTCAAGCTCTCTCTACCTGCTTTTGTCCGTTTATACCTCCAGAGGTTTGTCTTGGCGTTTTGGCTGAGACCGTGAAATGATCGAAGCTTCTGATTTTCGGCAATTTGTATTCAATTTTATATTGGAGAAAAGAAAATCGGCGTGTAAAATCGCATTCGTCTAGAAAGTTAGAATTTCAACCTTGGATGGTCTTTGGCGCGTAGAGTCGGATAACGTGACGTGTTCCCGGAAGGAGCCTTTGGTCATGACAAGTCGCCTTTGGCACGCCCCAGAATCCATATAAACGCCCACCTCCTCAATTCATTCCTCACAGCTTCTCCAAATTCGTTAAGAAAACACCCAATTGAGATCACCCGACAAGGAAGAAGGCAGAAAACTTCCCTTCTCTTCAGAATAGAGAAGAAATCCGTGATGTCGAAGGACAACGAATCACTGCACTACATGGACGAGGAGGCGAAGCGCAAGAAGAGGATGAAGTGGACGATCGGCATCATCGCCTTCGTCATCTTTCAGGCAGCCGTAGTCCTCTTCTTCGTCCTAGTCATCATGAAGTTCAAGTCCCCTAAGTTCAGGGTCGGTGAGTTCGACATCCAAACCTTGAACGTCGGGAATCAGGCCTCACCCACGTTCAACATGAGCTTCGTCGCTCCGGTCCGGGTCAAGAACACCAACTGGGGTCCCTTCAAGTACGATGCTTCCACTGTTAGCTTCACCTATGGGGGCGTCCAAGTGGGACAAGCGACCATTCCCAAGAGCAAGGCCAACTTCAAGTCCACCAAGAAGATCGATGTGCCCGTGACCTTGAACTCCGATGCTTTGCCTACTAGTTCGAACCTTGGGAGCGAATTGAGCTCAGGGATCATAACCTTGAACAGTCAAGGCGAGCTCAAAGGAAAGGTAACAGTCATGTTCATGTTTAAGAAGACGAAGATATCCCAGATGAATTGCACCATTACTATCGATACAACGACCAATGCGATCAAGTCCTTGTCATGTAAATGAGAGATGCGAGTTTGTGATTTCTAAATTAGGTGGCTTGTGTGCCTGGCGATTTCTTTTAGTTTTTAGGTTTTATTTTTCTCTTCTTTGTTTATTTGGTTGTCCATGGATTATGTGGAATTCTATTACATATTTACAATTGATTTTCTGCCTCGCTGCAATTTCACATGACCTACTTATACTTTGATAAATGTTTTTGATTAATATTTATATCTGGACAAAATTACCAAAAAAAGTCTTAAACCTATTATAATTTGGTGATTGAGTCAAAAAAATATTTTTGGACAATTGATTTCTAAATCTTTTGCAATTATGTCAATTTAGTCCAACTAATCAAATTTGGCCGGACAGCAGCGCTAATGTAGACGTCAATCCGTGCCAATGGATAATTTTTTTTATGATATTTTCCTTTTTCAAATTTTTTATTTTTTTTTTCTTTTTTTCTTCTCTTTTTTTCCCCTCCTCCCTCCTTCTTCCTCTTGACAGCATTCACCGATCTCCAGCGACTAGCAAGGTTGCCTTGCCAATGGCTAGGCAAGCTCACTCTCGCTAGCTCACCGATCCACTGGCCCTCCCCTTTGGCCGATCACTAAAGCAAGAGGAAGAATGGAAGAGCGAGAAAGAGGGACAAAAAAATATAAAATATAAAAATATATATTATTAAAAATTGTCCATCAACGCTGACCAGCATCCATGTTAATGCTGGCCAGCATCCATGTTAGTACTAGCTGGCCAAATTTGGTCAGATAGACTAAATTAGTATAATTGCAAAAATTTTATAACTTAATTAAAAAAAAAAAAAAACTGAATTGGCACAATTGTAATAGATTTAAGATTTTTTTGGTAATTTTCCCTTTATATGTGTAGAGACCCAACATAGTTCATTATGACCTTGTCAACAGAGTTATATAAAGACACGCAAACAAGTCGCAAACATAAAGAAGTCAAAGTATGAGATCCAAATACTTAATGAAAGCTTTTTGGGTGGGTCAAGAAACTATATGTTCTTGTCAATCCGTCTAATCTTGACACTAATAATCTTTTTTTTCGTCTCGGGGCCTTGATAGGCTAGTTCGGTTTGGTTTCCAGCGATACCTGAACCAACCCCAAACAAATGCTACATATTTTATGACCCGAACTGAGACCCAAACCGTACAAAATCCGAACCCAAACGTCTTTTCCCCGGGGGCTTTCACATGCCAGCAAAAGCTCCAAATAACAGAACGCCAGGAAGGACGGATGTTGAGAACACCGTGATCGCGAGCTCCCTCACTTCATCAACGTTCACGGACGACAAGGCGCCTCCAGATCTGGAGAAGATCCTACTGCTTGCAGCAGCTAGAGCTCCACAGACCTCGCAAGATTTGCCGGTGACGGTAAGGGCGATGGGGGCGGAAAGGGCAAGGGAGGAGGCGGAGGTGCTGGGAAAAATCACTTGTCTTCTCGACTTAAAAAGCTTCATCGCTTGCGATCAGTCTCGGCACGCAGAAATAATAAGCTTGAAATTGGAACGCACCTGAAAACTGCAACCCCAGAATGGCGAAAAACAAGTTCGCCGGTCCGATGAACTACAAGAATCAAATAGAAGCAGCGAACCATGAGAATCTAGCGAAGAGAGACTCAGCGTACGTTCAGTTCAGTTTTTCGCACGGAACTTTCAGTCTCGAAACCTCCTAAAAAAATGTTGGGATGTTTGGTAAACTTTCCCAAATGACTTTAGACCAAATGCTATAGCTTTCAGCATTTAAGAAATGCTGAAATCAAAATTAACTAAATTTTTTATTCCAAAACTACCCTTATCTATTCTTTAAATTTCCCGTTTTGCCCCCATTGTTATTGTATATCTTCTTTGCGCAAGGGCAGTCAACAAGGGCCGATGAAGCTAGATCTAGCCCGCAAGGTCACATGACCCATGCGACCGCCCAGGCGACCTTCGCTTGGGTTTCCACTACCCTGGTGGTGGTCATTTGGGTTCTCACAACCTCAGGTGGCACTTGTTTTAACTTAGAAAAGTTATTATAAAAGTCATAAACTTATCATAATTGTGTCATTCTAAACTTATTTTTTTGATCAATTGAGTTATAAACCTTTTCAATTGTGCTAGTTCAATCTTTCCGGCCAAAATTAGTTGGTTGGCACCGACGTAGTTGCCGGCCAGCTCTAACGATAATTTTTTTAATAATTTTTTATTTTATCAAATTTTTATTAATTTTTCTCTTTTTTTCCTTTTTTTTTCTTTTCTTTTTCTCTTCCCTTCTTCTTCCTTTGGCTCTAGCAACCAACTAGAGGGCTGGCCAATCAACAGACTAAAGTAGCTAGGTGAACTGGCTAGGCGAGAGGTTAGCCCTTGCCAAATCCTACAAGGCCCACCTTGCCGTTGCTAGGTGGCCCTCACCAGATCTAGTAAAGGCTCTCTCGCCCGACCACCTCAGTTCGGCGACTTGCCAGCCCTCTGGCCGGTTGCCAAAGCCAAAGGAAGAAGGAAGGAGGAGGAGAGAGGTGAGGAAAAAAAAAGATAAAAAAATTTCAAAAAATTTCAAAAAAATAAAACATTATTAAAAAAAATTTCATTGGCGCCAGCTAGCCAATTTTAGCCAAAATGACTAAACTAAAGACAATTGTAAAAGGTTTAGGACTCAATTGGTCAAAAAAATAAATTTATGATTGAATTGACAATTACAATAAATTTAGAACTTTTTTTGATAATTTTCCCATATTAACTCTTACCCATTTTTAGAATTGTTCTAAGGTGAGGAAATATTTCCCAAACTGAAAAGCAATTCCATAGGAATAATCCAATGCTTCATATGAGGACTATCATCGGCATTAGTCGAACACTTTTAATCGATCCATTCTCGTTAATTCGACTAATCGCTTTCTCCTCCGATTTCTGTACGGCTCTTATTAGGCAGATTGCTGCGGAGCCGAAACCTACTTGCTTTTATCAAGTCAAAAGTTGAGAAATGACATTTAAGATCCCTAAACCCGTTCATGGAGGAGAAAGCTGCATGATTAACATGGCGCAAGCATCTCCTTCGATCCTAAACCGGTGAGACCGCGACTTTCGTAATCTTCTTCGAAAGAACCCCAGTGTCCTATCCTCAAGAACTTGAGTCGAAAACGACTGCTCCTCAGGTCCAACATGGCGGTCGGCAGAGAGACTGGAGTAATATCCTAAAATGCTTAGCAGCCTTTCAATTCCTTTCAATTCACGGTTAGCTTTGACCATACCCATGGATATCATCTCCACCTAATCTCTCTCGGTCAACATTCTTCGGGGCGTGGTTCCAGGGCTTGTTTACAGGAAAAAAGTATACGATGGAGGACAAAGCATGGTCTCATTGGGCCGACGCTACTGGAGACATGCCTCCTTCTGGAGAACCAAAGTTACCCGTTGTGGCAGACATCATCATCCCCTCTAAAAACTATACTTGTATTCCCATCATTGATTGATTAACTTTCAAGATATGACCTACGTTCTTTATCTCATATGAAAATAAATAAATAAATAAATATTATCCGTAAAAATGTTTAGGCGTGACTTGATGTCAATAATAAAAACATTTTTTATTAACTAGTTATATAAAACGATATATAGAAAAACATCTTTCAATTTTTTTTTTTCGTGAAACAAATGTGTACAAAATATGATTCAAAAGTTTTTCGATCCTGTAACTTCGAACATGAGCTGAATTGAAGACCTTTCTTTTGTTTGGCGGAGTGTCCAAAGTCAAGAGCGGGTGGGTGGGGCCAAGACCCTGTATAATAATAATGACCAATCAGGTCTATTAGAATTCCGAATTATATACGGCAATGTATTCTCGTTGCTTTGTTACGAGGATTTTTTCTATTTTTTTATTTTAATATTAGAGCTTTGTTCTAAACTGATATCGTGTGAAAATGAGATTAGTCAAGCGTGTTTGAAAGGCTGAGAGTTTGCTAATATAATTTTTGGGCTAATGGGGTTCAAAAGTCGTTGAATTTATCGTGAAGTGCGACCAAGTATCAAAACTTTCAGTGCAATCGTACTGCAAAACTTATCAAGTTGATAATATCAAGTCCCATCGGTAACTTCATTTAATCTGGTTAAAGGGACATAATGTCCACCAAACGCCACATGAAAAAGATATTGAAATTTAGATAAAAGGAAGAATAAAAAAATTAAAATAAAAAGATAAAATAAAAATGGATAAAATATTAAGAAAAAGGTAATTTACTTTAACGAAAAAAGGACAAGACCATGAGGCTGTTCTACTTCGCGTGATCAGATCCCTACGTTTGTGCATGTCGATTATTATTTAAAAAAAAAAAAAAAGGAAGCCATGCTAAAAAGTATATTCATTTCACAAAAATGAGTGATTTAAAAAAATCAAAAAATAATTATGTTTATTATTTAAAAAATTAAATAAATGGAAAAAAATTTCATTGCCCACAAAAATAGTTAGGCATAAATTTTTAGCGATAATAATAATATTTTCTGTTAACTAAGTTTTCTGAACAACAAAATATCATTTTTTTTCGGAAAATATTTTCTAAATGACTTATTTTTGACGAAATAAATGCATTCTAAACTAATTATGCATCAAACATAATGGTGTTTAATTACTCCATTTAGTACGGTAGCGAACGATTTAATTCAATTGCATCATGGAGAACCTATAACGCGAGCGTAGCGTACGCACTAAACTAAATCCGACCTATTGAAAACGATGACTTTCATGGGAGTCCACGCCCCGCGTGGACCCTGCCAAATCCGAAGGTTCAGATCATCTTCAGTACATGCATTAAATTCCTGGAATACGATCACGATACGTGTTCAGTAAAGTGTACAATCTCTCGATCGTCTGTTCTTTGACTGTGCGTCCTCCGCCTTTTTAGGTTCCAACGCGGGTCGGATAACGTAGGGCAAAGCTCACCGGTGGGATCAAGTCACGTCATCGAAGCTTCTATTGATAAGGATTTCCCATCGCTCTACAGGATGGTAAAAAGTAAAAGGGGCCTCCGTCCACCAAAAGGTCGCTTTTCATCTAGAAGTGACGGCTCCAATTGAAACTAAGAACGTGGGACGACGCGCTCGGCATTGCGGACACAATGTCGCTGTCGAAAAACAGTGATCTCGATTGCGCTCTCAGTCGTCTCGTCCGCTGTTGCTCTTTGACCACTTTGCTCCGCTCGCCAAACCCTTTTCTTTGCTTATATAGGAGACGAACCTTAGCAGCCTCTCTCATCCTCTCATCTCGTTCTAACACTCTCTCGCGCAGACACTCCTCACATAGATATCCATCCATCCAAATTTAGGGACAAAGAGCACAGGCGCGAAATGTCGGACAAGGACCATGAGGCGCTCCACGCGACGGAGGACGAGGAGGCGAGGCGCAAGAAGCGGAGGAAGTGGACGATCGGCATCACCGCCTTCCTCATCTTCCAGGTCGTGCAGGCCCTCTTCTTTGTCCTGGTGATCATGAAATTCAGGTCCCCCAAGTTCAGGGTCACCCCGCCGACCATGATCCAGTCCCTGACGGTTGGGACCCTGGCTTCGCCGTCGTTCGACATGAGCTTCATCGCCCCCATCCAGATCAAGAACACCAACTGGGGTCCCTTCAAGTACGACGCCACTGCCGTCTACTTCACCTGGCAAGGCATTCCCGTGGGGCAAGCGTACATCCCCAAGAACAAGGCCAACTTCAAGTCCACCAAGAAGATCGACGTGGGTGTGAACCTGAAGTTGGACTCCGCGAATTTGCCGAGCAACCCAAACCTCGCGACCGACTTGAGTTCAGGGATCATAACGTTGACTAGCCGAGGCGAGCTTAATGGGAAGGTGACGGTCATGTTCATGTTCAAGAAGAAGAAGACGTCAGTGATGGATTGCAGTATGACGATCCTCGTGTCGACGAGGCAGATCCTGGCCTGGGGATGCGAGTGAGGAATTGAGGGAAACAAACAAGAATACATATACTCGTGTATTTCTTTAATTTCGTCTTTGCCCTTTTTATCTTGTATTTTAATGTCCAAGTGCATGTTCCACTATAAAGAAATAGGTGCTGGGCTATGCCAATTTGTTTTTTAGCAATCATTAAGGAGATATTTTGCACAAGAGTTTGAGTGGCCGCTGGTTCTCACGTAATAATGGTTTAAAAACGACAGGGATTTTAATTTGAGAAGGAAAAAAAGATAAATAAATTAAAAAAAAAAAAAGGAAACTTTTCATTTTCCTTTGATTGATGACTAAACTTTTGCTGAATTAGATATTTTATGAAGGATGATTAGACATATGAATAAAAGATATGAACGAAGAGACTCGGTCTTGATTTAGATTTATGATGATTCGAAGGGCAATCCCATCGATTGATCCTGGACATAGCTTGTCCACGAGTCATAGTCACACAAGAAGAATAGAGCATCAGTTAAAATAAAATTAAAAAATTGTTTTGGGTCAAATCCAAATGAGAAAATATTGAGTGTTCCCACCCTCACCACATTAGCCACGCACCTCTCCACCTCTCCATTCATTAATCGCCATATGTCCACATGAGGCCCATATTTCGGATTTTCAAGATCCCCTTTCTTAGTCACATGTTTTCCTTCTACAAAGATCCCTCAATCACATTAGACTTTGAGTCATGAATCATGCAAAATTTATATATGTCACTTGTACTTAGTTGCACCTTTTGACGTGTAACCTCGGGCACTACATTTGTTAACTTTCAAGAATGGTGGCTCTTTGCGTTCAAGTTTTCGTTTTGACTATGTGATTTTTTTCCAACTACTGAGCATCAGTGTCCTTGTGCCTTGTTAAAATGTAAAGCTAAGGCATGGGTACAATACAAAGAGGATGGCCGAGTGAAATACTGGTGCAGTGTGTTTGTTTGTGCACATGTGCTTTGCCTTTGTCCGGAGGGTGTCCTTGTGTTGCTATTTCAGTTTCTTCGATACTATTTCTTTTTAAAAGGCAAAGAGAGCATTTGTCCATTAATAGAGTGAAGACTAGTGGATTTCCCTGCATCGTGTCACATTTCCAGAAACCTTGAGTCACTGCAAAACTTGTTTACAAGCTTCTTTAAAATGAGTGCATCCATATCACGTGTCACTTTTTTCTTCTTAAGCTCACAATACAATAACGACACTTAGAAGTTTTGAAGTTTGGTCGTTAAATTAGCTATGGCGGCTTTGCGGAGACGATGAAAATGAAGTTGAGTGGTGCTTGTGGAAGCAAGCAGGTGACTCAGAAAGGGATTCTTGAAAGTCAGAAACATGGCCCCACCTAGACAAGTGGCAATCAACAAGTGGAGCGGTGCGTGACTGAGGTGGTAGGGCCGGATCACTCATTATTTTCTCCAAATAATCCAACGGGTGAAACAGAGGAAGTCCCAATTTGGGGATAAAATTTGGGAGGCTAAGTTGAGCTTTGGGACTTGGGTCCTCTAGCCACAAATTCGTTCAAGCATGAGGCGACGAGCAAAGCTCACCAGTCATTCTGCTTCATGAGGGACCCGATCAAGAAGAGAGAGAGTCCCTCCTCCAGCAATGGCTCGTGATAGGAACCGTCACCTGCATAGACTTGAGACACTACACCTTGCCCGAAGGGAAAGCTGCCATGCGGATTGTCCAGCATCACGACCACAGTAGCCCTAGCAAAGGAGCTGAGCAATGACTTGGAGTTCATGATGGGCGATGCTTAGGACTCGTGTCTTGTGGATTTCGTCCTGCATGTGCAAGCAGGATCATTGATTTGGGATTGCAGAACCGGCATGCACCTGAAGTATTCCACATCATTCAGGGCGGAGTGGAGCCTGACTCCAATGAGTTTCGCAAGTTTCGACAAGACTCGAACGTGCAATGAGTTCCCTGTGGCCCCGTGATCAACAATGTCAAACTCCACTCAGGTTGGACTGGGGGAATCACTGCCCAAATGGGATTGTTTCCTCTTGTTTGGTTGCTTTCGTTGTACTCGTCTACATAACATGGTGAAAGCATTGGGTGCCACAGAGAGTCCACGCCACTTAAAATGTAAAGACAGTTCCGGGCCTCGCATATTTCCCAAGCCTGTATGCTTTCACAAAACTTTTCCTTCCATCCTTTCGACGAAGACACCAGTGAAAGCAGAGGCTCTAGCTGATCAAGTTTGAGCGCGGCAGCCTAATTCGATCGAGGAAGTTCATATACGATGCTCTTGCCTATACTCTTCTATCTTTTGTCTGACTTGCATATCTTTGTCGACTTGGATTTGGAATGAGCTATAAACTGTCGAACTCCACAACTGTCACGATACAAATGTGCGAAGTTAGCAGAAGTCGAGGATATGGAGCTCTCATATGCAGTAAGAACTAAGAAGAACAACCACTTTTTCTGCCTCAGCACAGCAGAAAGAGACCTGACCTGAGAAGCAAACTGTGATGAGTCCAGTAATTTGGTTGAGCTACCTGTAAGAACCCCAAAGCAGAAAAAAAAAAAACACAAAAAACACAAAAAAATTTGGACCATTTCTCGATTTGTGCGTGTCATCCTTGCGCAGGGGCCATGCTAATCTTCTCTGTATCGTTCCAATTTTATCGGATGTCTCCGAAGAGACAAACTCCTCATGCGTGATAGCTGTATATGAAGTGTTCAATTTTAGAGGCGGCAGGCAATGTGGGACTTCATAGTTAGTCCTGACCCCTTGTCACGGGCCCAAGTATCTCCAGTGGGCTTGCAGATTACCCTGGAAATATCCGAAGGCCCAAACCCAACATGGGTTGACGATTTTTCCACTGTAAGTCCTGGCAATGGCATAATGTTTTCCCTTGTGCCAAAATTCTGTAACTTCAGGTTGAAGAGCAAGTGAATAACATTGCAATTTCGCGGATCGTGAATAAACAGTCCTCTCATAGTGGCCTGAGGGGCCTAGTGTCAGGTAATTTTCTTCTCCTTTTTACAGAAAAGAAAATTTCTTTGATTTAAAGAATTTTTTCCCGTTTTAGATTTTAATTAAATTCGGTTTAGGACTTGGTACGTTCATTGATAATTAGTAAGCTAAATCGCATGAGATCAACGCTAGGAAATCTTAATGCACTGCCAGCCCAGAACAAATTCTAAGAGATTCTTAATCGATCAATTACCTGGTTTTATTCTCACTTGTCCATGACTCTTGATATAGCGAACCGATATTTAACACTAACAAATATAATGTCTAATCAGCTACCATGATCTGTACATAACTTAGTACCTAAGAAATGTCGAACCCGAGATGTCAACGTCTCTAAAGTGTTGCGAATCACTTCCATTCTTTCAAACTAAAACAAACGAAACATGAACTAAAAAGTCAAGCTTTACGTGTGGGGCTAATCTTTTCCACGAAGAAAAAATCATCCCTAAAAGCTGCAAGATCCAGATCAATGGCTGGACCCATGCACGTTCCCCTTACTTCGCATGCAAGTTTATAGCGCAACACGCTCGAACATGGTCCTAACGAGGGGAGAAACTCTCCCGGCCTTCTTCGGGTCCAGAAACTCTCGAGGAGAGTGCTCTCTGTAGATCGATCGCAGGGAACGGAGATGGTCTCGAAGAAGTTTGAGTTGACGGATGTAATTATTATGCAGAAGATTCTTGATCGTTTCACATTGATTGATGTCGATATGTTGGACTCAGCGAGGAGTTGGAATTCGCGTATTCCAGAAGAGAAAGAAAAATAAAACAAGAAGAACAGAACGATTCATACTTGAGCCTGCTCGAGAGAAGATATCGACATGTTCATTTTAGTCTATGCTGAGCAGACCCTCGCCGGAACGGAGTCTCGACAGTGACTGAAGAAGCTTCACGTAAACAAAGGACAAAAGGGGTGAGGGAAACAAAGAGGAAGAGGAAAAGAAAATTATTATGCTGAGTGTACCGTTTATACTAAACGGGATCCGAACCATTATAGATGGTGAGTCCGACGTGGGCTTTTAGGTGAATCTTGTCGGATCTAATGATTTAGATTGAATTTACTATATATTATTATTTAGAGAAAACTATCCAAAAAGTCTTATTTTATTGTATTTTTTTTTGCCAATTAGGTCATAAACATTTAATTTTATTAATTCAATTATAAACATTTTAACAATTTACAAATTGAGTTTATCTAATCAATTTTAACAAAAAATCGCTAACGTGAACATCAGTCATCATACATAGCACGGCTGATAAGACGATTGACACTAACATAGATAATTATTAATAATATTTCTTTTTTATTTTCTTCTCTTTTCCTTCTTTTCTTAATTTTTCTTATTTTCTTTTTCCCTTTCTTCATCGGTCCTCATCAATGGGTGACAACCTCGCTAACCTCAAGCAAGGGATATCCGAGCCAAGACTGGCCAAGGCCACCCTCGTCTGGGATCGCAAGGGTCACCCTTATCAAATTTATTAAAGTTTTAAACCTATTGTATTTATGTCAATTCAGTTTTGAACCTTTTAGTTTAACTAATTTAATCTCAAACATTTTGATGATTTGCTAATATAACCCTTTTGACCAATTTTAGTCAGATATCATTGATGTAAATATCAGCCATCCTATGTGGAATATACTAACATAGACAATTTTAGTAATTTTTAAAATTATATAAACTCTTGTCTATTATTTTATTTTTCTTTTCTTTCCTTTTTTATGTTTTTCCTTCTTCTTGATCATCGGGCCTCAAGAATGGTGGATGAGGGTTAACCTTGCTAGCTTTGGGCAAGGTTCAACCATGCCTATTCTAGCCTCGGGCGAGCCTTGTTCGACGTTTTCCGAGGGTGACCCTCATCTTTGGTTAGTTGCCAACCATCACCAAGGCCAAGAAGGAAAATATAATAAAATAATAAAATTTATTTTTGAAAATTAAAGACTTGCAAGAATTATCAATGTCAATGCTGGACACACCACGTAGGGCAACCGACGTAAATATCAATGATTTTCCAGTCAAAATTCAACGAAATAACTACATGGTAAATCATCAAAATGTTTATAACTAAATTAGTATAAATACAATAGATTTCAAACCTTTTTTTTTTAAATAATTCCCTCCTTAAAAAAGAGACGTACATGTGAAATCCACCGGATTGAAACTTACAGTACTCAATCTTAACAAGATGACCTAGGGCACTCCACAAGAGATAGGACTCTAAAAATTTCGAATTGCATTTGCATAGTTGAAGGACAAACCCATCCATTCTCCCCTGGCCTATCATTTAGATATATTTCCTATTCCGGACTTTACAAAACAAACGTCTTTCCGAACTTACATAGGCGTTCGGATTCTCCTGGCAATGGCCGACTAGCTAAGCAAAATCCTCCACCGCTTCGTCAAAGGCTCATCAAAGTCCATCCACGCGTCGATTCTTTATTTCCTCTCCGCACCACACAACAAAAACAAAATTTCGTACGCCGTTCGACATCTCTCCCCCTCGTTTGCATCACTCTGTCAGCGCGAAACGCACGAGGAATCCGAAGAGTCGCGAGAAACCCTCGTCGATCGTCAGCGTCTCCGGGCACCAAAACCCTAGCGTCCTCCTGCCTGCCAGCAAGCATGCCTGCAGAAGATCAGCAAGCTCGTCCGCTGAAGATCCACTACCAACGGGGCGACGAGGAGTTCGCGCCGCCGGTGTTCAAGCCGAGGCCGTCCAAGCGCAGCAACAAGTGCCCCGTGTACATCCTCGCGGCAATTGTCGTCCTCAGCGCGGTCGCCCTGGTCTTTTCCTTGATCGTGCTCCGCCCTAATGACCCCGAGTTCGCCTTCAGCGAGGTGTCGGTCAAGTCCCTCAACTACACGAGCGATTACCCCTCGACGTGGCTGGACGCGACGCTCGCCGCGCGCGCGACAATCGAGAACACCAACTTCGGCTGGTTCGAGTTCGAGAAGAGCAATCTGACCGTGACCTACAACGGGACCATCATCGGGGAGGAGGAGCTCGACGGCGGGACAGTCGGTTCGAGGGGGACGAAGTACGTGGACGTCACGGTCGGGGTCAGGTCGAGTAGGATAAGCGATCTGAGGAATTTGAGCAGCGACATGGGCGATAACGTCCTGGAGCTGACAAGCTCCGCGCAGCTGAGGGGGAGGGTTCACCTGATCAAGATCGTCAAGAGGAGGTTGACGTCGGTGATGAACTGCACCATGAGCATTGATTTGTCGAACCGCAGTGTCCAGAATTTGATATGCACGTAGAGACCTGATTGCTCTTTAAATTTTAGGTTTGCCCTTCTTGTTATGGACATCCGTCTTGATGGTTTGTGTACTTTTCCGAATCGATTACTGATCACGTATATAACCATGAAAAGAGAGAAATTTCTGCACAAATTTTATTGTTTTTGATTTGTGTAATTTGCATATATTTCACTAGGGGTGCGCATGGAAACTACACCATGAGCATTGATCTGTCAAACCGCAGTGTCCAGAATTTGATATGCACATAGAGACTTTGACTGTTCTTTAAATTTTTGGTTTGCCCTTCTTGTTACGGCCATCCGTCTTCATAGTTCGTATACTTTTCCGAATCAATTATTGATTATGTATATGACCAAGACAAGGGGAAGAAATATCTGCACAAATTTTACCGTTTTTGATTAGTGTAATCTGCATATATTTCACACGGGATGTGCACAAGAATCGGACGAGACCATTGAACTGAACCAGTCTATTCTCTTTTTTAGTCGTGTTCCCAATTCCAATTTGGAACCGGAAATAATCGGGTCCGGTTTTCCCATGCAAAATATTCTTTTTTAAAAATTATTCATTTTCTTTTAAAGAGCAAAGAAGATGAATTTGCCAAAACCCCATATCAAAATGGTCCAACTCTACATCTAGACCAATTTGGGACCGACCAATCGAGTTGCACTTGTAGAGGAGAACCAACCCAACTTGGGAACCAATCACTCTTTTTGCTCTTGTATTAAATATCAATAGATGCACAAAATTTTTGGCAATTTCTGTGTGTGTGGGCGCTCATAAATACAACTATGTAAGTACAGTAAATATATATTTTGCTATATATATTCATACATAGTTTTTGTTGGTTTTTGGAGATTCCTTGCGATTCCTATGTTTCTTCTAGTTTCGATCGCTTGAGCTTTTGGCAATACAAGAATGTCCTTTGGGAAAACGTACCAAAATGGACCAAAAGCAAACTGCCAGCCTTACAGACGGAACATCATAACAATAATAACGATAATAATAATAATAATAAATGCGTAGTGAATGAACCTAGCTCATAATCTGACATGTTAAATGCGTAGTGGAGGCGGCAAAGAAGAGAGAAGGCGAAGCGAAGCCACGAGGATCCAATTGGCCAAAGCAGGAATTATTATGAATAACCTATTCCGTGCTGTGAGCTGTGCTTTCATTTAATGTTCACACGTCAAGTCCCGGATTTTCAGGCAAGTCGTGAATGAATGACTAAGCGCAACTAAGGTGCGGTTTAATAACTTTTTTACTAATTAGAGTTGTCAACATGGCCAAGGAGAAGGGGGGATATATGTGGAAGCAACGACAACGGAAGCCCCCCAAAAGGTAATAATGCTAATTTCAATGTCCGCGTGAACAAGCGGGTCTTGTGTCTGCCAAAGAAAGGAAGACATGTAAACAACATTCGTCGCGGTTAAGTAAACCCGACAGGACTCGCCGGGTACACCGTGGTCCGGATTGATGGGCTGGGCCGGGTTGGGCTGCGCAGGGAGGGCCTCGGGGCTTGAAATTCTATGGCCTAGCCACCGTGATGTAGAGAGATGATGTCTTCGTCAATGATTGGACCCAGACAGGCCCGATGGGCCTAAGTTCGTGGGGCCGGGTCAAAGAAGGGATTTGCTTTGTCTACATGGCTGGAATGGCATTTCGAGGCGAGGCAAACTCGGCAACAAATCAAACACCATGACCGTGCGCTATTCAATGTCACATGAGTTTCTAGTAAATATATATGATGATAACACCATAAGATTTTATGTTTTTTTTTTCAATAAGATTATGATCGTCTGAAGTGAAGGTTAACTATTACTTGGTAAAGTTATCTCTTGGACTAAAATATACCGTTGTTGTTAGAGAACTTAGGGTGTGTTTATTTCACGGAAAATGTAATGTTTTTAGAAAATGTTTTCTGAAAACCCTTTTCCAGGAAAACGGTTAGTTTTCTTTTTTTTGGTGATACATGACTGAAAATATTTTTTAGTGTTTGGATTGCATTTCAAAAATGATTGAAAGTGTAGAAGATGCCGATGAAGAGGAAAGGAGGGAGCAAAGCCAACAGGAGTGCAGGAGGGGATAGGATTGGAGGAGGCGGCGGTGATGAAAGGGAGGGGCCGAAGGAGAAGGAGAGAGGGGAGGAGGAGTTAGGATTTATGTTCACAGGCAAAGAAAGAAAAGAGAAAACAAGAAAAAAAAAAAAAGAAGAAGAAAGAAAAGAAAAGATATAATAATAACAAATTCAAAATTATAAATTCTTTTTAATAATAACTTTTTTCATTAAGCAAGGACCTTAAAACATTTTGGAAAACGTTTTCCGGTTCTTTCAAAGGGGAAATTGTTTTTCTGAATTTAAGCTTTGGAAGGAAAACACCGAATTAAATAAACATATCCCCTGGCCTCCATCATTGCCATTTTCCTTTGATTCATTTCGAGCCTAAACGGCAAAGGGAAAAATGATTGGGGGCTGGACAAAGCACGATGGCCGCGACTGGTGGCGAATGGTCCTGTTGCTTGACGGTGCGTGAAGCTACAAGGCGATGATCGAAGTAGAGAGAGGGTGGTCACCTATGTGTTGGAGGGTGTTGTTCTAGCTTTTTTGTGGGGACAGAGAGAGGAGGCAAAAGTGGATAAGAAAAGCAAAAGGAAAAAAGTAAAAAAGAGAGGAAGAATAAATTCGACAATCCGCTCTTATATGGGGTGCAATGTCAACTTTTTTTAAGGGATAAATCTACAAGTGATTGTTATATTATAAATCGAGCTCACATCGTATAACCAACCAATCACTTGTTTAGTATAGTCATATTTATTTGTCGTTATAGTTATATCATATGCACTATCAATATGGCATTGATGTATAAAACAATAGACACATTAGAAGTTACATCTAGGACAAAAAATACAACATAAAATCATTTTTTTAAGGATAGATCAAGAGAACAGACCCTGACAAAAATGTGTAGGAACACTATGAATCTTCCTTGAATTCGATTAATTTAGTGAGTTGTCTAATGTACTAAAGCCCCACCGGCCCAAAAAACAGGCTCATGAATATGGCCCACGATTAACTTAGTCCCCAACTTTAATTCGACTATGATTGCACAGAGCAAAGTTTCGGATCAATAACAAACAATTGCTGAAATAGTCAATATATAGTTTAATTCTTGACCCATTAATCAAAGTTGAAAACATCAAATAAACACAGCTACTTACCTAAAACTAAGTATTTTGGATAATAAAATGTGGACCAAGACGTTCGATCATCCCCATCTGAAATGGCTTAGATGCATTTACCAATACTATTATGGAAAATAAAGAGACCTCCTATTCTTAAGAGTTAATCTTTTTCTTCCCAGAATATCATCAATTACTTAATTATTTCATGTATGAATATGTAAAATTATTGATTGTGTTATACTTTCAATATTATATTTGAATATTTTCTTTTCACAACGGCTTTCTTAGAAAAAAATTCAAATTTTTAATATCTTTCAATTTCCAAGCATATATTTTTATAAGTTCTTTTTTTGTCTAATGAAACCAGAATTTATTTCCAGGAGATATATTTAATAAGGCGGTTTTGCTTGAAAACAATTTTTGAATTTGATGTCCACTTTTCAAAAAACTAGAATACCCTTACGTATTTGACCAAAAACAAAATTACCTTATCTCGTATCAGTATAGAAAAAGCAACGAGAATGATATATATGATCACCTTTGAAATTGACATCGATACTCTCTAATAAAAACATTCAAATCCATATTGACTTGGAAATGAGCATAGCACATGCAAAGGAACTTTCTTATCCTCCGCCAATTCGTGCACATACGCATAATGCGTGTGCCTATTTGCTAACGATAGATAAATATATTTGAATTCCTAAAACTTATCACTAAAGTATGTTTGAGTTCTAAAACTTTCAAAAAATATAGTTAAAAAGTAAAACTGGTCAAATTGATTCAACCAAGTCATTCCATTAAATGTATCCAATTTGGCTAATGGACATTATCAATGTGATTTTTTTATATTATTTCTTCTATCTCCTGTTGCTAACATGGACAAAACTATTTTGTTTTGGTCCAAATATGATTTTTAAATACAAATTTTATTTACATTATATTTTTTTAAAAAAGGAGGGGGCAGCAATGGTGGGAGAATGGTTAGTAGGGTGGCCAAGCCCGGCAAGGGCTAATGACCCTCACCTAGCCTTCCTAGTGATGGTGGGATAGTCAACGACGAGGGCTACAAGCCATCATTTGAGTTTTCCTTTTTCTTTAAGTTTGCTTATATTGAATATAAGTAAAATAAAATTTTATTAAAAAAATCATATTTTGACCCCAAAAAAGAATCATTTTAATATTGTGTTTCATGTTTTAGTCACATAATCGCCATGTGGGAGAGAAAAAACACGTCAAGATCTTTCATTAACTAAGTTGGACGGAATTAACGGAATGATTTAATTACACTAATTTGACACATTTTACAACATTGCACTTTTTAAAAGTTTTATATCTTAATTGCACTTTTCTAACAAGATTTAGGACTTTAGTATTTTCATTTATCTTAGCTCATCTTGACTGCCAAAGTTATAACTGTACTTCAAACTCTTTTTAGATTCAAGAGACTCCTAGTCTGGTGCTTTACTAGTAAAGCTTTTTATCCCCTTTGATTGAATAAAGGCGTCCATTTGAAGGTTAGTTCAATTAGTTAAACTAGCTCGATCCAATGTTTGGTTAAGAATGATCTAGAAGTCTAAACTAGACTCAATTGTGAGTCAATTTTCGGTCCAACTATTAAAATATTTACATATTAACTTAACATTCATTTGACAACTTAAATTTTAAAACAGCCGGTAGTATTCCCACAAAAACTTACATGGAATCCTAAATTCAAATTTTTTTAGACTCTTATTTGCCTCTCCAATCAATAATATAACACTACGGATAACCATAAGTCAAATCAGTAATGTCTGCATTATCAGGATGTTAATGTGTTTGTAGTCGTGCAGAAAACGTTCACTTAAGTCATAATTTAGCTTATCGTGGAGCTTATCGTGGAGCATTCGATATCCTTAAACCGAAAGGCGCAATTAGCATAGCCAATTTCTCTGACTTGACGTAGCTGTCACTTTCCTTTTGTCCCTCTACTTCTTTACACTTTCTGCTTTTTGATGCACGTCTCCCACCGCCCTTGCTTCTAAGTGGCTGTCCTCATGCATTTGTTCCTTTTTCTTCCACCCGAAATGGAAAAATTTTCCGGAGCAAAGTTGAATTTGCCATCGTTTGATGAGATGGGATCTATGTTGGGACCATGAAATCTAACGGTGCATATATATCGGGATCGAATGGATCGCGAAGTCAATCCTCAAGAGTACGCATTGTCTCTTGAAAAAGTTGCCCACTTGCTTTGCTTTTGATTTGCTTTAGTTGCTAAGAGTTAGAGCGAATCCTAAACCTAAGCTTAGGAGAGCAAGGCGTGAGCATAACTTCTAAATCAGTCCATTACCAATGTTAGTCCGAATCATTATACCATATCAAATCTTCATGGTCCATAAATTAATCGTAACAATAGCTTATGATTGATTATCTTCAATTTAAATTAAGTCTAGACAAGTTTTTTTTTTCTAAGATGAGGCACACTGTTCCTGCCTTTTCAGCACCTTTTTTTTTTTTATCTAGTGATAAAAATTCAGTTTAGAATCTAGATCTCCCAAAAAATCCTAAGATAATTTGAGAGGCAAAAACACCTCCATCAAATACCATCTCGAACCTGAGGTCCGGATTATCTTTCCCATCTCTCTTAGGTGGCAAAATAGGTGAAGATTTGGTGCAGAAAGAATCCCATGCCCCACAAAAAGCATGATGTGACTGGAAACATTACATGCGGGACACATTCCATAGCCATGATATCTCGTGAAAATAAAATAAATACTTTACAGAATATTTTTTTTATGTCACTCAAAATAATTTACAAACAAAAAGTATTTCCATCATTTCACATAAAGTATTGAGACAAATTCAATAGTTCATTTCACAAGCGATATGGTCGAATCGTTTCGGAGAAAATGCCCTTTAAATTATTTATTTTTCATGTCAAATCATTCATATGTCCAAGGTCCCATCTTGATAACGTTGGAGATGTTGCTGTTCAAGCAGGAGGTGCGGTGCTTGTGTCTGAACTATGTTTATATATTATCCAACCTAAACAAAAAATTATGGGCTCAAATGATAACCATTCTAGAAATAAATTGATTTTTGAAAAATTTTTAAATGAATTTTCTAAATAAAAATAATCATTTAATAACGATATAAAATTTCTACTCTAAAAATAGAAATTCGTTTGATAACAACACAAAATTTCTTCCTTTCGAACGGTGGCAGATCGGTGGACGGCATGAATGGGACCGACGACAACGGACCGACGGCAACGGACGGTGGTCGGCGGTGACAAATGGAGGATATGATGTGAAGAATTTTTATTTCTTATTTCTATTTCAAAAATAAAAATTTTTTTTTAATTTCTATTCAAATATATTTTTAAAACAAAAATTTATTTAAAAAATTAAAAAAATTAATTTTACCAAATAAATTTCTATTTTAAAATAAATTTAGAATAGAAAAATTATTCTTCAAACACCTCACTATGTTTATGTTATAAAAGAAGGGGTTTTCTGTAGACGTGCGGAGCGGTGCGGCAAAAGGAAACTCTCAAGTCTCACCTCCTTCAGGCACCCGCAGTGCGCGTGGGCCCCGGATTTCGCTATCCTGAATCTCGAGGTCCGGCGGGTCGGGCCGAATGGACGCCCCGGATCGAAAGCGGGAACCGATCCGACGCCCGAGATTGAACCGGTCGTCCTACCAAAATGCGCAAACCCCTTTCACTCCTTCCCTTTCTCCCGTTTTAAAAGCGAAGCGATTGTGCAACAAGAAGCGAACGCCTGCAACGAAGAAGGAGATCCGAAATCGCCACCGGCGAGGAGGAAAGTTCGCATTTTGAGATTCGCCCTCGAGCCGCACGCGTCGCTTCTGGTTCCTAGGGTTTTTGGGTAGCCGAAAGTCTTGTTTTTTCGGGAGCATTTCGGGCGTCCATGGCGGATCACGAGGAGCAGCCGCACAAGGCCGAGTCCCTCTTGGAGAAGTTGGCGGAGAAGATCCACGGCCACCACGACGACGGCTCGTCGTCGTCCTCTGATTCCGACGACGAAAAGAAGAAGCCGTCGGCGCCGCCGCCGCCGAAGGAGGAGGAGAAGCCCAAGATTTTCCGCCTGTTCGGTCGAGAGCGGCCCGTGCACAAGGTGCTCGGCGGTGGAAAGCGTACGTCCATTCTCTCTATCTCTGTCTGTCGATCGATCCGTGTTGCTCTAGCTGTTTTTTTCGCGATCTTGATGATCTTTGGTCTGTTCTTGCCGGCGTGTTTGGAGAAGGGTGATGGGTTCTGAGTCGATGTCGAGATCTAGCTCCGGCATTTTGCTTGCTTGTTGATCTGCGAAAAGCTGCGGTGTTGTTTTTGTTGAATCGGAATCTATAGATTCGATCTGCTGATCTAATTTATTTTATGAGATACTTTCCCATTTTTTTATTGTTTAGCACGTTATGGGATGCATCGAGGTTTTTCATTCGACGGTACATTTCGTGCCGCTGGGATGGTTATGCGTGTGATCTAGATCTGGCTCGTTGGTATTTAAGATAAAAGATTTCTTGAATGGATTTTCTGGAAATGGTGTGGTGAACGTGCTATGACTGAAGGCATTCTGGGGCAATTTTTTGCGCTGGCTGGCGTAGCATCTATGGATGCCTGTGTGAAGCTTTGGCTTGTCCAGTTAAAGCGGGTTTCTTTGGTTGCGATGAGATTTACTTCGGGCGGTGTTAAAGACTGTTGTTGCAAAGCTGTGAAATTTTCCTTTTTTTTTTTGGGGTCGTAGTGAAACCTTCCTGTTTAGCTTTCAAGATAATGCAGCAACGATGACACGATAAGACGTGACATGCTGCAAATTGGTGCTATTTCATTTGACGTATTTCGAGTTCAACACTCTAATGATTGTTCACTTCCGTCTGTGTTTTCAATCTTCTTCACCCTGCTATAGATATCTCCGGTGGCAGTAGTTCGTTACTAAACTGTTCAAATTTAATTGTGGTGAAACAGCTGCTGATGTATTCCTATGGAGAAACAAGAAGATATCAGCAGGTGCTCTTGGCGTTGCAACAGCACTATGGATTCTGTTTGAATTGCTTGAGTACCACCTTCTCACTTTGGTTTGTCATGTCTTAATCCTTGGCCTGGCAATCTTGTTCTTGTGGTCCAATGCTACTACATTCATCCACAAGTAAGTTTTTGATGGTGTACTAGATCCATTTGAGTGTAGATAATGTTAGATTCAATATCCTCCTATTTGCTTTGATGGGATTATCTTGCCTTAATTGTTCTTTCTCAGGATGCCACCTCACATTCCTGAAGTATCGATACCAGAGAAGCCTGTCTTGGAGTTTGCCTCTGTACTTAGCTCTGAGATAAATCAAGGAATTGCTACACTGAGGGAGATTGCATCCGGAAGAGATCTTAAGAAGTTTCTCTTGGTATGTTCATAATTGTGCTTATGATTGTTTGCTTGTATGCTACACTCTGAGCATGTGTGGTGCCATTCCAGATCATTTGTTTCAGTTGAATTTGTACACATATGGCTTTGCAATTTCTGTTCACATCCTAATGGAAGAATTGAATGCGACCAAATTAGGTGGTTGCTGTTTTTTGGGTTTTTTCTATCGTGGGCAGCTGCTGCAACTTCTTGACCTTATTTTACATTGGTAAGGAAGTGTTTCTATATTCATTGTGTTTAATTTTGTATTTATCCCAATCAACTCTTATGTATAGAGTTTCGTTTCTTTAACAGCATTTGTAGTACTGCACACTGTGCCTGTGCTCTATGAGAAGTATGAGGACAAGGTAGACCCATTTGCTGAGAAGGCAACTATTGAGATCAAGAAGCAGTATGCTGTATTTGATGAGAAAGTTTTGAGCAAGCTCCCAAGGGGGCCTTTGAAGGACAAGAAGAAGGTTTAAATTATTTAATCTTCTGTCTCATACTAGGTCCTTTGCAGTGATGTGGTAGTTTTTCAATTTTTTGGTTGAAGTTGCTAAAATTATCCATGATTAGCATGAACCCTGTTTTCATCGTGTTTTTTCTGGTGCTGTTGGGTTCAGATGTTGATGAATCTGGATTTTTGTCCCTTCATTTTCGTCAGGCATGCTCAGAATTGCATGGATCTTTGTGCTAGCTATTATTGGTTTGTTGAAATAGTGTTTTTATGCCAGTTGATAGTGTGCTGTTTTTTGTGTTGAATTTTCAACTTTTACCCGTCATATTTGTAAGTGATGTGATTCTATCTTAAGATGTATGGAATTAGAGCTTCGTGGGATGAGCATAATAGAGGTTGTTTTTTCAAAACATAGTCATGGTAAGACAAAAGATCATGCTGGGTCCTTCAGCAGGTGATTCGAACTATGGCAATTGTTTATTCATGTTCGAGTCACTTGATACTACAAGGGCAGATTGAAATTATTGGTAGCTTTGAAGGGCTGTTGCTAGGCTCGTCTCGATAGAATGGATCTGCCTTGACAACCCAACCCTGGCAGATTCCAGTTGTGGCCACAAAAACTGCAAAGAGAGTGGATCTGTTTAGAGTGAATGGAGGTTCTGATGGATACTGATTGCAGTGAGCTTAGATCATGTTTTTCGTGTGCGAGTGCTTCTCACTTCAATTTGACACTGATCGGAGCACTTCCATTGACACCCACTTAGTTGGAGTCGGACAAGTGCAATAGCTGTCCTTTCTCAGGGCAACCGCACTCTATGGAAGCTTTTCCAATAAGGAGTGTTGCCTTCAAAGTTGATTGGTATTTTAATTTTGCCTACATCTTGTTGCTACAAGTTGTGTCACTTTAGGGTTGGAGAGTTTAAGATCTCATTAACATGCTTAGGATCTCAGACTCTATTAGCCTCCATCTTTGATGGCTTTATGGTTATCGCTACCCTCTTTTTTTCGTCATTCAACTACGAGATAGCTATACAAAACTTGTTGCTTCTGAACGAGCTCTGCCGAGTTTGTTGTTTAGGAAAAGCTATATGTGATAATGGCACCGTTATTGTGGCCTTGTGAAATCATCTGTTTCTCGCATTAGCATTTGCCCCAGGCGTCTAGTGTCTTGATGATATTACTAGGGAGTTCTGCTGCTACTACTGAGCGCAGTGAGGGATTTTCATGCTTCTATTTTGGGCCCCAAATCAGAGAGACTTCATCTTGATTATCTGGTGAAATTGTTATGACTAAAGATTCGAGAGATTCGATGGGAGCTCCCAAAACTCACTGTTTAGTATTAGCACCGTGTTTTTTCAGAGACTGCTACATACATTGGCCAGGGCAGTAGTGGCAATGAAGGGAGTCTCAACACTTTTCCCGTTATCTCTTGGCTGGGCTGTACGAAACGTCCGTTCTTGGATATCAAGAACTTTGGCATATGAAAAGGTGCTTGGAGCACGATTACTTTGTCTTCTTCATTGTGACGACTGCGTCTGGTTAAAGTTCACTCCCAAATTTAACGGCGACTGGGAGTTCCACCAACACAGACGAAGTTAGCTGTAAGTCGTAGGAAAATCCCGATCCCTTTGAGACCATTATTCAGTATAAGCTGACCCGCATGCGCTCAACTCGGATTTCCGAGAGAACAAGGTGAGTTTCGAGGGTACCTCTCGACAGAGGGAGGCGCTCCATGCTCTCAGGTTGTCGATTTCTTGATGCGCATGTTGCTGGTGCAATTTGCCCCGGACTTGCGGAGTCTCCTTGAGCTCCTATAACTGGCATTCACATTGCAGTGATCTTCATCTTCTTCCCTGAAGTTTACTTTTCCTATATTTTTAAGTACTAAAGAGCAATTCACCAGACCCGACCTGATAAGAACCCGTGAAATCAATATACAAATTCGTCTGGCAGGTAGACTCCACATGCTGTGATTTATTTCGTCTACTGCCTTAGCCATGGAACCATTGTCCCTAGGCCTTAAATATATCATACTGCGGTACGGTGAGCGGTGGGAGTGTGACCTACTAAACTTCGCTTCGTGCCAAAAGCCCACTTGTATGCGCAGGAGGAAGAAGGATAAACAAATACGTCACGGCCGCTAAATTGATACGTTCCAGAAGAAGTTTCCCAATCAAAGAGCCGTGGCCCATCTATGAGCAGGTGACCCGCTTCACTAAGTTCTAGGGTTTTCTTAAGTGTTCTAAAATACTTCTTGAAAAATGGACCATGTAGTAATTGTGCGTCTACGTAATGATTGTAATGATTATGGTAGATTTAAGCCTCACCGTTAGATAAAAAAGGAAATCTATGATTACAGTTAGATAGGGATTTCATACCCCTAAATTGTATAATCTCATTACAAATTTCTCTATCTAGAATTTCTCTCTGCGATTTTTGTAAGTCGAGTGTAAATAAGACTTGAGTTCAAAAAAAAATTCCTGAGGCCGCATGGGTTAAAAAACATTAGATTGATTAACCCATGACACATGCACCTTACAAGGCGATCGACTAATTTCATTGCCGTTTGCAAATGCTTTAAAATGTTCAATCTGTGACACATGCACCTTACAAGGCAATCGACTGATTTCATCACCGTTTGCGAATGCTTTAAAAAGTGCAATGGACGTGATTCTACTTTGGTTCGGGGAGGGGACAGTTATCGACTGATGTACAATGTCAAAGGCCAAAATGGAAATATTTCGAGGGGACCCGCACTTCATCAATCTTAATATTTCTCAGAATCTACCTTAACAAATTGAACATACGACCTTTTAGAATAAGCAAGACTCTCAAGTCACAAAATTTCCAGTAATCTCCTGCATCTCCACACTGAGGAGGAGCAGCGAACAGAGGCATGGATGACTCGCGTGCAAATCACATCATAAAGCAAGAATTCAGAACCCCTTGCTAAAAGCTTACCTTAATCCTCGACGATCATAGTTGCGGTCATACAATCCACAATCCGCTTGCACCATTATTTTGGGCCAACAAAAGCTTTCATATTCCATCCAACTATTTCCGACGTCTATTGGGTGCCAAATCAGGATTACCTTTCCTCATCATGGCAACAAACTCATCGTAGTTGATTCTCCCATCCTGATAAATTAAAAAACACTTGGGTATGTCACAAGAAGATTACAATCAACAGGCCAGAAGGTACACTAAGAAGAAATGATGTCCTCTGATTTATATGGAACAACAGTGTTAAGAAAGTAACTTAAAAGACCTTTTCATGAAAGTTCACCAGGGATTTCCAACTTACACAAGTCAAGCGCTAGTTAATTTTATGCCCTGCTCTACTTTTCACTTGCTTATATGTTTATTTGCACTTTATGAAATAAAACACAATATACATCGCTAATTGTACATTCTCAAACCACAAATTGTTGTAGAAGTAGCACTTTTAAAACCTACCTACAAAAATTTAGCTCAGAGCAAGTATTCCTTCAACCAAGCTAGAAATTATACCTGATTAGGCATTGTTTTTGCAACCATTATTGCGACTTGAATATTTTATGTGCCAAACCAATTTGTTATTTAATTCGATAAATATTATGGCAACCTAATTGATCATATTTCATGAGGGTCTGTACTGAAGATGGAGGGCCTGCACCAAAGGCTCGGGACTGCAGGTGATAGCTTGAGCCCTTGGCGCCTCGAGGTACAAACCAGTTTGGGTATACATTATATTTTATTAGGCTTTTAGTTTATATATTCTGTTTGTGATATTTCTAAGTGTGTGAGATATAATGGGTGTATATGTGAGTCATGGATCTTGAGAGTTCTCTCTCTTTTATTGTACTTTGAACGGGTGAATTGCTGCTTCTCCTTAACCAGTGGAACTAGGCTAATTGCTGGACCATCTTCCGTCATTTCTCTGCCGTCAATCTTATTTGTCACTTTTGCATAACTATATTCATTAAACCAACTTTGCTAAGCTACATAATATACATGAATTACACTTTGATAGCCACATATTTGAGCTGTTCGTCATACTAGGAGATGACCACAAGTTGGCGATATTTTATGCAGATTTAATGCACTATAGTTGATCATGAATGGACATGAGAGAAGAAAATAACATACACGATCAGTGTCGACTTCAGCAATGATCTCCTTAATTGTTTTCTCATCACCCATATTGTACTTCTTAAGTGCATGCTCTAACTCCTCCATTGTGATATACCTTCAAAGGGCAGCAGATACATGCAAGTGAGCATCATACTTTTCTAAAATATAATCGTTGATTCAAAATTCGATTTGAACAGGAATGTAAGATCAAAACATCATGCTCAAGTGCAAGAAAGGAAATTACCCACTCTTGTCCTTGTCAAAATATTCAAATGCCTTATATAAGTGATCCTCCCTTTCCACTCTATTCAAATGCATAGTGGCTGTTATAAACTCAAGGTAATCAATCGTCCCATTGCCATCGACATCAGCCTGAAAAACCAAATATTTTCTTATCCAGGAGCACCCATGCACTTCCTTTATTTTTTTTTAATTTTAAAACAGGAAGAGAACTGGAAATCATATTGAGAAGAGAAGGGATAGTACCGCCTCCATCAGCTGCTTAACTTCACTCTCTGAAAGCTTGGTACCCAATTTTGGAAGACCAGCCTTCAACTCTTCAAAAGTAATTGTTCCGCTATTGTCTGTGTCCATGGATTTAAACATTGCCTTCAGCCCCATAATTTCTTCTTCAGAAAGATTTTCAGCAATTACCTAGAAGGACGAAGAAATGACATTATACCATTGAATCACAACAGTTCCAGCAACAATTTTTCATACTGCCCTTAATCCAGATGCTCAAGCCTTTTCTAGATCTACTCTTTTTTCCTTTTTTGACGAGAAATGCAAAATAAGAGTGCTAAAGGTGAAGAAAACATAGACATGTATTTTGTGAAATGGACACCTGAATTAAGTTCACTGTATACATCTATTGATCAAGATGTACTTAGGTAGAGGAGGATCTTCATGCAGCATTTCCCACAAAATTCTCGGGAGAATATGGTAAATGGAAAAGGTTCATAGAATGTGCACTATTATAGAGAACTATAAATCAAACTGTATTCAATACCCGTCTTGACAAAACAATGGATATAAAAACTTTCCAAATTCTAGCTAACAGTGAGCTTTACAGCTGTTGAACTTTTAGTTCCTCATAATAGCTAGCCCATGAATGCTCTAGTCCCAACATAACTAAAATTACACTAGACCATTGAGATAAAAGCCATTGTCTCTAATTGACAAACAGAAGACTAAGTAGTCGATGGTCTATGCCTTGCTGTCTATAACCCTTAGACATACTGCAGCGACAAAAGTGTGTCGCCAAAGGTTTTGTGGTTCTTAGAACTTTTCCAGCAAAAGCACAAGCCTTTAAGTGGAGAAGACAAACATTTGAGTTGCATGAGCTATCCAAATGCAAGGCTAATAGGTGCAATTAAAATAACATCTATACTTGGAGGAACGAAAAGAGAAGAAATAACAAGAAAGTTCTGGCAAAATAGCTTTTTCAAATTGCTGCTCTCAACACCATCTCACACCAAAATTTACGAACTTGTTTCTCCTTCTTATTTTTGGCCTTTTGGCCATCGACCAACAAAATTGAATCATGTGGAGTTAGCTCGATCGTCCTACTCCTACTCTATTTCCATAACCCCACGACAAGAGAATGGGGTCACCGATTCTAGTCAAATGAAGAGGAAGACAAATCATGTACATGAAGTAGCTGACAGAAAAATATCTAACAGCACAGATGTTCTCACCTTTAAGGCCACTTTCTTTAGCTTGTTCATTGCCCTGAATTGTTTCATTCTAGTCAAGACAGCAATATCTAAAGGCTTATCAGAAGCATCACCATCTACTCTCATCCAAGGATGATCTACAAAAGTTCAGCATTATAGAATCATTTCTCAGAGTAATAACACCTTATACATAGTAAAAACATGTAAAGTACAACACATGCCTTTTGGTAAAAGTAGAAGCAACAATATAGTTTTTCTAATAGTTATTTAAATTTCCTAAAGCTAAATAATAATATAAAGTTATTAGCAAATTTCTAATTCATGCTTGTTCTTCTGCATATAGCCCTAGGCCCTGCTTCAATTTTCGTAGGACAATCCTCTACTGCAAGTTCCTTAATCTATAAGCTGATAAAGAAAATTGAAAATAAGCAAAGAAAGTGATACTATTCCAATGCACGCACAAAAATCCTAGTTCGATCTTCTATACAAAGGGATAGCTTCTGAAATTTGTTGGCATAATTGTCAAAATTGTTTTGACTTTGAAAGTGCAGCATATCCCATCAACGAATAGCAAACTCATCACTAACAGTCATTTTTACTTACTTAGCACCTCAACTGCAGAAAGCCGCTCTTTTGGATCAGCACGTAGCATTTTTTTTACCAGATCTTTAGCACTACTAGATATGGATGGCCAAGGATCTGATACAAAATCAACATGCCCCCGTAGAACAGAATCGAATATGGCCTGCTCATTTTCTGCATAAAATTGAAAAAAAAGAGGATGACTGCCAAGGTGGAATAAGCACTGTCAATATCTTCTGTCTCCTATTAACAGTGACATCAATTGATCTTGATGGTAACCTAATCATTTACACATGTCAAGAACTATTCCCATGCTGATTGCGAGAAGCAACGTAAATTTGATGACTTAGCCAGGTGATCTGTAACTATAAACAACAAATTTTGAACAAATGAATAATTCTCATGTCCTGGCTCTGTTTTTAATCCACTAACATTGTCATTCATCCATTTCTAAACAGATCAAATGTTGAAATGAGAAATACAGAAATTCTCACAAGAATTCGCCAAAAATGGTAAATAACTTCGAAATAAGTTGGTCATTACTGAGGCAAAGGAAGCATACCTCCCCAGAAAGGAGGGACACCGCTAAGCAGGATATAAAGGATCACACCAGCACTCCATATATCCGCCTCAGCACCATAGTGACGGCGCAGTACTTCAGGGGCCACATAATATGAACTTCCGACAAGGTCTCTAAATACATCTCCTAACATGATCCATAAGCAATTATAAAAATATATCTCATCAGGATTCAGGACATCGGAAATACAAGCATTTCCAAATTCCAAGATCAAAAGTTCTTTCCAAGCTCATCAACAAGGAATATATATCATTTGTTAGGAAACAACATAGGAGAATAAAAATGTTATCCTTTTCCAAGATTGAAACTGTTCTTGTCCATGCTTTTAAGGCTTACTGATGATGACCCCCGGTGAAAGTGCACAAATGCCCTGGAAATATCTTATTCTTTTGCAGACAAATAAATAAGTAACAGTGTAAATACACGAAGAAAACGGAAGTTTAAAGAAAAAGGGATATTACCATAAGTTGTAAATATAATAACATACTACCTAAATACCATCATACAGCTAGAAAAAGAACCACAGCACAAGACCTGATGATCTACAATTTTCATCAGTGCTAAATTTGAAATTTCAAGCCACAAAATTCACACTCAGAAGCTCCATACTTTTTTCAGAATTTGGGCAAAGAAACTTCTTTTATATGCCACAGCAGAAGCAGGAGTTTCCACATTACCATAATCTTAGTGTTGCAGGGTCATCTTCTAGCGTTAAACTGACTAACTGAGCAGCATATGACAAAAATGTAGGCAATAACAGGTATCACATACTCAAACATCGTTAAATGCCGCCTGTGCCAAATTTCTTCTCATTGGCATCAGAATCATACATCGCAGTGCCTTATATTTTAATTACTGCAGTAACAAAAGGAAAACACACACACATGACGCAATGGATAATAACAGGAGAACCAGAAGTACCTTGTTTGAAGAAAACAGAGAGGCCAAAATCAGTAGCTTTCAATGGCGAATTCTCGTCGGGACTCAGAAAGAGGAAATTCTCAGGCTTCAAATCTCTGTGCATAACTCCCATGGTGTGACAATTATGCACCACCGTCACAATCTGCCTACACAGGTTCGCCGCAGCTCGCTCCGTGTAATGCCCTTTCGCTATGATGCGGTCGAACAATTCACCGCCCGCACACAACTCCATCAACAAATTCACCGAATGCTTATCTTCGTAAGCACCTTTCAATTCCACTATATTCCTACTCAACGCAAAAAAAATAGGCAATAAACACCAATCACAAAGTTTAGCCAGCCGGAAGACCTACTCTTAGCTAGAATAGATCGACCTTCTGAATGAATTCAACACCGACACATTATCAGTCACAGAATGAATCTAGCTCGATTTGAATCAGCAGCCATAGCTGGATCGATTTCGAGAGAAGATATACCTGTGGCCGGTCAAATGGTGCATGATCTGGACCTCGCGGCGAACGTCCTCGATGTCGTCCTTGTTGACGAGCTTACGCGTGGCGATGGATTTGCAGGCGAACTGCTGCTTCGTCTCCTTGTGCGTGACCAGGTACGTCACGCCGAACTGGCCGCGGCCGAGCTCGCGGCCGAAGACGTAGGTGGCGCGGACGTCCTCCATCGGCCGGCCGAGGACGCGACCGATGGCGGAGGCGGCCGGAGCGGCGGGGGCCGGACGGGCGGCGGCGGCGGGGGGCCCGGGAGAGTGAGGGCGGATGTTGAGGCCGTTGGAGTTGGGGGGGCCGGGGGAGGAGGAGCTGTCGCCGCTGCCGCCGTGGGGATCGGCGGAGCCCGGCGGGCGGTGGCGGGCGTAGGCGGAGGGGAGGCCGTTGCAGTTGCCCATTGGCGGAGAGAGAGAGAGAGAGAGGGGGGGGGGGAGAGGGAGAGAGTCAAAGGCTGGTCAACGAAGTAGAGAGAGAGAGAGAGGAGTTGACTGGACGAAGGTGCATGTATGGCAGGGAATTTGTCCGAATCAAATAAAGAGGAAAAGTAGGCGTTGAATTTGAGATGGACAATGAATGGGCCTGGTCCTGGGCCTGGTCCTGGGCCTGGTCTTGATCTTGGGCTTGGGCTTGGGGAGTTTCGACGATCTTGAACTTTAACGAATCGGATTCGACCGCATCTGTCTCCAAATTCATTGTACCAAAACATCGTGTCCGTGTTTCTCAGATATGCTGCAATGCACGTGCGAGCCTAACTTAAAAGGAGGGATCTAGCCGAGTTAAAGCCGCAAATGATGCAGACCGTACGATGCTGGTACCGACTACGACGACTCCTTAACGACGTGGACGTCTTTGAAAGGCGAAAAATCATCAGCCCGACCGCTGGAAATTGTCTCGGGGGCGACAACCCCTGATGCTTCTCCAACCTCATAGAACCAGACGTCTGTATGGCTTCTTCATCCTCTGTCCAATGACTAATGAGATTGGATTCATCCGTTGATCGATACCGGCATTATCGTACCAGACTCCACTGTTTAGACTCGAGTTTTGTATCTTTCTTCTCAGTTCTCTATGATCCAAGAGAAGGCTAACGAATGCAGGAGCACCTTATCAAAAAAGAAAAAGCAACCATCCTGGATTTCAGAACGGAGAAAGCAATGTGATGATCTTGGAGGGAAGGCACTTATCTTACATAAACCAAGAGCTGCCAAACACATAACAAAGGCTTTATTACATGACCAGAGTCCCAGGCAGACCGACCGGAGGACCGACTTGACGTTACAGGTACAATAGCTGGCAACCAGCTAAAAATACACATAAAATATTTACAGCAGGGACACAGAGACAGAACCAGGACTCAGACGCATCAATGACTAACCACCTAACGACTTATCCCTGCAATGAATTACAAGCAAGTCACCGTTATAAAACTAAGCAAACCAGTAGAGAGGAGAAGGCAAACACACGGGGATACTATAGACTTGATACTCCATCTGCCACGCGGCAGGATATGTTGCAAAGTAGACATTGCGGCTTACATCCGGCTCCAAGGGACCATGGACTTCGCGGATTTAGATTGATCGATAACTGAACCTTCAGCATTAGCTGGCCCGAGAGGAGAGCCGCTCGCGAGCAGTGCCATCAGACTTCCGCCATGGACCCTACCCTCTGGAACAGAGACCGACGTGGATGAGAGGCCTCCATCTGTGACAGGGTAATGAGTGTGGCCGAGACCGTACGGCTGGAGACCAGAGTATGCTGTGCCAGATGAAGTCACTTCAGAACCTGTAATCTTGGTCATGTCAACGCTCATGCTCTCTGTGGTCACGGTTTCTTTTGCCTTCTCGAGTTGGGTGACCGTGGGGCTCTGCACCATGGTGCCCACGACCATGGCACCGTGGACCCTCCTATCCTGAACCAGGCCGCTATGAAGTGCACAAAGACCCGTCTTCCCACGAGCAAACGAGGTGCATGGGCTGCTACCTTCCCCACCAAAACCTGACCTAGGATGTCCCCAGGCACATCTCTTGCCGCCACCGTGTGCCTTGCAAAAGTCAGTGCTGCCTTGAGCACTCTTGCAACACCCAGCAGCTTGGCACCTCTTACCCCCACCATGACGGACACAGGAATCTGTTCGTCCTCTCGCACTCTTTGTACACCCAGGCACTGCACACCTCTTGCCTCCCCCATGGGCTACACAGAAAGCTGTTCCCCCATGGACACTTTTGGTACAGACCCCACCTCCTTGGTAGGAGCACCTCTTTCCTCCACCGTGACCCTTGCAAAACGGAGTACTACCCTCAGCACCTTTGGTGCACCCTGCATAGGTGCAGCGCTTTCCGCCACCATGTGCCTTGCAAAACAGAGTGCTTCCTTGAGCCCCTTTGGTGCAGCCTTTTGACTGACACCGGCGGCCGCCTCCATGGGAGATGCAAAGGCCGGAAAGGCCTTCCGCACTCTTCGTGCAACCCTCTTTCTGGCATCTCTTACCACCTCCGTGCTTTATGCACAAACCAGACTTCCCTCTGGCAGCACGAGTGCAACCCCCAGCATGGCTGCACCGTCTGCCGCCACCATGGGCGATGCAGTAGTCCGTACGTCCTTCTGCACTTTTAGTACACCCAAGGGACTCACAGCGCCGGCCACCTCCATGTGCCTTGCAGAAGACTGTTCGGCCCTCAGCTCCCTTGTGGCAGCCAGGTCTCTGGCACCTCCGGCCGCCTCCATGGGAGATGCAGCGACCAGAAGCACCTCTCGCTCCCTTTCCACATCCTTCAACCTGACAAATTTTTGTACTACTACGCTGCTGTGGCAGCCTCTTTGTTATCCCGGAAGTGCAGGTGACTGGACTGTTTGGCGTTGTTATTACAGTTGAAGACAGGTTTGGAACCATCGACGACGAAGCCGCATTTCTGGCATCTTGGTTGAGGAAGAAGCCAGCCTCTTGGTTCAGTGGGGGCAGAGGGATGCCTGCTTTCCAGAAGCGTGGTGTAGATTCTACTTCTGCACTTGATAAACAGCCTGCCAATGAAACTCCCTTCCCCAGCTTAAATGGCGGGGAATCTGGATGAACGTTGGTGACACCTGATTCTGAGAGACCAGTTGAAAGACTCAATTCTAGGTCAACCTTTGGTTGCATCTGGAATGCTTCAGCATCTGATGAATTGACTTTCTTTGGGCATGTCATCTTATCACACCCAAGATGGAGGGTGAAATCCAAATCAAGAACCATTGATGACTCCCCCTCAGTTTCCTTGGCTGAGGATATCGCAGTGCAAGCAGTTGCCAAGCTACCCTTGCTGTCAGAAGAACTAGAACACCAGCCTAGCCCAAGGGACAGCGGAGAGCCAACTTGCTGTAGCTCCATAGTTCCATCAATCGAATTCCTTTTGCGTTTGATGCCCTGCGGAATAGGTGACAGATGAAAGGAAGAGCCAGGGGAATTGAGTCTTAAGATGGTGTCATAATCACCTTTAGAGCCCCCAACCTGCATAGAACCACCCAAGAGACTGAAGGGGTTCGAAGGATACTGCACACTAAAACCCAAATTCTGGAACCTAGCATCCATAACGTAACCAAGTGCCAATGTGTATGCCAACAGTCCAAACCTAATGCCAACGCAATAACAGTCTGCCTGACTTCCGGGATAATGCTATTCACTACAAAACTACAGTTAGAAATTAGTGGAAGCCATACATGCCTCCCCCACTGACAAAACCAGAAGTATCTTTGCGGTCCATTTTTGAAAAATAATTTAACGCCAAACTTTAACGATCACAGCTCAACAAGCTTGGAAGAACCTCAGGATGTATGATTGGTGTAGACTGAGGCCATAACTCTCAATTACCTGCAAAGAGTAAATAATTCAGTGGCAAATATATTGACCTCCACAAATTCTTAACCATAATAGTCACTGGTGTTCACAAGGAAGGAATAAGTATGCTATCAAAATTACATGTAAAGAAGATGCTAACGCAAATGAATCGATCACCCTATAATCTCAAGAATCCACCCATCACATGATACCACTTGACTGACAGTTTTTACTCAGAGTTTATACCGTTCACTAACCATCCCTCTACTATAGCAACAGATTGGCATATTTTTTGGCCCAGACAAGTGATGAGCTACATATCTATAAACCAAAGGGACATCATTTTCCACCAATAAATGAAACAAAAAACTGTTATAAACTACCGAATGGTCAGAACATCACGTATCCCTGATTACATTTCCCAGTATTGAATGGGCAAAAGTATGCACTACACTAAACTACCATGAAACATCGTCTATCAGAGACCTCAGGTCACAGAGCTCCTACATTTCTCACACATGAAAAGTGCTTGAAAGTGGAATATACAAAAAAGAGATCAATGCACGATTTCCACCAGAAAACATATTTGATATTCTAATTTCAGTCCCAGTCAACAGAATTTTAAGATGTCTTACTCTCAGAGAAAAGAGCAAATACGGATTGCCAACACCAAGCAAAGCAACTGAGGACCTGAAAATCAAAGCAAGGAAATCATTCACACAGGCATTACCTAAGTTAAACAAATAAGTAGCGTCACATCCATAAAATCAATAGACATACAGAGTAAAAGTAGTAGCTAAATATGTTGTCCAAGACAACAGCTCATAAAGACAAACGTGGACGAGATCACCGAACTAGCACGGGATGAACAAGATGTTGGTCAGGCAGAGTAAAAACCAAGAAGTAGCTGCTTATCTCGTGATCTTAAGCTAGGCAAAAAGATTATGCAGATCAGATGAAAACACTACAGAAAAAAAAAAAAAAAAAAGCAATATGAAAATCTCAGACTACGGAAGCTGAAAAAGAAAGGTTGCACAAATCTACGATGAAAACTATATGCATCGAAGTGGGCGATTTTTTCCCGCGATATCCAACTCAGGAGCTCACAGATTAATACACACGGTAGGACAAGTAACAAGATTCACTAGACCGGATCTTGACGCAGTGCAAATGTTAAAACAGACAAAACGAATTGAGACGGCGTGCAGGGGACCGGGTCACTGTTCAGATTCAAAAACACGATTGGAGACAAATCACTACGAAAACAGAACACGCAAGAAACCTCCGCAAAGCACAGAGATTCAATCGAAATATCCGCACGGTGCTTCAGAAATTCACCTCTGCTTATCAAGAAAAAAGAAGAGAAAAGACAAAAAGCACAGGCGGAATTGCAGGAGAAATACCACGTGACGAACTAGCGAAATAGAGCGAATGATTTCATCATTTCTAGCTCCAGAAACAATTAACAAGCGTTGCTTTGATCGAACCAGTTGTCCAAAATCCTTTCTTTTTTATTTTATTTCATTTGATTGATAAAAAAGATGCAAACAGCAAGAAGCAAGGCTAGAAAGCCAAAACATTCTTCCGATAATTTCAAAAGATACGAACAAGCCCTCTTCGATTGGTGGGAAAAGGCTGGAAAGGTTCAGAGTTCTTTCATCAAAAAAAAAAAAACCATCTTTGCACATCTCGTCCCGAACTCCGCTCAGCGCGGCCACACCAGCCCGAACAATTCAGAGCCCGATTTCGCTTCCGAACGATAAACGCACCCGGAAAGCAAAAGGGCCCGACTTTACAGCAAATCAAAGCGGAACCGACGGATTCCGCAGCCGCACGAAGCGCGAGCTCGGAACGGAAATTCGACAAAAAGGAGAGCCGAAATCACGAACGCCCGCGATGCAAGAGGGGGGGAGGGGGGGGGGGGATTGAAGAGGCCGCTCACCTTCAGAAACCGCGCGGCGCGCGATTGGATTGAGCCTTCCCGGAAACAACGGCCGGCAGCGGCAGCGGCAGCGGCAGCGGCAGCGGCGGCGGCGGCAGCGGCAGCGGCGGCGGCGGCGGAGGTGGGGAGGGAGGAGGAAGGACGAAATCGGAGAGGCGCTCGAGCGAGATATGGAGAGAGAGACAGAGTGCGTACGAGTGAGAGAGCACGCGTCGAAGGAAACGACTTGAGATGGAGGGGGACGGGGGGGGGGGGGGTTTAACAAGTGTGGGATTGATATGTATCATGAGCGGAACTAGGGTTATATTCTTGGGGTTCCCATCTTTTTTTCCTTTTTTTTTTTTTTCGGGGGATATATAATTCTTTTCCTATTTTCATTTTTTAATCTAATTTTTTTGGTCCTATTAATAATGGGTCGGATCTATCCAAACACCACATTCTATACACGCCGAGTGACCAATTACATGCTTTCGAAAAAGTCACATCATAACACTCTTGACAAATTCCAATTTACTTCCGCTTCGAGTTTGAAACACATAATGAGATCACTAGTGACTCATTGTCAATTAAGAATGGGGAATTTGCGAATAATCCTTCCACATCTGCTTCAACGAAGATGCCGAATGGATTCCATAATGTGAGGCCGTCGTGTCTTTCTTACATGAGCGGAAGAAGGGTAGGGCAAACCTTCAAGCATGAATGTGGCCCTAAACATGACTCTCTTCAATCAGGATTGATGAAAGACGTATGATCTATATGACGAGATCGAGTCTCGTGCTTATCTCATTGTCACGCGTAAAAGTGTCCAAGCGTGAAAAGTGTCGTCATTAATCAGTATCGATGAAAGTATTAACATATTATACTGTACACATCAAGTCGGCCCGTGATACGTGACTTCATTCAATTCATGGGATACATTTGAATTTAGCTCTAGCAGGTTGAGTAAGCGAAAAAGGTCCTTAACAAGAATCGAACAGCCGCTTCTCCAAGGGCAATTTCATTTTTTTTTGAATGCTCCCGTGGCTGACTTGAGCGTTGAAAGGCCAAAAATCTCAATCGAGTCGATTAAAAGTTTAAAAAATCAACGCCAAAAATCCGTAAATTAGACAATTAAAAATACACATCAGTCCTCCCTAATTAAAAAAAATAACATTTAGGAAGATAGATACCTTAAACCAAAGGAATATCCTCCCCGACCCAGAAGAACGTGCCGCTAATATCACGAATGGTCTCGCTCGAAATCCAATGAAAATCCAAACGTCGGTCCATGGATTATTAAATAAAATCCAAAAACCCGATG
Organism: Eucalyptus caleyi; assembly: GCA_014182885.2. Lineage (NCBI taxonomy): Eukaryota > Viridiplantae > Streptophyta > Magnoliopsida > Myrtales > Myrtaceae > Eucalyptus > Eucalyptus caleyi. The sequence goes on from CM024470.2 coordinate 5,287,828, forward strand.
CGAAAAATTGAAGGGGGCAGTGGGGCACCAATAAAAAATGAGAAAGAAAAGCGGGGTTGTTATATGACGTCAGACAGTGCGCGAATTCGTAATTAATAATTATCACGTTTCTTTTATAATTAAAAAAAAAAAAAAGAAAATTCCGGGAGCGGAAAGGAACCACGAAATTACCGAGAAAGAAGAAAGGAAAAACCGGAGTTTAATTAAGAAAAAGACCCGACCAAAAAAAAAAAGAAAAAAAGAAAAAGAGGAATTGAAAAATCGGCGGTGGTTGTTGGGATAGGGGAAGAGGCGGGGCAGGGTGGTCAACGGCCGGGGAGGGGTCAGCCGGCGTGGCGAAACGAGGACGAGTGGGGGCACGCGGGGGGCGGGGACCAGCCGCCGCCCCCGCCCCCGCCCCGCGAGACACGTCGCCGCGCGTCGCGTCGACGCGCGACGCGATTGGCGAGCGCCCCCCCTCCCTCCTCGGTTCCGCCACGTCCAGGGGCGTCGGCCGCGGGTCGTCGCCGCGCGCGCGTGGGAGCGGGGGGGGGGAAGGAGGACAGGAAATCGAGGCGATGCGAACGCCACCGAGGCGCGCACCACGCGAGAAGAACAAAAAAAAAAAAAAAAAAAAACCGGGAAGGAACGAAAATCCCGTGGGCGCTCTCGATCTAGTCATTGGATTCGACGAACCGGGGCTCACGCGCCTTTAGGGGCGCGTGCGCCACGCGCAACGTACGGGAGACATTGACTGCGGTTTTTTTTTTTCTTGCCGTTGGTGACTCACCCGCTGCTCGGATCTCGCGTGACCTTTTTGGTCACGCGCCCCACCTTGTCGCCGCCGCCCCCCCTCTTTTTTTGCCCTCCTAGGCTAAAACTGTCGCTTGATCACGCGTGTGCCAAAACAAAAGACAGAAAGAAATGATAAATCGAGGAATTTATGAGGGTTAAAAAAAAAAAAAAAAGCATGATTTTATCATCGCCCACGTCCCCAAGAAGCCACATATTGATGCCATTAAAATAAGACCCCACTTGTCAAATGATTCGAGAGATTGATGTGCAATCTTATTAAAAACACATAAATGACGACGATCCTTGCTTTTAAGTGGCGTGGCTAAGATGTCAGTTGGACGTTTTTAACATGGCAATTGGTAGTACTGAAAAAAAATAGAATCGATGATTCTAGATTATAAGATAAAAGAGGTACTAGAAGGGAAGAAGGGGATGAGGGAGGTGGTCGAGGGCGATGGCCGACAAGACCGGTGACTTGACCTCAAAACAATTGTTGTGCCGCTCTCAATGTCCCACCCAGTCGGCCGTAGGTGATGCTACCGTTCATGGTAGCGATGATATCGACCTGAAAGAGTGCGCAAATGGAACGTATCACCACACATTGACTGAAGCAATTGCATCTCATTAATATCGCGCGAGTCATGTCCCACCATTGCGTACGAGGTACCGAAAACGAGTGATCGCGGCTTGATTTAGGGATCATATATGCCGGCCGGGCGGGTCCGCAACCGGTCAATTCCTTCTCGACGTTGGTTATAGGGAGATAGCCCCACCGCTTCGCCCCATTCCGATACGGGTGTCGGAGGAATTAAAATTTCAATCAATGCCCCGGAGAAAGCATATGCCCGAGCAAAAGGGACAAAGCGATATGCCCCGCGGGAGCAAGGCGTCGCTTTCGGAGGGAGGGGTTCCCATTTCGAGAAAAGATGACATCTCGTCGATTTTCCACGTTCCGAAGCGGCTTTTCCTACCGACAAAAAAAAAAAAAAGAAAACCGGCTTTTCCTGACCTAAAAATCAGGAAAAGGATGGGAACCCTCAACAATATATATGAATAAATTAATAAATTGAATAAATAAAAAAGAGTGGCTCCCAAAACGAGTTCGAAGCCAAGTCACCCTCGACGAAAGGGAAAATTAAGTTAAATTTTTGCGGAAAAGGCCCAAATCCCGACGCGACAAAAGGTCAAAGAATCCCATCCCCCCGCTTTATCTCCCCACCACTCGATCGCGCCACGTGGAGCGTTGCTGGCTCACCATTGCGCCATCTCCATCACCCGCAAAAAGGGATGAAGCATCATCGTGCAGCTCCCATCTCTTCTCCTCCTCTCTCTCTCTCTCTCTCCATTTCAGTGGTGAATACATGGGGAGGAAGGGTACCAACGAGCGAGCACCATTCTTTTTCGAGGGTCCTTGGTAGTGCACGGCAGCTCACTTTTGGAGATTATTATTATTGGAGTCTTGACCTGCCCACCAGTTCGATCGATCGCCATTGATGGAGCGCATTCAAATTTGACTTGTTGGTGCTCGCCAAAAACCGACCCACGATTGTCTAGAGCAATCGATTCGCCTCAATTTTAAACTAACAATCTTAGAATTTAACTAATTTTATCTTGTTATAAATATAACATATTCTCGCGAAATTAACTTGAATCTAAGGATTGGTTTCTTTTTTCCTTTTTATTAAAATGGGTTTTGGCGAACTTTCTTATTACTAAGAACATCATAGGTTACATTTGTAATCTATTTTTGTGAGGCGGGTATATATATAATTTGCATTTGAGCAATTAATAATCACCTACATAACCATAAAATCTTATGCGGTTGCCACATGTACATAATTTCATTTTATTTTATTTTATTTTATTTTTTTGGCTAGCCGATCCAAATGTTTTGTACTTGAAGAATAGTATGTCTGGTCTCATAACAAAAGAAAATCGGAAGAGAGTAATGGGTGGGATATGGGGGAGAATTGCGCCTTGCCGGCTGCCGCTTTATAATAGAATAACAGCTACTCAATTCTCATATCAAGGCCAATTCAACGCGTAATAATTATCGATATTTATCGGCATAAGTTAATAGTTTAAACCCAATATTTTTATTTTTGGTCAGAAACCCAATAATTGAACTGCAATGAAAAGACCCGAGATTATGTGCGGTCTCGAAATTCTACACGTCCCGATTTTATTTTATTTTTTGCACCTTTTCATTAATCGAGAATAAGAACCTACCCTATGCCATTTAATCGATAAAGTCCTATCCTATGCCATTTAAAAGAATCCCATTTCTCAAAATAATCAAGTTCAGAAGGTGGAACTTCACAAACGGGTGGACTTTTCATTAACCCATTTTCTCTCTTCATATGTTTCTTCGAACTCCATGTGTCTCAAACCGCTCTGTCTCCTCAGAACATTTTTATATTGATATCTTTGACTTGAATCTTCTATTTAGAGTGCTTTTTCAGTAGTTAATACTTGGTTCAAGATCGTTTATCTATACTTCAGCTTTGTTTGTTTTACAGAAAATTGATGATTTGAATTTTTTTTTCTAAAAATAATCACTTGTATCGCTTAAAATAATTAATTAATAGAAAATATTTATATTATTAAAGATAATTTATGTTTAAATATTTTTATGAATAATTAAAATATTTTTCTTTCTTTCATATCTATAAGTAATATAAACGATTATTTGTAAATATATATATATATTTTTCAAATCATTCATTTTCATGAAATAAATAGATTTTTTTAGATGCTTTCTATTTTTTTAGTTGGAGCCTTCAAGTGCTTGTTTATTTTGTGAAATGGCCAATTTTTTGATCACTTGGGGCATATCATACTATTCTGATTTCAAATGCATATGGTAATGGCAACTTTTATGTTTTGTGTAGCTTTGATATGTAAAATGGATGATTCCTGTTGCCAAAGTAGTTTGATGGAAACGATTTAATTAAACTATAGAAGAGAAGGAAATTTTTTTTTTTGTGTGACAAATTTAATGTTCTAGATTTTTTTAAAAATAAACTATAGAAAATAAGGGATATTTCACGTGTAATTGTAGGGACAAGAACATTATAAATGCCATTAGGATGTGTAGGGTTTTCACTTTAGTGCGAAAAGTTTTCGTCGGCTCGATTAAGTGCCAAAATCGAAGAAAAATGATAACTTAAGTGCCTTCGACAAGAAATTTCTACTGAAGAAATTTTGTGGCTTTTATTATTAAAATTTTTATCTGAGGTAGCATTCTTTTGCACTAAAATGATTATTTTTATTGTTAAAATTGGCACTAAAGTTATCACTTTTTTAACAACGATTGACAACGAAGTAATCGTTTTTTTGTAACAACACGCATTGAAGTGATTACTTTTCAACCTGCTATATGACATTGTTTAGGGTCATATGTTAATTGGGCACGCCAACGAGCCACATAAGATCGAAAAATTGATAAAATATGGTAACATCGGATTTCCGATAACTCATATTAAAATTGGCACTTAAAATAATCATTTTTTTTAAAGTGGCACTTAACCGATCTGAAAAAAAAAAAAAAAAATTGGTACTAAAGTAAGATTTGTACACAACTTATGACACTTCTAGTGTCTTTCTTCCATAATTGCAAGAGCCATCTCCACCGAAGAGTGCCAATCACGGAGGGTGTGTAGGCGAGAGAGGTTTTTAAGATAACGCCTTTATTGCTCTATTCATCTCATGCTTTTACTATGAAAAAATATCATAAGAATATATATTTACTTGCGGTTTAAAGTTAGTCTTTATTATATACCCATGGGGGAAAAAGGTTTACGTATTTACATTATTATGATGTTCATATGAGTAGAAGATAGTGTAAATTCAAAAAGTAAGACTTTTATAAATCAGCTACGGTACAAATCGTTCATCCTTATTTGAGGAAAGTGGGCCTTTGCCAACTCTTCTGATTTTTTTATTGCGTGTATAACTATATTCTATTTTTGGTAATTTGTTCAAATTTATTCTAATTAATCTTCAACTCATGAAATCAATGTCGAAGATATATATTCACAATTTATGAAACAGAGCATGCAAAAAGCTCGGGTTGTAGTACTAGTTCTGAATTACCTCAAGCGCTCAAAACACAATATTTTAGTCAAAAGATTGATAAAAGCATTTATATTGGGGATCTAATCTTTTCCTCACATTGAAGGGGAGAGATGTAGCGATTCATAAAGATTCAGTTTTAAAGAGTACATTTCGTTGGGTCATTTGAGTACTACATTTGAGGTTGACCCACATGGAACGGGTCAAACCATTACACACGTTGTAGGAGCAGACCCTATTCAATAGGTGCATGGATCGAAGGGGGACAGCCCAGACCAATCGAATGGGGCAAATGACGATCACTTTGAGAAGCAAACTAGTACAAGGCACACAACTCATTCGCATATTTCTAGAATGTAAAGAAAAGAGGGATGCAGATTGACATCAACCAGTGCGTCACTCTTTTGAGTTAGAGGGATTGAGGCATCCTAAACCCCGCAATAAATAGGAAAGTTATGGTTCACATGACAATTATTTTATTTCTGTTCTAGAATAATTTTTCTATTTTAGACTTATTTTATGAATAAAAATCCGTTTGGTGATATAATTTTATTTTTATAATAAATTTTTGGCCAGAAATATGTTTGGAACAAAAAAAGATTTTTTTTTTCTCATTGCACGTACTCTCTACTAGTCGACCACCCACCCTCTGTTGTTGCCTATCATTCGCCGTTGTCGCCGTCGCCGTCGCCTACCGTTGCTCACCGCCAGTTGCCCTCCGGCCATCAGTTGCCACCACTGCCTTTAGGAAAGGAGAAATTTTGTGTTGTTTTCAAATGAAATTTCATTCAGGGAACATAAATGTTGTGTTATTATCAAATACAAATTTTTATTTGAAAACTCATCTATAAATAGAAATAGAAAAATCTATTTCTCTTCCAAAAATTAATTTCTAACTTGAAGAGTTATCATTCGCGCCCTTAAGTTTCACCCCAAAATGGTCACTAGATTTTTGGTCGCTTGAGTATTCCTTTAGGGGGTCTAACCCGCTTGAAACTAGTGCGATTGTTACAAAAGGAACTCAACAAAAGTGATAAGTTAAGCACTTCCTAAAAATTATCATATATGCCGACTGACACGATAATGAGTTTGGCAATACACTAGAGCAGCTCAAGCTAGTGAATATGCTTGTGTCCACTTAAGCTCCACTTGTATTATGAAGAGAATATGATATTTCTCAAAAGAAGGGTGAGTCTAGGCTAGCACCCTGGCTCGGGCTGCTTGATGATTAGGTCAAGTACCACATGATCGTCTAATAAATTCTATATCAAGAGATTTTTTTTTTTTTTTTTGATAGGATTCAGCTGATCGGTACTCAAATTCTCAGGGTCTATACTAAATCTTTTGGCACAAATTTAATCTTCGAATTACTAAAATATCTTTTTACCTCGAGGATGAACAATTATGTTCTATGTGTCGAGCGAGAAAGAGAGCTTTGATGTCACGGTGACGTGAGATTGCTTGTCCATTTGGAGTAGAGCTTTTACCAATTCACTGAACATTCTCAAGAATATTCCCTCCTTACAACTTATGGAACAATCTCAAGGATATTCTCCATCGCAACACTCACTTTTTAGGGTTTAGGCATGGTTGAAGAAAGGAGTCCGCACAGTCATTTTACCATATTTGAGGCGACCTATTGTAACATGGAAAAATTGGAGAGAGAAAGAGAGGGAGAGTTGTTTTTTAATCTTGTTGGGTATTGATCTGACTTGAAAGGGATAAAGTGCGCGATTTCGAGTGAATCTATCGGGCACGTTGCACGTAGGGCGGGCCTACGTGATCTTTTCTTCAAATTTGGACCCTATAAGGGGGCGACAAAATTTTCTATTACTCGCATTAACGTATAACAAAAGATTTGCACATTGCCAGGGCCGAAAGGGACTCGATTGCTATCGGAACCTTCCTGTTTGAATTGGGTTAGTGGATCGAACTCTGGGATTAATGTTGCTAGGTGCGGATGCGTCCTTTTCCAGACATTTTCACTCGCTACATGACGAGTTGTCCCTCTCATCCGCATGATAGTATTGGATGGCTTAAAATATCTCGACCGTGATTCGCTCTTTGCACCAAACTACACCTACTCAATAATTGTCCTCCATCGGTCCTTGAGGTTGCCGAGTCATGGATTATGTTGAACTCAACTTGGGAGGAGAGACATTGGTAGATCACAGGGGAATTCGTGTTTGACTTGTTGGAAAGAACTTTCGGTAGGCGGAAAAAATTAAGAGATGACTCTGTACAGTAGTCATTGATAAATTAGAAGAGCACTAAACGCCAAATGTCTTACCGATTGGGATCGTCGTTTGTACAATAATCCGCGAATCAACGTTTAGTCTATCTTCTTACGATCACATAAAGTAAGGTTTTACTGGAAGTACAAGGTGACATGTGTCCATGACATGAAAGGCCTAACTTTTAAAAAGAGAGAAAACTCATAACCTTATGTCTAATTATAATTTTGCCCCGAACCCTTCTTTGTTTAAGCATTAAACTTTCACTATGCTTCCAAACCTATCCATGCATCCAAGAATCGCCATTGCATTTTTCAAAATTATCGATATTATTATCATAACCCGAGGTTTTTATAAACAAGCTTATCTTATCTTTTTTTTTTTGGTAACGAGGACTCCACCACGGGCTCCCCGTGCTTGGATGGTACCGAAGGGCCGGACCCCTATACCTCAGGGGAGACTAGAACAGGACCCCACTACCATGGCCCCTACGTAAGACGTATTAGTAGCTGTGGAGTTTCGACCCCAGGATATCTGCGATGAAGTGCCCAAAACTGAAGAAACTCAGCTACCCACCAGTGGGTTAAACAAGCTTATCTTCATATGAGACAATAATAATATCCGACGTTGGTGCTTTTTGGATGCATGGGGAGATATGGGATTTGAATCAAAGTTTGAGATATTTTTTAGACAATAAAATTTGGAATGAAATTGGAATTTGATCTAAAGTTGGTATTTTTTAAGAGAATTAGCTCAATAGTAAACGATTTCTATGGTATTTTTGTAAAAGGGGAAGTGGAGATGTTTTTGTGCTAATAACAATCGAGTCCGGTCTAAGAGAGTTGAGTTTGAATTTTGGGAAAATAACACAAATTGTATGAATTTTGATCATTTAATTTGTTCAGTATAATTTTTCAACTATGACTCAATATATAATATGATCCATGGACTTTTGGTTTATATTCAATTTAGTGCACAAATTATATGAAAATAATTTATATTATCATTTCATGAACTAAATGAAGATTTGAGTTAAGAGTAAAGGCCACATTCCCCAAATTAAAATTTCATTAATTATTTATGTCGTTATCTTTGAATTTTCGTTGAATCTGGACAAATTGGGAGATGTCCTACTCGTAGCACCAGCAAATGCCAAGAACCTGCACCGATTAGACGACCAAGTTCATGGGAACCATAAGATAATTACATTATATATATTTATTTATTTATTTGAGATCCACTTGCGCCAGTTGGCGACTGCCTCCGCGTGTCAGATAACGTATGTGAATGAATATAGTTTTTCTGATGTTGCTTTATTAAAGAAAAAGAAACCAAAACTTAATTGCCCCTTCGAAATTTTGAGAGGGTAATTTTCGAGAGCTTGAACATTATGAAAAGAAACCGTGCGAAATCACCTCGGTTTTCACGAGAAATTTCTACTACAGCTTCTCGAGATACCGAAACTTTTCGAGTGTTTCGGATAAGATGGAAATCAAACTATGACACGTGCGAAAAGAAAAACGGTTCTAACCAAATAACAATGAAAAAAGGAGATAATTATCGGATTAGTCCTAAAACAATTGTATGAATACTAATTTAATAGTAAAATTTCAATAGAACGTCCGGTTATTGTTGTCAATGGCATGTTAACGTAGACAATTTATGGATCGCTACACTAGCGATTTTTGATGGTAATTGGACAAAAAGACTATAGTGAAATTTTACGTAAAAACTTACAATTTTATTAAATTGGTAATTGTACAATAAATTTATGATTAATTGGACAATTTTCAAAAAAAAAGATTTTCAAAAGTGTCCTTTTTGTGAAATTTTGTTAATTAGTGTCTCGAGTGTGCTAGTTGACAATATCTTATCTTGTTTTATCTTCATTTTCCATGACAATGAATATGTGAGCTTTTGAGGACCAAATTAGTCTTCATCATAAATGATGGGCTCCCATTTTAGTGTCACGGGCTGAGAGATTACCCGCCATGGAAAAATCATTGCAGTGGCCAAAAAGTCGAAGCATGAGGCCAAATTTTTCTTTATTGTTTTAAGAATATTAAAAACAAATTACCTCATCATTACCTATCACATCAACGCCAAGTTTAGCTTGAGCGGTGATATAAAGTCCAAGCAGCTTAACATTATCGATTTCTTTGTTCTACAAAAATATTTTCCTCATTTTATGACGTTTGATAATTTAACAAAAAATATTTTTTCAGCCTCCTCTATAAAAGAACCAAAAATATTTTTCAAAATATGGTTAAATATCAATATTTAATGAGTTAACAAAAAATATTTTTCTAGTTTTTTCTAAAAAACAGGAAAACGTTTTTCAAAATATGACAAGTATCAACGTCTAGACTTGAAAATCTATGTTTCGGATATTTAGCTATTCTTGTCAGATAAATGTGCAAGTTTTACTGAATTTAAGCACGTGGAGGTAGACAAAAGCTTGTTCTCATCGTGTTAATAACGAAAAAGGCACATCCATGATTAATCCTACGAAATTCCCTAATCGGAACAAAAAGTCTTAAAATTTTCTTCCAACACAATAATTAAAGTCATATTCTTTATTATATAGTCAAATGGTGAGATGGCCTGTTCCTCTTGGATGAATTTTCATGGTTTTAACTTCTTCTTCTTTTCAATCTATTACTTTATTCTTACTTTTACTTACCCAATGGATACATTAGATGAATTTGACTAGTAGGAAGGTCATCTTACCCAATGAGGATTTTATAGAGTTCTTTTTTTTTTTTTTATATCACGCTATTTGCTTAATGTGTTTATTCTCTTTGATTTCTAACCCAATGTTTTTATTCTTACGAATGTTGCAAAAGAACATTTTTGTTTTGGTGGAATGAGAGTATAATTTGCATTACATTAAAGTGGTCTTCTTATAATTATGGGTTGATTTTTCTTTTTCAAATTGAGAATTAAGGAAGTATAATATCATTTTATTTATATCAACTTGAGTGATATCAACTTGAGTGATATGTTGTTGCAGTTGATATGTTTCACATGACTTTTAGAGTTATGAATCTTTTTATCTTTTCATTTCAAATTGAAAAATATGCAATCGACGATATTATTTTCTTATGATGATTTTCTAGCCGAGCAGTGAAGCTGACTAACTAGTAAGGTAAAAGAAGATTCATTTTAATGCAAAATTTGCCATGTTAGATCTTTAGCTTTATTTAGAACTACATCTCTCCCAATTTTAATTGCGCAAATTACTCTTTTTACTATTCATGCAATAAAAAAGAGACATTATACCGGTCTTATATTATTTTTACATCTCACCTTACCAAATTCAACCCCTTGTGATGCTTCATCTTGAACTTTAAGATAGATATGTTCATTTTTCATGGTCATGTAGAGGATTTTCTACCGAACATAACATCATTAACACTTATCATTTGGCTTTGTATGTCACAAATGTAAAATATATATATGAGATTAATGACGAGCCATTTTGTACTTTAGCACTATCACTATAAGGAGTTTCACGAATGGCAATTTAATCACATAACTTAAACAACGAAAGATAACAAGCCAATAGGTCTTTTGAAAAGAGTAACTTCCAATTCTAAAAAAGTTTAGCTACAGCTGTGATAAAATACTTTATCATGTGAAGTTCACAGCTTTCCAATCATCTAATTCACTTCTAATTATATCCATTTAGATTCTAAAAGAGCTTCACAAAGTTTGGATCACCGGTCGAGGGGAATAATTCATTTAAAAGAAGAAACTTTCTTCTTATCAAGACAGAATGTAAGAGACATCATATAGCTTTGCTATTCTTTAGAAACAAATGCTCTGATTTTTCTTCACAACAATAAGATATAATTGGACCTTTTTTTTATACATGCCCGATGCATCCGGTGCATCGCGCGGGGTATATTCTACTGCATATCCCGGGGGAAATCTGTACTCGCAAAGGCAAAGCTGGCTTGAACTCATGTTCTTATTTGCTCTTCAACACTTTATGCATAGTGGGAAAGATAGAGTGCAATACGAACAACCAATCAATCTAATCTCATTTATTTCGCCAAAAAATAAATAATTCGAAAACATTTCTACAAAAATGACTGCCTACAAAAAAATGAGTGAATGCGAAACACTTTCATCATTCATGAAAAAAATCTGAACATAAATTACTATAAAGTATTTTTGATTAGTTAACTATTTCAAGTGATACAAATAATCATTTTCAGAAAAATATCTTACAAATAATTAATTATTTTTGGAATGGACTGAAATAATTAATTATTGAGGTTAGCCACGAGATTTCTCGAAGCATCCCACGAAAAAGAAGCGAGGCCTATCCTCAATTTGGAGTATTATGGTAATGATTATTTATATTTTGCATGACATCAGGCAGGGGCCGGACGTTGATTTCGAGGAAGCCGCGGGGATGTCTCGAAAGTGTCGACGGATGTGTCGAAGGTGTCGACACCGCGACTCCTATCCCATTTGAATTGCCGCCTTGCGAATTGAATGGGCTTGGTCCAAAGTCTTGCGGGCCGGTCAAGAGCCCAGATTAGTTGCTAATTGAAGGGGCTTCAGCGTCAACGATCTAAAATAGTGCGATTCGCCAACTTTTCTTCTATTATATGATTGCTCAGTATTGGTTTATCAACTCTCGTTTGAGTTACGTACCGACGTTTATTTATTTTTATTTGACAGATTTTCTTACAGTTTACAAGTTTTTATTTTCCTTTTTTAGCAACGCCTTAAAGTTGCCAGCTCTTTTAAAAGTTCTAAATTAGATTTGCATTGCTAACTCTTATTTAAGTTAATGATAAGAAGATTTGGTAAATTAGAAGAACACAATAAATAACTCTAGCGAGAGTTGAAAATCCAATTAGTCGGTAACTTTTCATCAAAATAGGGGATAATGACATTGCAAGTACCGGGTTTTTGCCCCTTTTAAAATTAAGTACTTAAAACTTTTCTTTGTTTAATCAAATACTTCAAATTTTCAAATTTGACTCAATGTGAGACTTCCATCAATTAAATTACCATGTCTCGCCGTAATTCGGCTTACTTACTCCGCAAGTGAAAGCACAATAGGTGACATGGCTCACTTATTCAGAAAATTGGTACATCTCCATTTAGGTGTCGGGTGGTTAGAAGGGAGAAGACTGAGTTAACCAATTTTAGCTATTTAATATAACTCTAATGTGGATCACATCAAGAGGTCATATGAGATGCCAATGTGGATAATTAATAGGTGACATGGCTCACTTATTCTGTTTATGATCTTCACGAAATCTCATGTTGACCCACATTTGAAAAGTTGATATATTTGAATGAAAAATAGGAGGACTTTAGGACAAAGTAATAGAGAATGTGCGAGCTATTATGATGTAGAGAGCGGATAGAACCAGTAAGAGCGAGGAAGTCTTCTTGATAAGGCGATAATCTCACTATCACAGCTGCAAAAACAGTGATGATAAAACCCTAAAAGCGGAAACTTGGACCACAGCCATACGGTGTCTTGGGACCAGCTCGCATGTAACTAGCATACCACCACGAAGTGGGATAAGATAAAATAAGACAACTAATATATCAAAGGAAAACTTCATCAGAAGGGAACAATAGATTTGCAGAACTTTATTTGAAAGTCTCAGTACTTGCCATTTCTTCCACTTCAGTTGCGCACATTACCTTCCCTTGTATCCTAACAACATTGGCGCTATAGTGAATCCACTACCAGCATTCATACAACTTAATGTCGGTGCGAAGCCGGAAGTAAACATCTCCCTCGAACGAGTCCGTCATCAGAGTGGCCATGCCACGGGCCATGAAGAAGTCGCCGGTGCCGCCAATCACCGAAATGTCCCTAGTCTTGTTCATCAAAGGGTCAGCCCCGGCGAAGTTCAAGCTACCCGCGTGCTGGGTGGAATTAAACACGAACGAAAAGCCAAGCCAAGCTGTGAAGATATCCTTCTTGTCGTAGAAATAGAACCCTTGGGCACGCCCAACGGGCTTCGAGTGCAAATTGTTGTCCAACGTGATGGGGTCGTCAAACACGACCAAATCGCCGAAATGGCTTTGCCCGGCCAAAATCGTCTGGTTGGCCCAAGCCGGCGCGCCGATTATGGCCGAGGTCGCGTTCTTCGCGTTGTTCCCATTGTAGAGAATGTCATGGAAGAAGAACACGAGCCGCTTGCATGGGCGGCGATTGCGGATGCGCTTGTTTGCTGCATCGGCGTTGGAGCCGAAAATTAGGAACAAGAAGAGGAACGAAACGATTACTCTTGCACCCATTTTCGAGCACAATCGATTGATGGAAAGACTTTCGCCAAAGACTTGAGCCGTTGAGCTTGTATGGGGATCTAATGCTCATTATATAGGGGACCTAAGGGGATGACCTCTTGAAAGGCTTGGCTTACACGTCATTCTTCTTGCTGGACCAGGAATTTAGAACTACAATAGAAAGTGCAGCTTTTTCATCCCGTGTCACTGCTGTCTCCAATTTTGTCGTTTTTTGGGTCCAAACAACTGTCTCCAATTGAATAGCTTCATTTCCACGGCTATCGTTATGATTGGAGGCACTAGTCCTTAGAGTTGATGCGGCCAATTCCCTATTTTTATTTCTCATCCAGCTTGGCTACGGCTCGTGGTGAATCAAAGAGTCATTTTTTCGAGCCCCTCCCTTCCATAAAAAAAAAAAAAAAGAAGAAGAGGAAAAGCTGGCTCTCGACTTTCTGCTTTGATAGATTTTCCTCTAAAAAGAGGTGTTACCTAATACCTAGTGTTATCTAGTGTTTGATAACATCCTTCGGATAGGATAAATCAAAACATACCTGGATAAAATGCAGGATTAAAAATCTGAATTGTGGATTGGGATAAATCCAAATTGAACAATTTTTTTAAAAATAATTTAATATTTTCTTTCCAATGATGAAGATGGAGTAATGCATTTGGCTTTGGTGGCCATCGCGTAAGTACTACCTCCACAATTGCTGATTATCGTCACTTTCAATCACCATGCAATCGTCCTTGCCTTTGATAATCGCCGATTGTCACTACTATCAACCTAATCGTGTTTCGGCGATTGAGGGTAAAAAGGATAAGTTATAATCACATGATCATCACCATCAAAGAATTCAAATCCTTTCATGAGTGCACTTAAGGATTGCGGCATCCACGATAGAGGCATTTCCGCCCTCATTATTTACTGCTCCACTGCCATCTACTGGTGGATATCCATCCACCTTTGCCCATCCTTCACTGTCCCTAGATTGTTGGATTCAACGTCTAGAGTTGTTGGGTTCAATGTCTAGAGGCACCTAGGCATTGCATGTGGCATCCATCTCCTCGTTGCTGCCCTCCACTACTATATCGGACAACTTGTCTACCAAATCGCCGTGACGACTACCTCCCCGGTTCCTTTGTGATGCCCTCGACGACCCGAGGCTTGTCTTTGTTGGTGTCCCAACCGCCTCTGATATGGTAAAGTTTTAAGCGAGAATTATGGTTTGGAAGTGGAGATGGTGGGGGATCTAGCAAAACTGGCGGTGGAAGGAGATGAACCGAAGGGAGCTGGAAAGACCGGGTTTGAGACTTTGGTGTAAGGTGAGCTTTGGAATCAAGGGAGATTGTATTGAGCAATAGAGATTTTCATTTTTTTTTTAAAAAATCTCTATTGCTCAGTACAATAGGTGGTGGGGTTTTCTACAAATCAGAGGATATTTGAAAGATTTGTAATCCAATTTTGTAGCCTAACTAAATAAATATGGAAATGATGGGACATAATAATATGTGTTTCCTTGAAGTGGAAATTAGGTTTGCCGTTGATGGGTCTCATTCATCCCTCCCAAAGTAACATGAATGCCAGAATTCTCTTTCACGTTACTTTTGGTTTACGTGTAATTTAGTTCTTCTGTACGGTATTCCACCTTCAAGCTAATCTCTAACTGAATGATGGAATAGCCCAACGGTTAGTACCAATCCCTAACTGAATGATGGGATGGCCCAACGATTAGTACAATCACGGAGGAAAATAGCCGAGTTTACTGCATTTCCGCAATTACGGTCTTAATTATAGGACTTTGCGGTGGATGATTGGAATTAAGCAGTCTGATTTAGAATGTTACTATTGGAGATTTTACCAACCGTCACGTCAATAGAAGTTGGTATATTTCACCGAGACCAACTGCGCGTTTCAATAATTACTCGGACAATGATTAGTAAGATGTTTGAATGCATGTGATCTGCTGGCGGAAAAAAGTAAAATGCAAAAAAAAGAAGTGCACGCAACCGAATGCAAGATTTAACCAGAAGGGGGAAAAACACTGCATGTAATAATTCGGGTTGCCTGACTGGCATCATTTAATTCAAAAGAAAGATATATTTCTGTGGTATATAAAAAAAACCAATATGATTTAACAAGAAGGTAATTAAATATTGACTCGAGGGAGTTTACCATGAACTTATCAGGAAAATTATCTAAAAGAGTTTAAACTTTTTTTCACTTTTATCAATTCAGTCATAAATCTTTTAATTATGTCAATTGAGTTTTAAATATTTTCACATTTTATCAATTAAGTTCATCTAATTAGTTTTGGCAAAAAATTATTGAGATTGACACTAGCCATTTTATGTGACATAACCTGGTATTGACACGGATAATTTTCAATAATATTTTAACATTTTTTTTTATTTTCCAGTTAATTTTTTTCTTGTCTTTTCTTGTCTTTGTTTTATTATTATTATCATTTACAATTTTGGCTGGTGAGGGCAATCCACCCTTGCCTGATAATACCTAAACTTTTGAGCTGATAAACTTATTATAAGACTCTTTTTTGGGTCAAAATATAAGTTTATCTGGATATACATGAACAAAGCTAGATTAAACGTAAAAGTAAACAATCGATAAACAATCAATTCTCTGAGATTTGAAAAAACAAATTCGAGCATTGGATTCGTGAAAACTATTTATGATTGCTGCCCAGGCCTGCCATGACCATCTCTATCGTCCGGAATAGCCACCGACGCCATCCTGCCTCTACTCCAACCCATATTGTCATCATGAACTTGCTATATCCCTCACTCGTCCTCCTTCTTCACACTGTCCTTTTCGATCGTGCTCGCCATCCACCTTCTCTGCCCCAAGAGTCCATCTCAGCTAAGGAGACCCAAAAGTTTCAGGCCTTCCTCAACCAAACCAGAATGTTGAATATAGTTGAAGCATCCAGATTTAATATCCCTTCTCTGTTTGAAGATCCCACAAAGACAAATTTTCCTTTAAGCAATGATGCTAATGATGATATCATGGCAAGTATAATTGTGACAGTCACCTAATCCGGGGCTCAAATCGAGCACCAGCCTCAGATTTCGGCTTGTCTGCTTGATCCTTGCTCTGGGGGTCTACCTTGGCTTGTTGGTTCTCGAGGTTGTTCCTTGATGAGGTTGGGGCTACGCGTGACGGAGCTGGAAGAGGTGGTCTAAGGCGAAGGCAGTCGGGATGGAGGGTGGTGGTGGTGAGAAGATAGATTAGCTGAGAGGTGCAGACTTGACGGAGATGGCAATGAGAGAGGGCGACGACGGAGGCGACGGTGGAGGTGGCTAGTAATGAGAGGATAGCCGGCTGCAACAGCAACTAAGTGTGTGAGACGGATAAACTTCATGGCTCACATTTTTCTTTTGTTGAGCAAGCAACATCATGACTCCACATATCCTATTTAGCTGCCCAATCAGTATTATCTCCGACTGAGGTGGAAGACAATCACTAGGTGTGCAAACTGACAAAAATTGTTCATGGATAAGCTGGGAAAAGAGCGTGAAATCTCAACCAAATCAGTTGACTTAGCGGCCGTACAAGTTTGAAAATCTGATAGAGTTGGTGAAGCAACTCCATTTGCAATCTTGGTGCGTGGATAGGAATTGTCCAAAGCTAGCTTAATTTAGTGTATATGCTCTGAAGCATGCTCTTTTGGAGCATAAAAATTTGGAGACAAGAGACTTGAGAGATTTCTCGACAACCTCCAAAAACAACCCAAAAAACCAACTTTAGCCCAAAAATTTCAAATAGACAATTCAATCAAAAACACAATTTTCACAAACTGTCGGCCAAAACTACCCAAAACCTTTGACTAGAGAATGAAAGTAAACTCCAATATCTTTCCAACCATAGGTTGTACATCCCAAATGGAGATCGGGAAAGCCTCCTAAGTCCTCTTGAATAATACCCTATTGGCGGGAAAGGGAAGATGAAATTTCTTTTAAGTGTTGAAGGTTTTGTTGCGAGCTGGGAAAAGAGGGAGATTTTGAAAGAAAATAGAGAATGTTAAACCAAAAAACTTGTTGTGAGTCCAAGTAGGCACGTTCTAGATTAATAAAAGCTTGCCTTTGTCCCTGATCAGCTTCAGAGTGCACAGAGTAAGCCCGCAAACCCAGAAAACCCCGAAATTTTTTGCGGTGTTGAGACCAGTTGGTCACAACAAGGGAAAAGCGAGCTTTTTTGTGAAAAGTGAGAGACATTTGAGGCAAACTGCAACTTTTGGACTAAACCAGTATCCATCTAGTTGGAGCAGGTGTCAAAGTAGTAGACAAAAGAGGTCCAGGCGTAGGCTTTTGAGTACGCCTTCGGGGTCAGTTTTGTTCGCTGCAAATCTCATTTTCAAAGCTCCGGAGACCAACTTTGTGTGACTTTGGGAAGCAAGTCCTTGGTTCCTCTGGCCAAGAAGAGCATGACCCAGCAACTAGGAAGCAATTTAATGATCCTAGATGTATTTTTGCTCCAATTGAACACGGTTTGACCATGGAAAATCTCAAAGAAAACCAAGCTAGAATACTGATTCCCTGGGCTGGGAATTTTCTGAATTGTTGAACCAGTTTCAAGAGTTTTGCATGTTTGACTTGTCATACCCCTTGTCATGCATCACCTATCTTCATGAACTTGTTGAATGTTATATAGGAGTGCAAATGATGCTTAGGTCAACTTGGTTTGGTCTTTAAACCTTGGTATGAACCCTGAGATTGCTTAGAACCTAAGCCAAAAAATTGAGTCAATCCATACATGTTCGTAGTTGGTCTTTCTCCTATCTTCTTGTTGCATTTGAAAACACATTACATACTTGCATTTGGATTGAGCATATTATCCTGTACGTCACGCATGTGATAAGTATCGGGCTTGGATCTAGGAGGGCAACCTGTTTGCCTGACCTAGGTTCAAACCTAGATTTGCAAAAAATAGGTTAGGCCCGTAATTTTGAGGCTAATTTCATTGGTGCTAGTGTATGTTTTAGGATCAGATTTCTAGTTAATATTGTTCTCTGCATATTTTGGTATCACTTTGATGCTTTATTTCTTCTTAAAATCATCTATAGGTCAAGATTGAAAGCCATGAACATGGCCTGAGGTAACTGGTATGATAGTTTGATGCGCATTGTGTGTTCGACGAAATACCCAAACCAAAATTCGATCTTGAAAAGGTTGATCTGAGCTTGGTTATTGCGATATTCATGTTTTGAGTTGGTCCATGTTCATGTAAATCAAGCATAGATCGGTTTAATGAATTAATATTTTTATAAAAAAATAAGAGAGAAGAATTTGGAAGATCCCAAAAAAAAAAAAAAAAAAAAAAAAAATCAAAAACCGTGGAATAATGTTAAATTCGGGAAGAAATAACTTTTATTTTGAAAATATCCTAATTTTCTAAAGTCACTTTCCTAATTCATTGTTTTTCTTTGGTATTTTACAATCATTTTTGTAGATAATCCATTTTGCATAGATTAGGATTATTTAGTGTAATTTCATATATTTAGAGTAATTTTATGCATATTTAAATTCCCATTTGGCTCACAGGAAATCAAATCCCGGGGCTTATAATAAGGCAACGTAATATTTTTTGCCTAACTAGTGTTGGGTTTTCATTTTTGTACTTTTACTTTAAGCTTTTGATACATTGAGTGTTTCATTGTTGCACTTTAAATAAATTGGTTATTTCTTTTCCTTTCTTGAGCGGAGGAACATAAAAAAAAAAAAAAACCCAAAAGAACATTTGCATGAACATGTAGCAACTCAAAAACCTTTAGAATCATAACTGGTACCAAAGAATGCTTGATCACTTAGATGAACAGTCTCATCAATTTAGGGCTTGTTTGGCAAATTTTGTTTCTGTTCCTTGTAACAAAATTTCTGTTCTTTTGTTCAAAAAAAAAAAAAAAAAAAAAAAAAACAGAAATGGGTTTGGTAAAACTTTTGTTCTTGGAAATAGATTTGGAACAGAAACAAGAAGTAGAAAAAAGTTGTTTCTTATTTCGAGAACAATTCCAAGAAACAAAATTTCTCTCTCCTCTTTATTTTCTTCTTCTTCTTCTTCTTCCTTTTGGCTGGTTTCTGGCCATCGGTCAGACAAGGGCGAGGCTCGTTGGCCCGAGGCTTGCCTGCCCAAGGCTCGCCTAGCCATCGAGGCCACTAGCGAGGCTCTAACGAGCTTGCTGACCCTTGTGGTGGCTTGGCGAGGCTTTGACGAGCTCGCCGACCCTCATGGTGGCTCGACGAGGCTCCGATGAGCTCGCCTAGTCAGTTGCCAGTCGCCGTCATGACTGGCAACCGGCCACAAAGAGAAAGAAGGAAAAAAAAAAAAAAAAGAAAAAGAAAAAAGAAAAAGAAAAAAAAAAAAGAAAAAGGAAAAAAAAAAAGGAAAAAGGAAAAATATAATAAAAATATTAAAAAATTAAAAGAAATAACAAAATTATACAAGTTTACCAAACACATTTCTATTCGTAGGATATACATTTTTTGCAGTTATCAAACACGTTTTTATACTCAAAAATTGTTCCTAGGAACAAAAATAAAAAACACTATTTATGTTCAAAAATTGTTCATTGGAATAGAAACGTTACCAAACGCGTCCTTAGAGAACTGAAAGGATGCTAATGAGATCGTTAGCATAATCATCCTCGAACTTGGTTAATCTTTGGTTGCATAGGATGTCTTGCTTGGTTTTTTGATGACCTTAATAGGCTAGTGACAACTCTTGTCTCATGCAATAGTCTTTTAGAACTCAAATCTGACTTAAATGAAATCCAACATCACGCGATTTATAAATTTGAGAGAGTCCGGGCTTAATTAAGGGCCATTGGCCAAACTTGGGCAATACCCATAAATCTATTCCCTTTTCATTGACCATGTTTGAAAATTTTGGGAAGATCGTGACGTAGCCTAGTTTGAGTGAGGGTTGTCAGCTCTCTCTTGTGGTCAGTGGTAGTCAACCAACAATCTTGTTGGCCCAAGTTGTAAAATGAAAAGGAAAGAAAATAAAAAATAAAAATATTTGAAAGAATATTAAAATATTATTAAAAATTGTACAGATTAACATCGATTCATGCTACATAGGATTGAGGGTCGTTGGCCAAACTTAGGTAATACCTTTAAACCTATTCCTTTTTCACCAATTGCATCGGAAAAGTTTGGGAAGATTGTGATATCACTGGTCTATGTGAAAGTCATCAGCCCTCACTTGTGGTCGGCAGTAGTTAATTGATGATCTCGTTGGCCAAAGTTGAAAAAGAAAAAAAGAAAAGAAAAGAAAAAATAAAAATTTGAACAAATATTAAAATGTTTTTAAAAATTGCACATATTAGCATCAATTCATGCTACATATGATAACCAACGTTTATGTTATTGATTTCCAGTTAAATTTGGCTGGATGGACTCAATATTTAAAATGTGAAACGGTTCAAGACTCAATTGGTACAATTAAAAAGTTCATAATTGAATGAACAAAAGCACAATGAGATAAGATAATAAGAAATACAACGGATGCTCTTATCTTAATTTGTGCATTTTCATGTGAGAACATCATTTTTTTCACCTATTAAGAGAAATTGCTATGCTTTTCATGTGGTGAGCTTCCTAAGTTGGAGTCGCCGGTTCTTTGAACTCAATTCTTTTCTTGTCCAAGTGATTTCAAGCAGCACACACATCGAATGAGCAAGCTCGAGCTGAAACAAACAAATTACAAACTCCAGCTCAGGTCAAATATCAAGCCTCGAAAATTCGAAGTTCCTGTTTGAGTGATATAATACAATATGCTCGATTTTCAGTGCATATTGAACTAAAAGAGAACTGCTACATGGAAATTTGTAATATGTGAGTTCACTCCAACCTTTAAAGCCTACCTCACTGAACTTTTGACCCAAAGAATGCGATGATAACTCCATATTCTCTAGACTATGTGGTCGTCTTGTCTAACATTGTTTTCGGCCAACTGAAACAATGGCGACGGTTCAGAGTTAGAATGAGCTTTAAGCAATGAAAACATATAGGAACAAAATGTTTAGCATGATATAAATAGCATATGACCTTCACTCTTCGAAAAACAAATTTATTTCATGAAGGATCACACTGATTGTAATAAGACCCAATTCGTATATAACCCTCTAAATCAACATTTATCTCAATCAAGCCACATTCTTCTACTTCACCAACACTCATAAAACTTAATATCAACGCGAAGCCGGAAATAAACTTCGCCTTCGAAAACGTCGGTCATGATAGTAGCAATCCCTCTGTGCATGAAGAACTCCCCTGTCCCACCCACCACAGATATGTCCCTTTCCTCCACCATTATAGGATCAGCTCCAATGAAATTTATACTTCCCTTGTATTCCGTCGTGTTGAGCACAAATGAGAACCCTAGCCAAGCCGTGAAAGTGTTCTTGGTGTCATACATGTGAAGCCCTTGAGCCTGGCCGACCGGCTTTGAGTGGAGATTGTAGTCAAGGGTGATCGGGTCGTCCAAGACTGCGATGTTCCCCAAGTGGAAGTTGCCGGCTAGGATGGTCAGGTTGTAGCCTGGAGGGGCTGTGGCGATTGCCGACGTGGCATTGGCAGTGTTCTTGCCGTTGTAGATGATGTCGTGGAAGTAGAGGACTAGTGTTTGCATGGTTTGTGATGTTTAGTCTTCTTGCTAGGGAAAGCTGAAGAAAGAGAAAGGAAAACGAGAAAGAGAAAAAGGAGACGATTCTTTGATTTCATTTCGTCTAAATTGTGAATCTGCTATATCTGATGACTAATGTTCGATGGAGATGTGTTAACCTTCGGTTCCTATATATAGGAATTCTTGCATGGTACTGTTCTGCTCTCCATATGTTGGGAATCTTTCTATGAATTGAGAAAAGCATAAAGTAAGGTGGATAACGACAGAGTTCAAATTCTGTTATGATTCCTTCACATAAAACCATACCTTGGGCATAACGACAACTCCCTACTATTTGCACAGTTAATAATACTCACAAAATTTTGCAAAGTGAGTACTTGATCGACGCAGCCGCTCTTCTCTGCTCAAAACGTTTAGAGAAGAATAGGAAATTCGATGAAAAGAGATATTGAGAAATCAATCTCGAGCCCTTTCTTTTTTTTTCCAAAACAAATGGACCCTAAAAATGTGGCAACAAAAAGTGCTGTATTGTTTTTTTTTTTTTTTTTTTTTTTGTTTTTTTTTTTGTTTATATATATGAGCATATTCCCATTGGGTTTTGTAGGACAAACATTATGAATTACCGTTACAAAATCGAGAAGTTATTAAGTGAAATTATCTCGTTCATTACTAAAAAATGCATGAAGTGGTAATGCGAAGAAGTTGTTGACACCTAAATTTTGACGATTTGTTTTAGTATTTATTAATTGCATTTGAAAATTAGAGATTAATTTCTGACTCGTTAACAAAAAATTTTCATTAAAATTGCATCACATATAGACATTAGGAGCATTTGTGTCACTAGTTTTAAAATTTATCAAAAAAATTTACACAAATTTTAAATAAAAAAAGAAAAAAAAAAAAAAAGAAAAAGAAAGAAAAAAAAAAAAGAAAGAAGAAAGAAAAAAAAAAAAAAATCATTAAAAGGTATCGTGTTTTTATTATTGCACGGCGTATTGAATGGTCTTATTTTTTCAAAATTGTCATAAAAACAACAATTTTTATTTTATTTTATAAAAAGGTATAAAAAATCGAATGAGGCCAAGTAGAGGGTCTATCTTTGCACGTGGGCTCGGCCACCTATCACTTTTCCTTTTCTCTCTCTTTTTTTTTTTTTTTTTTTTGTGCACTTGGGCTGGCCCATCTCCTTTTATTTCAACTTGGCCCGTGCGCAGATCATCTTCCCCCATACACCATCCACGCTTCTGCAAAAGAAGGAGAAAAGAGGAGAGTACAAACAGAGGAGTAGAGGATCGCGAGGCCAGAGGACGGCGTGATCCCAAGTCGGAGACCAAGCGGCCGCGACAGGTTGGCGGTGGCAGAAGCCATGCGCGCCTGTCGTTGGCCGAGCTTAAAAGGAAGAGAGCAAAGAGAAGATGGGGGTTCTCGACTGGTTATTTGGTTCAAGCAAAGGACAGAGAGTGGGAGAGAGCTCGAGAGAGTAGAGGGTGAGCCAAAGGAAGAGAGTGAGACTGAGAGAGCGTTTCGCCATCGCCTAAAGTACGCCCGTTGCTCGCCATCCGAACCAGGTAGGCTTCCCTAAGCCATGTGCTTCTTTTCGAGGTCTCGGGCCGGAGCTCACGGCCGACCAGTTCGCGCGAGCTTCGGCCTTACCGGTCCTCCATGAAAGCTCATAAATGTCCTAGTGCATGTTGATAGACATCTAGGCTTGTGCTTGAGTCTATACCAATCCAAAGATCCTTCATTTCTGTTGTGTATGCTAACCGGTTGATGAAATGTCTGAAAGAGATTCGAGTCCATGTTGTGGCTGAAGATACTCGCTGTGTTCACATTTGTTCGAGTGTGATTAATATGTCCTTTAGCAGATCTTGAGTGTTTCTTGTGCATGTTGTGTTGATCTTTACCCGAATCTGAACCTCGAGTGAGCCCGTATGCAAGCTGTTGCACACCCAATGTTTGACAAAATGTCTCAAAGAGAACCGAGAAACAAGTTGCATTCAAACTTGTTTTGATTTGTGCTTGGTCATATATATGCGGGACTGTGCCCCTTTTTATGTTCTCGTTACGATTTCATGTGATTCTCGTGGAGTAATCATGTATGTTTAAGCCGGGGATGTCCACATCCAAAATTGGTTCAGTCGTTGCCGGAGTTAGATGGCCGGCAGTGATTCACGCTGGTCAGGGTGATTTGGTGTTGGAAGGGATGCTGGGTGCTTCGGTTGTTGTTATTGTTTGAATGAGTTTTGGTAAAGGAACAAATTTCGGTGAGGAGCGTTGCGAGGAAGGGGAAGACAGCCTTTGGGAGGTTGAAGGCGTGCAGTGGGGCAAGCACGAAGGTGAAGAAGACCAAAAGGGAAAAAAAGAAAAGAAATAAAAACAAAAGAAAAAGAAAAGTAAAACAAAATATGAAAAAAGAAAGCAAAAGTTTGCTTCGGGAAGGAGTGCAGAGAAAAGGTGCTGTGGAAAAGACAAATTAGGGAAGAAGACAAAATAGTGGAAAATAAAAGAAATTACGAAAATCATTAAAATAAATAAATAAATAAATAAATTTTTTAAATTTTTTTTTTTTTTAATGGAATTAGGTCGGGTCCAAGTTGTCGTCGGATCAATGGGCCGGACTGGGTTTACTCGGTCAAGACTTGTTGAATATAATAATATTAAATATTAAAAATTTCTTAAAAAATTTCCAAAAAAAAGAAATAAAAAAAATTTCGAAGAATAATAAATTTTCAAAAAAATTCAAAACTTCAAACACTCAAAAAACATTAAAAAAAATTTCGAATTTTTAAAAAAATTAAAAAAAACTGCAAAAATCCAAAATTTATTTTTTTTAAATGGAAAAATCTAAAAAATATGCAAAAAAAATTAAATTAAATTTCCTTGAAAAGGTTGAAATTAATCTTTGGAGTGATTTTCTCCTAAAAATAGAAAACCTTTCAATTTGGAATTATGTTTAAGTTTGATTAAGCTTTTAGGGCTTTACCTTAAAGTTTCAATTGTCCTTAGGGACAAATGCCTTTGAATGCACAATAGTGATATGTTGATTTTGGGCTTCTCTTTAATCTAGTTAGGATTAGTATTTATTTATTTATTTATGTTAAATTTTTGCTCTTTCATGCGGTTTATTTAATTGCTTTCCTTGATTGCTAATTATTATTTTAATAATTGCGCATCTCACATGATCATCTCACATGTTAGTGGATAGAGTATAAAATCAATCTAAACTGCCTGACAAAAATCTTTTCTTTTAACATGAACAAGATTAAGTATTAAAATGGCACTAATTGATTAATTAGTGTAATCAAGTCCCCGACCCTAGATTTCTCTAGTTGCATAGGAAGTGAGGTATACTTCCGTACCTCACTTGGTTTCTAGCTGATCCTAATAGGCTAGTGGCGACTCTTTTTTGCGAAATTCTTTAGAAAAAACCAATGTCACGCAAGGTATGGGCTTGAGAGAGCTCATGCCTAATTATGGGCCTTGGGCCTGTCCTTTAGGCAATACCCCTAAACCTGTTTCCTCCCTCTGAGGGTAGGTCGCGACAGAAGTCAAGATAAATATATGGTGATCCCTCAGACTCTTCGCACTTCCTAAAAGAAAAAAACCTTTTTGAGTTTGAAACTATATAAATTAAGTCTTTTTCAAAAATAGGTTAAAAATTCAAATGTGGTTTCCTTCTTTATGCACAGCATGTGGGATGCTAGTTGGTAAAGATTGTCCCCTAAAAGGGCACAAGCACAAATCACTGCAGTCTCTTTTCATTACATCTAGGAATGGTGGATTTAATCAAAAGGAGACATGGAGTGTGGTGAGGAATGGAGGTGCTGAAGTTGATCGGCGCTGGTTGGATTTGGATTGGTGGGACGAAGAAATTGTGTGATGTTAATGTTTTATTTTTCTTTTTGATAAGTGGTTTGATGTTAATGGTGGCTCACACTAGTCAGTTTGTCTTAATTGTTGGTTGTCATTCTTTGTCTGTTTTTGCAGGAGTTGGAGTAATCCCGATGCATGACCACCATTTTTGTAGTCATTCTTTATCTATCTATGCAAATTCCTATTAAATGCTAAAACGCACAATCCACGATCTCCATAACTAGAACAAGAACACCTACAATGGAATAGAAAGATTAATGTACCTATTTTTGAATCCATCGTTCTTGATGCAGAAGCAGAAAAGCGACAATTTATGTGCAAGTCCTTATCCTCTATTATCCTTTATATCACTTGCTCAATGAGACGACTTCCTCATTCTTTAGCACTAGGAGAACATTTCTTTGTGAGGATAATTGTGAGAATTAGAGTTATAGGAGAGATTTGAATATGATTTATAAAGTTTCCAACTAGGCCTCTTCTTACGGACTAGGCTTAACTCGACTCACACTAGCCAACCCATATTATGCTAATTAAAAAATCTTCTATCTCACTTTAGACTAATCCAATCAAATGATAAATTATAATATCAATTAATGTACCGTATATTAGGAAAACTTTACATTATCTCACTTGGGCTATATTAATTAAAATTGTACTATACGTGCGCACTTTGGTTTAAAAATAATTTTTAATAGTCAATCATATCCCATGAAGTTTTAAATACCAAATCATGGCAGTAACTGCATGTATACACATATAGCTTTCATGATTACGAATACTTTCAACTTTATTGATGTAGATTCAATATAGTAGTGTAGCAAATGAATAACAGCTCTTATAGAGAGATCTCATTTGTTAGTCATCATTTTCTTTCCTTAAGTGTTACAAAAACCTATGCCACTAGAAAATATCTTTATGGTTTCTGTGAATCCACATATGCCTTGTCCTTATGGTTAACATTTCTTTATGTATAATAAAATATATGCTCAAGGCTAATAATCGAATGCCATTAGAGTTCACTCATGCTTTATACAATACATTGAGACTTTTGACAATATGTATTCAACATAATATCAATACATTCATAAATATTTTATTGAATGCAAAAGTTGATATATATCAAGACGTTATTAAAATTCGCAAACCTAGATATAAACTTTATTATAGAAAAAATAAAAATAGCTTTTACTAAATAACATCATTCCAAGATGCTTCTAAGCTCATGCTAATGACATGTCGTTTAAATATATAAGGATGTAGGCCTTTAGTTAGTGGTCTGTTGCCATATCATCTGTAGGAACATGATTTACTGCAACATTACCGTACCAACTCATTTATGGTCAAAAACTTGAGCGCCATATGCTTAGACCCCTTGAGACCTTTGTTGTTAATAAATAACGGTTAATTTCCTAATGAGGTTTCAAAGCTAAATAGCTTGAGTGGCAGCTAATAATCATGTTATAAACTTCGTTTGCATGGTAGAAGATGATATAGACTTTTGTTTCTCGCCCTTCCATAATACTACACCCCTTGCTAACATAAACGTGTATCCTGTCGTTGGCTTCATATTATCTCGACAGTCAGAAAGTTTGCATTTGAATACCTCACTAGTTGCAAGTTCGAAATATGTCTATAAATCAACATATAGTCTCTTGTCCTATTTAAGTACCTTAAAATATTCTCGGTAGCAATCCAGTGATTGTGTTCTAGATTTGACTGATATATGCCTAGAAATCCTCTCGCATAAGTAATGTCTAGTCTAGTGTAAATTTGAGTATACATGATACTTCCAAGTACACTAGCATAAGATACATTCTTCATTTGGACTTTCTCAAAATCTAAATTAGGGCATTGTAAAAGACTCCATTTATCATTTTTAATAAGATGAGCAATTCCTAGCTTGTAATGCGGTATATTGAATTTTTCTAAAATATGATCAATGTATGCCCTTTGAGACAAACTCGATAAATGCAAGAATAATCTCTATGGACCTCAATGTCAAGAATAAAATATGCTTCACCAAGGTCTTTCACATCCAAGTTTTCCGATAACATCCATTTTGTCTTATGCAGAAATCCAATGTCACTACTTGTAAGTAAGATATTATCAATATAACGTATGAGAAAAATATATTTCCTCTCATTGAACTTGTAGTATATACACCGATCTACTTTGTTCTCAATAAATCCGAATGAAGTGACAACACTATGAAATTTTAAGTACCATTATCTAGAAACTTGCTTGAGGTCATAAATAGACTTTTTTAATTTACATACAAGCTCACCTGAATTGCTTACAACAAAGTTTTTAGGTTGCACCGTATAGACCTCTTCATTAAGGTCTCCATTTATAAAAATAATTTTAACATTTATCTAATATAACTTCATATCAAAATGAGCTACCAATGCCAAAATCACTCTAAAACAACCTTTAGAAGAGATTGGAGAAAATATTGTTTCATAATTTATTTCTTCTCTTTGAGTGAAACTCTTAACTACCGGTTTTGTTTTAAATTTTTTAATCTTTATTTTGGAATCCCTTTTAGTTTTATAATACTTATTTGCAGTTGATGAACTTGTAACCTTTAAGTAATTAAATAAGCTTCCAAACACCAATATGTTTCATGGATTGCATATTGTCTTTCATTGCATTTAGACACAAATCTGATTGAAAACAAAAAACAACATATGTATAAATCACTAGATCAACAACATAATATATATCGTAATAATACTCTCTTAGGTAGACTACATAGTTTGATGGTATAGCTGAACGTCTTTTCCTACTTGACTTCTTGAGTAGAGTTACTACAACCTCATTATGAATATGAAGGGTTTGAAGAATTTCATTAAGAACTGCCTTAACAACAAGATCTTGGGCCACAATAAGCTTAGTTTGTGGTGTAAGAAGTTTCTCCACAATCATTTGCACAGGAAGAAATATGGCAGTAATCCTCACCATTCTATTATTTTTAGTAGTTTATGAGCAACTTCCCTTTTCGGCTACATTTAAGTCCAAAAATTTTGCCGTCTGCGATTTCACAATTCTTCCACCTCTATTGGAGTTATAAAATTAATACCCCTTTAAATGATCTAGGTAAGATATGAAGTAACGCCGAGTTGTTTTGGAATCAAACTTAATGTTGAATTATATAACTTTACTTCTGTAGGACATCTCCAAACTTTAAGATGATTCAATCTAGATTTACATCCAATCCACAACTTAAAAGAAGTCGATGGAACTACTTTGATAGGAACACAATTTATAATATAAAGTATTGTTTTCAAAGTTTCACCCCATAGAAAACCAAGTGAATTTGCTCTACTAATCATACTGCTCATCATATCTGTAAGAGTGCAATTGCGCCTTTTAGCCACACCATTTTGTTCAAGATTTCCAAGCATAGTAAATTGAGCTATTATCCTAGAATCTTCAAAGTATTTGTTAAACAACTCTTTAAGTTGTCCAGCATCATCATGCTTGCCAAAATACTTGCCGTCATCATTAGATATAACATCTTTATGATTTTTCCCAACTGTTTTTTTACTTATGTTTGAAAAATTTTAAATTTGTCAAGAGACTCGGACTTTTTTTTTTTTTTTAATCAAGTATATATATCCATATCGGGAATAGTCATCAATAAAGGCGATGAGGTAATAATTTCTACACAAAGTTGTCGTGTATAGTCTATTAATATTAGTGTGGATGACTTCCAATAAATTATAATTTTGAATTGTAGTTTTCTTTTTTATCTTAGTCATCTTACCTCTATAATAGTTTACTCAAGTCTCTAGATTACTTTTAAGAGTAAATAGGATGTCAACCTTTATTAGCCTTTCTACCTTTTCTCTAGAGGTATGACTAAGATGTTCAATACATAAGACTGTTCTTTAAGTAGAGGCCTTTTGGAAATAACATTTGTAGTTGAATAAACGATGTACATATCATTGAGAAATAAACACAATCGATACAATTTATTGGACAAATTGCAGCATCCAACTTTATTTGAATTAAAAAATATAGAAATATTATTGTTCTTTATTTCAAATGAATATCCACATATGTCCAAATAAGACACGGAAACTAAGTTCTGTCTAAAGGAAGGTACGTAAAAAGCGTTTCTTAATATCATCTTAAAACTAGAATCTAGAATCAAAATAACATTTCTCATAAACTCAACATCGACTTTAATGTTGTTTTTGACAATGAGCTTTGATTAATCCTAATTTGGTGTTCTTCGATCTATGAACTCCTGTATGGTAAACACAACACAATTAATTGCACCGTTATCTAACCACCAAGAACTGGATAGGTTTTCAGATAGGTTGGATCACAAACACATGCCAAAGAATCATTACCTTTAGGTACACTCTTGGTTCTTTTGGACAATCAAGCCTTGTATTAATTACAACATTTTTTTTTATGTGTCCTATCTCCTTACAAAAGTAACATAGAAACCATCCTTCTTGAAGAGTGCTTTCTTAGGACCCAAACTGTTAGAAGGACCGGCAGTTTTAGATTTTCCTTTATTACTGGAAGGACCAGTAACTTTAGAATTTCCCTTCTGAGTGTAATTTGAACTTCTTACCCTTGTTACTATCAAAACTAGAAGCATAAAGGGCAATGTGCCTTTTATTTTATTTTTTCAATTTCTCTTTTTCTATTACCACCTTTGCAATTAGGTCATTAATTGATCGGGTCTCATCTTGGGAATTATAATTGATCTTGATAATCCCAAAATCAAGAGGAAGAGTATTTAAAACTTGATGCACAATACAAGCTAACAACATTAAGAGCTTGGAGTTTTATTTGCAAATCTAACATCCTCAGAAAATAATCCCTAACTTCACTAGAATTATCATACTTCATATTAAAGAGTGTTTGCAAGTATGTCTCTATCTTAACATTACACAAGATACGGTTTCTCGTCACCAAAGCTTCCATTATTTGTCTAGCAGTGCAATCTATAGGCAAATCACTTTTCAAGTGTTCTAGAATGGAATACTTCTTGGACAGCAAGCAAATTTGGTTGTTCTTTTCCCAAGCAACAAATTGTGCTTTATGAATTGTAGTACTTTGGCAATAGATCCGTCGGCTTATTGACAATTAAAACCATATGAATATCTGCCATTTTTATACCAAACAAAAAATATTCTCTCTATTTCTTTAAAATTTGAACCAGTAAGAACCTTAATAGTAACGGAATTACTGTTTACGAAAAGAGTGATTGGAAAAACAAGCAATGTATATAATTAATATCATGTGAGCATTGTGTAACTCTATGTATATAACTCAATGTATAATTATATATCCAAAGAGTTATATGTATAATTACATAATTACCTTTAGACAAAATATGTCACATTTAGTTGTACACTCTCCCACATGACAATGTTTATGAGAATATATTCTAACCTTTGTGAATTCATCATTTTTGGGTATATGAATCACTAGGATTAGTTATTCCTCCACCACACTTTCATATATTCATTCATGAACTAATATATAATTATCTCCTTTGGGAGTATGACCATCCATTAGAATAGGAGACATCATATCATTATACGAGACTGATATTTCTTAAACCCATTTAAGTGCGCCACTTTGGCTGTCACAATTCAATTGAATCATTGAAATTATCTCATATCGGGGATATAAATTAAACTACTCACATACACCATATTGATGAGATTTTAACTTTAGTGATGGGAGCAATTATTCACTAAAAGCACATATCATGCTAGTTATATTGCTTTATTTATCGATACAAGTTAAACTTTATATATATTATCTATGAATCACATTTTGTACAATATTTATGTGATAACATACCTGTAAACCATCATATGTATTTCTATAATCATAGAAAAATATAAGAAAATACCCGAATATACACTAAAAATACATGTATTCGAGGTTACGTATGTATTTTTAGATCCATAAAAATAATCAAATATGTAAAATAAATACACCACAAAGTAGAGTATCACTGTATGAGTATGTAATCACTGACCACGGGCCAATCAGAGGCTCTATGTGCTTGCACACGTCACCTGAGTGTGCGGTGTGTGAAGCACACGCGCGGACGGCCTTGAAGCCCTGCAATCCGATCTGACCGGTTCCCGATTTGACCGTATGGTCCGATTGGTTGACCGGTTCGGTCAATGGTAACCTAGTTCAGGTGGGTTAACGGGTCGAGTCTCCGGGTCAATAGGTTAGGTCACTAGATCGGGTCAGGTCTCGTGGGTTGTCGGGCTACTGATGTCACAATGATGTCAACCCTAGCGTGTGCAATGCAAGCACAAGTCACGTTGGCACGTGAGCGCATGTGAAGGTGCGTGGGGCATATGTTTGACGCCCCGCTAATGTCTTGCCACGCGTGTGGGCTTGTGCAGCCTTTCTCGGCGGCACACCACCAATGGTTTTGCTCATCTCGTCAAGTTCTTTATGTTTATATAATAAAGGTCAAGTTGTGTTGGACCAAAAATCATGAAAAAGGGTAAGAACTATATGTCCATGTTCTAATCTATGGAAACTTTGATATTACATGTTAAACGCTAAAACACACAATCCCATGATCTCCATAGTTAGAACAAGAATAGATATAATCAAGTAGAAAGATTAAAACATCTATTTTAGAATCCAGTTTTTTTTTTTTTTATTTTTTTTTTTTAATGCAAAAGTGAAAAAGCGATAATCCACTCACAAGTCATTCTCCTTTATTGCCCTCTGTAACACTGACTTAATGAGACGACCCCCTCACCCTTTAGCATTAGGAGAATGCTCCTTTGTGAGGATAATTGTGATAATTAGGGTTAGAAGAGAGACTTGAGTACTATTTATAGAGTTTTCAGTTAAGCCATCTCATTATGAGTCGGGCTTAACTCGGTCCACACTAGCTATCCTCATATTATACTAGTTAAGAAACTTTCCATATCACTTTTGACTTATCTCGTAAAATGGTAAATTATAATATCAATTAATGTAGCCCATGTTAGAAAACTTTTACAATTCTTTGACTGGATTCAGTTGTCTTGTTTTTTTTTTTGTTCTTTTTTTGCTGGAATAGCTGCCTTGTTTGTCATTGGTGTAGGAGTTGGAGTAATCTTGATGCAGGACCGTCATTTTAATAGTCATTATTTGTTTGTTCTGTACAATTTTTGTGTGTGGATTTAGCTGTCTTGGTTGTTATTGGTGTAGGAGTTGGGAGTAATCTCGATGTAGGACTATCATTTTTGTAGTCAATCTTTGTTTGGTTTGTACAGATTCCTTGTGTGGATTTAGTTGCACGTAACACATCACTAGTGAAGGGGCCAAGCAATGAGGATGATGACTACAAGAATAAGGCAGACGACATTTGGAGAGGCCAAGACTAAAGAGTTCAGTAATGGCTTGAGTGGCCAATGAAGTGAAGCAAACGAGAAGGGATAAGGTTACATTTGGTAGTTAGGATAAAAGTTGAGATACGATGAAATTATTGTATCCCATATTTAGTTTTTGCTCAAGATAAGATACAGTTAGATTTAAGGAAATATAATTTGAATAAAAATATCCCATAGAGAAGGTGAAATAAAGATGGATGTGATTTCTTATATTCAATACATAAAATTCATTTTTCTCAAATAACAAATTCTTAAAATAAAAAGTGAAATAATAATTAAATATAAAATAACATTTGCATTTAATATAAAAAAGAATTTCAAAATAAAAAATAAAAGGACAATTTTCGTTTTTTTATTTATTCATATTTCTATTTGATATTTTTATTTTTGGAATGATGGAAAGGAATAAAAAAGGAAAATCAATTAAAAAGTAGGTAAATAAAAATAAAGTAGAAGAACCCCAATTTTAAATTAACAAATTCTAAGTTGAAACAAATCATTCTAATATGCATTGTCTCCTTCCTCTTCATATTTTTGGTGCATGTTGAGGCTTCATAACTTCTTCAAAGTTCTTTGTTCACATCAATAAGTCCAAGAAAACGATGAGAAAGGTGAAGCTCCTCCTCTGTAGCTCTCTAATTAACGTCAAAAGTCCACAAATGCAGCTAATTTTCCGTAACTTTGTGGTTCATGTTAAATTTGTACTAAAATGACAAGAGAATTAAAGCACTATAAATTTTGGAATCACGAAGGTAAATGATCGCGTTTTCTCTCTTTTATACTAGATTTGATGTTTGTTGGCTCATTTACTGTAGTCTATGTACATTTCTTATCATTGTCAAACCCCTGGCTTTGGAATGCTGCAATGAGCTCTTTTTCTATTTAAGATACAGGTCATACAATAATTATAAATTAATTGATGGAGGTTATCTCCATTTGTGCATTTCCGATTTCTTTAGCAGTAAATTTTCAGAAATTCTTATTATCTCGTTTGTGTACTTTTAGGTTCATTTACTTCGATATGCTGTTCACATCGAATAATGGATATGATGTGATTTGAAAATATCTAATTTTATTATTGTGATTTACCAAACAAAGAATATGAAATAGTAAAATCCTAGAATTTTATATTAGAAATCTAGATGATCAAATGCAGTTTCAAGATTTTCATTTGTTCCAACTTTTCTCAAGGTGAACTATCAAAAGGAATAATGGATTACTAAGCCAAAGACTTAGCACCATTTGTCCTAAGTCCTTACCAATTGCAACTTTAGGGTTTTATTTAATCAATGTAACATGTAATTCAATCCAATTGGAATCCGCCACTAATCTATTAGGATGCGTTTGGTCATCCTAATTTGGATTGAGAAAAGATAGGATAAAAAGGATTTGAAATCCTTCAAATATCCTTGCATTATAAATATATTCCATTGTATGTTTGGTGCGATACAAGATAGAATTTGAGATCTTTGAAAATTTGCAACTTAAAATAGGATTGAAATTTTTTGAAAATCCTTCTCGCTAGAAAATCTTCGAAATATTCGATAGGCCCCTCCTATATGTGAGACTCGTACTCTCCTGACCATTGTCGTTAGCAAGAAATAGTCTCGAACTTGGCTTGGGAACGGTGGGAGGTACTTCCTCTGGTTCTTGTGATCAGACCCCATTGCCGCGATGGTGCCATCTCTTAGGAGTTGAGGGAGGCGATAGTGGAGAAGAGGTGCCTCGTGGGGTGGACTCGCAGGAGGAGGTTTTGTCATGAAAATGCAATTAAGTCCTTAAATTTTTAAAAAGTGCAATTAAGTTCTAAAACTTGTCACAAAGTGTAATTAAGTCTTAATTTTTTTAAAAAGTGCAATCAAGTCCTAAAATTTGTCAAAATTGTTCAATCTAAGTCCTTCCATTAAGTCTTAAATTTTGAAATTTTTAGGACTCAGTTATACTTTTGAGACAAGTTCTAGGACTTTATTGAACCTTTTGAAAGTTTTAGGACTTGATTGAACTTTCATGATAAGTTTTAGGATTTAATTGCACTTTTTGAAAATTTTAGGACTTCTAATGTACTTATCCCACGCCTAAAAACCTTAAGATGGACTGCTTTGTCGCTGAAACTTGCTAGAAATTTCCACCGCTGAAATTCGCTAGCAAATTTCGGGGAATTCATATGGAAACTTTTGGGTGCTGTAACTTCTCTGTCCGACCTTTGATTGACGCGAGTGACCACTCAAAACTTTTGTATCGACGAGTAGAACAAAGCCCAAGTGGTTTCACCCTCTAAAATTGGCTATAATTTTTGAGTTTTTGAATCAAAGATTTCGGTCACCCGAATCTTCAAACTTAGATCCCGGCCAATATCACCATCAAAATCGAAAGTAAATTACACCCGTGAGTTCATCTTGACGAAATCTTCAAGAAGACACCTTACTCATTCAAATCTAACACACGAACATAATACTTCAAGATTGTTGGAGGTTAGAGGTTTGAGAGAAGTATTGCACCAAGAGACGTCAAATTTGGAACGTTCAACAGTGTTACCTCTAGCGTAGGGAAACCCTAAAGTTTTTATATACAAGTTATTGGGCTCCGGCCCATATGGACCAAAATAACCATGCTTTTACTTATTGGGCTTGTATGTGAACATATTATTTTGGATTATATTAACAATATATCCAACACCAACTCGGTAGAGAGCTGGCCCACGGCGGTTCAAGGGCTGATCGTTACTGCAGGGACTAGCGAGAAGCTCCAAAGTCGCTGAATTCACTAGAAGACCTGCCAGGGGAAAACTCTAGCGTTGCTAAAGTGCAAGAGGTCATCTGGTTTTCGAGCTGCGGGAGGCTCGGCCGGGATTCACTGGTGTAGAGCTGTGGCTTGCTGAACAAACACTGGAGGACTTGTAAGAACACCGAAAACACGAGAAGCTCGCTAGGAATCGCTGCAAGAAGCCGCCGGGGTCAGGCAGAGCAGTTTGGGCGTCGGGGAGGTGACGGGCGCACGGTGAGGACTGAAGCACGGGCTCAGTGGTCGGAGCTCGATGTCAGCAAGGCGTGACAGCAATAAGCGGCAACCGCGTGTGCGGGAGAGAGAAATTCGTTTTCTTTCTGTTGTCTGCATGCAAGCCTCCAAAAACTCCTCTACCGTCGATTTCCCCTGTGCTGTGTTCTGGACTTGTCTTTTACTTCTGTTTTAGATCATGGAGATATCTTGATGGAGGAAATAGTGGAAAGTGATTTTGAAGAGCAAATCCTCCTTCTCACGTTTCTTCTTTAATTAATGATCTCGTCTTTTCTTCCATTCTTGCCCTCCTCAATCCTTTACGCTGGACCCAATTTTGCTGTGAATGTGCTAAGGTGATCAGCTCTGATTTGATTCCACCCAAGAACTAGTCTGGTTCCTACTTTGAGGAATTGAGGACTGGTCTGTTAGGTCTTGGGATTGGGCTGAATTGGACTAACTGGTCCACCGGTTCATTCTATGACTTGTTCCTACTTTGAGGAATGGAGGACTGGTTTGTTAGGTCTTGGGACGGGACCGAACTGGACTAACTAGTCCATTAGTTCATTCTATGACTT
The DNA here is from genome assembly GCA_014182885.2 of Eucalyptus caleyi. Classification (NCBI taxonomy): domain Eukaryota; kingdom Viridiplantae; phylum Streptophyta; class Magnoliopsida; order Myrtales; family Myrtaceae; genus Eucalyptus; species Eucalyptus caleyi. The sequence goes on from CM024470.2 coordinate 5,324,645, forward strand.
CAAAAAGGAAAACCCAAAATTACTATATAGTATCTTTCATGACATTGTTAAATCAAATTTTACTCAATAGGACATATATGGAATAAAGATGAACGCAAATTTCAAATGATGTCCCATTAATGCTTAGATCGCAAGTAAAAAATTGAAGGAAAAACGAGGTTTTAAGAACTTTAAAAAATAAAAATTATGTTTAATCGGTCTAGTCTGATTGGTCCAGTTTCCACCTTGAAATCATGAATCAGATCGGAAATAACAATATGGAACCAAAAACTAGACCGACATCCCCTAGAATTGGACCACATTGGCCAATCCGATCTGGTCTAGGTCGGTTCTCGGTTTGGGCGGTCCTAAGCTCATCCCTAGAACGTGCCCATGGAATGGTCAATTTCATGCCCTCATGTTGACCCAATTTTTGCTCAGTGAAGATATTCATTATTTTTGACATATATTGTTAACCCTTGTTCAAATCATATGTACTATGAATACATATTTTTCCTTGCGAATATTAAGATGTGCTTGTACCAGAATCGTTAGTAGTATATACTAAGTGTAGTTATATTATATGGGTCATCACGGGGATGCTAGAATGGATTTCCCATTGATTAGTCGCTTAATGCTTCAATATCGGTGAGTTAGTTGGATTGCTGGCGGGCTTCCATAATTCCCCTTGTTTTGGCGGCCATGCCATGTCGATGTGCAAAGTTATTGATTTAGTAGTTGAAGAGTTCTGGAATTTATGAGCTTTTAGATTTATGCTTCTTAAGAGCACTTGTAAGGATTGGACAAGAGTATGTAGCAAAAGTGGGGGCAAATTTCTATACATAAGGTTTTGATGTATATTAGCCGAGATTAAATTGTTTGTTAAATTGAGAATAAATTAGTTATTTAGTGGAGGATTGAAGTGAAATTAAATTATATGCACGTTCGAGGTTTAAATTTTATGAAAAAATTTCAAGCCGTGACAACCTCCCTCACTTAAGCCCCTTAGCTCTAGTTCAATGTAATTATATAGGCTTAATTAACTAATATTTTTATTTACGAGTCATGATCAATCTCTGATTTTTTATATAATGGATACCTAATGGGTTGTCAAAATTTAGGTGTTGACATCTTTTTGCTTTCTTGATGACCCTAATGCCATTTCATTTGGGCTTAAAAATGGTGATCCTAATTCCCATTAATTTTTATCTTCTCAACCTTGTGAGAAGCCTTTGACCAAAAACAAAAAAGAACCTTGTGAGAAGCCCAAGACGGAAGGACCCTGGACCTAGAGAGGTAGTACGTGCTCACACTAGAAACAAAGCAATTGTAGACACTTAAGCCCTGTTTGGTAACCATTCCAATAATAACTGATCCGATTTTTTGTTTCCAAGAGCAGTTTGGAAATAGATTCGCGTTTGATAAAATTTTTATTCTTGAGAACAGATTTAGAGTAGAATCAAGAATAAAAAAAAAAAGTTGATTATTGTTTCGGGAACAAATCTAAGAATCAAAACCAACTCTTCTTCTTCCCTTTTCTCCTCTTCTTCTTCTTCTTCTTCTTCTTCTCTTTTCTTGTTCTTCATTGACCGCCATCCCGTGGTTGCTGTCCGACGCCGTTCGCTGTTGTCCACCGCTTTCTGCCGTCGCCGATCGCCAGCAATCAATCTAGCGAGCTCGCGGGAGGCTTGCCAGGCTAGGGCGAGGTTCGGTGAGCTCGCCTGAGGCAAGCCCAGCCATCGGCGAGGCTCACTTGGCCACCGGTGAGGCTCACTCGGCCACCGGTGAGGCTCGTCCCACCTCGCCGGTGGCTAGGTAGGCCTTGCCCAGCCCTGGTGAGGCTGGCCTAGCCACTGGTGAGGCTCAGTAGATGAGGGCTAGCCTCGTTGAGGGCCGGCGATGCTCCGGTGAGGTCGCCGATCCGTCGACCGGCCACAAGAAGAAGAAGAAGAAGAAGAAGAAGAATAGGAGAAAAAAGAAAAAAAGAAAGAAAAAGGAAAAAAGAATAGAAAAAAAGGAAAAAAAGTAAAAAAAATTTAAAAATTAAAATAAATTGGTTTGGAACATAATCAATGAGCATAGTACTAAGTACAATTCTATTTCAGAATTAGAAATTTTGGACAGTTATTAAATGATTTAAAATGCTTAGAATTGTTCTTAGGAACAGAATAAAAAAGAATTATTTCTAATCATAATCTGTTCCTGGGAACAAAATCGTTACTAGACGCACCCTTAATATATTGCTGCTCACCATAAATATGTGGATCTTATGATAGGGTACCTGAACATGAGATCCGCCAAAACGGACGGCTTTGTTGAGGACCCCGCCCTAGAATTTTCACCGAATGGTAGGTTGAATTTGTTGTGACCATGGTAATCATCTCATACATTGTTCTTATTAGAAGATATTTCATTTCCGACTCAGTTAATGAGGTCTCCACCATGGCTTAACTATGAACATTTACTACATGGTTTTGAATAAAAATAATGTACGATATCACAAAAGGAAAATCATATGCACGCATAACAAGGTGCTGAATAGCTTGCAAAAGAAGATGACATATGGCGAGAAAGAAGCAAAAAAATGCTCCTCCTTAGATAGTAGTTACGGATCATTAACAGTTTAGGATTTTTTTGGACAATTGTCCTCACAATTTTACTAGCTTTACTAGTGTTAACTGTTAAGTAGTGCTTCTATTGCACTTGTTAACAAGACCCGCACAGGAAAAGAGCTAAATGGACGGATGACCAAAATCAATATGGAGAGAGAGAGAGAGAGAGTAATTGCAGATGACTGGGAAATATTCCAAGCATGCACGTTGCCCGGGGACATGAACTTGACAGTCAATAATGTCTTTATGCACGCGTTGGAGAATTGCACGAGCATTCAAAAGCATCTATTCTGGGTTTATGCATGAGGACATGAACTTGACAGTCAATAATGTCTTTATGCACGCGTAGGAGAATTCCGACAGAGAGTAATTGCAGATGACTGGGAAATATTCCAAGCATGCACGTCGTACGAGCATTCAAAAGCATCTATTCTGGGTTTATGCGAGAGGACATGCACTTGACAGTCAATAATGTCTTTATGCACGCGTTGGAGACTTCCGACAGAGAGTAATTGCAGATGACTGGGAAATATTCCAAGCATGCACGTCGCATGAGCATCCAAAAGCATCTATTCCGGGTATATGCATGAGGACATGAACTTGACAATCAATAATGTCTTTATGCACGCGTTGGAGAATTCAACACGCACCCCATTTGGTTTTTTCTCCGGTCAACCGGTTTCTGGTGAAACAATGGTGGAGATAGGTAAGCTACTAATTATCCAAACCCGGTCCTTGATCAATCAAAAATCGGATTATAATAAACCATCTAGTGATGTCGGTGTAATATATATCAGCTATTCTACTTCACTTTGAAACATGTTTCGTATAAACTCATAATGTTGATAACATATGTGAAGGATAAGAACTAGTCATTAAGACATACAATTCATTATCGTGGCTTTT